>LR999963.1:68062500-69290000 GCA_905220375.1 Tachina fera
CTCTTCAGAATAATATTTTAATACAAATTTGATAAACGTGGCCCTACTTCCCTAATTTAACAATCAGAGCTTTCAGATTTTTCCTGTGCGTAAATCCTTTAACTTAAATTCTTAATTTTGAGCTTAAAGTGCGTGGCCATGCCCCCAATTGAAACTTCCAGGATTTAAAATCTTTCTTGGTGATCTCTAATTTAGATTTATTTAAGTATTGAATTTAAGCTATCTAGTGCAAATTGTAGCTTGAAATGTTATGGCAGTTACCCCCAGTCTCCGTCACTTTTTTAAACTCATGTTATGAGCAGCGCTCAATTATAATCGCACCCTTTTTAAGATGATAGCTTTTAGTTAAAGCTTCAGTTAAAACCTTCAGTAAAAAATTATCGTGGCCTCTGCCACTCCTGGGCTTTTAGATTTTTCTCTTTGGTTTCTCATCTTGACCTACTTGCGTATCAAACTTCAGCTATCTAGCGAAAATGTAATTATTTAATTCTTATGGGCGTATTCCCACCCACTTTTTTTGAATAAAGTTTTTGCCAGTGCCAATCACACGTGTCAAGTTTCATTGGAAACTGATAGTAATATTCAAATAAATAGTATATTTAAATCTGCTGATCCGAAGTACATGAAACAGGAGGTTTAAATTGTATGGGCGTGTTAACGCCAACTTTTTTCAATAAAAATTTAGAGTCTTGTATTATTGCAACACGTATGCAAAATTTCAATAAAATCGCTTGAGTTTAATTACTTAGATTTGTTTTTCAAATTCTGAGCCTTAAAGGTGCTGCCCCGCCCTCCTAGGTAAAATTTTTGGGTTTTCAGATTTTTCTAGTAATTTGCTAATCTATAACTACTCGTTTATCAAATTTCAGCTCACTAGCGCAAATTTTAGTTTTTATTCTTATGGGCGTGTTCCCGCCTACTTTTTTAACCCAAAATTTTTATTTGGCTAACAATTATCTTGCCTGTTTAGTTTCGTTGGAAACGGATAATAGTAAATACATAAATAGTGCATTTAAATGTGCTGACCCGAAACACATGAAATAGGAGGCTTAAATTGTATGGGTGTGTTAACGTCCACTTTTTTCAATACAAATTTAGAGCCTTGTATTATGCAACATGTGTGCCAAATTTTAATAAAATAGCTTGAGTTAAACGCCTTAGAAATGTTTTTTTAATTCTTAACTTTATGGGCGTAGCCCCGCCCACTTAGTTCTACTTGTGTACCGAATTTCAGCTCACTAGCGCAAATTTTAATTTTTTATGGGCGTAACCTCGCCCCCTGGTTAAAATTTTCACTTTTTGAACCTCCATACCTCCGGAACCTTTCATTGTAAAACTTTCAAACTTTGCATATGAGGTTATATGAATTTATTCTAATTATGGTTTAAATTTTATACTTTTACGACGGGAACAAAGTTATGAGGGGGTCATAATAATGCTCAAATGGCTTCCTGTAAATATCCACACTGCGTGCATTTGCCAGAACTTGGCCTGGCGCACTGCTTTGTGCCTAGATTTGTTCCGGTATTCCGGCTAAAACGTAATAAAAAAATTACTTGACAAATGTGAGAAAATTTGGGAAAAATTGCAAAAGTGAGAACAAGTTCTAAAATTTTCTTAAATTAGCTAAAATTGTTAAATATGCAAAAAAAGTCGGGAAAAATCGCGAGATATACAAAAATTCGCAAAAACTTGTTAAGATTAAAAAGATGGACAAGTCTTATATAAGAAGCCGGTAAAACTGTAAAAAATCCAAGAATTTGCTAAAAAAATTCCGAAAATAGTCATCATATGCGAAAAACTGAAAACGAGCCCAAAAATTTGCTTAACAATAGTAAATATTATAAGAAACGATAAGTGATTTCTTGACTGTTTTTAGTTTTTTTTACAGTTTGAACGCCTTTTAATCAATAGCAAACTTTGCCATCGTTTTTATTCTTAGAAAGTTTTCATATATTTCAAGTTTTCCCGACTTTTTGGCATTCCTTGCTATATTACGTACTTATAAGCAATTGTAGGGCTTGTTTGCAATTGTGTAATTTTTCGCGAATTTTTGCTATTTTTGCAGTAAAATTTATTAAAGCAATGTTAAATGAATCTAAGGACTCGTTTCCAATTTTTCGAGAACTTTAATATCAAATTGAATTCCAGATTTTTTTAAATAAATTTTTGTTACCTACTTTTTTGTAGATAATAGCTTTATTGTTTTTAATATCAAAATATCAGAATACAAGTTTTCTTTTTTGATAATTTTGGTTACAAATTATAACCATGGTGATAGAATAGGCCTGTTAAGATAAAAATTCATACTAAAAAAGTGGTTATGTCCAATAAAATATTAAACATTAATTAAAATTAAAAGATTGTCCGTAATCAAATCTTGCAAATTAAATTTGATCTACTTCTCGGTTTCCGATTGACCTGCAATTTTGCATACATGTATAAATCGGAAGACAATGGAATATTATTATGACATCGAGCTGATCTGATGATGGCGCATAATTTTATGTGGACAATTTTAATATCATAAAAAATTGTTTAGTTTGATCCAGTTTACAAACTGGATTATAATATCATCCAGTTTGTCAAATTAACAAACTTTATTGGAAACCGGAAAACTTGTTTTTAAAAAAGGTTTTTTTCTTTAATTCTCGTTTATTGATTCATGTTTAATATTTAAGAATATTGTCCTAAAAATCACATTAATATAATTACGTGAAAGAAGTTGAAACCCATCGTTGCTGTGTTCATATAGTTGTATTAGCTAATCTTTTAGTTTTAGCTTGCGCTACAGTGGATGTAATGACTTAATTGGGTATTAGTGTTGAAACTAGTCTAACTAACGTGTAATGTGGTTTCAGTATCCCCAGAGGCCGTATGATAGTTTCCAGTTTTATATTGTTAAAGGCACCTTCTCTATCAATAAATTTCAAAAATTCACAATACTTGTACTCTATGCATTCTCTATAAAAAAACGAGTTAATGTTGCAAATCTCTGCTCACTTAGGCATGTTCCAAAATATATAAACTACTGTCATTGTTTTGATAATGATCGAGGATACACAATGTTGTCTAAAACTTCTCAGTATGGTGTACGTGTTGCTGCCCTCTTCGGGGATGGAAACTATGAAGTAAATTGTACCATCAGAACTACTTGCCATATAATGATTTACTTTTCTAATTACCAAATTTCATTACTCGCTTACAAATTACATCACATAAAATTTAAAAAAGTGATGTATAAGTAGTTGCTAAATGAGGAATAAATAAGTAACTTTTTGCAAAACCTGAATTAGCGAATAACTGGAAAACTACTCATCATATCTCGAAAACCACTTAATGGATTTTAAAATAAACAGCAGATTCGTAATCAGCGTAGAGTAGCAATACTAGTAGATGGTTTATTAACAAAAAAATTTTTGTCATTACGAAAATATAAGATTTTTTGGATTTGAAAAATCCAAATTTTTGCTGAATAAAATGCATTTGGTGCGGAACTTTTTTTAAGATATCAAAAAAATAAAAATGCAATTTGTCTTAGAATTCGCCTTTTCATACCGATTTTTTTCTTCAAAAACTTCTTTATTTGCTTCAGCTAAAGCTTTTGACTTTTTCCTAGCGTTACGCAATGTTTCTCGCCTTTTTAATTTATAGTTCTGGAATTTAATTTAATTTTTCTCTCTACCGTTTGCAATTCAAATTAAAAAAAAATTTAAAAAAGTTTCACTTGCATGTCTTTAGACATGAATATCTAGAAATGAGTAAAGTTTTGCACATTTATTCGATTTGATTGTTTTGCTTTAAAAATTTTGCAATAAAAAAAATTCAAGAACTTTTAATTTTTTCGTCTCGGTAGACCTTCTGAGAGAAATGCCCACATTATTAAACTTTTAAAAAAGTTGATTTTTAATTTTATTTTTGAATTTTCTAAGAAAATTAGAACATTTTGTAAGAAATTTTCAGTAGTGATAGTTGGTTGCTGCAGAAAAATATGCCTGTTTATCCAACAGTTATAGTTATTGATAACTTTCATAGGAAAAATGTCAGTTTTGTAAAAGTACTCTTAAGAATCTTTGATTTAAGAGCAGATTTTTTAAATATTTTCATTTTCGAATTTGTATGGGAAAAATATTTTTTGAAATCAATTTTCGTTTTTGTATGAATAAATAAAATTTGAAAGGTTTAGAAACGAATTTTTTACAAAATCTGCCTATTACTCAAAATCAAAAATTGTTCGTTTGACTGGTTTTTGAAATAAACGATTCAATTGTACATTCAAAATGGTTAATAAACTTGCTAAGTCTTTTTCAATAGTGTGTTTTAAAATACATTTATGTATGTCGTTTATAAGAACAGCCTAGAAAAAGTTGTCTTTAATAAGAGTTTCTCAAGAAAATGTTAAGAACTTCTTGACAATTCAGAATTTATAAATATTATCATAAACGAAATTAAAAAAGCTTTAAATTCACTATAAGCTTATTCTCTGATTGTATTGAAGTTTAAGTAATGTGTGATATGTTGAGATGTCCTGTATTGAAATACATAGTATCAGAGCGATGTATTTTCCTTGCGACATAGATCTATACTTTACCACATTGCAACCAGCGCTAAATAAGAAAGATGTTGGGAACATATTCGTACATACATATCTAATGACGTAAAAATACTAAAGAATATTAAGCTAAATAATACTCAAAAAAGTGCAATATACATAGAACCTCTACAAAAGTCTTTAAAAAGCTTTCTTTGCCACAAAGTTTGTGCGTTTTTTGTGTGTGTATGGGTTTCATTTTGCTAAGATGTCTTTTTAAACAATAGCACGTGAACACTAAAAATTAAAATGTTTCTAAATATGAAAACATAGATTACAATAATTGCCAGAAATGACACGTAACGCAAACTAAAGAAGATTAAAGAAACACTAACTGTTCGTTATACAAAGAACCGTTTGTAGGTGTTTAACACCAATTTATGTGCATACTTACATACATTCATACATACATTAACACCCCCTATTTGTATGCTTTAAAAACAAATAACATGTAAATTGAGGTAGTGATGCAAATGATGATGCTAAAGGGCAAAAATTAATTAACATGTTACCTTTACAATTACTAAACTAATTTAATTTGCCAATTTTAAAGTTATGCATGCAGTGCCCTTGCAAAAAATTAAAGTATTGTAAACAAAATACATACTTATATTAAAAAAAAGAAACACCCAGGGAAATCTAAAATTATCCCTTTTTTATCGAAACGAATATATATTTATGCACAAAATAAAAATTATGTTCTTTACAAAATAATCTAAAACAATTTACCTTGTAATAATGACAAAATAAGCTTTAATATCCCTTAACAGAGGTATTGAGAAATTATGTTAATTTGTATGCGAACAAAAATTCAAATGAGTTAGCAAGCAAGACAAACCTTAAAATGAAAAAAACTTTTGTTTTCTTTGATTCTTTGCCAAATATATATTGTAATGCATATGTATTTGCAACTAAAAGCAACTTTATCATCATTTCTATCTCCCACATTTTTACGCACTTATTGCAAAGAAAGAAGAATGTGGTGAATGTTTTTATTGACCTAAATTGCAATTGATTGTTACGGCTTAATAGTTCATCATCAATAGATTAATTTATGCATATGTTTTTGTTATTTATACTTATATTCTTAATTTGTGGTTCTTAAAACAGCATTATTCGTCATTTAAATTTGAACGAAGGATGATTTAAATAAATAGCGTTACTTGAAAAAAAAGAAATATATCAAGTCAAAGCGTATTTTAAATAAGACAAACAGTGTGATATTAAGAAAGGAAATCTTTTAACATGTGATGATTTTTAAAGCATGAACGAAGTGTTTGTTCATTCTTAAATGCTCCCACAAACGCAAGCAGAATGGAAAAATATGCTAACAGCAGTGAGTGGTCGTCCATACTAAGGAATTTTTAATGCAAAACGCGAACGAAAAAGAGTGGGTAGATACTTTGATTCTTGCTAACATTTTTAAAATATCAAAAGAAGAAGAAAATAGGAAGACATACCTCTTTGGACTTAATATCTTAAACCACGTCACCAAAGTGGAATTTATAAAAGCTAAACTAAATTTGTAAAATTTTAAAAAGGAATTTTTGTTTTTCAAACATGGCCTGTCTACATTATATTCAGAATTTTTATGAAAAGCAGAAAGAAATGTTTAAAGTGCTGTTCTTGACGTAATTTCAGTCATAATATCCTTAAACTGCAAAACAAAAATTTTATATAGGAACAACGAGAACATTTAATTACATAAAAACGTGCTTCGTAGGAGAAAAATGGTTCATGTTTGCTTTTTTGCAAATTAAAGTGACTTATGGGTATTTTTAGCTTAAAGAATTTGATTAAAAGATTTTATTTTCGATATTAACAATATTCGAATATTTTATTCTGAACTCTACATTTAAGATTCTTTTAACATTGCACAGTGGGAACTTTTGCAAAATAAATGGTAATAAATCTGGAATCTAAACTACTAATTGGATTTACCTGAAACTTCGAACGTCATTAGAAGAGGATTTAGACTTTATAACACAGAATTCTGGTTTTAGCAGAAGAGGAGTTACAGTGAGCCAAATTTAACCATATGGAACTCAAAAAAACTTCTGAGACTTGTAACTTATTTAAAAATATTATCATAAATTTTGCAAAATATTCGAATTTTTTTTTTTCAAAATTATACAAACTTATTATGTAAATACGTTTTTTTTAATGTATTCTCTTGGCATGTATTATACTAAATCCATAATAAATGCTGTTGTATTATAAGCGAAGCAGGATGGATGTATTACTGTACGTGTATATGAGTGTTAGCAAGCGATGTCGCCAAGATTTCTTGTTCATAGCAAATACTTAAAAGAAGTAGTGTTGAAACGTGTATGCTTGTTATTTTAGATTTTTTGCGTTTGAGTGTGTGTAACATGTAGATGGTAAGCTTTTATATGTTTAGGGGAGGTTTTTAAGCAAGGGCACACAACTTATTTCAATGCATGTGAACATTTGTATTTCCGCATAAAAATAAGAGAGCATACACACAACTTTGTAGATATGCACGTTTGTACATGAATGACGTTTGTATATGCGCCCATGCGTAGAAAGAAGCACAAGCACCACAAATTTTTCATTCTCAAAATATTTTCTTCTTTAGTCCTATAACTGAAAAAAGTTAAACAGATGTATTTCCAACAGTGTGGTTTAGTGTTTGTTTTAGAACAGTTCTTGTAAGAGATCTTGTGCAGGTCTTTAATGCATATTTGTGTTGCGTGTCATGTATATAAAGATTTCTCTTCATGGTTTGGCCGATCTACGAAAACGACTCATAGTGCGCCGTTTTACATGCACACCTTTTTGATGCTCAAGTTTTGATTTTATCAAAGAGAGAGAGAGAGTGAGAGAGAGAGGGAGAGAGGAAGAAGGTAATATATATCTTTTGTGCACATGTCTTTATCTTTCCCATTAAAAATCGAAATTTGATACATATAAAATTTGACTAAGATTAACTATGGGTTTTAGAAAAAGCACAAGCAACACAAACAAAAACTATGGCAGGGGTGGAGAGGTTGATACGATCGTAATTTTGTTGATAACATATAATTTTTAAAAAGCGTGGTACTACGTGATGCAATTGAAATAATTTCTGTTTTATACCGAATGCGATAACTCATTTAATATTTTCCAGTACATAATAAAATTTAATTATACAAAAAAATTTGATGTCTCAATGTTTTACTTCCAATGCCAACATTGCACGTTCACTTATAGCGCGATATAAGGTAAACATTTTTATTTATTTATTTATATGTACAAGTTCTTTATAACAACAATTAATCCAATACTTACACAACAGTAAAGTAGTATCCACAATTAAATTAAGGCTTTTTGCCGCCTAGACGTTAAGAAAAAAAATGTACAAAATTTACAAAATTAATTATCGTTCCTGTTCTGTAAACCGAACCCGATTAAATTTCTAGTTTTCAAAAAATTAATAATGAATATGGTAATCTATATAATAAGAAATTAAAAAATAATCTAAAAAAATATTTATATTGTCTCAGTTGTCTTTCTCATGCGGTTTCAAATCGATCGGTTTGAAGAACAGGGTCGTATATCTTGTATGTCTTATAGGAACAATATTTATGAATTTTTAATGTGAGAAGTAATTATATAAAAATTGCTTAAATATAGTTGAGTTGCTTTAAGTTGTTATATTTGTGGATAAATTAATACGAACTCAGTTAGATGTTGTCAATGTTTCGAATCATTGGACCGATATAATACTGCTCTGAATTGTTTAATTACAATGCTTCAGAAAACTAATGAACGTGCAGGTTTTAAAAAGCATCAACATAACCTTATATTTGTTCAGTTAAACCAGATTTTGTTATCAAAATTAGGAAAATATCTGACATATTGCTTCAAAGTCTCTAACTTTTCTGAAGGCTTCCAAAAATCGGCTTCACATACAGACAGATGGTCATTGGTTATTCGACTACCATTTTCATAATGACCCAGCAGATATACATTCACTCGGAATAACACACGGAATCACAAACTTATATAGTGTACCCTTAATTATTTTTGGTGAAGTGTATAAAAATTCAAAAGCAGCAACTAAAATAAACGTAAAAACTGCTCACTTTGCTTTACTTCTGTTAGGTCCTGTCACAGACTTTAAATTTTTGTTGCAGCAATTATGGAAATATTTACATTTTGTATTATTCTATCGCTCTTTTTAGTTAAAAATATAACAAGTTAATGAGACAAATACTGCAAGTCTAGAGCGGGGCTCATTTTCCACAAGGAGTTCCTAAATATTTATTTATTTTACCAAAATACGTTGATTTAATTGTTGCTGGGACAACCACGTCACATCAGACAATTAACAGCGTTTTTACTCGTATGCATTTTAATATGCTGTTTAATTATTAGATGTACATAATATATTTGTTTCTTTTATTTTAAATAACTTTGTTCTTGAATTTTTAAACCACATGCCATCTAAGGTCATCTAAATATTTTAAGACTATAGCAATTGTTTTCTTCTTTCTGTTTCTTTTTTGCCGTTGAAGACAGTTTTCAAGTATTTAGTAAATTTTCCTAAAAAAAATACATTTTTAATTCTTAATAATTCACAAAACAAAACTCAGCAAATAATTTCATCAAATCTATTTTAAGCTTTCAACAGCGTCTAAGTTATTTAATTTTGAAGTAACTAACCGTTGCAATTCAAGTTATACACATATTTATTAAATGCATGACATCTTTTTCTACAGAATTAGAGCAAATAAAAAATCGTCGTGGTGGGGGAGGCACTTCTGGGCTGTTTGCTTTTCCTCGCGTTGGCCGCAGTGATCCCACTTTTATTGGCAACAATTTACATAACCCTGATGCTGTTGACAATGCGGCAGCAGCTGCCGCCGCTGCTTTAGATGTGCTGTATCCCTTAACATCAGTTGAGGAATATGAAGGTTTGTGTTGTACGACCATTATTTTTTTTTTAATATTTTTATAATCTTTCCTTGTATTTAGAATATCCCAAGTCAGATGTTAAAAGGGCTGGTTTGATTGTCTATCCCCGTGTTGGTCGCCCCGATGCTGAAATGCGCAAATGGGCTAGAGTTTTTGCTTTACAGCAAGCTTTGGACAAACGTGCTGGTCCCAGTGCCACCACCGGAGTATGGTTTGGACCTCGTCTTGGCAAACGCAGTGTAGATAACAAACAATTCAAAATATCTCTAAAACAAAACAATGAATATTAATTAATTCGTTGAAAACTCCAAGACAACCTCGGATAATCCTAATGCAAATATGAAAATTAATTAATTTTTGAAACATATACAAAAATAAAACATAAAGTTAAAAATAATTACAAGACTTAATATGTACTAAATACGTATTATAAATATTTTGAAGCATAAATATATTTATCTGTTAAACGTTTACAGAATTGTACTTGCAAAGAGATCAATTTTTGAATTTACTGAAAATAATTTAAATATATTATTAACAATTTTTTTAGATAAAACGTAGATATAAAGCCTTATAAAAACGAAACTTATACTTATAACAAAATTTTTAATTGTAATTTACTCCAGTAATAGTTGATGTTATAAAAAAATAATTATAAGAAATAATATGGGCTGGTGTAGGCTTTCATTGGATATCATTCGAATGATATCTACTGAGAGTCTTAAAAGTTATCAATTGTTGCCACAAAATCAAGTAAAAAAAATAAATAAGTTTTTGATTATAATTGTTTAAAATAACAACTTGTAAATATATATTTTTGAATTATTTTATGTCTACTCGTAGTATTCGCAAACACGTGATAATGTTATTTTACTGAATTTATATGCAATGTAAAAAAATACCACACATTTCTTCAAAAAGAAGCGATCAAGACTAAATAAAGTAAAGAAAAACTTTTAAAATTTTCTTTATATTTTTTTTTCAAATAAACAACACAAACTGCGAAGAGTCTCGGGCAAGAATTAAACATGTGACCCTATGACTAGTATAGGGTCTACTAACTAAGAGGTCACTCAAAGTGAAAGTATGCAGTAATCAGTGTTGCCAGGAGAGAAAAGAAGCTTAATTAATTTGTTTTAAATAGTTGAAAGATTGTGTGTTGTTGCTTAAACACGTCTATATTAATTTCGTTGTTGCTTAAGCAGCTCATCCGTAGGCACGAATGACAATTCTAGAAAGCCTACAAATAGGAGTTTGGGATGAGTAAATTGAACATAAAACTTACTTGAACTTGGCAGTTTTGAAATAAGGTAAATGAGATTTATAATTTTTTTTTTATTTTTTTTTATTTTAATCAGGGTACAAATTACGACATTCGACACGATTAGAAATTTTAAAATATTTCCATATAAACTATTAAAATATTTGGAATAATTTCTTAGTCGAGCTTAAGTTCAATATTTTCAATTCTTGTAGAATGGAATAGTTTTATTAGTTTATGTGATTTTGTTGTCTTCCTTAAAAAATCACATTAATTTAAAAAAAAATATCATACCATAGGAATTGAAAATACTGAACTTAAGACCGATTGAGAAAATTTTCCTGAATAAATTTATGCTACTTTTTAACTGATATTGTCACAACCATGTTTTTATTTAAGGACTTACAGTTTTCTATCAAGTAAAAACGATTTTATTTTCAAAAGTTAAAAGTATTTAGGTAATTTTATTGTACACTAGGATCTACCGGTGGTCTAATAAGACCACTTGAACGTATGTAAATCTGTATGAGTCTACTGCATGTGTGTACAAAACAAAAATCAAACAGAATGTTGTTTTTTTTCATGCAAATTTAAAACGCTTTTTCAGCACTTTTATGCCAATAATTAAAAAAAAATTATATAAAATTATATCTGCACAAAAATACCTTTTAAACCATGTATATTTTACCAATGTTTGTGGATGAAAAGACACTTAAAAGTGTACCACAAAAAAATGTGTGCCGTATTTATATATAAAATTTTAGTTTTAGGCAAGTTTTTATTATTTTTTTTGTATTTTTTCCATTGTTTTAAGTCATTTTCATAGATTTTTAGAAATTCTATATTGCAAGGGCAAACGTTTTAAGTTTTTGCTTCCAACCGAAACAATCTTAATTCGCTTGGGAACATGATTGAACATGCTGCAAAATTAAAATGTGGATACAATTGATATTACTGACTCCAAGGGAGTTCAAGAATCCAAAAAACGGTCACAAACCTCTTACTTTATGCACAGACTTTTGTATGAGTTACAAAGACTACTAAGCTTATTTTGTCTTTGTGATTTTCAAAAATATCATTATTTTATGAATTCTCATATAGTTTTTGAAAGTCTGTGCATAAAGTAAGAGGTTTGTGACTGTTAAAAATTTGTGGTTTAAGTCTACTGATGATTTGGTTTAAGCCCCAATGAAATACGTATATAGACCAAGCTAAGCCACCAGCAAATAAATTTCAAATTAAAATATAATTATGACAATATGTCGAATAAAAAATTTCTTAAATGTTAAATTTTAGATTTTATTTTTCATTTTGCCTTATAATTACTTTTATTGTTATCCAATGGATTTCTAATTGTATAAAGGTTTAGAAAAATAAAATAGATTCATATCGAATATAAATTATTTGCTGGGTTTTGTATGAGTTACAAAGACTACTAAGCTTATTTTGTCTTTGTGACTTTCAAAAATATTATTATTTTATGAATTCTCATATAGTTTTTGAAAGTCTGTGCATAAAGTAAGAGGTTTGTGACTGTTAAAAATTTGTGGTTGAAGTCTACTGATGATTTGGTTTAAGCCCCAATGAAATACGTATATAGACCAAGCTAAACCACCAGCAAATAAATTTCAAATTAAAATATAATTATGACCATATGTCGAATAATAAATTTCTTAAATCCAAAAAACGTTTTGCAAAAAGTATTATAAAGGCACACAGCCTGCGTACATAAAAGGGAATTTTCGATGCATACATAAGTATATGTTATTGAGGATCTTCAAACGGAAATGTTATCCCTAAAATTGTGTATAGCTGAAAAAAATGTTAAAAATACTCTAAGTTCTGTCGATGGTGGAATTGGTAAAAATACTTTTGAAAAATTTTAAATTTAATAATTAGATCTTCTTTCTTTCTTTTCCCCTTGTCGTGGTTGGCGTATTTCGACTGCAGCTAATTTGTTTTTGTACTAAATTAAAGAACACCGCAACATTTTTTCCTTAATCTATGATGAAATCGTAGAAGCCGAAGTCGAAATACGCCAAGCACAATAAGGCACAACGGTGTATTTTACGAATACACCATGTAAAAAGAAGATTTTTAATATACAAAAATATTATAGGATAACTATTTTATTAAACTTGTATATAAATAAATATTGTTAATTCTAGTTGGTACGGACGCTAGATATGCAATGCTATACGAATTTTAAAATTTTTTCGTTTTTGAGATTTTTTCGGTTTTTTGGCGCTTTTTTAGTTTTGGATTTTTTTTAGTTTTGGCTTTTTGATTCGGTTTTGGGGTTTTATTTTAGTTTTAGCGATTTTTTCTGTTTTGATGCTGTTTTTCGCTTTGGCGATTTTTTTTTTGTTTATTGCGTTTTTTTTTAGTTTTGTCAATTTGTTTACGTTTTGGCGATTTTTGTTTACCTCTAGATTTTTTTTTTACTTTTAGAGATTTTTTAAGCAATGCGAATTTTTCGGGTTGGTCATTTTTTTCGGTTCTTGGCAATTTTTTTTGGTTTGGCGCTTTTATAATTTTGGGATAATTTTGTCAAGTGCGACTTGGATTCGCACACGAAGGGTTCCGTACTGACACTAGATATGTAATATTATACGAATTTTAGCCTATATAATATATAGTTTTGGCATTTTTTGTTATTGGATTTTTTCGGCTTGAGCTTTTTTTTATATGACGTTGTTGTGCGTTTTAGTGCATTTTTTTCAGTTTTGGCGATTTTTTTAGCTTTGGCGTTTTTTTCTCATTTTGGCGGTTTTTTCCGTTTTTGTCCCTTTTTCATTTTGCCAATTTTTCTTCATTTTGGCTATTTATTTTGGTTTTAGAATTTTTTTACGGTTTTTAACAATTTTATATTATTGGAATTGTTTAATTTTACCGTTTTTGAAAATTTCAAGTGTTTGGCTTTTACGGTTTTCAAGATACAGCAATATGTCAAAATTAAATAGTCAAAAATCCATTAACTAATTAATTTAGATTGTTTTAAATCTTAGTTTTAATTTTTGTAGTCTGTACAAAATTTCAGGTCCTAAGCTTCCACGGTTCTCGAGAAAATAGCCTGTGATGGACAGACGGAAGAATAATAATAATAATGATGTATTGTGATTCACAGCAAATTGATAGAAATAAAACAAAATTCAATTGCATTTCTTCACACCTTGAAGTATTTTTTTGAGGTTATTTTGTAATATTTTTGAGGAAATTTTTTTGTATTTCTGTAGGTCATTAAAATCCGAATGCTGCTAACAACACTTCCGGTAATTAACTAAAAAGCAAAAATAAATAAATTCATCTATTAAACTTCTAATTTATTTAAATGTCACCATAAAAATTTTTATCTCAAACAAAAGAAATCTACATTTGAATGAATAATATTACAATAAAAATCCTATTTTGCAATTTATTTGTAACAAAAATCTAAAACTACTTGTGATCTTTTTGAAATTTGCGCAATTCTTTTTGTATGGCTTCTATTAATGGTGCCGTGGAGAGATCTTGAACAGTTCGTGTGGTCATATTATTACTAAGAAAATCGACGGGGTGATGAAAAGGCCCTGCACTCATGGGTCTTACTAAAGGTGAATGAGAGCCGTGTGAACTGCCGCCACCACTTCTCCAGGCCCCTAATTTTGGTGAAGCTGGCGGAGTAAAGTCATTTGAGTTGTTAGTTTTTTCCGGTTGAGCAGTAGATGGCCGATTATCACTAAACGAAGATTTTGTGTTGCAACTGTAAAATAATATTTTAATAAACAAAATTCATTTAATGAAATAAATTTAAAAAAAATACTTGGAAGCTCCTGCTGAAGAACCGCGTAACTCCCGCTTGGTCGGTATGCGATGATTGGTGAAATTTTTGGTGGGCAATGGCATGGGCAGATCGTCTTGACTGGAATACATTTGCAAAGCGCCTTCTAGCAGGCCTTCATAATGATTACGCATAGCGGCTGGATCTCTTGTAGGACTATAAAAATCCTTCATTTTGTGTTCATATACCGCATTATCATCTTTCGCTGCAGATGGCATTTGGGCAAATAAAAGTGAAAAGTCGAAAAGAAGAAATTATGTAGGAAGGTATTAAGGGTTTCAGTAACGTTGTCTTCTTTCGTAATTACCATTGTCTAAAATATCATCTGCACTTAAACGTTTCTTGTGGCGCTCCCAGACTATGGGACCAACCACTCCTGGATCAGGATTATCACTTTGAGAGGCAAATCTGGAGAACTTGTGCGGAGCTTTGGGTGTGGGAAAACTCTCAATGGTAGCTATAGTAGTTGCATCTAGCATATCTCTGGAAGAGATTTTATTGTTACTGGCTTTGATATTTTTGGACAAGTGGATATTTTCTATATCATCGTAATAAGTGACAAAGACGGGTTCTAAGACACGTGTTAAGGGTTCGGGCAATGTTGTTTTTGGAAAAGCTTTTACCGACTGCATAGACAAAAATGAGCCAATACTACCGGAATCGGATGACTTTTCTGCTGGCTGTAGGGCGCGTATAATCTCTTTATTAATGGCTTCTGAAGAAGGTTCATCAGCGTTACCATCAACATAAATGGTTTTCTGATGCAATAATTTGTTGCGATGATAATTGTTGTGCGGATTATAGGCTTCATTTGCTCTTTCGAAATGAGTGTGAGACTGTCTCCTGTTAGCTGCATTACCATCGTCCTCTGAGTAATCACGTTGACTTTGCACTGGGCTCGTTTCCAGTGAACCCACACGATTCTCTGATAGATATCTTCGTTTCTGTTTACGTTTTTTTTCCGAAATTACTGTTGTGTATACGGCATCTTCATGACCTTCGGCTCTATCGTATTGATTTTGTCTTCGTTTTTTGTGTCGATCAAACATATTATCCGCCTTATCGTCAAGCATTTTTTGAACATCAGCATTGGGTGGATTTATGGGACAGTAAACAGATGAATCTGATGTGTTATCAGAAGAAGTAATTGATGATCTACGTGTATGTTCTGTGGGTGGTCCAGGAAAATGTATGCGTGCTTCTCTGCCACCATGATCGTTTTCAAACGAAAAGTTTTGTATGCCCACATCACGGGATTGGAAAGTTGTGCGTCCCGTGTCCAAGCCTGAGATCGTTGAAGTCGGTCGCCCTGATTGTGTTTCAGACAGAAGTTCGTTACGGCTATTAGTTCTGCAGAAGTAAAATTAAAGTTGGTAATGGAAATAGTTATGAGATTTGATTTTTATACAGTACACAACCCAAGTGAAATGTTATAAGACTCGAGTATATGCAATTCGTATGTAAAATATAATGTATGTAAATATTGTCTAACCTGTCAGCCTCCTTTTGTTTGTGACGTACGTGTGAACGACCCATCAAAAGTAATGCAATGAGCAGCAACAGCAGCAACAATATGGCGATTGAACTAACGATCACCAATAAAGGATTTTTTTGTATGGTGTCTATGAAACCAACTGTCCGGCTGTGTGTAGCCGGCGCCAAAGGTGTAGCCTGGGGTTCCCTTAAGTAGGCTAGACAAATGGATAAGGTTTTTAATTCGTTGTAAATACATACAACAACAAAAATTTTAAGAAACAAACTTACGTTCTGCTTTCATAAATATTTCTTTACCCATTACCATTGAAACCTCAGACTCACTAACCAATTTCATATCGTTAGCAGCCGTTACAGCTAAAACCGGACGACCATCAACAAACACGGAATAAATTAGTTCAGTTTGATTAGCTACCGGTCGTTGATCTCTGGAGAAATAAATAAAACCCTTTTTGCATTTTCTCAGCACAAACACATTCTCTTTTTAAAAACCTACATATTTTCATTGACATCCGCATCATACAATGCACCACTCATAGCCATTCCGGCTTGCACATCGTCCTCTGTCAGATGCGTGACATTGTGCATGACAACTCGTACCTGGTCGTCACGAAAACTTAAAGCAGTAATTTTTTGTCTTTGCAATATGGGTACTGCTTGTGTTTTAAACGGCAAATGAGATAAAAGTTTCTGGGACTTGTCATTTTGTTGAATTAGTTCCCAAGGAATTTCAGTTGTCATATGAGGCAAACTACCGGTAGTCTTAGTTTGTGTGCCAGTTGTTAGCAAATCATCATAATCCTTTGCAGTAGAATCGTCATAGTGCTCTTCCGACGAAGTCAACAATTCGGAATTCTGGTTGATCGAATACGAGGGTTCAGAGTGTTTAGAAAATAGTGCGTTATTTGCATGCATATCTATAAGTTCGCTGTCGTAGTCGAACGGTTCTACAAAATCAAAAAACTTTGTTATATGAAAGTTTTGTAACATGGCAAAAGTGTTTACCCCTAGTGGTAGTTGCTTCATTCTCCCTTCTATCCCTGCTTGTTGCTACTGATATTCCCGTGATGTGTTGAGCTCCATTTATGCCCAAATGCCGCGTTTGCTGTCTGCTTAAATTAATCAAGTTAGTTTTCTACAAAATTTTATTTAATTGTATTGTATGTACCTTGTAAAGGCCAAACGATATAATTTTGCTAACTTTTCTTCTAATATGGGGTTATCTTTCTCTGTATAAAATCCCGACATGACTGTCAGCAGCCAATAGCGTCGATCTGTGGCAGAGTAATTTAATGGTGGCATATTCGCCCCAGTCCAAGTGCCATCTATGCCAACGTTACCTTCGCCGTAACAATCCAAGCAAATGGGTATGTCAACTTCCTGCAATTGAGCATGTAAGCAATTTGGAAAACAATTTATTCATATAACTGTGTAGGATGAATGTTTCTTTCAAAGTGAAATTTATATAATTGGTAAGGAACATCTCTTAGTAAATATTAGAGATGAGCGATCCCGTGTTTTTAAATAATATTTTTGCTAGTGAACGTGTTTTCTAAGTCACTGTTCTTTTAAACTACACCTGTAATCACGGTTTTGGTTGTAGCAGTTCTCTTATTTTGAGAAATTTTAAAATAATAAAAAGAGAGGCAATGAATTTAAACACTGTCCGTAATCACGTAATAATTTTATTTAAAATGGAACTGTCTCCAAATCAAAATAGTGCGTTTCTTGGGGTCAATCAGAGCCAAACAAGGCCAAAGTAGGATTGTCAGCCTTCAAAAGGGTAATATAATCACTAGTGAATGTTATGCCAACTTATTGGATCGATTTAATGAGGATTAAAATAAACTACCGATTTTTGTCAAGGAACAAGTCCTTATGCACTAGGAAAATACAATGTGACACTAAAAAGCGTATCACCTTAGAGGCAAATTAAAAACCATCATCACACAGCTTCGGATATGAAGTGTTATACCCAAACAATTTCGAAAAAAAAATTATTGCCAGTTTTGTCGGATTTTAAGGTATGATATATCAATATTTCTGTTTCGAGGAGACTAAGGTTTCGCCTTATGGGCCACTGACTTCAAAAATATCCCATCCTATTATTATAATCCTAATGTGCTACCTTGAAATCTGTTGGATTAATTTTGTGATGATGATTTGCGAGCCAGACTGAATAAATTATATCTAATTCAACAGATGTACTTAGTCATAGTTTAAATACACATTACTAAAAACTTTGAGAAAGAAACAATTGAGGGAATCAAATAGTAGTCTTACGACTACCGTTTGTATCCCTCAATTTAAATAGAGTTTATATGGAATAGCACAAGATTAAATCATAATAAAACAAGGAAATATGTTTTTAATATCAATGAAACGAATTTTATTGGAAAAAATTTTATGAAACTATTGTTTAAATATGATTTCTGCCATGTGGCCGCCACGGTTGGCGCGTATAAGGCGCAATCTGGAACACCAATTTTCAACAACTTTTCGCAGCGTTTGCGGCAGTATTTTGCCGATAACTCTGCGAATGTTGATTTTCAAGTGTTAAATTTTTTGTGGTTTATCCACGTAAGCAAGTGACTTAACATAACGTCAAAGAAAACAATGCAATGAATTTTTTTTACGTAATTGCGGTACGAAAAAGTTTCGAATCATATTCCTATACCGTTCACCATTGACAACAACATGCTGACTATCACCGATTTTGAAAACATATCTGCCAATGACTCCGTTAGACCAAACAGAAATTTTCTGTGGATGTAATGGTGTTTCGACAAAAGCGTAAGGATTATCCTCACTGCAAATGTGACAATTCTGCTTATTTACGTACCCATTCAAGGAGAAATAAGCTTCTTCGGAAAATGGAAAAAGTTCCTGATGGGTTTGACGAATAGAACAATTGTTTTGATTAAAAATTTCAAGAATTTGCACACGTTGCTCTCGTGTAAGTCGATTTATTATGAAATTTAAAAGTAAACTTAACAAAAAGAAACTATCATCTGTTAAATGAGCGTTCAAATAAAGCAGTGAATGTCACAATGTCACAACTCAGAGTTGTGACACTCTAAAAAAAACACCCTTTATCTTAAAACTTCGAATTTTATCGAATTTGCCCTCTGGTTTTACTGTGACTCTGAATGTGAACCATAATTTTCATTGTTTTTAGGAACTATTCATGTACCACTCAATTTTAAATATTCTCCTGGAAATAGTTCCCAGGAAATATTTTTTTACGAATATAAATGCCCCTTAGTCTAAAGTTTAGAATCTAAACAGACGATCAAGTCAATTTTATGAGGTCAGCCATTTTGTTTCCAGCTGTTTTATTTTAGCTTGCAAATGATTTTTGAAGTAAAGAAATAAGGAATAGAGACAAAACTTGCGGATAATTGCGATTCAGACCCTATTAGTTGGTTTCTCATTTCAAAAATACTTACATTATTACCATCCACATAAACCGTGGCCACAACTGTTTCGGTTTTAACAACTACATCCTTGCCTTTGCTAATGCCGGTGTGGACCTTTTTCAAATAATCCGGAGGACCATCACCAGAGCCCGTCCAAAAGAAGTCCTCCAAATGCACTTCCTCTCTTAGTTCCGGATAATCATTACCCAAGTCATCATCTAAAAAAATTAGACAATACAAATTTATTTTATGAGAATGAGATTCTCAGGTAGCCAATTTTACTTCAGTGTTTTTTCTAACATTTATAGCAATATTATACATATATATGTGTGTATGCATACATATATGTATATACTTATGTATGTGTGGTATGTTTGTGCAGGTGTATATATATATATTTAGGCATAGTGTATTTATATATATTTAGGCATAGTTGTATTTGTTTGTTTTAATATGTTTTACTTTGTACACAATTTTTATTGACAAATTCTCTTTTGTTGTTGCCAACGTTATAGAAATAGTTATTTTGATACATATTTTTATTTCGCTAGAAAATTTGTTTGATCAATTTATCAAACGAGGTCTTTTTGAAAATATGGTTTATCAATTTTAATCCATGAAATTGAAATTATTAAATTAAACTTAATTTTAAATATTTTCTTTTTGTTTTTTACTTTCATTTATAGAGTTTTCAATTTGAAAGATACGTTTGGAGGTCGTGGGTTTAATGCCCGTCAAAGCCTCTAATCAACTTAATTGCATAATTGTATAGTTCTTGGAACTATACTCTTGCAATTATATGCCCTTATTATCAAAGTAGCCTGTCAGATGAATGTTTTCTTGGAAATATTAAATAAATATTAAAAAAAACTTCGATAAATATTAAATAAATTTATGTGACTTGGGATTAAAATGTTGCATAGTATTCAAAATTTTTTTGATTTTTCAAGTCTAATAAATATCTTGAGACAAAAAATATATGAGTTAGACCATGATATAAATATAGAAGGTACTTCCATTCTCTCATTTTTTCTTAACATTCACCATCTGACAAGTATAGGTATTTTGAAGTTTCTGTTAAAAACGGGCTACCGTATTAATTTAATATTTCCCCTCTGTTTCCTGTTTGTTTGAAATTTTTTTGAATAATTATTTTAAAATTGTATACATACTTTAAAAAATACAGAATTATAAATTGAAATAATTTAAAATTTAGAAAACAACGTAGTTGAAAAGGTAAGCAATGAAATGGATAGTAATAAGATTAAATTTAATGTGTTTTGTATTACAGAAAGCGAAAATGAACTGTTTATTTCCAAATTGTGGACAAACTAAATGTTTTAAAGATACGAATGTTGCATTTTGCAAGTTTCCTACATCACCTGAAGCTCGTCAACAGCGGCTAGGAGCTTGTAAGCTCTGTGAAGCAGACTTGCCAAAACAACCCATCATGTGTTCCAAACATTTTTCCGAAAAGGATATTACGACCAAAAAGAAACGAATTAGATTGAACAGAAATGTCGTACCAATCACCACAAGGTAATCTATGAATATATTCATATGAACGTAATATTAATGACTGAACACTTCAATGTTATAGGAAGTTTTACTGCCTCTCCTCTTAAATGTATGTAATTGGTCTTAGTGCACAGCACAATGTAGTCTAGCCTATCAACAGCAAATACATATTAGCGGAATTCACTGTTCCTATTAAATTTAAAACCTTTTTAAATACACTACGATTTTAAATGTCCAAGCGTGAGCGATTTTTTCTTCTGTTTGGTAAAAAATGTTTATTTTTTAATTCAATGAGAGATATGGAGATTCTCTGAGAAGATTTGCATGTAACTTGTTCTTCTTTTGTACAAACTGGAAAATAAGTTCAGTTACATCTTAGATGTTAACATCTACTACAGTTTTTAGTATAGTAGATGATGTAGGCATAATTAATTAAAAATGTATGCATTTTGTTGTTGACAGGATTGCCATTTTAGCACTCTTAGTGCTAGATTTAACACTTTTTTCCTTCGTTTAGCACTAAAGATTTTAAAAATAATGCTAAGTGCTAGTTTAGCACTTTCTTAAAAACTATTTAGCATTTTTAGCACTTTTTTATTTCATTGCATTTATAACTTTTCCATAGATAGTTCCTTAAGACAAATTGTTAGCCAATTAAAATTATATGTTTATCAAATTTATTTATCTTCATTAAGTGTTTAGTATGACAGGAGTCACATAACTGAACTGCTCTGAGATACACATATGGGTACAAATATATTAAATACTAAATTAAAAAAAAAAAATTTTGAGCTTTATTCTTCTTCAGAGCTAATGGTTAAGAAGTTTATTGATCAGCTTAACGAAAAGCATAGTTTATCTATGTAGAAAATAAATATATTTTTACTTAACTACTCTTAGTCTTAAAGATTTTTTCTTTCTTGGTATTCCATACGCAGCTGGATTAAAAATTTATAAATTAAATATTTTAACCGGCCTATACATACAATATAATTAAATAAGTATGTTATTGCTCACATACGAAATAAGAGAAACTAAATATGTTAAATAATTTTAGCACTTTGTTGTGGGTGCTGTAGAACGTTTTAGCACTTTTATTTCTGCAATCTAGCACTTTTCCTCTTAAATCTTATGGCAACACTGGTTGTTGAAGTGTTTTAAATTTACCACGATTTATCAAAGCTACAATATGTAAAAGATCTACAATAGCCAACCGTGAACACCGCTATTAAATTCATACCTTTTTGTATTAAATAATTTCAGTCAGCTAAACGAAGATGTTTCAAAAGAAAACTTAGTTGAAGAATACCTTGATGAATATATTGAAGAACTTGATATATACATACATGATACATGGGTTTATTGAATTAAAAAAAAACAATAAAATTTATTCTTAAATTTAGATATCAAGAAAGAAAACCAAATGCAATATCAAGAAAAGTTGTACGAAAAACTTATACAAGTATTAGTTCTCAAACAGAGTAAGTTAATGAAGTTAATTTCATCATAGTCTTACAAGCCTTTAATTTTATTGCATACACTATAGCATATCAATTCAAGAGTACAATATAATCTTTGATAATGAAATATGTAATTTAAATTAAAAAAAATTACTGCTTTAGAATTGCAATTAACTTTACTACAAAAACAGGAAAAAGACCCATTATCAAAATTAAGTGCATCGAAAAATTCGCCCATTCAAAATATAGCACCACGTTACAAATTACACGAAATTTTCTTTGCAACTTCCCTTTATTCTTCTGGCATAATTTCTTCACATAAAGAGCTAGGCAAAAATTAAAACCTGCAACAAACTTGTTTTCGCATACAACAGCAACTGCTCTAAAACGATGCGTACAATTGTGGCTATGTAATGATTCGAAAAAGTTGGTCGAATGTTCTGAATTTGTTTCAATAATTAATGATTCGTTTGATATTTTTAACTCAAGATTGTAGCAAAAGCATTCTCGCCCTCATATTTTTACTTATCTCCTAATTCAGTAAGAAGATTTAGGACGTTTTTGTTTGAAAATACTTTTGAGTTCTTGTTTTTGAATTCTCTAAATTATTTTCTTCAAAAATGGTTGTTGTTTTTGATAATGATGTTGTTGTTTTTGATAATAATGTATTCTACAATAGTTTGAAAAATATATATTTTTTTTTTTTTTTTAATACATTTATTTATTTATTGTATCTTCAATTATGAACTAACAATAAGTATTCAAATCTTAAATCTAAAATATAAGTATTAGGCCCGACCACTGTCGGACATAAACTTAGTGATAGTTATAAATAATACATAAGTAGTGATAATCAAAAAAAAGAGAAAAAAAAATATTTTCAAGCAATCCCATCTGGAGTGTTGAGTAAAAGAGCCCTTGTGTCCTTCTTTTTCAAGCGAATGTGGCCAGTAAAATTCAAGATGTTACGAGCAAGCGGATTAGGATGTGACTCGAGTTTTGTTAAATATTTGCCTGCGTATTTTGCTATTTCTTCAATCACTAGTGGCATATTCAAATCACGGTGTATATTTGAGTTTTTTATGTACCATGGAGCCGATGTAATCAAACGTAAAATTTTATTTTGCCTTCGTTGGATTCTCTCGACGTTAGAAGCTGAAGCAGTGCCCCATAACTGAATTCCGTAGCACCATATTGGCTTCAAGAGCGACTTGTATAATAAAAGTTTGCAGTCTAGGCTGAGTGTTGAGTTTCTACCAATCAGCCAATATATCTGAGTTAGTTTAAGTTTCATTTGTACTAGCTTTGAGTCAATATGGTGTTTCCATGTAAGTCGTCGATCAAGGTGTATACCAAGGTATTTTACATGTGAATGCTGAGGAACAACTTGATTGTTGATTCGAATTGGGGAACAAGTATCTCTTCGCAGGGTAAATGTTACCTGAACACACTTTTGCTCGTTTACCTTAATTCTCCATAATTTTAACCATAGTTCCAGTTGTGTTATATGTTCTTGTAGATATCGGGAAGCCTCATGAGGATTTTCGTGCATACTTAGGCAGGCTGTATCATCGGCAAACGTAGATGTATGGATATTGCTGCTCAAAGGCATATCACAAGTATAAATTAAATACAAAACTGGCCCCAGTATGCTCCCCTGTGGCACACCGGATGATATAGTTTCGGGCACACTCATGAATTCTCCTTCCAAAACCGTGAACTTCCGGGAAGTAATATAACTTTCTAATAAATTCACCAAATTTATTGGTAGATATGATTTTAATTTTAAAATTAGACCTTCATGCCACACTTTATCAAATGCCTGCGAAACGTCAATAAAGAGTGCAGAACAGTACTTCTTTTCTTCAAATGTTCTTCTTATACATTGAACCAATCTATGCGTTTGTTCAATAGTGCTATGCTGACTTCTAAAACCAAACTGATGGTCTGGGATGCATCCACTACTAATTAGAATTGGGGACAATTTTGACATGAGCAGTTTTTCGAAAAGTTTTGACATTGTTGATAGCAGACTTATTGGCCTGTATGATTCTGCCTTGGTAAGATCTTTGCCCGGCTTTGGAATCATTTTAACTTTGGCAAGCTTCCAGCTGTGGGGATAATACTCCAGTCGTAAAATGGCATTAAAAATGAATAACATGATTCTAATTACAATACGAGGCAATTTTATTAGCATTTGGTTACTAATTCCATCAATACCCGGTGCTTTCTTCGGGTTGAGTTCAGCAATTAGATTTTGTACATCACACATTTTAAATTTTATGGGTCGAGGGGGTAGCGCAACTACACTCGGGAAATCAACAACACCAGTACATGTGTTTGGGGTAAATACGGATTTTAAATGCTTTGCAAACAAGTTACCTTTTTCAATATCACTCCTGGCCCAAACTCCGGTAGAAGTGCGCAGAGGTGGTTTAAACTCAACGGGTGTTTTAATTCTTTTCGCAGCGCGCCACAAAGAATAATTAGATGCTGGTGTGACATCGAGATTTTCCAGATAGTTTTTAAGAGATGCAGTTTTTTCATATGCAAGCAGTTCTTGGAGTCTTTTAGTGCATTCTTTTAATCTAATTTTATTTTGGGGTGATCTGTGCTGTTGCCATTCTCTTCTAGCTCTTCTTTTTGCACATACGAGAAGTTCAATATCTGTAGAATATATTCTGTTAAACCCAGTCTGCGGATGGGAGGAAGTGGCATGTTCAGCTGCCTGCTTAATATTTTTGTTAAGATTAGCAATATTAGATTCAATATCGTCATGAGTTCTTAGCTTAATGTTTTCAGTACAATGACTACTAAGATATTTCTTGAATCGCAGCCAATTAACACGACTGACCATTTTCACATATGGGTGAGGTAGAGCACTTCTCAGTGGGCTACAGATTGTAACGATCGTGGGAGAGTGATCGGACGATAGATCTAAGGAAGCTTCGACGTGAATTAATTCCCTAGAAATATTTTTCATGACGCCAAAATCTATAATATCCGGAATTTTATGTATGTCAGTAGGCCAGTAAGTGGGCTCCCCACTCGAAATGACGTCCAAGCCCATTTTTGAAATTGTGTTGAACAACGCTCGTCCTCTAGGTGTGATAAGACGCGAACCCCAGAAAGTATGTTTTGCATTATAGTCTCCAGCTGCTACGAAACAAGGGCCAAGAGATTTGTAGAAATCCTCGTATTGATCCTCAGTAATTGCGAATCTAGGAGGGGAGTAAATTGATGATATGACAAAATTTGTGCAAAAATTTTCGATACAAATATTCGTTGCTTGTAGATGTTCTTCACAAATGTTGTCAAGAATATAATGCTTGAGTCTTGACTTTATTAAAATTGCTGATCCCCCGCAAGCTCTTCCTCTTGGGTCCTTTGAATCATATAAAATGTAGCCATTAATTTTGAATAGGCTTCTTGAAGTCAAATGAGTCTCAGAAACCAACATTATATCAATATTTTTTTCCGTGAGGAAATGCTCAAGTTCATTTTTATGTTGGCGAATGCCGTTTGCGTTCCAGAAACTTATCTTTAACGTGTTCATGGCTTATTAACTAATGCTTGAAGCAGTGTAGACTGCATTCGTAGCATTTCTTGCATCATGCTAGTCATATTTGTTGTAAAATTATTTATAGTCAGCACTAGATTCTCAATAGTAGCTTCAAGGCGACTAAAATTAAAGCTTGAGTTTGCATTCGTTGAATTATTTTGAGGCGGAATATTTTGTGTGGGAATATGACTAGTCTTAGCTGCATCGGCATACGATACACGTGAAGTGACAGGTTGGCTCATTTGAGTAAAAGTGGCGGAGTAAGCGTTTGCTGTTTGTGTTGGAGCTAATTTAGGTTTTTGCCCCATAGTCTGCTTAACGAAAGAATATACAGGACATCCTCTGTAGTTAGCGGTGTGATTACCTCCACAATTACTACATTTTTTTTCTGCTAGATCTTTAGGCTTAGTACAACCAGCAGTACCGTGCAATTCACCGCAGATAACACAAACTGAAGGTAACTTGCAGTAAGTTTTGGTGTGACCATATTCTTGACAATTATGGCACTGTACGGGTCCAGAACGCTTGTGTGGTTCTTCAACTGTTATTTTTCGATATAAGAGATATTTCAAATTATAAATTGGATGAGTCTCGCTTTTTTTCAATTTTATATCGTTTGGCTCCAGTTCGACGCGAAATAGAGGTTGAGGAATCTTCTCCCTATTTATTATGTTAGATACATTTTTTACCTTAAATCCCTGGAGGACGAGTGCATCTTTTATTTCTTCGGGAGCAACATAGGAATCGATGCCCTTCAATACGATCTGCAGGCCTTTAGCACTTTTAAGCTGATATGTGTAGAAACTTTTCTTACTTTTTTCAAATTCAGTAATCAGTTTGCGAAAATCTTTTTCTTCATAAATTTGAATTTTGGTTTCATCAATGTTACCACGTTTTATTGGAACGATGTGAAATTTATTCTCACCAATGACTGAAATTAAATTTTTTATAATAGCGTTTGAATTTTTTTCTCTCAAATAGATTGGAGGCGGCTTGGATGTTTTGTTCGTAGATACATCGGGTTCGTTGTTGTCAACTTGTAATATTTGAAAACGATTTTGGCGGTTAATAGAGGATGCGCTGTTATCCCTAGACATTTTTGGAGCAGATGAAATTTTCGAAGACTTTGGGCTTCGTCCGCGCTTTACCACTGTAATATATCTGTCCATTCCCACTTGGACCTTGGGTTTTGGGCTGCTCTTAACTTCAGTAAAAACTTGGTTAAGTGATGACCACGAGCCCGAGGCGGATGATATCGCTGAGTTAAATGTAGAAGTACTAGGCAACGGTAATGTTAACGAATCACTAGTTGGCATTGGACAAAGCGAAGTTGATCGCTGACGAAAAAGTGGTCTCGCCGTTAAAAAAAAGTCTACTATCAGATTTCTTATTTAATTTATTATCATTAAGAGCTTCAGAGCTCTCAGTAAGTCTATCATTAGATTTTTTATTTTTATTATTTTCATTAAGAGCTTCAGAACTCACAGTAAAATAAGCATTTCTGCCATTAGAACTCACTTCACAGTTATTTGTTTTTGAGGTACTCATATAGAGTATTCCTCAAGGGCACTTTTGTTTGTTTGTTTGTTTTTTTTTTTGATTACGGTTTTTTTGTTTTTGTTAATTATGACTATGTAAAAAATATTAGCAATCCAAATAAAGCTAACAATAACAATATGTATTCCGAATATTTTTTCGTACAATTTTTTTTTGTTTAGTATGAAATAAAAACTCCGCTAAATTGACTGTTCACTATGAATGTACAACGAAACTGAAAAATATATGAAAAAATATGTGTTGGGTACAATGTTTAGAAGAAAATCATAAAGAAAAAACACGAATCTTCTAGCATAGACAATAAATAATGTTTTAAAGAATCACAACTGCGGCTTTTTTTCGTCCATAGATAAGACGATACAATCGTCGGACATTATTTATACATTAATTGTTTAATTTATACATTCTATATTTTATAAAAACAACTTTGAAATAATTTTTGAATAAAATTTTCAAACAAACAGGAAACAGAGGGGGAAATATTACATTAATACGGTAGCACGATTTTAACGGAAACTTCAGAGTACCTATAGTTGTCAGAAGGTGAATGTCAAGAAAAAATGAGCGAATGGAAGTACCTTCTATATTTATATCATGAGTTAGACTACTTTCATAACTTTCAAATATGTACATATGTATTTTAGAACAAATAAATAATTTTATACATAATATTAATTTTTCTTAGTTTTCTGGAAGCTCTTTACTCGTATTACTAAATAAGTTTTCCTAAGTTTTTTGGAAA
Source organism: Tachina fera (assembly GCA_905220375.1). Taxonomy (NCBI): domain Eukaryota; kingdom Metazoa; phylum Arthropoda; class Insecta; order Diptera; family Tachinidae; genus Tachina; species Tachina fera. The sequence continues at coordinate 68,090,845 of LR999963.1, forward strand.
TTCTTTACTTTTAAATAAATTATTCACGCGTTGCGTACAACACGAATGTCCATAAAAAATTCAATACTCTCAACAGGTGTAAAATATAAAAATTAAATAAGATATAAAAGCATTCTTGTTTATGTTTTTTACGTATTGAAACTCTTCTACACTCTGCAAAATTTAAATATGGTTAACGAACATATATCAAATTACTTCAAAGTGTATGTTTGCTAAATATTACAGTAGTGTTGACTATAACGAATTCGGAATTAGCAATTTTGTTTGTTTTAGGCGAAGTTAGTTTTAAATATTTTCAACAATCCAAAAATAAACAAAATAATGCATTATATCTCAAAAGAAATACAAATCCCGAAATCCCAGGAGTTCCGGGATTTGATAAATCCCGACTCCCGGGATTCAATTCAAAGCTAAATATTATGAAAATCGGCTAAAAATTTTAGACTTTAATAGTAATTTAGTGAAAACACTTAAACTCACAAAACATGACTTTAGGCAACTAATAACAGAAGTTTTGCTTTTTCTCATTCTGAACAAACTTAACATTTCCTAATCAGTTTGTTTGCACTAAATTACTAATAAAATCTATAATTTTTACCCGAATTTTATAATATTAAACTTATTTTATTTTTAACACATTTTTCATAAGAAACAATGGTCAAAAATTCAAAAGTTTGCAGTTTTAAATTTTTTACGAGCTTTTGGAAGAAAAAAAAAATATTACAGTCTTATTAAAAAAACAAATTTTTAAATTTTATTTTACGAATAACTAAGAAATCATTGATTTTTTAGCTTACTATATTAAGGTGATTTGAAGCAAATTTTGTTAGTTACCCGATGGTGTTGGATAGACTGCCTTCGAGTTATGCTGAATTATACTGGCATACCTTGTAAGAATATTAGGTAGGCTCATAAAAAAAATATTATGACGTGATGGAAAATAATGAACGATGTAGTTTGTTTTAATATACTTAGATATATGAAAAACTGGAAAGAATTTTTTGGAAGAGGAAACAAAAAGTTGTATTTCGTGGCGTTGTGTAATTTGTCAAATATGACACAGGAACATGAACCTGCACGGATACTAAAATATGAAACAAACATATACATTTATGACCAAATTATGCAAAAGTATGCATTTTCCAGAAAATAAACCATTATTACACAAATTCATTGTTTCGTAAAGATATTTTATTTTTGCAATTACCATGAAACCCCATGGGAGTCTACTCTATATTTCAAAACGAAAGAAAATGCTTTCGAATTTGTATGTTGATGACAAGCAAATTCGCTAATATTTTATTTTGTTTCCAATTACAGAGCAAATGCTATATTTATAATCGTATAAATTCGCATGTAGTTTTATTTACAGAGTTTGTTATAAGTAAAAACTCATTATAAATGGAGATTGCTAGGCAGGGATCGTTTTAACCGTACAAATTCAAATGAAATATTAGTGCAAGAGTTGTAACTGAACTACACCGTATTTTCTTTTTAATTGTAATTTTAACTTTTTTCCAATCAATTTTGGACAATGGACATATATACATATGATAAAGCACTAATATAGAGAATATCATTTAATAATCGTCATAAAACAAAGCAATACATAATACATTTGTGTTTCCCTTCATTGTGTTAAACAAATTTTTTTCTATCTACATAAGTATATGACTGCTTCTATGTGATTTTTGCTGACTGCATATATTCTAAAATATTACTAAATAATACTAGTACATATGTATGTAAAAGTACATATTAAAAAGTGTGTGATGTTTAACCTACCATGACTTATTTGTATCAGCGGCAAACCAACTTCAACTGCTCGACAATCATTAACAAATTTCACTAATATTCCAAAAGTTATGATTAAAGCTTTCACAATTTTTTGGGAAACCATTACAATTGTTAATCATAAAGAACCAACATTTATTGAAAACTAGAACTATTTTTTTACTTATTTAAGGTAACTATGTGTAACTTGCATTTTTTTATTACAACATTTTTCTATATACAATATGTTGACGTCAAAAATTTACAAAATGACATGAAGTGTCAGTGTAAGTGCTTATAAATTGTTTCCCCAACTTAATTGTCATAATGCGCTAGTATGTGTTAAAGAAGCTTCAAGTGATGGCATGAGAATAAAACTTCAAGCAAAGTAATTTTATTAAATTCACTTTTAAAACAGTTACAACTTGATAATTAAGTTTGCACCATATAGAAGAATATCTTTAAAAATTGTTTCACTAAGAACATTAAAATTTACTAATTTTCTTGCTACATAGATATGTATGAGTATAAGTTTGAAAACTATTATTTTATTTGCAAAAAAATAAAATTTTCAAAAGCACAGTTTTTCCGTTATTAGTCTGATTTAAAATTTTTCTAACTCTCTTCGCCAAGTGCTGTTCGAAAACTGATTTCCTCAATCATATTCAATTGTGCCTCTTTGGTGTATTCATTTTACCCTGTTTCCACGGTTGGTGTAATTAACTTGATATAGATAGCAATCAGCTATTGACTGTTTTTTGTATTTATTCAATTACTTTTATATATTATTTTATTATAACGAATTTGATTGTTTAGTAAATATTATTTCGTAGTGTAAACTATAAGGTAGCCGTGGAAACACTTTGTTCGTTACTAAATTGTTTAGTGAGGGTAGTTTATTCATTACTTTCCCTATAATATAGCCTAACTTCCTCTTTGTATAAACAATAAGTTTTCGCTCTTATTGTTTAGTTTTAAAATGTTCTCTGTTTGGGTTGTGTTTAGTGTGGTCAGTTACCTGTGGCAACAAAACAGCAATATTTTTTAAAAATACAACAAATCAACGCAAATAAATAAAAAAAACTTTTGTTTAATATGTACAACCAACTCTATTCAGTTTGTTTACCTCTTTTCCAACTTTTGTATTTGTTCACTCAATAGTTCAAGTTCTTCGTAAAGTATTTTGCAAATTTTATTATGACATTCTTATTTTTCCGCCTAAAATATAATTTGATTTTATTTGCTTTAACTTGATAAAAGTGAAAATCATTAAAAACAGTGTTTGATATTAGAAAAGTTTAAATGAAATTAGTTGAGCATGTATTTCGTAATTAAAAATTCATTCAATGTTCTTAATTGAAATATTCGTATTTTTTATGTTTATATGTAAATGAGTTGTTGTTTTCTATACATACAGTAAACAGTTCCAGATTCTATATCAAAAATAGGTAATTGGACATTTTCAAGCAGTGTTTGGAAAAAATAATGTCGTACTCAATATTAGAATATTTAAGTATATACATTAGACCGTATCGAAAAAAAGTTCACCGTAGACCAGCGAATATAAAATATTGTTCCAAGGACATTTCAAAAAAAACTTTTATTTTTATTTGCCGAACGTAGGGGTCGACTTTTTACTTTTTTCGTTATATCTTCCATATTTACAATCCGATCTTAAAGTTTGATAAAGCGAATTTTTTTGTCTCAGGGAGGCCAATATTTTTGCTCTGAGGTCCATTGACCTCAAGTGTACCGTTCTAGTACTTACACCCCAAATCTCATTTCCTACCACCCAAATGTGACACCCTACTGTTAGAAATTTATAGCTCGCGAAAAATCATAAAAATTTTGCTAAGAAAGTATTTCTATAATTACAGCACAACTATTTAAAAAATGATTTCATAAATACACTGTTGCAGACCGTATTGGTCACATTTTTAAATTTCTCATAGCTTCGGTATTTACATTCAGATATTAAAGTGTAATATATTGATGAGTTTGTCTGTGGCAGACCAATTTTCTTTAATTCAAAAGTCTTTGACCTCAAGTAGGTCTTATGCAAAAAAAAAAAAAATAGAACAAGTAAAATAATATGATGATATTCTATTTCCTTGTGAAAAGCAAACCACTGGTAATTCACGGAAATCGAAAAAGTTTCCAATACATAGCATGGATTCGTCAGTTGCCGGAAGACGTTCAACAGACCCTCCGTTTTGTTATCCAAAATAACTCCTACTTTTTCCATCTTGAGAATGTTTTGTTATCGATGATAACAGACGAAGATGCGATAGTGCGTTCAGATGGCTATAAAATTTTTTTTAGCCCCTAATGATGAAACTGGATGCATTCGTCAAATGTTTGGTCCACAAGTTGTTAATTTTATAAACTTCGAAATTGACTCATACTTTGATATGATCAATTGGAATAAATTCGAATTGACAGAGCCACCATGCTTGCAGTTCTATACCCAAGAGCATGTGGAAGCATTACAATGTTCGCAAGATGTAGTCGAATTACCAGGTAAGCGCATTTCATAGTTTTCTTTGCTAAACCTAATTATTTTCACAGCTTATCCATCTCATTCTGAAAACACCGAGCATTTTGTTCATGTAGTACATGAATCTGCCATGGAGGTCACTGACGACCAACGCATGGGCCACGTTTTTTCTAAACTCGAGAGCCGTCAAAAATATATCCAACTTGAATCACGTCGAGATATGATCGACTAAAATTTCTATTATTTTACTTTGCTTTTTATTTGTTTTATTTATTGCTTATAACTTGTTGTATAATTTGAGATATGATGTAAAGGTTAATTGAGGTCAGATACTTTTGAATTAAAAAAAATTGGTCTGCCACAGAAAAACTCATCAATATATTATACTTTAATATCTGAATGTAAATACCGAAGCTATGAGAAATTTAAAAAGGTGACCCTACGGTATGCAACAGTGAATTTATGAAAGCATTTTTTAAATTGTTGTGCTGTAATTATCGAAATACGTTCGGCAAAAAAATAAATAAATTTCTTCTTTGAAATGTCCTTGGAACAATATTTTATATTTTCTGGTGTACGGGGCACTTTTTTTGTTTCCTGTTGGGCGAGACGCTCTAATGCACATATCTAAATACATATGTGGAATTTTCTAGAGAACACAGCATAATGTAAGAAGTTGATGTTTGACAAGCGTCAATGCTGCATTAAATAAGATTGAACGTTAAGCAACCGCTTGCAATTTTGGTTTTAACAAAAAAATATAAACTCGAGTGATTTGCTAAACTTGCACCATCACTTCTGTAGTCTAAATATGAACCCATAATTTTGAAGAAATTGATATAAATATAAAAAATTACATAACATAAATCTCTAAAACATTATTAACAAATAAAAAAAATTTCATGCAAATAATTTTTTGAAAAAATGATTAATGCAAATTAAGTATAATTTTCCATCCAGTTTGATTTTTTTTTCAGTTCAGGAAGTGCTACTTTTTGCGTTCAAAAATCCTTTAATTTAAATCGTGCCCATATATATTACCTGTTTCAATGGCAATGTATAGCCTATTTTTTTGTATGACAAATGGGAGATGTATACATCTATGATCTGGGTTCTATATAGTTTTTACATGTTTTCTTCTTCTGAGTTCGGATGTTAAAACATATGCTACATCTGTTTAAGTTGAAATTTAGAAAATGCAGATTAATAATAATATATGCGTTCATCCGAGTTTAGAAGAAAACTATTTGGACATTGCGATTTCAAACTTTCACATTTTTCGTTTTCACTTTTGAGCAAAGAAATTCGCATTCTTTTCTCTTGTTTACAGTCTTGTGAAAGTCACACGAAACAAAAAAAACCTATACCCTTTCTTCAAATGAAAAATGCAACGTATATAGTTTTCTGGGTCTGTGCCAAACGGTAGCAAAGAACTATTGTAATTAAATTTTTGACACTTCTGTGGTGAATACAATTTCGCTAGCCCCAGGAGCTAGTAGAATTTTTGACACAAAAGATAAATTTTTGACAAGCAGCAAGTAAGAAGCATGGTATCATAAAAGCTAAGACCACCGCCGTCGTCTTAAGCCGTCGCGCATTACATAAATTTCCCTTTAATGTAGTTAGACTGTGAAAAATGCATTGTTTATTTTAATTTTCGAAAAATTTTGCATCATAAATGTAAAGTTATGTAATTTTCTGCTGCAATAATAATGTTTTATATAAAAATCTTCTTTTAAAAAAATTTTGGTAGCTGGCGGCTTGTAGTAAAATTTTTTGCTTCGCCGCTGCAGCAATTTTTTCATGAGCTTCTTTCTACGCTCAAGCGAATTTGTCAAAATTTTACATTGTCAAAAAAGATATCATTTGGCACAGCAGAAAAATTAAATCTTTTCCTCACAGGCAAATACTTTTTACCATAGTACTTTTCTACCATTTGGCACACGCCCTCTGTATGAAAAATGTATGGCTAGCTACTTTTTTTTTTATTAAAAATTGACGATCTGTAGCTCATTTATTTTTTTGTATGAAAAGCCTATTTAGATTTTTATGAAAAATGGATGATGTAAAGCCCACTTAATTTTTTATATGAAAATACTATTTAGTTTTTTTTTTGTAAAAAGGGATGAAGTATAGCCTATTTAATTTTACATATGAAAAATGGACGATGTATAGCCCATTTAATATTTTTTAATGAAAAAATGGAAGATGTATAGTCCAATTATTTTTTTAATGGATGATGTATAGCCAATTTAATTTGCTGTATGAAAGTTGAACAATGTATTCCCCATTTATTTTTGTACGAAAAATTAACATTTTTAAACCCATTTAATTTGTTATAAGGAAAATGAACGAAATTCAGACCCATTTAATATTTTATATGAAAAAATAAAAAAAAATAAAAACAAATGCTGTATAGCCATTTAATTTTTATATAAAAATTAGCGTATATAACCTATTTAATTTTTTATAAGAAAAAAAGGGCAGTGTACATCATACTCCATTTTCTGTACGAAAAATGCATGATGTATATACCATTTGCTTTATAATTGAACAATTAACGATGTATATTTTTTGTATAAAAAATTTACGATGCATAACCCATTTAATTTTTGTATGACGAATCGACGATGTATAGCCCATTTCATTTTATAAATAAAAAATCCACGATATGTAGCCCATTCCATTTTTTGTATGAAAAACGGGCAATGTATAGCCAATTTAACTTTTAAATGAAAAGCATAAGACGTATAGCCCATTTAAAAAATGTATGATGTACATTATACATATCGCACACTAAATCATAAGGAGTCACAACTCAAAATGATCAGAGTTGTTTTGTGTTTTTATAAACCAGTTAATTGAACGAAACTCTGACGACTGCAAGTATTTCTTTTGTAATAAAGTATTTTTGAAGAATATGAAATACCGTTATGCTTGTTTTTATATTACATACTTTCGTCATTTGTATAGCATCGACAGTTGTTTGCCACTATTCAGCATTTGAAATTTTTCGAGTTGTGACTCTTTATGATTTAATGTGCGATATGTACCCCATTTAATTTTTTGTATAAAAAATGGACGATGTATACACCCGTTTTTGTATGCAAAATGGACGATGTATAGCCCATTTAAATTTTTCTATGAAAATTAGATAGTATGAATTCCATTTAATTTTTTATGAAAAAAAATTTTTTATGAAAAAAATTTAATGGACTATAAATCGTTCATTTCATATGCAAAAAACTAAAAACACTATACATCGTCTATTTTTGATGCAAAAAAATTAAATGGGCTATAGATACAAAATATAATGGGCTATACATGGTTGATTTTTTAAATTTTCATGAAAAACATTAATGGGTTATAAATTGTCCATTTCGTATAAAAAAACTTAAATGGACTATATACGTCGTCTATATTTCGTGCAAAGAATTTAATAAAATATACATCATCCATTTTTTATTAAAAAAAATTTTTATGAAAAAAATTTAATGGACTATACATCGTAAATTTTTAAAATTTTTATGAAAAAATTTAATGAACTATAAATTGTTCATTTCATATGCAATAAACTAAAAACACTATACATCGTCTATTTTTCATGCAAAAAAATTAAATGGGCTATAGATACAAAATATAATGGGCTATACATGGTTGATTTTTTAAATTTTTATGAAAAACATTAACATTGTCCATTTCGTATACAAAAACTTAAATGGACTATATACGTCGTCTATATTTCGTGCAAAGAATTTAATAAAATATACATCATCCATTTTTTATGAAAAAAAATTTTTTATGAAAAAAATTTAATGGACTACATCGTCAATTTTTCAAATTTTTATGAAATAATTTAATGAACTATAAACCCTTCATTTCATATGCAAAAAACTAAAAACACTATACATCGTCTATTTTTCAAGCATAAAAATTAAATGGGCTATAGATACAAAATATAACGGGCTATACATGGTTGATTTTTTACATTTTTATAAAAAACATTAATTGGCTATAGATTGTCCATTTCGTATACAAAAACTTAAATGGCCTATATACGTCGTCTATATTTTGTGCAAAGAATTTAATTAAATATACATCATCCATTTTTTATGAAAAAAAATTTTTTATGAAAAAAATTTAATGGACTATACATCGTCAATTTTTCAAATTTTTATGAAAAAATTTAATGAACTATAAATCGTTCATTTCATATGCAAAAAACTACAAACACTATACATCGTCTATTTTTCAAGCATAAAAATTAAATGGGCTATAGATACAAAATATAATGGGCTATACATGGTTGAATTTTTACATTTTTATAAAAAACATTAATGGGCTATAAATTGTCCATTTCGTATACAAAAACTTAAATGGACTATATACGTCGTCTATATTTCGTGCAAAGAATTTAATAAAATATACATTATCGATTTTTTATGAATAAAAATTTTTTATGAAAAAAATTTAATGGACTATAAAAATATACATCGTCAATTTTTCAAATTTTTATGAAAAAATTTAATGAACTATAAATCGTTCATTTCATATGCAAAAAACTAAAAACACTGTACATCGTCTATTTTTCATGCAAAAAATTTAAATGGGCTATAGATACAAAATATAATGGGCTATACATGGTTGATTTTTTAAATTTTTATGAGAAACATTAATGGGCTATAAATTGTCCATTTCGTATACATAAACTTAAATGGACTATATACGTCGTCTATATTTCGTGCAAAGAATTTAATAAAATATACATTATCGATTTTTTATGAATAAAAATTTTTTATGAAAAAAATTTAATGGACTATAAAAATATACATCGTCAATTTTTCAAATTTTTATGAAAAAATTTAATGAACTATAAATCGTTCATTTCATATGCAAAAAACTAAAAACACTATACATCGTCTATTTTTCATGCAAAAAATTTAAATGGGCTATAGATACAAAATATAATGGGCTATACATGGTTGATTTTTTAAATTTTTATGAAAAACATTAACATTGTCCATTTCGTATACAAAAACTTAAATGGACTATATACGTCGTCTATATTTCGTGCAAAGAATTTAATAAAATATACATCATCCATTTTTTATGAAAAAAAATTTTTTATGAAAAAAATTTAATGGACTACATCGTCAATTTTTCAAATTTTTATGAAATAATTTAATGAACTATAAACCCTTCATTTCATATGCAAAAAACTAAAAACACTATACATCGTCTATTTTTCAAGCATAAAAATTAAATGGGCTATAGATACAAAATATAACGGGCTATACATGGTTGATTTTTTACATTTTTATAAAAAACATTAATTGGCTATAGATTGTCCATTTCGTATACAAAAACTTAAATGGCCTATATACGTCGTCTATATTTTGTGCAAAGAATTTAATTAAATATACATCATCCATTTTTTATGAAAAAAAATTTTTTATGAAAAAAATTTAATGGACTATACATCGTCAATTTTTCAAATTTTTATGAAAAAATTTAATGAACTATAAATCGTTCATTTCATATGCAAAAAACTACAAACACTATACATCGTCTATTTTTCATGCAAAAAATTAAATGGGCTATAGATACAAAATATAATGGGCTATACATGGTTGATTTTTTAAATTTTTATGAAAAACATTAATGGGCTATAAATTGTCCATTTCGTATACAAAAACTTAAATGGACTACATACGTCGTCTATATTTCGTGCAAAGAATTTAATAAAATATACATCATCCATTTTTTATGAAAAAAAATTTTTTATGAAAAAAATTTAATGGACTATACATTGTCAATTTTTCAAATATTTATGAAAAAATTTAATGAACTATAAACCGTTCATTTCATATGCAAAAAACTAAAAACACTATACATCGTCTATTTTTCATGCATAAAAATTAAATGGGCTATAGATACAAAATATAATGGGCTATACATGGTTGATTTTTTAAATTTTTATGAAAAACATTAATGGGCTATAAATTGTCCATTTCGTATACAAAAACTTAAATGGACTATATACGTCGTCTATACTTCGTGCAAAGAATTTAATAAAATATACATCATCCATTTTTTATGAAAAAAAATTTTTTATAAAATAAATTTAAATTTAATCGTCAATTTTTAAAATTTTTATGAAATAATTTAATGAACTATAAACCCTTCATTTCATATGCAAAAAACTAAAAACACTATACATCGTCTATTTTTCATGCAAAAAAATTAAATGCGCTATAGATACAAAATATAATGGGCTATACATGGTTGATTTTTTAAATTTTTATGAAAAACATTAATTTGCTATAAATTGTCCATTTCGTATACAAAAACTTAAATGGACTACATACGTCGTCTATATTTCGTGCAAAGAATTTAATAAAATATACATCATCCATTTTTTATGAAAAAAAATTTTTTATGAAAAAAATTTAATGGACTATACATTGTCAATTTTTCAAATATTTATGAAAAAATTAAATGAACTATAAACCGTTCATTTCATATGCAAAAAACTTAAAACACTATACATCGTCTATTTTTCATGCATAAAAATTAAATGGGCTATAGATACAAAATATAATGGGCTATAAATGGTTGATTTTTTAAATTTTCATGAAAAACATTAATGGGCTATAAATTGTCCCTTTCGTATACAAAAACTTAAATGGCCTATATACGTCGTCTATATTTCGTGCAAAGAATTTAATAAAATATACATCATCCATTTTTTATGAAAAAAAATTTTTTATGAAAAAAATTTAATGGACTATACATCGTAAATTTTTAAAATTTTTATGAAATAATTTAATGAACTATAAATTGTTCATTTCATATGCAAAAAACTAAAAACACTATACATCGTCTATTTTTCACGCATAAAAATTAAATGGGCTATAGATACAAAATATAATGGGCTATATATACATGGTTGATTTTTTAAATTTTTATGAAAAACATTAATGGGCTATAAATTGTCCCTTTCGTATACAAAAACTTAAATGGCCTATATACGTCGTCTATATTTCGTGCAAAGAATTTAATAAAATATACATCATCCATTTTTTATGAAAAAAAATTTTTTATGAAAAAAATTTAATGGACTATATATACATTGTCAATTTTTCAAATATTTATGAAAAAATTTAATGAACTATAAACCGTTCATTTCATATGCAAAAAACTAAAAACACTATACATCGTCTATTTTTCATGCATAAAAATTAAATGGACTATAGATACAAAATATAATGGGCTATAAATGGTTGATTTTTTAAATTTTCATGAAAAACATTAATGGGCTATAAATTGTCCCTTTCGTATACAAAAACTTAAATGGCCTATATACGTCGTCTATATTTCGTGCAAAGAATTTAATAAAATATACATCATCCATTTTTTATGAAAAAAAATTTTTTATGAAAAAAATTTAATGGACTATACATCGTAAATTTTTAAAATTTTTATGAAATAACTTAATGAACTATAAATTGTTCATTTCATATGCAAAAAACTAAAAACACTATACATCGTCTATTTTTCATGCAAAAAAATTAAATGGGCTATAGATGCAAAATATAATGGGCTATACATGCTTGATTTTTTAAATTTTTATGAAAAACATTAATGGGCTATAAATTGTCCATTTCGTATACAAAAACTTAAATGGACTATATACGTCGTCTATATTTCGTGCAAAGAATTTAATAAAATATACATCATCCATTTTTTATGAAAAAAATTTTATGGACTATACATCGTCAATTTTTTAAATTTTTATGAAAAAATTTAATGAACTATAAATCGTTCATTTCATATGCAAAAAACTAAAAACACTATACATCGTCTATTTTTCAAGCATAAAAATTAAATGGGCTATAGATACAAAATATAATGGGCTATATATGGTTGATTTTTTACATTTTTATAAAAAACATTAATGGGCTATAAATTGTCCATTTCGTATACAAAAACTTAAATGGCCTATATACGTCGTCTATATTTCGTGCAAAGAATTTAATGAAATATACATCATCCATTTTTTATGAAAAAAAAATTTTTATGAATAAAATTTTATGGACTATACATCGTCAATTTTTCAAATTTTTATGAAATAATTTAATGAACTATAATCAAGTTCACTTCATATGCAAAAAACTAAAAACACTATACATCGTCTATTTTTCATGCAAAAAAATTAAATTGGCTATAGATACAAAATATAATGGGCTATACATGGTTGATTTTTTAAACTTTCATGAAAAACATTAATGGGCTATAAATTGTCCATTTCGTATACAAAAACTTAAATGGACTATATACGTCGTCTATATTTCGTGCAAGGAATTTAATAAAATATACATCATCCATTTTTGATGAAAATAAATTTTTACGAAAAAAATTTAATGGACTATACATCGTCAATTTTTCAAATTTTTATGAAAAAATTTAATGAACTATAAATCGTTCATTTCATATGAAAAAAACTAAAAACACTATACATCGTCTATTTTTCATGCAAAAAAATTAAATGGGCTATAGATACAAAATATAATGGGCTATACATGGTTGATTTTTTAAATTTTTATGAAAAACATTAATGGGCTATAAATTGTCCATTTCGTATACATAAACTTAAATGGACTATATACGTCGTCTATATTTCGTGCAAAGAATTTAATAAAATATACATCATCCATTTTTTATGAAAAAAAAATTTTTATGAAAAAAATTTAATTCAATTTTTCAAATTTTTATGAAAAAATTTAATGAACTATAAACCGTTCATTTCATATGAAAAAAACTAAAAACACTATACATCGTCTATTTTTCATGCATAAAAATTAAATGGGCTATAGATACAAAATATAATGGGCTATACATGTGTGATTTTTTACATTTTTATGAAAAACATTAATGGGCTATAAATTGTCCATTTCGCATACAAAAACTTAAATGGACTATATACGTCGTCTATATTTCGTGCAAAGAATGTAATAAAATATACATCATCCATTTTTTATGAAAAAAAATTTTTTATGAAAAAAATTTAATGGACTATACATCGTCAATTTTTAAAATTTTTATGAAAAAATTTAATGAACTATTAACCGTTCATTTCGTATGCAAAAAACTAAAAACACTATACATCGTCTATTTTTCATGCATAAAAATTAAATGGGCTATAGATACAAAATATAATGGACTATACATGGTTGATTTTTTAAATTTTTATGAAAAACATTAATGGGCTATAAATTGTCCATTTCGTATACAAAAACTTAAATGGACTATATACGTCGTCTATATTTCGTGCAAAGAATGTAATAAAATATACATCATCCATTTTTTATGAAAAAAAATTTTTTATGAAAAAAATTTAATGGACTATACATCGTCAATTTTTCAAATTTTTATGAAAAATTTAATGAACTATAAATCGTTTATTTCATATGCAAAAAACTACAAACACTATACATCGTCTATTTTTTATGCAAAAAAATTAAATGGGCTATAGATACAAAATATAATGGGCTATACATGGTTGATTTTTTAAATTTTTATGAAAAACATTAATGGGCTATAAATTGTCCATTTCGTATACAAAAACTTAAATGGACTATATGCGTCGTCTATATTTCGTACAAAGAATTTAATAAAATATACATCATCCATTTTTTATGAAAAAAAATTTTTTATGAAAAAAATTTAATGGACTATACATCGTCAATTTTTAAAATTTTTATGAAAAAATTTAATGAACTATAAACCGTTCATTTCATATGCAAAAAACTAAAAACACTATACATCGTCTATTTTTCATGCATAAAAATTAAATGGGCTATAGATACAAAATATAATAGGCTATACATGGTTGATTTTTTACATTTTTATGAAAAACATTAATGGGCTATAAATTGTCCATTTCGTATACAAAAACTTAAATGGCCTATAATCGTCGTCTATGTTTCGTGCAAATAATTTAATAAAATATACATCATCCATTTTTTATGAAAAAAAATTTTTTATGAAAAAAATTTAATGGACTATAAATCGTTCATTTCATATGCAAAAAACTAAAAACACTATACATCGTCTATTTTTCATGCAAAAAAATTAAATGGGCTATAGATACAAAATATAATGGGCTATACATGGTTGATTTTTTTAATTTTCATGAAAAACATTAATGGGCTATAAATTGTCCATTTCGTATACAAAAACTTAAATGGACTATATACGTCGTCTATATTTCGTGCAAAGAATTTAATAAAATATACATCATCCATTTTTTATGAAAAAAAAAATTTTTATGAAAAAAATTTAATGGACTATATATACATCGTCAATTTTTATGAAAAAATTTAATGAACTATAAACCGTTCATTTCGTATGCAAAAAACTAAAAACACTATACATCGTCTATTTTTCATGCATAAAAATTAAATGGGCTATAGATACAAAATATAATGGGCTATACATGGTTGATTTTTTAAATTTTTATGAAAAACATTAATGGGCTATAAATTGTCCATTTCGTATACAAAAACTTAAATGGACTATATACGTCGTCAATATTTCGTGCAAAGAATTTAATGATATATACATCATCCATTTTTTATGCAAAAAAATTTTTTATGAGAAAAATTTAATTCAATTTTTAAAATTTTTATGAAACAATTTAATGAACTATAAACCGTTCATTTCATATGCAAAAAACTAAAAACACTATACATCGTCTATTTTTCATGCATAAAAATTAAATGGGCTATAGATACAAAATATAATAGGCTATACATGGTTGATTTTTTACATTTTTATGAAAAACATTAATGGGCTATAAATTGTCCATTTCGTATACAAAAACTTAAATGGCCTATAATCGTCATCTATGTTTCCTGCAAATAATTTAATAAAATATACATCATCCATTTTTTATGAAAAAAAAATTTTTATGAAAAAAATTTAATGGACTATACATCTTAAATTTTTCAAATTTTTATGAAAAAATTTAATGAACTATAAATCGTTCATTTCATATGCAAAAAACTACAAACACTATACATCGTCTATTTTTCATGCAAAAAAATTAAATGGGCTATAGATACAAAATATAATGGGCTATACATGGTTGATTTTTTAAATTTTTATGAAAAACATTAATGGGCTATAAATTGTCCATTTCGTATACAAAAACTTAAATGGCCTATATACGTCGTCTATATTTCGTGCAAAGAATTTAATGAAATATACATCATCCATTTTTTATGAAAAAAAATTTTTTATGAATAAAATTTTATGGACTATATATCGTCAATTTTTCAAATTTTTATGAAATAATTTAATGAACTATAATCAAGTTCACTTCATATGCAAAAAACTAAAAACACTATACATCGTCTATTTTTCATGCAAAAAAATTAAATTGGCTATAGATACAAAATATAATGGGCTATACATGGTTGATTTTTTAAATTTTCATGAAAAACATTAATGGGCTATAAATTGTCCATTTCGTATACAAAAACTTAAATGGACTATATACGTCGTCTATATTTCGTGCAAAGAATTTAATAAAATATACATCATCCATTTTTGATGAAAATAAATTTTTACGAAAAAAATTTAATGGACTATACATCGTCAATTTTTCAAATTTTTATGAAAAAATTTAATGAACTATAAATCGTTCATTTCATATGCAAAAAACTAAAAACACTATACATCGTCTATTTTTCATGCAAAAAAATTAAATGGGCTATAGATACAAAATATAATGGGCTATACATGGTTGATTTTTTAAATTTTTATGAAAAACATTAATGGGCTATAAATTGTCCATTTCGTATACAAAAATTTAAATGGACTATATACGTCGTCTATATTTCGTGCAAAGAATTTAATAAAATATACATCATCCATTTTTGATGAAAATAAATTTTTACGAAAAAAATTTAATGGACTATACATCGTCAATTTTTCAAATTTTTATGAAAAAATTTAATGAACTATAAATCGTTCATTTCATATGCAAAAAACTAAAAACACTATACATCGTCTATTTTTCATGCAAAAAAAATTAAATGGGCTATAGATACAAAATATAATGGGCTATACATGGTTGATTTTTTACATTTTTATGAAAAACATTAATGGGCTATAAATTGTCCATTTCGTATACAAAAACTTAAATGGACTATATACGTCGTCTATATTTCGTGCAAAGAAGTTAATAAAATATACATCATCCATTTTTGATGAAAATAAATTTTTACGAAAAAAATTTAATGGACTATACATCGTCAATTTTTCAAATTTTTATGAAAAAATTTAATGAACTATAAATCGTTCATTTCATATGCAAAAAACTAAAAACACTATACATCGTCTATTTTTCATGCAAAAAAATTAAATGGGCTATAGATACAAAATATAATGGGCTATACATGGTTGATTTTTTAAATTTTTATGAAAAACATTAATGGGCTATAAATTGTCCATTTCGTATACAAAAATTTAAATGGACTATATACGTCGTCTATATTTCGTGCAAAGAATTTAATAAAATATACATCATCCATTTTTGATGAAAATAAATTTTTACGAAAAAAATTTAATGGACTATACATCGTCAATTTTTAAAATTTTTATGAAAAAATTTAATGAACTATAAATCGTTCATTTCATATGCAAAAAACTAAAAACACTATACATCGTCTATTTTTCATGCATAAAAATTAAATGGGCTATAGATACAAAATATAATGGGCTATACATGGTTGATTTTTTAAATTTTTATGAAAAACATTAATGGGCTGTAAATTGTCCATTTCGTATACAAAAACTTAAATGGACTATATACGTCGTCTGTATTTCGTGCAAAGAATTTAATAAAATATACATCATCCATTTTTTATGAAAAAAATTTAATGGATCAATCAAATCAAATCAATTTTTCAAATTTTTATGAAAAAATTTAATGAACTATAAATCGTTCATTTCATATGCAAAAAACTAAAAACACTATACATCGTCTATTTTTCAGGCAAAAAAATTAAATGGGCTATAGATACAAAATATAATGGGCTATACATGGTTGATTTTTAAAATTTTTATGAAAAACATTAATGGGCTATAAATTGTCCATTTCGTATACAAAAACTTAAAGGGACTATATACGTCGTCTATATTTCGTGCAAAGAATTTAATAAAATATACATCATCCATTTTTTATGAAAAAAAATTTTTTATGAAAAAAATTTAATGGAATATATATACATCGTCAATTTTTCAAATTTTTATGAAAAAATGTAATGAACTATAAATCGTTCATTTCATATGCAAAAAATTAAAAACACTATACATCGTCTATTTTTCATGCAAAAAAATTAAATGGGCTATAGATACAAAATATAATGGGCTATACATGGTTGATTTTTTAAATTTTTATGAAAAATATTAATGGGCTATAAATTGTCCATTTCGTATACAAAAACTTAAATGGACTATATACGTCGTTTATATTTCGTGCAAAGAATTTAATAAAATATACATCATCCATTTTTTATGAAAAAAATTTTTTTATGAAAAAAATTTAATGGACTATATATACATCGTCAATTTTTAAAATTTTTATGAAAAAATTTAATGAACTTAAAACCGTTCATTTCATATGCAAAAAGCTAAAAACACTATACATCGTCTATTTTTCATGCAAAAAAATTAAATGGACTATAGATACAAAATATAATGGGCTATACATGGTTGATTTTTTAAATTTTTATGAAAAGCATTAATGGGCTATAAATTGTCCATTTCGTATACAAAAACTTAAATGGACTATATACGTCGTCTATATTTCGTGCAAAGAATTTAATAAAATATACATCATCCATTTTTTATGAAAAAAAATTTTTTATGAAAAAAATTTTATGGACTATATATACATCGTCAATTTTTCAAATTTTTATTAAATAATTTAATGAACTATAAATCGTTCATTTCATATGCAAAAAACTAAAAACACTATACATCGTCTATTTTTCATGCAAAAAATTAAATGGGCTATAGATACAAAATATAATGGGCTATACATGGTTTATTTTTTAAATTTTCATTAAAAACATTAATGGGCTATAAATTTTCCATTTCGTAAACAAAAACTTAAATGGACTATATACGTCGTCTATATTTCGTACAAAGAATTTAATAAAATATACATCATCCATTTTTTATGAAAAAAATTTAATGGATTTTTCAAATTTTTATGAAAAAATTTAATGAACTATAAATCGTTCATTTCATATGCAAAAAACTAAAAACACTATACATCGTCTATTTTTCATGCAAAAAAATTAAATGGGCTATAGATACAAAATATAATGGGCTATACATGGTTGATTTTTTTAATTTTCATGAAAAACATTAATGGGCTATAAATTGTCCATTTCGTATACAAAAACTTAAATGGACTATATACGTCGTCTATATTTCGTGCAAAGAATTTTATAAAATATACATCATCCATTTTTTATGAAAAAAAATTTTTTATGAAAAAAATTTAATGGATTTTTCAAATTTTTATGAAAAAATTTAATGAACTATAATTTGTTCATTTCATATGCAATAAACTAAAAACACTATACATCGTCTATTTTTCATGCAAACAAATTAAATGGGCTATAGATACAAAATATAATGGGCTATACATGGTTGATTTTTTAAATTTTTATGAAAAACATTAATGGGCTATAAATTGTCCATTTCGTATACAAAAACTTAAATGGACTATATACGTCGTCTATATTTCGTGCAAAGAATTTAATAAAATATACATCATCCATTTTTTATGAAAAAAAAATTTTTTATGAAAAAAATTTAATGGACTATACATCGTAAATTTTTCAAATTTTTATGAAAAAATTTAATGAACTATAAATCGTTCATTTCATATGCAAAAAACTAAAAACACTATACATCGTCTATTTTTCATGCAAAAAAATTAAATGGGCTATAGATACAAAATATAATGGGCTATACATGGTTGATTTTTTAAATTTTTTTGAAAAACATTAATGGGCTATAAATTGTCCATTTCGTATACAAAAACTTAAATGGACTATATACGTTGTCTATATTTCGTGCAAAGAATTCAATAATATATACATCATCCATTTTTTATGAAAAAAATCTTTTATGAAAAAAATTTAATGGACTATACATCGTCAATTTTTAAAATTTTTATGAAAAAATTTAATGAACTATAAATCGTTCATTTCATATGCAAAAAACTAAAAACACTATACATCGTCTATTTTTCATGCAAAAAAATTAAATGGGCTATAGATACAAAATATAATGGGCTATACATGGTTGATTTTTTAAATTTTTTTTTAAATTTTTATGCAAAGAATTTAATAAAATATACATCATCCATTTTTTATGAAAAAAAATTTTTTATGAAAAAAATTTAATGGACTATACATCGTCAATTTTTCAAATTTTTATGAAAAAATTTAATGAACTATAAATCGTTCATTTCATATGCAAAAAACTAAAAACACTATACATCGTCTATTTTTCATGCAAAAAAATTAAATGGGCTATAGATACAAAATATAATGGGCTATACATGGTTGATTTTTTAAATTTTTATGAAAAACATTAATGGGCTATAAATTGTCCATTTCGTATACAAAAACTTACATGGACTATATACGTCGTCTATATTTCGTGCAAATAATTTAATAAAATATACATCATCCATTTTTTATGAAAAAAAAATTTTTATGAAAAAAATTTAATGGACTATATATACGTTGTCAATTTTTCAAATTTTTATGAAAAAATTTAATGAACTATAAATCGTTCATTTCATATGCAAAAAATTAAAAACACTATACATCGTCTATTTTTCATGCAAAAAAATTAAATGGGCTATAGATACAAAATATAATGGGCTATACATGGTTGCTTTTTTAAATTTTTATGAAAAACATTAATGGGCTATAAATTGTTTATTTCGTATACAAAAACTTAAATGGACTATATACGTCGTCTATATTTCGTGCAAAGAATTTAATAAAATATACATCATCCATTTTTTATGAAAAAAATTTAATGGACTATATCGTCAATTTTTCAAATTTTTATGAAAAAATTTAATGAACTATAAATCGTTCATTTCATATGCAAAAAACTAAAAACACTATACATCGTCTATTTTTCATGCAAAAAAATTAAATGGGCTATAGATACAAAATATAATGGGCTATACATGGTTGCTTTTTTAAATTTTTATGAAAAACATTAATGGGCTATAAATTGTTTATTTCGTATACAAAAACTTAAATGGACTATATACGTCGTCTATATTTCGTGCAAAGAATTTAATAAAATATACATCATCCATTTTTTATGAAAAAAAAATTTTTATGAAAAAAATTTAATGGACTATACATCGTCAATTTTTCAAATTTTTATGAAAAAATTTAATGAACTATAAATCGTTCATTTCATATGCAAAAAACTAAAAACACTATACATCGTCTATTTTTCATGCAAAAAAATTAAATGGGCTATAGATACAAAAAATAATGGGCTATACATGGTTGATTTTTTAAATTTTTATGAAAAACATTAATGGGCTATAAATTGTCCATTTCGTATACAAAAACTTAAATGGACTATATACGTCGTCTATATTTCGTGCAAAGAATTTAATAAAATATACATCATCCATTTTTTATGAAAAAAATTTTTTTATGAAATGAACGATTTTTTCATAAAAATTTGAAAAATTGACGATATAGTCCATTATATTTTTTTCATAAAAAATTTTTTTTCATAAAAAATGGATGATGTATATTTTATTAAATTTTTTGCACGAAATTTTTATGAAAAAATTTAATGAACTATAAATCGTTCATTTCATATGCAAAAGACTACTAACACTATACATCGTCTATTTTTCATGCAAAAAAATTAAATGGGCTATAGATACAAAATATAATGGGCTATACATGGTTGATTTTTTAAATTTTTATGAAAAACATTAATGGGCTATAAATTGTCCATTTCGTATACAAAAACTTAAATGGACTATATGCGTCGTCTATATTTCGTGCAAAGAATTTAATAAAATATATATCATCCATTTTTTATGAAAAAAAAATTTTTATGAAAAAAATTTAATGGACTATTATACATCGTCAATTTTTCAAATTTTTATGAAAAAATTTAATGAACTATAAACCGTTCATTTCATATGCAAAAAACTAAAAACACTATACATCGCCTATTTTTCATGCATAAAAATTAAATGGGCTATAGATACAAAATATAATAGGCTATACATGGTTGATTTTTTACATTTTTATGAAAAACATTAATGGGCTATAAATTGTCCATTTCGTATACAAAAACCTAAATGGCCTATAATCGTCGTCTATGTTTCGTGCAAATAATTTAATAAAATATACATCATCCATTTTTTATGAAAAAAAATTTTTTATGAAAAAAATTTAATGGACTATACATCGTCAATTTTTCAAATTTTTATGAAAAATTTAATGAACTATAAATCGTTCATTTCATATGCAAAAAACTACAAACAATATACATCGTCTATTTTTTATGCAAAAAAATTAAATGGGCTATAGATACAAAATATAATAGGCTATACATGGTTGATTTTTTAAATTTTTATGAAAAACATTAATGGGCTATAAATTGTCCATTTCGTATACAAAAACTTAAATGGACTATATGCGTCGTCTATATTTCGTGCAAAGAATTTAATAAAATATACATCATCCATTTTTTATGAAAAAAATTTAATGGACTATACATCGTCAATTTTTAAAATTTTTATGAAAAAATTTAATGAACTATAAACCGTTCATTTCGTATGCAAAAAACTAAAAACACTATACATCGTCTATTTTTCATGCATAAAAATTAAATGGGCTATAGATACAAAATATAATGGGCTATACATGGTTGATTTTTTAAATTTTTATGAAAAACATTAATGGGCTATAGATTGTCCATTTCGTATACAAAAACTTAAATGGACTATATACGTCGTCTATATTTCGTGCAAAGAATTTAATGATATATACATCATCCATTTTTTATGCAAAAAAATTTTTTATGAAAAAAATTTTATGGACTATACATCGTAAATTTTTAAAATTTTTATGAAAAAATTTAATGAACTATAAATCGTTAATTTCATATGCAAAAAACTAAAAACACTATACATCGTCTATTTTTCATGCAAAAAAATTAAATGGGCTATAGATACAAAATATAATGGGCTATACATGGTTGATTTTTTAAATTTTCATTAAAAACATTAATGGGCTATAAATTGTCCATTTCGTAAACAAAAACTTAAATGGACTATATACGTCGTCTATATTTCGTACAAAGAATTTAATAAAATATACATCATCCATTTTTTATGAAAAAAAAATTTTTATGAAAAAAATTTAATGGACTATACATCTTAAATTTTTCAAATTTTTATGAAAAAATTTAATGAACTATAAATCGTTCATTTCATATGCAAAAAAAACTAAAAACACTATACATCGTCTATTTTTCATGCAAAAAAATTAAATTGGCTATAGATACAAAATATAATGGGCTATACATGGTTGATTTTTTAAATTTTTATGAAAACATTAATGGGCTATAAATTGTCCATTTCGTATACAAAAACTTAAATGGACTATATACGTCGTCTGTATTTCGTGCAAAGAATTTAATAAAATATACATCATCCATTTTTTATGAACAAAATTTAATGGATCAATCAAATCAAATCAATTTTTCAAATTTTTATGAAAAAATTTAATGAACTATAAATCGTTCATTTCATATGCAAAAAACTAAAAGCACTATACATCGTCTATTTTTTATGTAAAAAAATTAAATGGGCTATAGATACAAAATATAATGGGCTATACATGGTTGATTTTTTAAATTTTTATGAAAAACATTAATGGGCTATAAATTGTCCATTTCGTATACATAAACTTAAATGGACTATATACGTCGTCTATATTTCGTGCAAAGAATTTAATAAAATATACATCATCCATTTTTTATGAAAAAAAAATTTTTATGAAAAAAATTTAATGAACTATAAACCGTTCATTTCATATGCAAAAAACTAAAAACACTATGCATCGCCTATTTTTCATGCAAAAAAATTAAATGGGCTATAGATACAAAATATAATAGGCTATACATGGTTGATTTTTTACATTTTTATGAAAAACATTAATGGGCTATAAATTGTCCATTTCGTATACAAAAACTTAAATGGCCTATAATCGTCGTCTATGTTTCGTGCAAATAATTTAATAAAATATACATCATCCATTTTTTATGAAAAAAATTTAATGGACTATACATCGTCAATTTTTCAAATTTTTATGAAAAATTTAATGAACTATAAATCGTTCATTTCATATGCAAAAAACTACAAACACTATACATCGTCTATTTTTTATGCAAAAAAATTAAATGGGCTATAGATACAAAATATAATAGGCTATACATGGTTGATTTTTTAAATTTTTATGAAAAACATTAATGGGCTATAAATTGTCCATTTCGTATACAAAAACTTAAATGGCCTATAATCGTCGTCTATGTTTCGTGCAAAGAATTTAATAAAATATACATCATCCATTTTTTATGAAAAAAATTTAATGGACTATACATCGTAAATTTTTAAAATTTTTATGAAAAAATTTAATGAACTATAAATCGTTCATTTCATATGCAAAAAACTAAAAACACTATACATCGTCTATTTTTCATGCAAAAAAATTAAATGGGCTATAGATACAAAATATAATGGGCTATACATGGTTGATTTTTTAAATTTTCATGAAAAACATTAATGGGCTATAAATTGTCCATTTCGTATATATACATCGTCAATTTTTCAAATTTTTATGAAAAAATTTAATGAACTATAAATCGTTCATTTCATATGCAAAAAACTAAAAACACTATCTATCGTCAATTTTTCAAATTTTTATGAAAAAATTTAATGAACTATAAATCGTTCATTTCATATGCAAAAAACTCGTCTATTTTTCATGCAAAAAAATTAAATGGGTTATAGATACAAAATATAATGGGCTATACATGGTTGATTTTTTAAATTTTTATGAAAACATTAATGGGCTATAAATTGTCCATTTCGTATATATACATCGTCAATTTTTAAAATTTTTATGAAAAAATTTAATGAACTATAAATCGTTCATTTCATATGCAAAAAACTAAAAACACTATACATCGTCTATTTTTCATGCAAAAAAATTAAATGGGCTATAGATACAAAATATAATGGGCTATACATGGTTGATTTTTTAAATTTTCATTAAAAACATTAATGGGCTATAAATTGTCCATTTCGTAAACAAAAACTTAAATGGACTATATACGTCGTCTATATTTCGTACAAAGAATTTAATAAAATATACATCATCCATTTTTTATGAAAAAAAAATTTTTTATGAAAAAAATTTAATGGACTATACATTGTCAATTTTTAAAATTTTTATGAAAAAATTTAATGAACTATAAATCGTTCATTTCATATGCAAAAAACCAAAAACACTATACATCGTCTATTTTTCATGCAAAAAATTAAATGGGCTATAGATACAAAATATAATGGGCTCTACATGGTTGAATTTTTAAATTTTTATGAAAAACATTAATGGGCTATAAATTGTCCATTTCGTATACAAAAACTTAAATGGACTATATACGTCGTCTATATTTCGTGCAAAGAATTTAATAAAATATGCATCATCCATTTTTTATGAAAAAAAAAATTTTTATGAAAAAAATTTAATGGACTATACATTGTCAATTTTTCAAATTTTTATGAAAATATTTAATGAACTATAAATCGTTCATTTCATATGCAAAAAACTACAAACACTATACATCGTCTATTTTTTATGCAAAAAAATTAAATGGGCTATAGATACAAAATATAATGGGCTATAATACATGGTTGATTTTTTAAATTTTTATGAAAAACATTAATGGGCTATAAATTGTCCATTTCGTATATAAAAACTTAAATGGACTATATACGTCGTCTATATTTCGTGCAAAGAATTTAATGATATATACATCATCCATTTTTTATGCAAAAAAATTTTTTATGAAAAAAATTTTATGGACTATTATACATCGTCAATTTTTAAAATTTTTATGAAAAAATTTAATGAACTATAAATCGTTCATTTCATATGCAAAAAACTAAAAACACTATACATCGTCTATTTTTCATGCAAAAAAATTAAATGGGCTATAGATACAAAATATAATGGGCTATACATGGTTGATTTTTTAAATTTTTATGAAAAACATTAATGGGCTATAAATTGTCCATTTCGTAAACAAAAACTTAAATGGACTATATACGTCGTCTATATTTCGTACAAAGAATTTAATAAAATATACATCATCCATTTTTTATGAAAAAAAAATTTTTATGAAAAAAATTTAATGGACTACACATCTTAAATTTTTCAAATTTTTATGAAAAAATTTAATGAACTATAAATCGTTCATTTCATATGTAAAAAACTACAAACACTATACATCGTCTATTTTTCATGCAAAAAAATTAAATGGGCTATAGATACAAAATATAATGGGCTATACATGGTTGATTTTTTAAATTTTCATGAAAAACATTAATGGGCTATAAATTGTCCATTTCGTATATATACATCGTCAATTTTTCAAATTTTTATGAAAAAATTTAATGAACTATAAATCGTTCATTTCATATGCAAAAAACTTAAAACACTATACATCGTCTATTTTTCATGCATAAAAATTAGATGGGCTATAGGTACAAAATATAATGGGCTATAGATGGTTGATTTTTTAAATTTTTATGAAAACATTAATGGGCTATAAATTGTCCATTTCGTATACAAAAACTTAAATGGACTATATACGTCGTCTGTATTTCGTGCAAAGAATTTAATAAAATATACATCATCCATTTTTTATGAAAAAAATTTAATGGATCAATCAAATCAAATCAATTTTTCAAATTTTTATGAAAAAATTTAATGAACTATAAATCGTTTATTTCATATGCAAAAAACTAAAAACACTATACATCGTCTATTTTTCATGCAAAAAAATTAAATGGGCTATAGATACAAAATATAATGGGCTATACATGGTTGATTTTTTAAATTTTTATGAAAAACATTAATGGGCTATAAATTGTCCATTTCGTATACATAAACTTAAATGGACTATATACGTCGTCTATATTTCGTACAAAGAATTTAATAAAATATACATCATCCATTTTTTATGAAAAAAAAATTTTTATGAAAAAAATTTAATTGTCAATTTTTAAAATTTTTATGAAACAATTTAATGAACTATAAACTGTTCATTTCATATGCAAAAAACTAAAAACACTATACATCGTCTATTTTTCATGCATAAAAATTAAATGGGCTATAGATACAAAATATAATAGGCTATACATGGTTGATTTTTTAAATTTTTATGAAAAACATTAATGGGCTATAAATTGTCCATTTCGTAAACAAAAACTTAAATGGACTATATACGTCGTCTATATTTCGTACAAAGAATTTAATAAAATATACATCATCCATTTTTTATGAAAAAAATTTAATGGACTACACATCTTAAATTTTTCAAATTTTTATGAAAAAATTTAATGAACTATAAATCGTTCATTTCATATGTAAAAAACTACAAACACTATACATCGTCTATTTTTCATGCAAAAAAATTAAATGGGCTATAGATACAAAATATAATGGGCTATACATGGTTGATTTTTTAAATTTTCATGAAAAACATTAATGGGCTATAAATTGTCCATTTCGTATATATACATCGTCAATTTTTCAAATTTTTATGAAAAAATTTAATGAACTATAAATCGTTCATTTCATATGCAAAAAACTTAAAACACTATACATCGTCTATTTTTCATGCATAAAAATTAGATGGGCTATAGGTACAAAATATAATGGGCTATAGATGGTTGATTTTTTAAATTTTTATGAAAACATTAATGGGCTATAAATTGTCCATTTCGTATACAAAAACTTAAATGGACTATATACGTCGTCTGTATTTCGTGCAAAGAATTTAATAAAATATACATCATCCATTTTTTATGAAAAAAATTTAATGGATCAATCAAATCAAATCAATTTTTCAAATTTTTATGAAAAAATTTAATGAACTATAAATCGTTTATTTCATATGCAAAAAACTAAAAACACTATACATCGTCTATTTTTCATGCAAAAAAATTAAATGGGCTACAGATACAAAATATAATGGGCTATACATGGTTGATTTTTTAAATTTTTATGAAAAACATTAATGGGCTATAAATTGTCCATTTCGTATACATAAACTTAAATGGACTATATACGTCGTCTATATTTCGTGCAAAGAATTTAATAAAATATACATCATCCATTTTTTATGAAAAAAAAATTTTTATGAAAAAAATTTAATTAAATTTTTCAAATTTTTATAAAAAAATTTAATGAACTATAAACCGTTCATTTCATATGCAAAAAACTAAAAACACTATACATCGTCTATTTTTCATGCAAAAAAATTAAATGGGCTATAGATACAAAATATAATGGGCTATACATGGTTGATTTTTTACATTTTTATGGAAACATTAATGGGCTATAAATTGTCCATTTCGTATACAAAAACTTAAATGGACTATATACGTCGTCTATATTTCGTGGAAAGAATGTAATAAAATATACATCATCCATTTTTTATGAAAAAAAATTTTTTATGAAAAAAATTTAATGGACTATACATCGTCAATTTTTCAAATTTTTATGAAAAAATTTAATGAACTATAAATCGTTCATTTCATATGCAAAAAACTAAAAACACTATACATCGTCTATTTTTCATGCATAAAAATTAAATGGGCTATAGATACAAAATATAATGGGCTATACATGGTTGACTTTTTAAATTTTTATGAAAAACATTAATGGGCTATAAATTGTCCATTTCGTATACAAAAACTTAAATGGACTATATACGTCGTCTATATTTCGTGGAAAGAATGTAATAAAATATACATCATCCATTTTTTATGAAAAAAAATTTTTTATGAAAAAAATTTAATGGACTATACATCTTAAATTTTTCAAATTTTTATGAAAAAATTTAATGAACTATAAATCGTTCATTTCATATGCAAAAAACTAAAAACACTATACATCGTCAATTTTTCAAATTTTTATGAAAAAATTTAATGAACTATAAATCGTTCATTTCATATGCAAAAAACTCGTCTATTTTTCATGCAAAAAAATTAAATGGGTTATAGATACAAAATATAATGGGCTATACATAATTGATAATTTAAATTTTTATGAAAACATTAATGGGCTATAAATTGTCCATTTCGTATACAAAAACTTAAATGGACTATATACGTCGTCTGTATTTCGTGCAAAGAATTTAATGATATATACATCATCCATTTTTTATGCAAAAAAATTTTTTATGCAAAAAATTTTATGGACTATTATACATCGTCAATTTTTCAAATTTTTATGAAAAAATTTAATGAACTATAAATCGTTCATTTCATATGCAAAAAACTAAAAACACTATACATCGTCTATTTTTCATGCAAAAAAATTAAATGGGCTATAGATACAAAATATAATGGGCTATACATGGTTGATTTTTTAAATTTTCATTAAAAACATTAATGGGCTATAAATTGTCCATTTCGTAAACAAAAACTTAAATGGACTATATACGTCGTCTATATTTCGTACAAAGAATTTAATAAAATATACATCATCCATTTTTTATGAAAAAAAAATTTTTATGAAAAAAATTTAATGGACTATACATCTTAAATTTTTCAAATTTTTATGAAAAAATTTAATAACCTATAAATCGTTCATTTCGTATGCAAAAAACTAAAAACACTATACATCGTCTATTTTTCATGCATAAAAATTAAATTAGCTATAGATACAAAATATAATGGGCTATACATGGTTGATTTTTTAAATTTTTATGAAAAACATTAATGGGCTATAAATTGTCCATTTCGTATACAAAAACTTAAATGGACTATATACGTCGTCTATATTTCGTGCAAAGAATTTAATGATATATACATCATCCATTTTTTATGCAAAAAAATTTTTTATGAAAAAAATTTTATGGACTATTATACATCGTCAATTTTTCAAATTTTTATGAAAAAATTTAATGAACTATAAATCGTTCATTTCATATGCAAAAAACTAAAAACACTATACATCGTCTATTTTTCATGCAAAAAAATTAAATGGGCTATAGATACAAAATATAATGGGCTATACATGGTTGATTTTTTAAATTTTTATGAAAAACATTAATGGGCTATAAATTGTCCATTTCGTAAACAAAAACTTAAATGGACTATATACGTCGTCTATATTTCGTACAAAGAATTTAATAAAATATACATCATCAATTTTTTATGAAAAAAAAATTTTTATGAAAAAAATTTAATGGACTACACATCTTAAATTTTTCAAATTTTTATGAAAAAATTTAATGAACTATAAATCGTTCATTTCATATGCAAAAAACTACAAACACTATACATCGTCTATTTTTCATGCAAAAAAATTAAATGGGCTATAGATACAAAATATAATGGGCTATACATGGTTGATTTTTTAAATTTTCATGAAAAACATTAATGGGCTATAAATTGTCCATTTCGTATATATACATCGTCAATTTTTCAAATTTTTATGAAAAAATTTAATGAACTATAAATCGTTCATTTCATATGCAAAAAACTTAAAACACTATACATCGTCTATTTTTCATGCATAAAAATTAGATGGGCTATAGATACAAAATATAATGGGCTATACATGGTTGATTTTTTAAATTTTTATGAAAAACATTAATGGGCTATAAATTGTCCATTTCGTATACAAAAACTTAAATGGACTATATACGTCGTCTGTATTTCGTGCAAAGAATTTAATAAAATATACATCATCCATTTTTTATGAAAAAAATTTAATGGATCAATCAAATCAAATCAATTTTTCAAATTTTTATTAAATAATTTAATGAACTATAAATCGTTCATTTCATATGCAAAAAACTAAAAACACTATACATCGTCTATTTTTCATGCATAAAAATTAAATGGGCTATAGATACAAAATATAATGGGCTATACATGGTTGATTTTTTAAATTTTTATGAAAAACATTAATGGGCTATAAATTGTCCATTTCGTATACAAAAACTTAAATGGACTATATACGTCGTCTATATTTCGTGCAAAGAATTTAATGATATATACATCATCCATTTTTTATGCAAAAAAATTTTTTATGAAAAAAATTTTATGGACTATTATACATCGTCAATTTTTCAAATTTTTATGAAAAAATTTAATGAACTATAAATCGTTCATTTCATATGCAAAAAACTAAAAACACTATACATCGTCTATTTTTCATGCAAAAAAATTAAATGGGCTATAGATACAAAATATAATGGGCTATACATGGTTGATTTTTTAAATTTTTATGAAAAACATTAATGGGCTATAAATTGTCCATTTCGTAAACAAAAACTTAAATGGACTATATACGTCGTCTATATTTCGTACAAAGAATTTAATAAAATATACATCATCCATTTTTTATGAAAAAAAAATTTTTATGAAAAAAATTTAATGGACTACACATCCTAAATTTTTCAAATTTTTATGAAAAAATTTAATGAACTATAAATCGTTCATTTCATATGCAAAAAACTACAAACACTATACATCGTCTATTTTTCATGCAAAAAAATTAAATGGGCTATAGATACAAAATATAATGGGCTATACATGGTTGATTTTTTAAATTTTTATGAAAAACATTAATGGGCTATAAATTGTCCATTTCGTATACAAAAACTTAAATGGACTATATACGTCGTCTATATTTCGTGCAAAGAATTTAATGATATATACATCATCCATTTTTTATGCAAAAAAATTTTTTATGAAAAAAATTTTATGGACTATTATACATCGTCAATTTTTCAAATTTTTATGAAAAAATTTAATGAACTATAAATCGTTCATTTCATATGCAAAAAACTAAAAACACTATACATCGTCTATTTTTCATGCAAAAAAATTAAATGGGCTATAGATACAAAATATAATGGGCTATACATGGTTGATTTTTTAAATTTTTATGAAAAACATTAATGGGCTATAAATTGTCCATTTCGTAAACAAAAACTTAAATGGACTATATACGTCGTCTATATTTCGTACAAAGAATTTAATAAAATATACATCATCCATTTTTTATGAAAAAAAAATTTTTATGAAAAAAATTTAATGGACTACACATCTTAAATTTTTCAAATTTTTATGAAAAAATTTAATGAACTATAAATCGTTCATTTCATATGCAAAAAACTACAAACACTATACATCGTCTATTTTTCATGCAAAAAAATTAAATGGGCTATAGATACAAAATATAATGGGCTATACATGGTTGATTTTTTAAATTTTCATGAAAAACATTAATGGGCTATAAATTGTCCATTTCGTATATATACATCGTCAATTTTTCAAATTTTTATGAAAAAATTTAATGAACTATAAATCGTTCATTTCATATGCAAAAAACTTAAAACACTATACATCGTCTATTTTTCATGCATAAAAATTAGATGGGCTATAGATACAAAATATAATGGGCTATACATGGTTGATTTTTTAAATTTTTATGAAAAACATTAATGGGCTATAAATTGTCCATTTCGTATACAAAAACTTAAATGGACTATATACGTCGTCTGTATTTCGTGCAAAGAATTTAATAAAATATACATCATCCATTTTTTATGAAAAAAATTTAATGGATCAATCAAATCAAATCAATTTTTCAAATTTTTATTAAATAATTTAATGAACTATAAATCGTTCATTTCATATGCAAAAAACTAAAAACACTATACATCGTCTATTTTTCATGCATAAAAATTAAATGGGCTATAGATACAAAATATAATGGGCTATACATGGTTGATTTTTTAAATTTTTATGAAAAACATTAATGGGCTATAAATTGTCCATTTCGTATACAAAAACTTAAATGGACTATATACGTCGTCTATATTTCGTGCAAAGAATTTAATGATATATACATCATCCATTTTTTATGCAAAAAAATTTTTTATGAAAAAAATTTTATGGACTATTATACATCGTCAATTTTTCAAATTTTTATGAAAAAATTTAATGAACTATAAATCGTTCATTTCATATGCAAAAAACTAAAAACACTATACATCGTCTATTTTTCATGCAAAAAAATTAAATGGGCTATAGATACAAAATATAATGGGCTATACATGGTTGATTTTTTAAATTTTTATGAAAAACATTAATGGGCTATAAATTGTCCATTTCGTAAACAAAAACTTAAATGGACTATATACGTCGTCTATATTTCGTACAAAGAATTTAATAAAATATACATCATCCATTTTTTATGAAAAAAAAATTTTTATGAAAAAAATTTAATGGACTACACATCCTAAATTTTTCAAATTTTTATGAAAAAATTTAATGAACTATAAATCGTTCATTTCATATGCAAAAAACTACAAACACTATACATCGTCTATTTTTCATGCAAAAAAATTAAATGGGCTATAGATACAAAATATAATGGGCTATACATGGTTGATTTTTTAAATTTTCATGAAAAACATTAATGGGCTATAAATTGTCCATTTCGTATATATACATCGTCAATTTTTCAAATTTTTATGAAAAAATTTAATGAACTATAAATCGTTCATTTCATATGCAAAAAACTTAAAACACTATACATCGTCTATTTTTCATGCATAAAAATTAGATGGGCTATAGATACAAAATATAATGGGCTATACATGGTTGATTTTTTAAATTTTTATGAAAACATTAATGGGCTATAAATTGTCCATTTCGTATACAAAAACTTAAATGGACTATATACGTCGTCTGTATTTCGTGCAAAGAATTTAATAAAATATACATCATCCATTTTTTATGAAAAAAATTTAATGGATCAATCAAATCAAATCAATTTTTCAAATTTTTATGAAAAAATTTAATGAACTATAAATCGTTTATTTCATATGCAAAAAACTAAAAACACTATACATCGTCTATTTTTCATGCAAAAAAATTAAATGGGCTATAGATACAAAATATAATGGGCTATACATGGTTGATTTTTTAAATTTTTATGAAAAACATTAATGGGCTATAAATTGTCCATTTCGTATACATAAACTTAAATGGACTATATACGTCGTCTATATTTCGTGCAAAGAATTTAATAAAATATACATCATCCATTTTTTATGAAAAAAAAATTTTTATGAAAAAAATTTAATTAAATTTTTCAAATTTTTATAAAAAAATTTAATGAACTATAAACCGTTCATTTCATATGCAAAAAACTAAAAACACTATACATCGTCTATTTTTCATGCAAAAAAATTAAATGGGCTATAGATACAAAATATAATGGGCTATAAATGGTTGATTTTTTACATTTTTATGGAAACATTAATGGGCTATAAATTGTCCATTTCGTATACAAAAACTTAAATGGACTATATACGTCGTCTATATTTCGTGGAAAGAATGTAATAAAATATACATCATCCATTTTTTATGAAAAAAAATTTTTTATGAAAAAAATTTAATGGACTATACATCGTCAATTTTTCAAATTTTTATGAAAAAATTTAATGAACTATAAATCGTTCATTTCATATGCAAAAAACTAAAAACACTATACATCGTCTATTTTTCATGCATAAAAATTAAATGGGCTATAGATACAAAATATAATGGGCTATACATGGTTGACTTTTTAAATTTTTATGAAAAACATTAATGGGCTATAAATTGTCCATTTCGTATACAAAAACTTAAATGGACTATATACGTCGTCTATATTTCGTGGAAAGAATGTAATAAAATATACATCATCCATTTTTTATGAAAAAAAATTTTTTATGAAAAAAATTTAATGGACTATACATCGTCAATTTTTCAAATTTTTATGAAAAATTTAATGAACTATAAATCGTTCATTTCATATGCAAAAAACTACAAACACTATACATCGTCTATTTTTTATGCAAAAAAATTAAATGGGTTATAGATACAAAATATAATGGGCTATACATGGTTGACTTTTTAAATTTTTATGAAAAACATTAATGGGCTATAAATTGTCCATTTCGTATACAAAAACTTAAATGGACTATATACGTCGTCTATATTTCTTGGAAAGAATGTAATAAAATATACATCATCCATTTTTTATGAAAAAAAATTTTTTATGAAAAAAATTTAATGGACTATAAACCGTTCATTTCATATGCAAAAAACTAAAAACACTATACATCGTCTATTTTTCATGCATAAAAATTAAATGAGCTATAGATACAAATTATAATAGGCTATACATGGTTGATTTTTTAAATTTTTATGAATAACATTAATGGGCTATAAATTGTCCATTTCGTATACAAAAACTTAAATGGACTATATACGTCGTCTATATTTCGTGCAAAGAATTTAATAAAATATACATCATCCATTTTTTATGAAAAAAAATTTTTTATGAATAAAATTTAATGGACATCGTCAATTTTTCAAATTTTTATGAAAAAATTTAATGAACTATAAATCGTTCATTTCATATGCAAAAAACTAAAAACACTATACATCGTCAATTTTTCAAATTTTTATGAAAAAATTTAATGAACTATAAATCGTTCATTTCATATGCAAAAAACTCGTCTATTTTTCATGCAAAAAAATTAAATGGGTTATAGATACAAAATATAATGGGCTATACATGGTTGATAATTTAAATTTTTATGAAAAACATGAATGGGCTATAAATTGTCCATTTCGTATACAAAAACTTAAATGGACTATATACGTCGTCTATATTTCGTGCAAAGAATTTAATGAAATATACATCATCCATTTTTTATGAAAAAAAAAATTTTTAGGAAAAAAATTAAATGGACTATACATCGTCAATTTTTAAAATTTTTATGAAACAATTTAATGAACTATAAATCGTTCTTTTCATATGCAAAAAACTAAAAACACTATACATCGTCTATTTTTCATGCAAAAAAATTAAATGGGCTATAGATACAAAATATAATGGGCTATACATGGTTGATTTTTTAAATTTTTATGAAAAACATTAATGGGCTATAAATTGTCCATTTCGTATACAAAAACTTAAATGGACTATATACGTCGTCTATATTTCGTGCAAAGAATTTAATAAAATATACATCATCCATTTTTTATTAAAAAATATTTTTTATGAATAAAATTTAATGGACATCGTCAATTTTTCAAATTTTTATGAAAAAATTTAATGGACTATAAATCGTTCATTTCATATGCAAAAAACTAAAAACACTATACATCGTCAATTTTTCAAATTTTTATGAAAAAATTTAATGAACTATAAATCGTTCATTTCATATGCAAAAAACTCATCTATTTTTCATGCAAAAAAATTAAATGGGCTATAGATACAAAATATAATAGGCTATACATGGTTGATTTTTTAAATTTTTATGAAAAACATTAATGGGCTATAAATTGTCCATTTCGTATACAAAAACTTAAATGGCCTATAATCGTCATCTATGTTTCGTGCAAATAATTTAATAAAATATACATCATCCATTTTTTATGAAAAAAAAATTTTTATGAAAAAAATTTAATGGACTATACATCGTCAATTTTTCAAATTTTTATGAAAAAATTTAATGAACTATAAATCGTTCATTTCATATGCAAAAAACTAAAAACACTATACATCGTCTATTTTTCATACAAAAAAATTAAATGGGCTATAGATACAAAATATAATGGGCTATACATGGTTGATTTTTTAAATTTTCATTAAAAACATTAATGGGCTATAAATTGTCCATTTCGTAAACAAAAACTTAAATGGACTATATACGTCGTCTATATTTCGTACAAAGAATTTAATAAAATATACATCATCCATTTTTTATGAAAAAAAAATTTTTATGAAAAAAATTTAATGGACTATACATCTTAAATTTTTCAAATTTTTATGAAAAAATTTAATGAACTATAAATCGTTCATTTCATATGCAAAAAACTACAAACACTATACATCGTCTATTTTTTATGCAAAAAAATTAAATGGGCTATAGATACAAAATATAATGGGCTATACATGGTTGATTTTTTAAATTTTTATGAAAAACATGAATGGGCTATAAATTGTCCATTTCGTATACAAAAACTTAAATGGACTATATACGTCGTCTGTATTTCGTGCAAAGAATTTAATAAAATATACATCATCCATTTTTCATGAAAAAACATTTTTTATGAAAAAAATTTAATGGACTATATATACATCGTCAATTTTTCAAATTTTTATGAAAAAATTTAATGAACTATAAATCGTTCATTTCATATGCAAAAAACTAAAAACACTATACATCGTCTATTTTTCATGCATAAAAATTAAATGGGCTATAGATACAAAATATAATGGGCTATACATGGTTGATTTTTTAAATTTTTATGGAAAACATTAATGGGCTATAAGTTGTCCATTTCTTATACAAAAACTTAAATGGACTATATACGTCGTCTATATTTCGTGCAAAGAATTTAATAAAATATACATCATCCATTTTTTATGAAAAAAAATTTTTTATTAAAAAAATTTAATTCAATTTTTCAAATTTTTATGAAATAATTTAATGAACTATAAACCGTTCATTTCATATGCAAAAAACTAAAAACACTATACATCGTCTATTTTTCATGCATAAAAATTAAATGGGCTATAGATACAAAATATAATAGGCTATACATGGTTGATTTTTTACATTTTTATGAAAAACATTAATGGGCTATAAATTGTCCATTTCGTATACAAAACCTTAAATGGACTATATACGTCGTCTATATTTCGTGCAAAGAATTTAATAAAATATACATCATCCATTTTTTATGAAAAAAAAATTTTTATGAAAAAAATTTAATTGTCAATTTTTAAAATTTTTATGAAACAATTTAATGAACTATAAACCGTTCATTTCATATGCAAAAAACTAAAAACACTATACATCGTCTATTTTTCATGCATAAAAATTAAATGGGCTATAGATACAAAATATAATAGGCTATACATGGTTGATTTTTTACATTTTTATGAAAAACATTAATGGGCTATAAATTGTCCATTTCGTATACAAAAACTTAAATGGCCTATAATCGTCATCTATGTTTCGTGCAAATAATTTAATAAAATATACATCATCCATTTTTTATGAAAAAAAATTTTTTATGAAAAAAATTTAATGGACTATACATCGTCAATTTTTCAAATTTTTATGAAAAAATTTAATGAACTATAAATCGTTCATTTCATATGCAAAAAACTAAAAACACTATACATCGTCTATTTTTCATGCAAAAAAATTAAATGGGTTATAGATACAAAATATAATGGGCTATACATGGTTGATAATTTAAATTTTTATGAAAAACATGAATGGGCTATAAATTGTCCATTTCGTATACAAAAACTTAAATGGACTATATACGTCGTCTATATTTCGTGCAAAGAATTTAATGAAATATACATCATCCATTTTTTATGAAAAAAAAAATTTTTAGGAAAAAAATTAAATGGACTATACATCGTCAATTTTTAAAATTTTTATGAAATAATTTAATGAACTATAAATCGTTCTTTTCATATGCAAAAAACTAAAAACACTATACATCGTCTATTTTTCATGCAAAAAAATTAAATGGGCTATAGATACAAAATATAATGGGCTATACATGGTTGATTTTTTAAATTTTTATGAAAAACATTAATGGGCTATAAATTGTCCATTTCGTATACAAAAACTTAAATGGACTATATACGTCATCTATATTTCGTGCAAAGAATTTAATAAAATATACATCATCCATTTTTTATTAAAAAAATTTTTTTATGAATAAAATTTAATGGACATCGTCAATTTTTCAAATTTTTATGAAAAAATTTAATGGACTATAAATCGTTCATTTCATATGCAAAAAACTAAAAGCACTATACATCGTCAATTTTTCAAATTTTTATGAAAAAATTTAATGAACTATAAATCGTTCATTTCATATGCAAAAAACTCGTCTATTTTTCATGCAAAAAAATTAAATGGGCTATAGATACAAAATATAATAGGCTATACATGGTTGATTTTTTACATTGTTATGAAAAACATTAATGGGCTATAAATTGTCCATTTCGTATACAAAAACTTAAATGGCCTATAATCGTCATCTATGTTTCGTGCAAATAATTTAAGAAAATATACATCATCCATTTTTTATGAAAAAAAATTTTTATGAAAAAAATTTAATGGACTATACATCGTCAATTTTTCAAATTTTTATGAAAAAATTTAATGAACTATAAATCGTTCATTTCATATGCAAAAAACTAAAAACACTATACATCGTCTATTTTTCATACAAAAAAATTAAATGGGCTATAGATACAAAATATAATGGGCTATACATGGTTGATTTTTTAAATTTTCATTAAAAACATTAATGGGCTATAAATTGTCCATTTCGTAAACAAAAACTTAAATGGACTATATACGTCGTCTATATTTCGTACAAAGAATTTAATAAAATATACATCATCCATTTTTTATGAAAAAAAAATTTTTATGAAAAAAATTTAATGGACTATACATCTTAAATTTTTCAAATTTTTATGAAAAAATTTAATGAACTATAAATCGTTCATTTCATATGCAAAAAACTACAAACACTATACATCGTCTATTTTTTATGCAAAAAAATTAAATGGGCTATAGATACAAAATATAATGGGCTATACATGGTTGATTTTTTAAATTTTTATGAAAACATTAATGGGCTATAATTTGTCCATTTCGTATACAAAAACTTAAATGGACTATATACGTCGTCTGTATTTCGTGCAAAGAATTTAATAAAATATACATCATCCATTTTTTATGAAAAAAATTTAATAGATCAATCAAATCAAATCAATTTTTTAAATTTTTATGAAAAAATTTAATGAACTATAAATCGTTCATTTCATATGCAAAAAACTAAAAACACTATACATCGTCTATTTTTCATGCATAAAAATTAAATGGGCTATAGATACAAAATATAATAGGCTATACATGGTTGATTTTTTAAATTTTTATGAAAAACATTAATGGGCTATAATGTGTCCATTTCGTATACAAAAACTTAAATGGCCTATAATCGTCATCTATGTTTCGTGCAAATAATTTAATAAAATATACATCATCCATTTTTTATGAAAAAAAAATTTTTATGAAAAAAATTTAATGGACTATACATCGTCAATTTTTCAAATTTTTATGAAAAAATTTAATGAACTATAAATCGTTCATTTCATATGCAAAAAACTAAAAACACTATACATCGTCTATTTTTCATACAAAAAAATTAAATGGGCTATAGATACAAAATATAATCGGCTATACATGGTTGATTTTTTAAATTTTTATGAAAAACATTAATGGGCTATAATGTGTCCATTTCGTATACAAAAACTTAAATGGCCTATAATCGTCATCTATGTTTCGTGCAAATAATTTAATAAAATATACATCATCCATTTTTTATGAAAAAAAAATTTTTATGAAAAAAATTTAATGGACTATACATCGTCAATTTTTCAAATTTTTATGAAAAAATTTAATGAACTATAAATCGTTCATTTCATATGCAAAAAACTACAAACACTATACATCGTCTATTTTTTATGCAAAAAAATTAAATGGGCTATAGATACAAAATATAATGGGCTATACATGGTTGATTTTTTAAATTTTTATGAAAACATTAATGGGCTATAATTTGTCCATTTCGTATACAAAAACTTAAATGGACTATATACGTCGTCTGTATTTCGTGCAAAGAATTTAATAAAATATACATCATCCATTTTTTATGAAAAAAATTTAATAGATCAATCAAATCAAATCAATTTTTTAAATTTTTATGAAAAAATTTAATGAACTATAAATCGTTCATTTCATATGCAAAAAACTAAAAACACTATACATCGTCTATTTTTCATGCATAAAAATTAAATGGGCTATAGATACAAAATATAATAAGCTATACATGGTTGATTTTTTACATTTTTATGAAAAACATTAATGGGCTATAAATTGTCCATTTCGTATACAAAACCTTAAATGGACTATATACGTCGTCTATATTTCGTGCAAAGAATTTAATAAAATATACATCATCCATTTTTTATGAAAAAAAAATTTTTATGAAAAAAATTTAATTGTCAATTTTTCAAATTTTTATGAAAAAATTTAATGAACTATAAATCGTTCATTTCATATGCAAAAAACTAAAAACACTATACATCGTCTATTTTTCATGCATAAAAATTAAATGGGCTATAGATACAAAATATAATGGGCTATAATACATGGTTGATTTTTAAATTTTTAAGGAAAACATTAATGGGCTATAAGTTGTCCATTT
The DNA here is from genome assembly GCA_905220375.1 of Tachina fera. Taxonomy (NCBI): domain Eukaryota; kingdom Metazoa; phylum Arthropoda; class Insecta; order Diptera; family Tachinidae; genus Tachina; species Tachina fera. Next base: position 68,131,893 of record LR999963.1, read on the forward strand.
CTTATACAAAAACTTAAATGGACTATATACGACGTCTATATTTCGTGCAAAGAATTTAATAAAATATACATCATCCATTTTTCATGAAAAAAAATTTTTTATGAAAAAAATTTAATGGACTATATATACATCGTCAATTTTTCAAATTTTTATGAAAAAATTTAATGAACTATAAATCGTTCATTTCATATGCAAAAAACTAAAAACACTATACATCGTCTATTTTTCATGCATAAAAATTAAATGGGCTATAGATACAAAATATAATGGGCTATACATGGTTGATTTTTTAAATTTTTATGGAAAACATTAATGGGCTATAAGTTGTCCATTTCTTATACAAAAACTTAAATGGACTATATACGTCATCTATATTTCGTGCAAAGAATTTAATAAAATATACATCATCCATTTTTTATGAAAAAAAATTTTTTATTAAAAAAATTTAATTCAATTTTTCAAATTTTTATGAAAAAATTTAATGAACTATAAACCGTTCATTTCATATGCAAAAAACTAAAAACACTATACATCGTCTATTTTTCATGCATAAAAATTAAATGGGCTATAGATACAAAATATAATGGGCTATACATGGTTGATTTTTTACATTTTTATGAAAAACATTAATGGGCTATAAATTGTCCATTTCGTATACAAAACCTTAAATGGACTATATACGTCGTCTATATTTCGTGCAAAGAATTTAATAAAATATACATCATCCATTTTTTATGAAAAAAAAATTTTTATGAAAAAAATTTAATTGTCAATTTTTAAAATTTTTATGAAACAATTTAATGAACTATAAACCGTTCATTTCATATGCAAAAAACTAAAAACACTATACATCGTCTATTTTTCATGCATAAAAATTAAATGGGCTATAGATACAAAATATAATAGGCTATACATGGTTGATTTTTTACATTTTTATGAAAAACATTAATGGGCTATAAATTGTCCATTTCGTATACAAAAACTTAAATGGCCTATAATCGTCATCTATGTTTCGTGCAAATAATTTAATAAAATATACATCATCCATTTTTTATGAAAAAAAATTTTTTATGAAAAAAATTTAATGGACTATACATCGTCAATTTTTCAAATTTTTATGAAAAAATTTAATGAACTATAAATCGTTCATTTCATATGCAAAAAACTAAAAACACTATACATCGTCTATTTTTCATGCAAAAAAATTAAATGGGCTATAGATACAAAATATAATGGTTGATTTTTTAAATTTTTATGAAAAACATTAATGGGCTATAAATTGTCCATTTCGTATACAAAAACTTAAATGGACTATATGCGTCGTCTATATTTCGTGCAAAGAATTTAATAAAATATACATCATCCATTTTTTATGAAAAAAAAATTTTTATGAAAAAAATTTAATGGACTATACATCGTCAATTTTTCAAATTTTTATGAAAAATTTAATGAACTATAAATCGTTCATTTCATATGCAAAAAACTACAAACACTATACATCGTCTATTTTTTATGCAAAAAAATTAAATGGGCTATAGATACAAAATATAATGGGCTATACATGGTTGATTTTTTAAATTTTTATGAAAAACATGAATGGGCTATAAATTGTCCATTTCGTATACAAAAACTTAAATGGACTATATGCGTCGTCTATATTTCGTGCAAAGAATTTAATAAAATATACATCATCCATTTTTTATGAAAAAAAAATTTTTATGAAAAAAATTTAATTGTCAATTTTTAAAATTTTTATGAAACAATTTAATGAACTATAAACCGTTCATTTCATATGCAAAAAACTAAAAACACTATACATCGTCTATTTTTCATGCATAAAAATTAAATGGGCTATAGATACAAAATATAATAGGCTATACATGGTTGATTTTTTACATTTTTATGAAAAACATTAATGGGCTATAAATTGTCCATTTCGTATACAAAAACTTAAATGGCCTATAATCGTCATCTATGTTTCGTGCAAATAATTTAATAAAATATACATCATCCATTTTTTATGAAAAAAAAATTTTTATGAAAAAAATTTAATGGACTATACATCGTCAATTTTTCAAATTTTTATGAAAAAATTTAATGAACTATAAATCGTTCATTTCATATGCAAAAAACTAAAAACACTATACATCGTCTATTTTTCATGCATAAAAATTAAATGGGCTATAGATACAAAATATAATAGGCTATACATGGTTGATTTTTTAAATTTTTATGAAAAACATTAATGGGCTATAAATTGTCCATTTCGTATACAAAAACTTAAATGGACTATATACGTCATCTATATTTCGTGCAAAGAATGTAATAAAATATACATCATCCATTTTTTATGAAAAAAAATTTTTTTATGAAAAAAATTTAATGGTCAATTTTTCAAATTTTTATGAAAAATTTAATGAACTATAAATCGTTCATTTCATATGCAAAAAACTACAAACACTATACATCGTCAATTTTTCAAATTTTTATGAAAAATTTAATGAACTATAAATCGTTCATTTCATATGCAAAAAACTACAAACACTATACATCGTCTATTTTTTATGCAAAAAAATTAAATGGGCTATAGATACAAAATATAATGGGCTATACATGGTTGATTTTTTCAATTTTTATGAAAAACATTAATGGGCTATAAATTGTCCATTTCGTATACAAAAACTTAAATGGACTATATGCGTCGTCTATATTTCGTGCAAAGAATTTAATAAAATATACATCATCCATTTTTTATGAAAAAAAAATTTTTATGAAAAAAATTTAATTGTCAATTTTTAAAATTTTTATGAAACAATTTAATGAACTATAAACCGTTCATTTCATATGCAAAAAACTAAAAACACTATACATCGTCTATTTTTCATGCATAAAAATTAAATGGGCTATAGATACAAAATATAATGGGCTATACATGGTTGATTTTTTAAATTTTTATGAAAAACATTAATGGGCTATAAATTGTCCATTTCGTATACAAAAACTTAAATGGCCTATAATCGTCATCTATGTTTCGTGCAAATAATTTAATAAAATATACATCATCCATTTTTTATGAAAAAAAATTTTTTATGAAAAAAATTTAATGGACTATACATCGTCAATTTTTCAAATTTTTATGAAAAAATTTAATGAACTATAAATCGTTCATTTCATATGCAAAAAACTAAAAACACTATACATCGTCTATTTTTCATGCAAAAAAATTAAATGGGCTATAGATACAAAATATAATGGGCTCTACATGGTTGATTTTTTAAATTTTTATGAAAAACATTAATGGGCTATAAATTGTCCATTTCGTATACAAAAACTTAAATGGACTATATACGTCGTCTATATTTCGTGCAAAGAATGTAATAAAATATACATCATCCATTTTTTATGAAAAAAAATTTTTTATGAAAAAAATTTAATGGACTATACATCGTCAATTTTTCAAATTTTTATGAAAAATTTAATGAACTATAAATCGTTCATTTCATATGCAAAAAACTACAAACACTATACATCGTCTATTTTTTATGCAAAAAAATTAAATGGGCTATAGATACAAAATATAATGGGCTATACATGGTTGATTTTTTAAATTTTTATGAAAAACATTAATGGGCTATAAATTGTCCATTTCGTATACAAAAACTTAAATGGACTATATGCGTCGTCTATATTTCGTGCAAAGAATTTAATAAAATATACATCATCCATTTTTTATGCAAAAAAAATTTTTATGAAAAAAATTTAATTGTCAATTTTTAAAATTTTTATGAAACAATTTAATGAACTATAAACCGTTCATTTCATATGCAAAAAACTAAAAACACTATACATCGTCTATTTTTCATGCATAAAAATTAAATGGGCTATAGATACAAAATATAATAGGCTATACATGGTTGATTTTTTACATTTTTATGAAAAACATTAATGGGCTATAAATTGTCCATTTCGTATACAAAAACTTAAATGGCCTATAATCGTCATCTATGTTTCGTGCAAATAATTTAATAAAATATACATCATCCATTTTTTATGAAAAAAATTTTTTTATGAAAAAAATTTAATGGACTATACATCGTCAATTTTTCAAATTTTTATGAAAAAATTTAATGAACTATAAATCGTTCATTTCATATGCAAAAAACTAAAAACACTATACATCGTCTATTTTTCATGCAAAAAAATTAAATGGGCTATAGATACAAAATATAATGGGCTATACATGGTTGATTTTTTACATTTTTATGAAAAACATTAATGGGCTATAAATTGTCCATTTCGTATACAAAAACTTAAATGGACTATATACGTCGTCTGTATTTCGTGCAAAGAATTTAATAAAATATACATCATCCATTTTTGATGAAAAAAATTTAATGGATCAATCAAATCAAATCAATTTTTCAAATTTTTATGAAAAAATTTAATGAACTATAAATCGTTCATTTCATATGCAAAAAACTAAAAACACTATACATCGTCTATTTTTCATGCATAAAAATTAAATGGGCTATAGATACAAAATATAATGGGCTATACATGGTTGATTTTTTAAATTTTTATGAAAACATTAATGGGCTATAATTTGTCCATTTCGTATACAAAAACTTAAATGGACTATATACGTCGTCTGTATTTCGTGCAAAGAATTTAATAAAATATACATCATCCATTTTTTATGAAAAAAATTTAATAGATCAATCAAATCAAATCAATTTTTTAAATTTTTATGAAAAAATTTAATGAACTATAAATCGTTCATTTCATATGCAAAAAACTAAAAACACTATACATCGTCTATTTTTCATGCATAAAAATTAAATGGGCTATAGATACAAAATATAATGGGCTATACATGGTTGATTTTTTAAATTTTTAAGGAAAACATTAATGGGCTATAAGTTGTCCATTTCTTATACAAAAACTTAAATGGACTATATACGTCGTCTATATTTCGTGCAAAGAATTTAATAAAATATACATCATCCATTTTTTATGAAAAAAAATTTTTTATGAAAAAAATTTAATTGTCAATTTTTAAAATTTTTATGAAACAATTTAATGAACTATAAACCGTTCATTTCATATGCAAAAAACTAAAAACACTATACATCGTCTATTTTTCATGCATAAAAATTAAATGGGCTATAGATACAAAATATAATAGGCTATACATGGTTGATTTTTTACATTTTTATGAAAAACATTAATGGGCTATAAATTGTCCATTTCGTATACAAAAACTTAAATGGCCTATAATCGTCATCTATGTTTCGTGCAAATAATTTAATAAAATATACATCATCCATTTTTTATGAAAAAAATTTTTTTATGAAAAAAATTTAATGGACTATACATCGTCAATTTTTCAAATTTTTATGAAAAAATTTAATGAACTATAAATCGTTCATTTCATATGCAAAAAACTAAAAACACTATACATCGTCTATTTTTCATGCAAAAAAATTAAATGGGCTATAGATACAAAATATAATGGGCTATACATGGTTGATTTTTTACATTTTTATGAAAAACATTAATGGGCTATAAATTGTCCATTTCGTATACAAAAACTTAAATGGACTATATACGTCGTCTGTATTTCGTGCAAAGAATTTAATAAAATATACATCATCCATTTTTGATGAAAAAAATTTAATGGATCAATCAAATCAAATCAATTTTTCAAATTTTTATGAAAAAATTTAATGAACTATAAATCGTTCATTTCATATGCAAAAAACTAAAAACACTATACATCGTCTATTTTTCATGCATAAAAATTAAATGGGCTATAGATACAAAATATAATGGGCTATACATGGTTGATTTTTTAAATTTTTATGAAAACATTAATGGGCTATAATTTGTCCATTTCGTATACAAAAACTTAAATGGACTATATACGTCGTCTGTATTTCGTGCAAAGAATTTAATAAAATATACATCATCCATTTTTTATGAAAAAAATTTAATAGATCAATCAAATCAAATCAATTTTTTAAATTTTTATGAAAAAATTTAATGAACTATAAATCGTTCATTTCATATGCAAAAAACTAAAAACACTATACATCGTCTATTTTTCATGCATAAAAATTAAATGGGCTATAGATACAAAATATAATGGGCTATACATGGTTGATTTTTTAAATTTTTAAGGAAAACATTAATGGGCTATAAGTTGTCCATTTCTTATACAAAAACTTAAATGGACTATATACGTCGTCTATATTTCGTGCAAAGAATTTAAAAAAATATACATCATCCATTTTTTATGAAAAAAAATTTTTTATTAAAAAAATTTAATTCAATTTTTCAAATTTTTATGAAAAAATTTAATGAACTATAAACCGTTCATTTCATATGCAAAAAACTAAAAACACTATACATCGTCTATTTTTCATGCATAAAAATTAAATGGGCTATAGATACAAAATATAATGGGCTATACATGGTTGATTTTTTACATTTTTATGAAAAACATTAATGGGCTATAAATTGTCCATTTCGTATACAAAACCTTAAATGGACTATATACGTCGTCTATATTTCGTGCAAAGAATTTAATAAAATATACATCATCCATTTTTTATGAAAAAAAAATTTTTATGAAAAAAATTTAATTGTCAATTTTTAAAATTTTTATGAAACAATTTAATGAACTATAAACCGTTCATTTCATATGCAAAAAACTAGAAACACTATACATCGTCTATTTTTCATGCATAAAAATTAAATGGGCTATAGATACAAAATATAATAGGCTATACATGGTTGATTTTTTACATTTTTATGAAAAACATTAATGGGCTATAAATTGTCCATTTCGTATACAAAACCTTAAATGGACTATATACGTCGTCTATATTTCGTGCAAAGAATTTAATAAAATATACATCATCCATTTTTCATGAAAAAAAATGTTTTATGAAAAAAATTTAATGGACTATATATACATCGTCAATTTTTCAAATTTTTATGAAAAAATTTAATGAACTATAAATCGTTCATTTCATATGCAAAAAACTAAAAACACTATACATCGTCTATTTTTCATGCATAAAAATTAAATGGGCTATAGATACAAAATATAATGGGCTATACATGGTTGATTTTTTAAATTTTTATGGAAAACATTAATGGGCTATAAGTTGTCCATTTCTTATACAAAAACTTAAATGGACTATATACGTCATCTATATTTCGTGCAAAGAATTTAATAAAATATACATCATCCATTTTTTATGAAAAAAAATTTTTTATTAAAAAAATTTAATTCAATTTTTCAAATTTTTATGAAAAAATTTAATGAACTATAAACCGTTCATTTCATATGCAAAAAACTAAAAACACTATACATCGTCTATTTTTCATGCATAAAAATTAAATGGGCTATAGATACAAAATATAATGGGCTATACATGGTTGATTTTTTACATTTTTATGAAAAACATTAATGGGCTATAAATTGTCCATTTCGTATACAAAACCTTAAATGGACTATATACGTCGTCTATATTTCGTGCAAAGAATTTAATAAAATAGACATCATCCATTTTTTATGAAAAAAAAATTTTTATGAAAAAAATTTAATTGTCAATTTTTAAAATTTTTATGAAACAATTTAATGAACTATAAACCGTTCATTTCATATGCAAAAAACTAAAAACACTATACATCGTCTATTTTTCATGCATAAAAATTAAATGGGCTATAGATACAAAATATAATAGGCTATACATGGTTGATTTTTTAAATTTTTATGAAAAACATTAATGGGCTATAAATTGTCCATTTCGTATACAAAAACTTAAATGGACTATATACGTCGTCTATATTTCGTGCAAAGAATGTAATAAAATATACATCATCCATTTTTTATGAAAAAAAATTTTTTATGAAAAAAATTTAATGGACTATACATCTTAAATTTTTCAAATTTTTATGAAAAAATTTAATGAACTATAAATCGTTCATTTCATATGCAAAAAACTACAAACACTATACATCGTCTATTTTTCATGCAAAAAAATTAAATGGGCTATAGATACAAAATATAATGGGCTATACATGGTTGATTTTTTAAATTTTCATTAAAAACATTAATGGGCTATAAATTGTCCATTTCGTATACAAAAACTTAAATGGTCTATATACGTCGTCTATATTTCGTGCAAAGAATTTAATAAAATAGACATCATCCATTTTTTATGAAAAAAAATTTCATCGTCAATTTTTCAAATTTTTATGAAAAATTTAATGAACTATAAATCGTTCATTTCATATGCAAAAAACTAAAAACACTATACATCGTCTATTTTTCATGCATAAAAATTAAATGGGCTATAGATACAAAATATAATGGGCTATACATGGTTGATTTTTTAAATTTTTATGAAAACATTAATGGGCTATAATTTGTCCATTTCGTATACAAAAACTTAAATGGACTATATACGTCGTCTGTATTTCGTGCAAAGAATTTAATAAAATATACATCATCCATTTTTTATGAAAAAAATTTAATAGATCAATCAAATCAAATCAATTTTTTAAATTTTTATGAAAAAATTTAATGAACTATAAATCGTTCATTTCATATGCAAAAAACTAAAAACACTATACATCGTCTATTTTTCATGCATAAAAATTAAATGGGCTATAGATACAAAATATAATGGGCTATACATGGTTGATTTTTTAAATTTTTAAGGAAAACATTAATGGGCTATAAGTTGTCCATTTCTTATACAAAACCTTAAATGGACTATATACGTCGTCTATATTTCGTGCAAAGAATTTAATAAAATATACATCATCCATTTTTTATGAAAAAAAATTTTTTATTAAAAAAATTTAATTCAATTTTTCAAATTTTTATGAAAAAATTTAATGAACTATAAACCGTTCATTTCATATGCAAAAAACTAAAAACACTATACATCGTCTATTTTTCATGCATAAAAATTAAATGGGCTATAGATACAAAATATAATGGGCTATACATGGTTGATTTTTTACATTTTTATGAAAAACATTAATGGGCTATAAATTGTCCATTTCGTATACAAAACCTTAAATGGACTATATACGTCGTCTATATTTCGTGCAAAGAATTTAATAAAATAGACATCATCCATTTTTTATGAAAAAAAAATTTTTATGAAAAAAATTTAATTGTCAATTTTTAAAATTTTTATGAAACAATTTAATGAACTATAAACCGTTCATTTCATATGCAAAAAACTAGAAACACTATACATCGTCTATTTTTCATGCATAAAAATTAAATGGGCTATAGATACAAAATATAATAGGCTATACATGGTTGATTTTTTACATTTTTATGAAAAACATTAATGGGCTATAAATTGTCCATTTCGTATACAAAACCTTAAATGGACTATATACGTCGTCTATATTTCGTGCAAAGAATTTAATAAAATATACATCATCCATTTTTCATGAAAAAAAATGTTTTATGAAAAAAATTTAATGGACTATATATACATCGTCAATTTTTCAAATTTTTATGAAAAAATTTAATGAACTATAAATCGTTCATTTCATATGCAAAAAACTAAAAACACTATACATCGTCTATTTTTCATGCATAAAAATTAAATGGGCTATAGATACAAAATATAATGGGCTATACATGGTTGATTTTTTAAATTTTTATGGAAAACATTAATGGGCTATAAGTTGTCCATTTCTTATACAAAAACTTAAATGGACTATATACGTCATCTATATTTCGTGCAAAGAATTTAATAAAATATACATCATCCATTTTTTATGAAAAAAAATTTTTTATTAAAAAAATTTAATTCAATTTTTCAAATTTTTATGAAAAAATTTAATGAACTATAAACCGTTCATTTCATATGCAAAAAACTAAAAACACTATACATCGTCTATTTTTCATGCATAAAAATTAAATGGGCTATAGATACAAAATATAATGGGCTATACATGGTTGAATTTTTACATTTTTATGAAAAACATTAATGGGCTATAAATTGTCCATTTCGTATACAAAACCTTAAATGGACTATATACGTCGTCTATATTTCGTGCAAAGAATTTAATAAAATAGACATCATCCATTTTTTATGAAAAAAAAATTTTTATGAAAAAAATTTAATTGTCAATTTTTAAAATTTTTATGAAACAATTTAATGAACTATAAACCGTTCATTTCATATGCAAAAAATTAAAAACACTATACATCGTCTATTTTTCATGCATAAAAATTAAATGGGCTATAGATACAAAATATAATAGGCTATACATGGTTGATTTTTTACATTTTTATGAAAAACATTAATGGGCTATAAATTGTCCATTTCGTATACAAAAACTTAAATGGCCTATAATCGTCATCTATGTTTCGTGCAAATAATTTAATAAAATATACATCATCCATTTTTTATGAAAAAAAATTTTTTATAAAAAAAAATTTAATGGACTATACATCGTCAATTTTTCAAATTTTTATGAAAAAATTTAATGAACTATAAATCGTTCATTTCATATGCAAAAAACTAAAAACACTATACATCGTCTATTTTTCATGCAAAAAAATTAAATGGGCTATAGATACAAAATATAATGGGCTCTACATGGTTGATTTTTTAAATTTTTATGAAAAACATTAATGGGCTATAAATTGTCCATTTCGTATACAAAAACTTAAATGGACTATATACGTCGTCTATATTTCGTGCAAAGAATGTAATAAAATATACATCATCCATTTTTTATGAAAAAAAAATTTTTTATGAAAAAAATTTAATGGACTATACATCTTAAATTTTTCAAATTTTTATGAAAAAATTTAATGAACTATAAATCGTTCATTTCATATGCAAAAAACTACAAACACTATACATCGTCTATTTTTCATGCAAAAAAATTAAATGGGCTATAGATACAAAATATAATGGGCTATACATGGTTGATTTTTTAAATTTTCATTAAAAACATTAATGGGCTATAAATTGTCCATTTCGTATACAAAAACTTAAATGGTCTATATACGTCGTCTATATTTCGTGCAAAGAATTTAATAAAATAGACATCATCCATTTTTTATGAAAAAAAATTTCATCGTCAATTTTTCAAATTTTTATGAAAAATTTAATGAACTATAAATCGTTCATTTCATATGCAAAAAACTACAAACACTATACATCGTCTATTTTTCATGCAAAAAAATTAAATGGGCTATAGATACAAAATATAATGGGCTATACATGGTTGATTTTTTTAATTTTTATGAAAAACATTAATGGGCTATAAATTGTCCATTTCGTATACAAAAACTTAAATGGACTATATGCGTCGTATATATTTCGTGCAAAGAATTTAATAAAATATACATCATCCATTTTTTATGAAAAAAAATTTTTTATGAAAAAAATTTAATGGACTATACATCGTCAATTTTTAAAATTTTTATGAAAAAATTTAATGAACTATAAACCGTTCATTTCATATGCAAAAAACTAAAAACACTATACATCGTCTATTTTTCATGCAAAAAAATTAAATGGGCTATAGATACAAAATATAATGGGCTATACATGGTTGATTTTTTAAATTTTCATTAAAAACATTAATGGGCTTTAAATTGTCCATTTCGTATACAAAAACTTAAATGGACTATATACGTCGTCTATATTTCGTACAAAGAATTTAATAAAATATACATCATCCATTTTTTATGAAAAAAAATTTTTTATGAAAAAAATTTAATGGACTATATATACATCGTCAATTTTTCAAATTTTTATGAAAAAATTTAATGAACTATAAATCGTTCATTTCATATGCAAAAAACTAAAAACACTATGCATCGTCTATTTTTCAAATTTTTATGAAAAAATTTAATGAACTATAAATCGTTCATTTCATATGCAAAAAACTAAAAACACTATACATCGTCTATTTTTCATGCAAAAAAATTAAATGGGCTATAGATACAAAATATAATGGGCTCTACATGGTTGATTTTTTAAATTTTTATGAAAAACATTAATGGGCTATAAATTGTCCATTTCGTATACAAAAACTTAAATGGACTATATACGTCGTCTATATTTCGTGCAAAGAATGTAATAAAATATACATCATCCATTTTTTATGAAAAAAAAATTTTTTATGAAAAAAATTTAATGGACTATACATCTTAAATTTTTCAAATTTTTATGAAAAAATTTAATGAACTATAAATCGTTCATTTCATATGCAAAAAACTACAAACACTATACATCGTCTATTTTTCATGCAAAAAAATTAAATGGGCTATAGATACAAAATATAATGGGCTATACATGGTTGATTTTTTAAATTTTCATTAAAAACATTAATGGGCTATAAATTGTCCATTTCGTATACAAAAACTTAAATGGTCTATATACGTCGTCTATATTTCGTGCAAAGAATTTAATAAAATAGACATCATCCATTTTTTATGAAAAAAAATTTCATCGTCAATTTTTCAAATTTTTATGAAAAATTTAATGAACTATAAATCGTTCATTTCATATGCAAAAAACTACAAACACTATACATCGTCTATTTTTCATGCAAAAAAATTAAATGGGCTATAGATACAAAATATAATGGGCTATACATGGTTGATTTTTTTAATTTTTATGAAAAACATTAATGGGCTATAAATTGTCCATTTCGTATACAAAAACTTAAATGGACTATATGCGTCGTATATATTTCGTGCAAAGAATTTAATAAAATATACATCATCCATTTTTTATGAAAAAAAATTTTTTATGAAAAAAATTTAATGGACTATACATCGTCAATTTTTAAAATTTTTATGAAAAAATTTAATGAACTATAAACCGTTCATTTCATATGCAAAAAACTAAAAACACTATACATCGTCTATTTTTCATGCAAAAAAATTAAATGGGCTATAGATACAAAATATAATGGGCTATACATGGTTGATTTTTTAAATTTTCATTAAAAACATTAATGGGCTTTAAATTGTCCATTTCGTATACAAAAACTTAAATGGACTATATACGTCGTCTATATTTCGTACAAAGAATTTAATAAAATATACATCATCCATTTTTTATGAAAAAAAATTTTTTATGAAAAAAATTTAATGGACTATATATACATCGTCAATTTTTCAAATTTTTATGAAAAAATTTAATGAACTATAAATCGTTCATTTCATATGCAAAAAACTAAAAACACTATGCATCGTCTATTTTTCAAATTTTTATGAAAAAATTTAATGAACTATAAATCGTTCATTTCATATGCAAAAAACTAAAAACACTATACATCGTCTATTTTTCATGCAAAAAAATTAAATGGGCTATAGATACAAAATATAATGGGCTATACATGGTTGATTTTTTAAATTTTTATGAAAAGCATTAATGGGCTATAAATTGTCCATTTCGTATACAAAAACTTAAATGGACTATATACGTCGTCTACATTTCGTGCAAAGAATTTAATAAAATATACATCATCCATTTTTTATGAAAAAAAACTTTTTATGAAAAAAATTTTATGGACTATACATCGTCAATTTTTCAAATTTTTATTAAATAATTTAATGAACTATAAATCGTTCATTTCATATGCAAAAAACTAAAAACACTATACATCGTCTATTTTTCATGCAAAAAAATTAAATGGGCTATAGATACAAAATATAATGGGCTATACATGGTTGATTTTTTAAATTTTTATGAAAAACATTAATGGGCTATAAATTGTCCATTTCGTATACAAAAACTTAAATGGACTATATGCGTCGTATATATTTCGTGCAAAGAATTTAATAAAATATACATCATCCATTTTTTATGAAAAAAAATTTTTTATGAAAAAAATTTAATGGACTATACATCGTCAATTTTTAAAATTTTTATGAAAAAATTTAATGAACTATAAATCGTTCATTTCATATGCAAAAAACTAAAAACACTATACATCGTCTATTTTTCATGCATAAAAATTAAATGGGTTATAGATACAAAATATAATGGGCTATACATGGTTGATAATTTAAATTTTTATGAAAAACATTAATGGGCTATAAATTGTCCATTTCGTATACAAAAACTTAAATGAACTATATGCGTCGTCTATATTTCGTGCAAAGAATTTAATAAAATATACATCATCCATTTTTTATGAAAAAAAATTTTTTATGAATAAAATTTAATGGACATCGTCAATTTTTCAAATTTTTATGAAAAAATTTAATGAACTATAAATCGTTCATTTCATATGCAAAAAACTCGTCTATTTTTCATGCAAAAAAATTAAATGGGTTATAGATACAAAATATAATGGGCTATACATGGTTGATAATTTAAATTTTTATGAAAAACATTAATGGGCTATAAATTGTCCATTTCGTATACAAAAACTTAAATGGACTATATACGTCGTCTATATTTCGTGCAAAGAACTTAATGAAATATACATCATCCATTTTTTATGAAAAAAAAAATTTTTAGGAAAAAAATTAAATGGACTATACATCGTCAATTTTTAAAATTTTTATGAAATAATTTAATGAACTATAAATCGTTCTTTTCATATGCAAAAAACTAAAAACACTATACATCGTCTATTTTTCATGCAAAAAAATTAAATGGACTATAGATACAAAATATAATGGGCTATACATGGTTGATTTTTTAAATTTTTATGAAAAACATTAATGGGCTATAAATTGTCCATTTCGTATACAAAAACTTAAATGGACTATATACGTCGTCTATATTTCGTGCAAAGAATTTAATAAAATATACATCATCCATTTTTTATTAAAAAAAATTTTTTATGAATAAAATTTAATGGACATCGTCAATTTTTCAAATTTTTATGAAAAAATTTAATGGACTATAAATCGTTCATTTCATATGCAAAAAACTAAAAACACTATCTATCGTCAATTTTTCAAATTTTTATGAAAAAATTTAATGAACTATAAATCGTTCATTTCATATGCAAAAAACTCGTCTATTTTTCATGCAAAAAAATTAAATGGGTTATAGATACAAAATATAATGGGCTATACATGGTTGATTTTTTAAATTTTTATGAAAAGCATTAATGGGCTATAAATTGTCCATTTCGTATACAAAAACTTAAATGGACTATATACGTCGTCTATATTTCGTGCAAAGAATTTAATAAAATATACATCATCCGTTTTTTATGAAAAAAAATTTTTTATGAAAAAAATTTTATGGACTATACATCGTCAATTTTTCAAATTTTTATTAAATAATTTAATGAACTATAAATCGTTCATTTCATATGCAAAAAACTAAAAACACTATACATCGTCTATTTTTCATGCAAAAAAATTAAATGGGCTGTAGATACAAAATATAATGGGCTATACATGGTTGATTTTTTAAATTTTTATGAAAAACATTAATGGGCTATAAATTGTCCATTTCGTATACAAAAACTTAAATGGACTATATACGTCGTCTATATTTCGTGCAAAGAATTTAATAAAATATACATCATCCATTTTTTATGAAAAAAAAATTTTTATGAAAAATATTTAATGGACTATACATCGTCAATTTTTCAAATTTTTATGAAAAAATTTAATGAACTATAAATCGTTCATTTCATATGCAAAAAACTAAAAACACTATACATCGTCAATTTTTCAAATTTTTATGAAAAAATTTAATGAACTATAAATCGTTCATTTCATATGCAAAAAACTAAAAACACTATACATCGTCTATTTTTCATGCAAAAAAATTAAATGGGCTATAGATACAAAATATAATGGGCTATACATGGTTGATTTTTTAAATTTTTATGAAAAGCATTAATGGGCTATAAATTGTCCATTTCGTATACAAAAACTTAAATGGACTATATACGTCGTCTACATTTCGTGCAAAGAATTTAATAAAATATACATCATCCATTTTTTATGAAAAAAAACTTTTTATGAAAAAAATTTTATGGACTATACATCGTCAATTTTTCAAATTTTTATTAAATAATTTAATGAACTATAAATCGTTCATTTCATATGCAAAAAACTAAAAACACTATACATCGTCTATTTTTCATGCAAAAAAATTAAATGGGCTATAGATACAAAATATAATGGGCTATACATGGTTGATTTTTTAAATTTTTATGAAAAACATTAATGGGCTATAAATTGTCCATTTCGTATACAAAAACTTAAATGGACTATATACGTCGTCTATATTTCGTGCAAAGAATTTAATAAAATATACATCATCCATTTTTTATGAAAAAAATTTAATGGATCAATCAAATCAAATCAATTTTTCAAATTTTTATTAAATAATTTAATGAACTATAAATCGTTCATTTGATATGCAAAAAACTACAAACACTATACACCGTCTATTTTTCATGCAAAAAAATTAAATTAGCTATAGATACAAAATATAATGGGCTATACATGGTTGATTTTTTAAATTTTTATGAAAAACATTAATGGGCTATAAATTGTCCATTTCGTATACAAAAACTTAAATGGACTATATACGTCGTCTATATTTCGTGCAAAGAATTTAATAAAATATACATCATCCATTTTTTATGAAAAAAATTTAATGGATCAATCAAATCAAATCAATTTTTCAAAATATAATGGGCTATACATGGTTGAATTTTTAAATTTTTATGAAAAACATTAATGGGCTATAAATTGTCCATTTCGTATACAAAAACTTAAATGGACTATATACGTCGTCTATATTTCGTGCAAAGAATTTAATGAAATATACATCATCCATTTTTTATGAAAAAAAATTTTTTATGAAAAAAATTTAATGGATCGTCAATCGTTAATCGTCAATTTTTCAAATTTTTATGAAAAAATTTAATGAACTATAAATCGTTCATTTCATATGCAAAAAACTAAAAACACTATACATCGTCTATTTTTCATGCAAAAAAATTAAATGGGCTATAGATACAAAATATAATGGGCTATACATGGTTGATTTTTTAAATTTTTATGAAAAACATTAATGGGCTATAAATTGTCCATTTCGTATACAAAAACTTAAATGGACTATATACGTCGTCTATATTTCGTGCAAAGAATTTAATAAAATATACATCATCCATTTTTTATGAAAAAAAAAATTTTATAAATTTTATATCGTAAATTTTATATCGTCAATTTTTTAAATTTTTATGAAAAAATTTAATGAACTATAAATCGTTCATTTCATATGCAAAAAACTAAAAACACTATACATCGTCTATTTTTCATGCAAAAAAATTAAATGGGCTATAGATACAAAATATAATGGGCTATACATGGTTGATTTTTTAAATTTTTATGAAAAACATTAATGGGCTATAAATTGTACATTTCGTATACAAAAACTTAAATGGACTATATACGTCGTCTATATTTCGTGCAAAGAATTTAATGATATATACATCATCCATTTTTTATGAAAAAATTTAATGAACTATAAATCGTTCATTTCATATGCAAAAAACTAAAAACACTATACATCGTCTATTTTTCATGCAAAAAAATTAAATGGGCTATAGATACAAAATATAATGGGCTATACATGGTTGATTTTTTAAATTTTTATGAAAAACATTAATGGGCTATAAATTGTCCATTTCGTATACAAAAACTTAAATGGACTATATACGTCGTCTATATTTCGAGCAAAGAATTTAATAAAATATACATCATCCATTTTTTATGAAAAAAATTTAATGGACTATATATACATCGTCAATTTTTCAAATTTTTATGAAAAAATTTAATGAACTATAAATCGTTCATTTCATATGCAAAAAACTAAAAACACTATACATCGTCTATTTTTCATGCAAAAAAATTAAATGGGCTATAGGTACAAAATATAATGGACTATACATGGTTGATTTTTTAAATTTTTATGAAAAACATTAATGGGCTATAAATTGTCCATTTCGTATACAAAAACTTAAATGGCCTATATACGTCGTCTATATTTCGTTCAAAGAATTTAATGAAATATACATCATCCATTTTTTATGAAAAAAAAATTTTTATAAATTTTATATCGTAAATTTTATATCGTCAATTTTTAAAATTTTTATGAAAAAATTTAATGAACTATAAATCGTTCATTTCATATGCAAAAAACTAAAAACACTATACATCGTCTATTTTTCATGCAAAAAAATTAAATGGGCTATAGATACAAAATATAATGGGCTATACACGGTTGATTTTTTAAATTTGTATGAAAAACATTAATGGGCTATAAATTGTCCATTTCGTATACAAAAACTTACATGGACTATATACGTCGTCTATATTTCGTGCAAAGAATTTAATAAAATATACATCATCCATTTTTTATGAAAAAAATTTAATGGACTATACACCGTCAATTTTTCAAATTTGTATGAAAAAATTTAATGAACTATAAATCGTTCATTTCATATGCAAAAAACTAAAAACACTATACATCGTCTATTTTTCATGCAAAAAAATTAAATGGGCTATAGATACAAAAAATAATGGGCTATACATGGTTGATTTTTTAAATTTTTATGAAAAACATTAATGGGCGATAAATTGTCCATTTCGTATACAAAAACTTAAATGGCCTATATACGTCGTCTATATTTCGTTCAAAGAATTTAATGAAATATACATCATCCATTTTTTATGAAAAAAAAATTTTTATGAAAAAAATTTAATGAACTATATATACATCGTCAATTTTTCAAATTTTTATGAAAAAATTTAATAAACTATAAATCGTTCATTTCATATGCAAAAAACTAAAAACACTATACATCGTCTATTTTTCATGCAAAAAAATTAAATGGGCTATAGATACAAAATATAATGGGCTATACATGGTTGATTTTTTAAATTTTTATGAAAAACATTAATGGGCTATAAATTGTCCATTTCGTATACAAAAACTTAAATGGACTATATACGTCGTCTATATTTCGTGCAAAGAATTTAATAAAATATACATCATCCATTTTTTATGAAAAAAAAATTTTTATGAAAAATATTTAATGGACTATACATCGTCAATTTTTCAAATTTTTATGAAAAAATTTAATGAACTATAAATCGTTCATTTCATATGCAAAAAACTAAAAACACTATACATCGTCCATTTTTCATGCAAAAAATTAAATGGGCTATAGATACAAAATATAATGGGCTCTACATGGTTGATTTTTTAAATTTTTATGAAAAACATTAATGGGCTATAAATTGTCCATTTCGTATACAAAAACTTAAATGGACTATATACGTCGTCTATATTTCGTTCAAAGAATTTAATGAAATATACATCATCCATTTTTTATGAAAAAAAATTTTTTATAAATTTTATATCTTAAATTTTATATCGTCAATTTTTAAAATTTTTATGAAAAAATTTATTGAACTATAAATCGTTCATTTCATATGCAAAAAACTAAAAACACTATACATCGTCTATTTTTCATGCAAAAAATTAAATGGGCTATAGATACAAAATATAATGGGCTCTACATGGTTGAATTTTTAAATTTTTATGAAAAACATTAATGGGCTATAAATTGTCCATTTCGTATACAAAAACTTAAATGGACTATATACGTCGTCTATATTTCGTGCAAAGAATTTAATAAAATATACATCATCCATTTTTTATGAAAAAAAAATTTTTTATGAAAAAAATTTAATGGACTATACATTGTCAATTTTTAAAATTTTTATGAAAAAATTTAATGAACTATAAATCGTTCATTTCATATGCAAAAAACCAAAAACACTATACATCGTCTATTTTTCATGCAAAAAATTAAATGGGCTATAGATACAAAATATAATGGGCTCTACATGGTTGAATTTTTAAATTTTTATGAAAAACATTAATGGGCTATAAATTGTCCATTTCGTATACAAAAACTTAAATGGACTATATACGTCGTCTATATTTCGTGCAAAGAATTTAATAAAATATACATCATCCATTTTTTATGAAAAAAAAATTTTTTATGAAAAAAATTTAATGGACTATACATTGTCAATTTTTAAAATTTTTATGAAAAAATTTAATGAACTATAAATCGTTCATTTCATATGCAAAAAACCAAAAACACTATACATCGTCTATTTTTCATGCAAAAAATTAAATGGGCTATAGATACAAAATATAATGGGCTCTACATGGTTGAATTTTTAAATTTTTATGAAAAACATTAATGGGCTATAAATTGTCCATTTCGTATACAAAAACTTAAATGGACTATATACGTCGTCTATATTTCGTGCAAAGAATTTAATAAAATATGCATCATCCATTTTTTATGAAAAAAAAATTTTTTATGAAAAAAATTTAATGGACTATACATTGTCAATTTTTCAAATTTTTATGAAAATATTTAATGAACTATAAATCGTTCATTTCATATGCAAAAAACTACAAACACTATACATCGTCTATTTTTTATGCAAAAAAATTAAATGGGCTATAGATACAAAATATAATGGGCTATACATGGTTGATTTTTTAAATTTTTATGAAAAACATTAATGGGCTATAAATTGTCCATTTCGTATATAAAAACTTAAATGGACTATATACGTCGTCTATATTTCGTGCAAAGAATTTAATAAAATATACATCATCCATTTTTTATGAAAAAAATTTAATGGACTATACACCGTCAATTTTTCAAATTTTTATGAAAAAATTTAATGAACTATAAATTGTTCATTTCATATGCAAAAAACTAAAAACACTATACATCGTCTATTTTTCATGCAAAAAAATTAAATGGGCTATAGATACAAAATATAATGGGCTATACATGGTTGATTTTTTAAATTTTTATGAAAAACATTAATGGGCTATAAATTGTCCATTTCATATGCAAAAAACTAAAAACACTATACATCGTCTATTTTTCATGCAAAAAAATTAAATGGGCTATAGATACAAAATATAATGGGCTATACATGGTTGATTTTTTAAATTTTTATGAAAAACATTAATGGGCTATAAATTGTCCGTTTCGTATACAAAAACTTAAATGGACTATATACGTCGTCTATATTTCGTGCAAAGAATTTAATAAAATATACATCATCCATTTTTTATGAAAAAAATTTAATGGACTATACATCATCAATTTTTCAAATTTTTATGAAAAAATTTAATGAACTATAAATCGTTCATTTCATATGCAAAAAACTAAAAACACTATGCATCGTCTATTTTTCATGCAAAAAAATTAAATGGGCTATAGATACAAAATATAATGGGCTCTACATGGTTGATTTTTTAAATTTTTATGAAAAACATTAATGGGCTATAAATTGTCCATTTCGTATACAAAAACTTAAATGGACTATATACGTCGTCTATATTTTGTGCAAAGAATTTAATAAAATATACATCATCCATTTTGTATGAAAAAAAATTTTTTATGAAAAAAATTTAATGGACTATATATACATCGTCAATTTTTCAAATTTTTATGAAAAAATTTAATGAACTATAAATCGTTCATTTCATATGCAAAAAACTAAAAACACTATACATCGTCTATTTTTCATGCAAAAAAATTAAATGGGCTATAGATACAAAATATAATGGGCTCTACATGGTTGATTTTTTAAATTTTTATGAAAAACATTAATGGGCTATAAATTGTCCATTTCGTATACAAAAACTTAAATGGACTATATACGTCGTCTATATTTCGTGCAAAGAATTTAATAAAATATACATCATCCATTTTTTATGAAAAAAATTTAATGGACTATACATCATCAATTTTTCAAATTTTTATGAAAAAATTTAATGAACTATAAATCGTTCATTTCATATGCAAAAAACTAAAAACACTATGCATCGTCTATTTTTCATGCAAAAAAATTAAATGGGCTATAGATACAAAATATAATGGGCTATACATGGTTGATTTTTTAAATTTTTATGAAAAACATTAATGGGCTATAAATTGTCCATTTCGTATACAAAAACTTAAATGGACTATATACGTCGTCTATATTTCGTGCAAAGAATTTAATAAAATATACATCATCCATTTTTTATGAAAAAAAATTTTTTATGAAAAAAATTTAATGGACTATATATACATCGTCAATTTTTCAAATTTTTATGAAAAAATTTAATGAACTATAAATCGTTCATTTCATATGCAAAAAACTAAAAACACTATACATCGTCTATTTTTCATGCAAAAAAATTAAATGGGCTATAGATACAAAATATAATGGGCTATACATGGTTGATTTTTTAAATTTTTATGAAAAACATTAATGGGCTATAAATTGTCCATTTCGTATACAAAAAGTTAAATGGACTATATACGTCGTCTATATTTCGTGCAAAGAATTTAATAAAATATAC
Organism: Tachina fera; assembly: GCA_905220375.1. Taxonomy (NCBI): domain Eukaryota; kingdom Metazoa; phylum Arthropoda; class Insecta; order Diptera; family Tachinidae; genus Tachina; species Tachina fera. The sequence goes on from LR999963.1 coordinate 68,154,350, forward strand.
ATCATCCATTTTTTATGAAAAAAAAATTTTTTATGAAAAAAATTTAATGGACTATACATTGTCAATTTTTCAAATTTTTATGAAAAAATTTAATGATTTATAAATCGTTCATTTCATATGCAAAAAACTAAAAACACTATACATCGTCTATTTTTCATGCAAAAAAATTAAATGGGCTATAGATACAAAATATAATGGGCTATACATGGTTGATTTTTTAAATTTGTATGAAAAAATTAATGGGCTATAAATTGTCCATTTCGTATACAAAAACTTAAATGGCCTATATACGTCGTCTTTATTTCGTGCAAAGAATTTAATGAAATATACCACATCCATTTTTTATGAAAAAAATTTAATGGACTATACACCATCAATTTTTAAAATTTTTATGAAAAAATTTAATGAACTATAAATCGTTCATTTCATATGCAAAAAACTAAAAACACTATACATCGTCTATTTTTCATGCAAAAAAATTAAATGGGCTATAGATACAAAATATAATGGGCTATACATGGTTGATTTTTTAAATTTTTATGAAAAACATTAATGGGCTATAAATTGTCCATTTCGTATACAAAAACTTAAATGGACTATATACGTCGTCTATATTTTGTGCAAAGAATTTAATAAAATATACATCATCCATTTTTTATGAAAAAAAAATTTTTTATGAAAAAAATTTAATGGACTATACATTGTCAATTTTTAAAATTTTTATGAAAAAATTTAATGAACTATAAATCGTTCATTTCATATGCAAAAAACCAAAAACACTATACATCGTCTATTTTTCATGCAAAAAATTAAATGGGCTATAGATACAAAATATAATGGGCTCTACATGGTTGAATTTTTAAATTTTTATGAAAAACATTAATGGGCTATAAATTGTCCATTTCGTATACAAAAACTTAAATGGACTATATACGTCGTCTATATTTCGTGCAAAGAATTTAATAAAATATACATCATCCATTTTTTATGAAAAAAAAATTTTTTATGAAAAAAATTTAATGGACTATACATTGTCAATTTTTAAAATTTTTATGAAAAAATTTAATGAACTATAAATCGTTCATTTCATATGCAAAAAACCAAAAACACTATACATCGTCTATTTTTCATGCAAAAAAATTAAATGGGCTATAGATACAAAATATAATGGGCTATACATGGTTGAATTTTTAAATTTTTATGAAAAACTTTAATGGGCTATAAATTGTCCATTTCGTATACAAAAACTTAAATGGACTATATACGTCGTCTATATTTCGTGCAAAGAATTTAATAAAATATACATCATCCATTTTTTATGAAAAAAAAATTTTTTATGAAAAAAATTTAATGGACTATACATTGTCAATTTTTAAAATTTTTATGAAAAAATTTAATGAACTATAAATCGTTCATTTCATATGCAAAAAACCAAAAACACCATACATCGTCTATTTTTCATGCAAAAAATTAAATGGGCTATAGATACAAAATATAATGGGCTATACATGCTTGATTTTTTAAATTTTTATGAAAAACATTAATGGGCTATAAATTGTCCATTTCGTATACAAAAACTTAAATGGACCATATACGTCGTCTATATTTCGTGCAAAGAATTTAATAAAATATACATCATCCATTTTTTATGAAAAAAAAATTTTTTATGAAAAAAATTTAATGGACTATACATTGTCAATTTTTCAAATTTTTATGAAAATATTTAATGAACTATAAATCGTTCATTTCATATGCAAAAAACTACAAACACTATACATCGTCTATTTTTTATGCAAAAAAATTAAATGGGCTATAGATACAAAATATAATGGGCTATACATGGTTGATTTTTTAAATTTTTATGAAAAACATTAATGGGCTATAAATTGTCCATTTCGTATATAAAAACTTAAATGGACTATATACGTCGTCTATATTTCGTGCAAAAAATTTAATAAAATATACATCATCCATTTTTTATGAAAAAAATTTAATGGACTATACACCGTCAATTTTTCAAATTTTTATGAAAAAATTTAATGAACTATAAATCGTTCATTTCATATGCAAAAAACTAAAAACACTATACATCGTCTATTTTTCATGCAAAAAAATTAAATGGGCTATAGATACAATATATAATGGGCTATACATGGTTGATTTTTTAAATTTTTATGAAAAACATTAATGGGCTATAAATTGTCCATTTCGTATACAAAAACTAAAATGGACTATATACGTCGTCTATATTTCGTGCAACAAATTTAATGATATATACATCATCCATTTTTTATGAAAAAAAATTTTTTATGAAAAAAATTTAATCGTCAATTTTTAAAATTTTTATGAAAAAATTTAATGAACTATAAATTGTTCATTTCATATGCAAAAAACTAAAAACACTATACATCGTCTATTTTTCATGCAAAAAAATTAAATGGGCTATAGATACAAAATATAATGGGCTATACATGGTTGATTTTTTAAATTTTTATGAAAAACATTAATGGGCTATAAATTGTCCATTTCACATGCAAAAAACTAAAAACACTATACATCGTCTATTTTTCATGCAAAACAATTAAATGGGCTATAGATACAAAATATAATGGGCTATACATGGTTGATTTTTTAAATTTTTATGAAAAACATTAATGGGCTATAAATTGTCCGTTTCGTATACAAAAACTTAAATGGACTATATACGTCGTCTATATTTCGTGCAAAGAATTTAATAAAATATACATCATCCATTTTTTATGAAAAAAAATTTTTTATCGTCAATTTTTCAAATTTTTATGAAAAAATTTAATGAACTATAAATCGTTCATTTCATATGCAAAAAACTAAAAACACTATACATCGTCTATTTTTTATGCAAAAAAATTAAATGGGCTATAGATACAAAATATAATGGGCTATACATGGTTGATTTTTTAAATTTTTATGAAAAACATTAATGGGCTATAAATTGTCCATTTCGTATACAAAAACTTAAATGGACTATATACGTCGTCTATATTTCGTGCAAAGAATTTAATAAAATATACATCATCCATTTTTTATGAAAAAAAAATTTTTTATGAAAAAAATTTAATGGACTATACATTGTCAATTTTTAAAATTTTTATGAAAAAATTTAATGAACTATAAATCGTTCATTTCATATGCAAAAAACCAAAAACACTATACATCGTCTATTTTTCATGCAAAAAATTAAATGGGCTATAGATACAAAATATAATGGGCTCTACATGGTTGAATTTTTAAATTTTTATGAAAAACATTAATGGGCTATAAATTGTCCATTTCGTATACAAAAACTTAAATGGACTATATACGTCATCTATATTTCGTGCAAAGAATTTAATAAAATATACACCATCCATTTTTTATGAAAAAAAATTTTTTATGAAAAAAATTTAATGGACTATATATACACCGTCAATTTTTCAAATTTTTATGAAAAAATTTAATGAACTATAAATCGTTCATTTCATATGCAAAAAACTAAAAACACTATACATCGTCTATTTTTCATGCAAAAAAAATAAATGGGCTATAGATACAAAATATAATGGGCTATACAGGGTTGATTTTTTAAATTTTTATGAAAAATATTAATGGGCTATAAATTGTCCATTTCGTATACAAAAACTTAAATGGACTATATACGTCGTCTATATTTCGTGCAACAAATTTAATGATATATACATCATCCATTTTTTATGAAAAAAAATTTTTTATGAAAAAAATTTAAGGGACTATACATCGTCAATTTTTAAAATTTTTATGAAAAAATTTAATGAACTATAAATTGTTCATTTCATATGCAAAAAACTAAAAACACTATACATCGTCTATTTTTCATGCAAAAAAATTAAATGGGCTATAGATACAAAATATAATGGACTATACATCGTCAATTTTTAAAATTTTTATGAAAAAATTTAATGAACTATAAATCGTTCATTTCATATGCAAAAAACCAAAAACACTATACATCGTCTATTTTTCATGCAAAAAATTAAATGGGCTATAGATAGAAAATATAATGGGCTCTACATGGTTGAATTTTTAAATTTTTATGAAAAACATTAATGGGCTATAAATTGTCCATTTCGTATACAAAAACTTAAATGGACTATATACGTCGTCTATATTTCGTGCAAAGAATTTAATAAAATATACATCATCCATTTTTTATGAAAAAAAATTTAATGGACTATACACCATCAATTTTTCAAATTTTTATGAAAAAATTTAATGAACTATAAATCGTTCATTTCATATGCAAAAAACTAAAAACACTATACATCGTCTATTTTTCATGCAAAAAAATTAAATGGGCTATAGATACAAAATATAATGGGCTATACATGGTTGATTTTTTAAATTTTCATGAAAAACATTAATGGGCTATAAATTGTCCATTTCGTATACAAAAACTTAAATGGACTATATACGTAGTCTATATTTCGTGCAAAGAATTTAATAAAATATACATCATCAATTTTTTATGAAAAAAAATTTTTATGAAAAAAATTTAATGGACTATATATACATCGTCAATTTTTCAAATTTTTATGAAAAAATTTAATGAACTATAAATTGTTCATTTCATATGCAATAAACTAAAAACACTATACATCGTCTATTTTTCATGCAAACAAATTAAATGGGCTATAGATACAAAATATAATGGGCTATACATGCTTGATTTTTTAAATTTTTATGAAAAACATTAATGGGCTATAAATTGTCCATTTCGTATACAAAAACTTAAATAGACTATATACGTCATCTATATTTCGTGCAAAGAATTTAATAAAATATACATCATCCATTTTTTATGACATAAATTTAATGGACTATACATCGTCAATTTTTCAAATTTTTATGAAAAAATTTAATGAACTATAAATTGTTCATTTCATATGCAAAAAACTAAAAACACTATACATCGTCTATTTTTCATGCAAAAAAATTAAATGGGCTATAGATACAATATATAATGGGCTATACATGGTTGATTTTTTAAATTTTTATGAAAAACATTAATGGGCTATAAATTGTCCATTTCGTATACTAAAACTTAAATGGACTATATACGTCGTCTATATTTCGTGCAAAGAATTTAATGAAATATACATCATCCATTTTTTATGCAAAAAAAATTTTTATGAAAAAAATTTAATGGACATCGTCAATTTTTCAAATTTTTATGAAATATTTTAATGAACTATAAGTCGTTCATTTCATATGCAAAAAAATAAAAACACTATACATCGTCTATTTTTCATGCAAAAAAATTAAATGGGCTATAGATACAAAATATAATGTGCTATACATGGTTGATTTTTTAAATTTTTATGAAAAACATCAATGGGCTATAAATTGTCCATTTCGTATACTAAAACTTAAATGGCCTATATACGTCGTCTATATTTTGTGCAAAGAATTTAATGATATATACATCATCCATTTTTTATGAAACAAATCTTTTATGAAAAAAATTTTATGGATATACATCGTCAATTTTTCAAATTTTTATGAAAAAATTTAATGAACTATAAATCGTTCATTTCATATGCAAAAAACTACAAACACTATACATCGTCTATTTTTCATGCAAAAAAATTAAATGGGCTATAGATACAAAATATAATGGTCTATACATGGTTGATTTTTTAAATTTTTATGAAAAACATTAATGGGCTATAAATTGTCCATTTCGTATAGAAAAACTTAAATGGACTATATACGTCGACAATATTTTGTGCAAAGTATTTAATAAAATATACATCATCCATTTTTTATGAAAAAAAAAATTTTCATGAAAAAAATTTAATGGACTATAATCGTCAATTTTTCAAATTTATATGAAAAAATTTAATGAACTATAAACCGTTCATTTCATATGCAAAAAAATAAAAACACTATACATCGTCTATTTTTCATGCATAAAAATTAAATTGGCTATAGATACAAAATATAATGGGCTATACATGGTTGATTTTTTAAATTTTTATGAAAAACATCAATGGGCTATAAATTTTCCATTTCGTATACAAAAACTTAAATGGACTATATACGTCGTCTATATTTCGTGCAAAGAATTATGAAATACAAAATATAATGCAATATAACGCCAGAAAATAACATACATACCTATTTACTAAAGGTGCCTATACACTACATGTTTTTTACATTGCTCCTCTCAAATTTTATATAATTCGGTAAAAACATATAGTTGGTGACCTCAAAAACTTTGCTTGTGTATTTTACATAAGACAAATTATCAATTAGAGTATGTTCTATTTTCTTATGTTCACACATGTGTTTTCAAATGTCTATGCCATGTGAAAACATTTATCGACGGTCGAATGTCTCCGATATCATTAGACGTCCGTTTAAAGTATTTGTATTAGTGATAAATTTACTAGTTTTTATCTTATTTTAAAATTTTAATAACAATGATATAAAGTATATAACAAGTGTTGACACCAGCTCCATATTTTGCAGATTAAAAAGAAAAAAACTTAAATAAATGGTGACTAAAAATTAAAAACCGTATGTAAATTAATCAAGTTTGACAGACACATAAAAAAACATGTGAATTGTAAACTTCAAAAAACACAAGCAAAAACATGTAGTGTATTGGTAGCTTAAATAATAATAAAACAGCAGTTAACTATTACAAATTTTATAGATCTTGTGTTATTATTGAAAAACCACAGAAATTCGTTAAGGGTATAGAAAGACTAAAGAAAAGACTAACCCCCATATTCATAAAATTTAAAATGAGTTTGAAATGTATTTTATTTCAAATACATAATTTTCTTTTTTTATAATTATGAAGCTAAATGAGAAAAAAATGTTATATATGCGTGAAAGGTAAATCATGTACATACTACGGATGCCAATCGGGACTGGTTTTTACGATCCCGGGATTCGGGATTTCAAAAAATCAAATCCCGAGTTTCGGGATTTTTTGAGATCCCAAAATTTTTTGACAATCAAAGTTGTGCTACAACTTTGCCAAGCCCACAAAATGGACAAAAAGTACTTAAGAAGCAGCTATACACAAAATTATAACGCAGGAATACGTGTTTTAGGTATATGTTTCTCATAAAATTTTAAAAATTCTTTACTACACAGAAAAAATTATTGTTGAATTTTTTTCAATTAAGTGATTGCTTAGAAAAAATAATATTTTTATAAATATTTTAATTGAATATATGTTTATTTTAATTGAATTTACTGCTCTATCAAAAAGTGTTATCAACAGAGTCTAACTCAGAACAGTATGAAATGGTTAACAATTATTGTATGTAAATATTGTAACTTTTGGTTTTATGTGTAAAAATCGAGCTGTTTTTTATAGTATGCGACAGTGTTTTGAAAAAATATTTTCAATTAAATTACCAATTAATCTTTTAATGGGAGAAATTTTATATGGGAGAAAAAAACTCCCCAGCTTATATTTTTTTTTCTTCATAGTAATTTTGACATGCGTAGAATAAAAATAAAATATAAAAAATAAGCAGAAATTCATTTTGTTCCCTTTTTTCTTAACAATCAGATCATAATTAGAAACACAAGCTTATAGAGTCTATAGAGTCTATATAGACCAAATGTGGATGGTAATCTTAGTATATTGGCGATATTGGGGGTTCGATGCAAATAGTCTTGCGTAAGTATGTAGTATATATATGTAGTATATGGAAAATATCGTAGCCTCTGTTTAAAATCCAATCACAAAATACTACTATTCAAAGTAAGGCTACGATAATCAGCATTTACCTTTACGCAAGACCCTCAAACAGCGAATATGGCCATTTCACTTTTGTGCACCATTTGAAATTCAAAAGCCAGTTAGGTTTTTTGTACAATACACAAATATTTCCATTTTTGTAAATTTTTTATACATACATACATACATATGTACACACACAAAAAGTAATATGAATGATTTTGTAATATTAATTAAAATATTTGTAGTATCAATTTAAAAATTAATTAAATTTTCACCTATAAACAATTTGATAATATCAATTAAGTTTTTCCAGTCAAATTAATTAATACAATTAAAAATTTAATTAACATAATTAAATTGTTAATTGGAAATATTAATCGGTGAACACTTTTTTCTGTGCATAACATAATTTTTTATAAATTTTTTTATGCCATTTAATTTTTTCTATATTTCAATTACTATTTTAATCGAATTTTTAAAAAATTTTAAGTAGGTTTTTAATTAAATTTTAAGAATATTTCAATTAATTTTTTAATTAAATATTTAAAAATATTTCAATTAAATTTTAATTGAATCTCTCAAAAACTATCAATTAAATTTTTAGTTAATATAATATTTTTTTATTTGAAAAAATCAAAAAAAAATTCAATTAAAATGGATGAGTTAATACTAAAATTTCCGTGATTAACTAATTAATTTTTTAATTGAATCTTTTTTTTAATTGAATCTTGTTTTTTACTTATTTCTGTGTAATCAAAGCACTTGCAAATTCGATTTTAGAATAACAAATACGTAACTTTATTATTTTTAAAGAATACGAATGTTATTGATATTTATACTTTGATTACAGAATTCAGCGAAGTTCGGACAATTAGTGTCAGTATTTTAACAAAATCTTTTAATAATAAAGGCACATACAAGTATAGTTTATTTATGTACATATTTACAGAGTCGGCAGAAAGTGCAGTTATGTTTTCTACAGAGTTGCAAAAGTTGACGTGAATACCCTTGTTATTTAATATATTATAATTAAAGTTGTTAAAAATATTGCTTATTATCATAAATTGCAATTAATGAAGAAAGGGTGAAAAACCCATGATTTCGAAAAAAATTTTCATTGACACTATTAACCAGATGAAACAAACAAATATAAAATATCAATATTGTGTTGCTATCTACCTAACAATGGGGGAAAGTCATGATGAATTAATTTTCATAAGAAAATTTAAATCCCGGGATACGGGATTACCTGAATCCCGGCATTTTCGGGATGGGGATTGGCATCCTTAGTACATACATAATTTCAGAATTTGACAACCACACTAGTTAGAATTTTACACAGAAAAAAAAAGATTTGTAAATACAAGTAATTTATTTGTGAGTATTGGTGCTTTTCGCTCTTACGTACTTTATTGTATTTTTCTATTATGTTGTATTGATTTTAAGCAGTACGCTTAACTGTAACAAATTTCAGTAATCCGAAAAAATCGGATAACTGAAAAAATTGGGTTTTGGTTATTTCCAGTAAAGCGGAGTTGACTGATAAGACAATCATAACAGGTGTTTTCCTGTAAAATTTTAAAAATGTTAGTTATAAGAGTTACCCAGAGGAAAAAGGTAATAAACATACATATGTATATACAAATGCGCAGATAGTGCGTAGCTTATATAATGTCTTAAGAAAGTAATGAATTATTTTAATGCGTCATAAGAATGATTTTATTATGAATTAATTTTTAATTTAACTACATGTATAATTCATTAATTATATTATTTATGCATTCATAATTTATTGTATCTATAAGCAATTAATTATTTATTCATTAATTAATAAAACAAATACATATTTGTTTTTCTTCAATTTTGTTCTTGTGTCATTGAACTTCACTGCTACGCATTCAAGCACAAACTGCGTCGTCGAATAAAAATAACAAAGTTGGCAAGAAACATAAAGACATCAAGAAATATTTTTTTTAATAAATTATAAGGAAAACATAACAATACAATTCTTCTTCTGCAGATGTGGTAATGCACTTGGTAATCAATGTGTAACTTTTGCGTTTGATCTTGCTTTGTAAAATAATGCATAATTTCTCCCATTATGCACATACATTATGCACATACATATATGGGTGGTTAAAACAGCGTGGAATATGTACAAGGAGAAGAGCTGGAGGGGTAAAATATTCCGGCTAAATTTTCGTCGTAAGATTTCCTTGTTATTTTGGAGAAATACATTTTAGAAAAAGTTGCACCATTTTCACACTTAGGACCAATTTCATCAACTCTATTTACATATCAATTCATATCTAAATGTCGATTTTCATTAATTTTTGTATGGAAAAATTACTTCTAAATATGATTTGATATTTAAATAAGTTGGTCAAATTGGCCCTTAGAGCCAATTTTACAAACTTATTTAAATATAAATTCATATTTTAAAATCATTCTTCCATACAAAAATTAATGAAAATCGACATTTTAATATGAATCGATATTTAAATAGAGTTGTTGAAATTGGCCCTTATGTTCTTAAACGTGTTTGAGGCAAGTATTCTCAAAAACTAAACACAACCGTTCACATGACATTTGAGATAAAAGTTATGCTTTTTGGTTGGTTTATTATTTTCAAACAATAAATGTTTTTGTATATAATTGAATATTTTTCAACTAATTACTTGCTTGCCAAACAATTTTTCATGTGATGCCATTTAATAACCACACAAAGCCAAATTTTTAAAAAAACGGACCGAACATACTCCATTTACATGTTTAAGGAAATGTTTAAAACTTAAAAACTTCATTTGAGATGTTTAACAAAACAAGTGAATGTATGATAAAACATCTCAAAATCGTCGTGTTTAAGCATTTAGGGCTAGTATTTTACTAATTAGTTAAACTTAGTTTAAAATACGTTTGAGTTACCCAAGAAACATATTTAAACGGCGTTTTTCAGTGATGGATTAACAGCTGTCAATTTAGCTAGAAATTTCATACTTTTTTTCAATCTAGATATAGTATGAGTCTTAAGATACATGACTAAATTTATAGAAAAGCAAATGTACAGGTAAATCTCGGTAAAACGAAAAATTTTTGCGTTAACAACCTCAAATAGCGAATGCTATATTAAATTTATACTGGAAATAACGAATAATAAAAAAGACTGCAAGATAAAAACCAAAATTTTACTTATTCGAAAGGAAATTGCTGTCATTATATTTACTGTATTCTATCATGTCTACAATAATAATAATCAAAATAACTTTTAAAAAACGATACAACGAATTCTTCGGCACCACGGACGCGTCTGACCATTGTATCTTTCATTATACTGGAACTTGACTGTATAATTTTTTGTCTGTTCTAGAAAGTAATTTATTTACAAATCCATTGTATATTTTAATCTAAGCTTAATAATTAAGGATTAATTAATGATATAAACAATCTATGTTAGGAATAGGCTTGCCACCCGTACTATATAATATAGTATTGTACTTTATTTCGAGTAGTTGTACTATATACTTTATTAGAACAATAAAGTACGCGAAAGTACTATATTTCGCATGGTTTGATTTATCTTGAATTAAAAACAAATTCGGATTATTTTAATCAGGTCGTAATGAACGGAATAAAATAGTTTTTTTCTGAATGACTATTTGTTAAAGTTTTTAATATGATTCTCTATTCATTTTGAAGACCATATCTCCACTCAACATAAATTGCTTTTTATTATGTTAGGTGTAGCCGTAGGGTAAAATTTTGACGATTTTTCCGAAAAGATAATCTGGCAGCACTATTACACCTGTTTGTTTTGTTTTTTGTTTTGTTTTAGTGCAATAAGAAATTCTTACTGTATTATTTCTTCTAAGAATACGATTAATAGTTTTTATAGATATATGATAAAAAAATATAAACAATGGACAAGTATTCTAGTAAGGAAAATACTCCTACAAAACGTAATCTTGAAGATGAAACGGATGAAAGTGATTCTGAATATGTTACCCCAAAAAAAACCCGAAAAAATTGATGCAATAAAACAGAAGAATAAACGGTTGCAGAAGTACAAAAATCAATGGGAAATTGAATACGGTGATTGGCTAACCAAAGATCCCCAAAATGAATATAACGGAAAATGCAAATTGTGTGGAATAATATTTGGAATTGCTTCAGCTGGAATTGGACAAGTAAGTGTGTTTGTAGTATAACGAATGTCAAATGATGAAAGGATTATTCATATTATTTTCAGGTTAAACAACACCTGCAAACAAAGCAACACAAATTAAAATCAGAAACGAAGAAAACATCTGGACTTCTTGATCAGCAGTGATAAAGGAAACGTTGCAGCTGAGTTAGCCCTAACATATCACATTGTAAAACATAATTTATCCTACAATAGCATGGATTGCACTATAAAATTGAATAAAACTATTTATGTCAATTCAAGTGCAGCTACAGGAATTCGTCTAGCTAGAACAAAAATGGAAGCACTAGTTATGTCTAGAAGGCAATTGTATAACAGTTTTAGATATTCATGGAATAATGGTCAATCTAAGAAATGGACTAACACAAAGAAAACAAGATCTCTTTTTTGGCTATGAAACAGGCCAAAGAATTAAAATTTTGTCTTCAACGGAACTGACAAGAGAAATTCACATGAATTTTGTATTATTTATTGATAAAGCCTTAGAGTACCTGCATAAATGGTTTGATTTCAATAATACAAACTGGTTATTTACAATTAGCAATATAAATTTAAAGAGCAATATTGAATTTGATAATATTGTTAACATAATTGAAAATTTAAATTTGCAGAAACTTAAAATAAATATGGATGAACTTTATGGAGAAGTTGTGGTATTAAACAAAATTTATGCTCAAATATATAGTTCTGAGGGTTTTGCAGAATTGTCTACTGCAAATAAATGGCGAGAATTATTCAAGAAGACTGATGATAATTTATTGAATTTGTACAAAGTAATTTCGTTTCTACTATCTATTCCTACCTCGTCAGCATTTACAGAAAGAGTTTTTTCTGTAATGAATAGCAAATGGCGCGACGAAAGAAACAAAGCGTCTCTGAATCTGATAAAAAATTAACTTTTAATTTATTTTAACTTAAATATAGACTGTAATGATGCTGTGCAATTGTTTAGTAATGATAATTATTTGGTAAAACTTGCGAAAAGCAATAAAAAATATGCCTTTAAATTTAACAATAAAGAAAACTAAATTGTACTTTATTTTGATGTTGTGTACTTTATTTTTTTAACCTTTTATAACCAATGTACTTTATTTCCAAAAAAAGGTGGTAACCCTAGTTAGGAATTTCATTCTTAAATTTCATTTTAATTTTTTAGTGTGATTAAGTAATAAGCATACGAATATAAAAGTTTTTGCGTTTATAATACCCGAAAGTTTTAGGTGTAGGAAGAAATCCTGTTTTTGTAGCAAAATTTATTTGACAATAAAACAATACTCAACTATTTTTTATATTAGTATAATTTATAAATTAAGTTAAGTGTTTCGCTAATTTTGTGAGAATGTACATATGTATTGCACATATGTATATACATATTTGCTTTTTTGGTACAAACTTGTTTGAAGATATGCTTAATTAATAATTCAGGGATGATAACATCAAATATACTAAAGTTTTTAATGATATTTCAAGTTTTGAAGTGTATGCAAATATGAATTTATGTACGCACATATTTAAAAAAAAACTTTCTATTTAACAAACAATTTGAGATTTTGTTTCTTATTGATACCAATCTGGGAGAAAATTATGGCATTCGATATCTATCGAAATTTACATACAAGGAAAAATGAAATTGTGAGAAAATTTGCTCGATTTCAAATAATTTGTCTACCCGTAATTCCAAATAAACTTTGCTTGAAAAATTTCTAATAAATAATAAGTTTATCGTGCATTTCCTGTAATGATATATTTAGCCATATTTGCGATATCTTTAATAAGGGCCAATTTGGGCAGCTTATTTTAACATCAATTCATATTTAAAAATCATTTTTCCATACAAAAATTAATGAAAATCGACATTTAAATATGAATTGATATTCCAATGCAGTTGGTGAAATTGGCCACAAGATGTTATTGAATAAAGCTGTGTTCGCATTATACGCATTTGTCGTGTGGAATGTCACTTTTGGTAAATTTGTAAATATAATCTGAAAACCTTTAAACAATACCATGTGTTATTTCTCTGTGTGCAGTACAAATAAAAATTTTGACTTAGAGCGTGTTCTATTTTCAAGTGACAAAGCATCTTACAGCTGGTTTTAAATAAAGCAAGTGCTTTTAGTGCTACAAGCACTTGCTTTATTTAAAATTAAGTAAAATTGAAAGATAAATTAAACTAATAGATTAAAAAGTAAACATGAAAGAAAAAATTTAAAAGACATTAACAAAAGAAAGCATTTGTTTTCCTTTATAGGTTATGTCAAATGTACATAAAATACCAACGTGTGAAGACAAACATTATAAACCGTATGTAAATTGCATATTTTTACATACACACGTGATATTTTACGTGTTAAAAAAAGTTACATTCCATAAGGCAAATACATATATATAATGTGAACACAGCTTAATATACATATAATAAATATTCCTCTGTCACATTATTGACAGCCTACACAATTTAGAGGCTTGTTTGAATTTTCATAAATTTTTAATAAAATTTTAGCATTTGATACACATTAAATTAATATTTTCGCACTCGGATAAATATGCAAAAACATATGTATGTATATATGTACATATGATTTTATTTATTAATATATGCTAATTTTGATCAGAAAAAGTCTTGTATGCCTGTACATTAGACCACCCAACTGCCGAATTTATTTATTTTTTATCTCCACCACCTGTTTCCGATAGAATGGCAATAGGAACCACATGTGTGTAAAGAAATGTACTGATAGCTTGCAAAAAGGTCATGTGCATTGCAGTTTTCACAAAAAAAGACAATAAATAACCTGTCTTCACTAAACACTTTTGGCACCATAATTTTCAAAGGCGGTGTTTTTCGAAAAAAATGTATACAACAAATTTTGTTTAGAATAAATAGCACAAAATTGTTTCTGTACAAAATTTTGCCCTAACTGTGGTCTATCATGGTCCTTTAATGGGATGAAACTAAAGGCCTTAGATATTAGAAAAAACTGGCATAAAGTTAGCATAAGTGGCAAAATTTAATATGATTTTAAAGCGTTTTGCCATTAAACTTCACATTAAAAATCACGCTAGGACTTAGTAGTGGTTTAAAACTAAGTTATGCAACCATTCTTAATATCAAATTTTATGGAGGAACTCGTTAACACCTAATTTAATTTCATCACTTATGTTAACTTCATGCCAATTTTATCTTATACTAGTACATAAGGCCGTAAGTTTTTTTGGAGTTTTTTTTTCAACGGCTATCGCTAAAAACTGCAATGCGATAATCATCATAAAAAGTACACGAAGAACTAACAGGATTTTTGTAGTAGACTCTTAGCACATAATTCCCATGTATAATTTTGAGCTATCACCAAGTCTGAATTAGCTCAAAACCAAAAACTGATGACACCATTTTTGAGGGCGCACTGATATTCAACATATTTGGAGGCCCATCAAAAAATTTCTCACCAAATCGCAAAAATTAAAAAATGGGTTTTACTAACCTTTGGTAGTACTATCGAACCTATACTGTGCAGTCCGTGTGTTCTTCCAAAAGTCTTCGTTTGTTGCATAGTGTTTTGTTTGAAGTGTTGACATTTTTTATTCCGGTTCGAACATATGAAAGACGAATAAAAAAATTAATACTTTCTTAATCGTGCTTAAATTAAATTAAGTAATTTAAGCATTTGATATCAATCGAATTTTGAGGTTATTGCTTTAATAGCTGAGCCCGGCAAAATTTATCTTACCCTCAATAATTTATTTTTGCATTCTGTGCTTTATTTATGCTATCTTTGATTGAGAGTTCATCAAAAATGCTTAGATACTTCCGGATAGTAGTAATTCTCTCTATATCTCCCTCTTGGTTCTTGGAAGCGAAATAAAGGGAGAACAGGGGGCAAATTAAAGCACTCGTTAGCGAACGAAATTACGAAATATTTTTAAATTTCGAATCGTATGGAATGCCGTAATTTGCCCCAGCGCACAAACGTTATAATGGCTTGATTTTTTTTAGTACGGAAACTATTGCTTTAATAGATCTCTTTCAAAATTATAATTAATATTTTCTGAATATAAGAGGTTTATATTCCTTATTTTGTTGGAAAAAAATTTAAATTGGACCAGTAGTTCCGGGTACTACCTTTTAAAAACATATAAACTTACATATATAGAAATACACAAACTTTTAAGCTTACTAATATTAGTATAGATATAAATACTCTTTTGCAGTTCTTATTATAAAATGAAATATTTTATTAGCTAAAAAGCCTGTGCCACCCTGACAAAAATCAATAAACATGCCCTCCGCCCAAAGACCGAAAATTTAAAATCTGGTTCTTTCACGATTTTTTGCACCCAAAGTACTCTAAGGGCGACTTTTTGGGTTCGAGATTAAAAATTAGTTTATTTCTCTAATTAGCTAATCCGAAAATTAACTTAATATCATATAATTGAGTTTAATGTTTTTGAGTAGTAGTTTAAACTTCTTGCTATGTGTAGTATTACCATACTGAGGGACAAAATAGTGGCAACATTTCTGTGCAAATGTTATCAACACACTTTGATTTTTTGTGGGAATAAGAAGAAACTGTCATATTTTATTATTTACAAGTAAAATATTGAGCGTGTTACAGGAAATATATATATAATATAAAATATAACATTTAAGAAATCTATTATTCGACATATTGTCATAGCTATATTTTAATTTGAAATTTATTTGCTGCTGGCTCAGATTCATATCGAATATAAATTATTTGCTATGTTTTGTATGGGTTTCTAAGCCTACTATGCTTATGCTTTTCTTTTGTGATTTTCAAAAATATTATTATTTGTGAATTCTCAAATAGTTCTTGAAAGTCTGTACATAAGATAAGAGGTTTGTGACTATTCAAAATGTGTGCTTGAAGTCTACTGATGATTTGTTACAGCAACAATGAAATGTATATAGACCAAGCTGAATCAGCAGCAAATAAATTTCAAATTATAATCCTATAAAATATATATTTATTTAAGTGTTTTTAAATTAGTTTACCATATAATTTTTACAAAAAGTTATGTGTTTCACAAGTGCTTGTTGCCAATACTAAAAGCAAGCAAGCAACCACCAAGATTGGTGGCTTAAACTAGCAAGTAAACTAATATAATCGACTACCCAAAATTTGCAAATGAAGATTAAGGTTAATTTAATCTCAAATCTTCAACTCAAAAAGTCACCCTAAGTATGCCAAATTTTAGATTCTACGTCATCAAATGGCTTCAAAAACTTGTGGAAAGGGAATAGGACATATCGTCAGCCCATTATTGGTTTGGACCATATGCCAAAAAGTCGGAATGGAGAAAAACGACCAGGAAGGTTTACATGAAGTTTTCTCAAAGTATACACTATACTTTTTTTTTGTATTTTCACCATTGCTTCCGACATTTGTTTGGAAGAAATGTGTAAATTTTTGTGAACTTTCATGAATACAGTTAGAAGTTAATATCATAACTTTACTGTTGTATATTTAGAAACTTGTTGAAAAGAAAATTAGTGCTTCAAATAAATTTTTCTTGCTGTCCATAGAAATAAATCGATCAGTTTAACGATGACCTCAAAATTAAACAAAAACCTTTGACATTGTAGTTTTTGCGAAGTTAGCAATTTTTTTGCTATTGATCTAATTTTTTGAGGGCTTTTTATTTCTTACATTGTAAGCAATTTCTTCAATGCATTTAGAAATTCTTCGAGAACATGCGATTTTTTCGACTTTATTGTATTTTTAACAGTTTTTTTGGCGATTTCTAATAAATTTTGAGGCTTGTTTCTGATTAAAAACTTCTCGCGAATTTTTGCAATGTTCGCGATGAAAGCGAGTTTTGCAAGCATTCACCGCAGCAGGCAACACGAACACTCGACTTCAAATGCCGTTGGATGGATTTGTTGCCTCGTAGCTAGCTATTTAATTTATTTGGAGACGGCAGCAAATCAGTATATGTCTTTATATTTATATTTTTTATATTTTTTTTTCGTATTTTTCTATTTACAGGTTTAGTAATTTCTTCAATAAATTTAGCAATTTAATTTTAGTTGCAATTTATTCGCGTTTTTTCCAAACTTTTTATATTTTTAATGGCTTTTGCTATTTTTAATAAATTTTAAGGCTTGCTTTCGATTTTTCAACTTTTCGCAATTTTGGAAAGTTCGCGTTAAAAGCGCATTTTTTGCTTGTTTTCAGCTTCCTGGCAGATTTTTAAACAATATTAGATTTTGTTAGTACCTCGCTGTTAATAAGTTTTTGCGAATTTCATAATTTTGCGATTTTTACCGAATTTTTTGCATTCCTTATAGTCTTAGCAACTTTTAATTAATATTATGGCTTGTTTAAAATTTTGCAACTTCTAGCAATTTTTTGCAAAGTTCGCGATAAAAGAAACTTTTTCATGTTTCCAATTTCCCGATATTACCAATATTAGACTTTGTTATCATCTCGCTGTTAACAAGTTTTTGGAAATTTTTTAAATTTTCGCGATTTTGGCCAAATTTTTGCAATCCTTAAAGTTTTAATAAATTTTAATCAACATTATGGTTTGTTTAAAATTTTGCAAACTCTCGCGATTTTTTGCAAAGTTTGCAATAAAAGCGGCGTTTTGCATGGTTTTTAGCGTACTAACAATTTTGAACATTTTAAAACATTATTAGACTTTGCTGTTAGTAGCTTTTTGCCAATTTTCTTTATTTCGCGAATTGTTTTATTTATTTGCATATATAATTGCACTAATTTTTATTAAATTAATAAAGAAAAATTAAAGTATATGTAATTTAAAAACATTAGCAAACTTTTCTTTGGAAATTACCTACAATATTTTACAATTATTGTACAGCTTGACGAATTGAGCAAATAATGAAAGAAAATTTTTTTATTTGTATATTTTTTAACAATTTAAAACTATTTGAAACTATTTTCATGAATTTGAAATAATCAATAAAGTTTTTGTTGAATAATATAATTTTGACTTATTAACAAAAAATTATTTGAATTTCAAAAACTCAAATGAAATAAAGTAAAATTTCATTCAAACTATAGAAATATAATTTAAAAACATTTCAGTCGCTGTATTCAAATAAATCATTAATTTGTTATATTATTATTTGAAATTCTGAAGGCATAAATTTTTTTAAATTTTCTGAGAAAAAAATAAATTTATATTTGAAAAATTATATTTCAAATTAATAACAACAAATCTTAATTCATATCATGAGGAATTTGAATGATTTAAATAAAATTATATTCCTTTAACAGAAATAAAATGTAATTTTATGGAAAAATTAAAAAAAAAATCATATTGAACAACTGTGATTATTATGTATGCCATTTAACTGCATGTCTATACAAAATTTTACATTTCTGCAATCAAAAATTACGCTTTTATTAAAGAAAATAAGAGGGCAAAACTGCACGCAAAGAAAAGATATAGTTTTAGAATGGTTGAGAAAACAATATTATGTTCTCTGAAACAAATGTGTGGTCGTTGAAAACTAGTTATTGTTATTTTAAAAATGAATTTCGTTACGATAAACAAAGTAATGTTTAAATTTAATAATTACATTATTATATTAATAGAAAGTGCGATATGGTTAGAGTTTAACAACATAGTTTTGTTGAAAATTCATGACTACAACACACTTTGTGTTATTGTGTAAAAATAATATAACACAAATAACAATAAAATGTTATCCAAAACAATACTATATTAAGTTTTAAAAAACATGTTTTCAGAAACATGTTCTCTCAGTTCATTGTTTCGTTTGTAAGCTATCGGTAGTGCACGCGTGGTGTTAAATAAATAAATAAAGTATTAACAAAAGGGTAGATCAATAAAAATATATATATATATACATATATATACATTAGGCATGCGATAGTGATATATGGAGATTCTTAGTAACAGGAATTGGAAACGCTGGACCCTCCTATTTTGTGAGGTTCGTAAAAAAAATGTATGAGCCAAAAATTTGGAGGGGTAGAGTGGGGGCAAGTGGCTCCTCGTCGGAGTCAAAGTTGGGGGTGAAGTAGGAAAAATCGACATAAAGAGACATAACAGCCCCGGCGTCATCCCTAGTGGGGTCGAATGTATGACCGACCCCACTTAACTTTTTATCCCCGACATTTTTCCCGAAGTAACCTACCACCCATCTCCCCTTCTTAAGGGGGCTCCCCTACAAAAGTTTAATTTTTATAAATTTTCTTCTCACTGCTCTAACTGTCCACCGGGATCCCCCAGTGAAGTCAAATGTATGACCGACCCCCAATATTTTTTCATTACCAACATTTTTTCAGAACATACCTACCCTCTAGCTCCACTCCCTAAGGGGGCTCCCATACAAGATGTCATTTTAGAAATTTACTCCAACCGCTCTAACTGTTTTAGAACATACTAGCCCCCTATCTCCACTCCAAAAGGGGGCACCCATATATTATGACATATTTCAAAATTTGATTCCAACGCTCTAACTCTCCCAGCAGGGCCCCTAGAGAAGTAAAATGTATGACTGCCTCCCAATATTTTTTTAATATTAAAATATTTTCAAAACATACATATCCTCTATTTACACTTAATATGATGGCTTTCATAAATTTGTTTATACATTTTAAATGAGAAGTTGGCGTTAAGCCTGGCTTAACGTGCAAAGACATTGTCCATTCAAATCTAAAAAAAAAAAAAAAAAATAAATAAAAAAAAAAAACACACTTTCTAACTTACTAATTTTTAAATATTTTTAAATAGATTCGTGAGTTATTTAAATAAAAATGGCATCAACATCGAGCAGTGCTGTGAGAAATTTAAGATCACGTTCTGAACTTTTTTTAATCGGGCAACCGTGCTCAAATATTATGGGAACGAAATTGCCGTCCCGAAGACAAGTACTCAAAATGTACTTTTATGGCA
Source organism: Tachina fera (assembly GCA_905220375.1). Lineage (NCBI taxonomy): Eukaryota > Metazoa > Arthropoda > Insecta > Diptera > Tachinidae > Tachina > Tachina fera. The sequence goes on from LR999963.1 coordinate 68,175,220, forward strand.
CTGGAAATCGTAAAATGAATGCTAACGACAGTTCGTACTTGGTGACTGACACGGTCATGGTTTTTTGGCGTCAAGCGTTTATTCCAACAAGACATAGAGGCGATGTAAAAAAAAAAGTTCAGTCATTGGTCGCTGAATGGATAGCCTTGCAAAGGAATACTTTGAGAGGGGGTGAAGCACAAAAAAGAAAGGAAGCTGATTTTGTCAACAAATTGGATGACCTATTTGACATCGCACATGCCAATGCCCTCGAAATGGTAGTCAATCCGGAAGACGCTGTGTTTCTGCAAATGCAAAGAGAGAAGGGGCGTAAAGGAACCATTGCCGGCGTTGACACAATTTTTACCAATCAAGTGAAAAGACGATCGGAACGAGAAGAACAAGAAGAAGAACGTCTGAAACGCGCAAAACAACACAACGAAGCAGCAACAGCGGGTAAGTCTTACTATTATAACTTTAAATATATAATAAATAAGCATTATTTTCAGTCACCTATTTTTCATCTACCGATTCGAGTGAGTTAAACACTGAACAAGCAGCTGCCAATGACGAAATGGTTTTGAGAGCACAAGTACCAAAGGGAACTAGGGGCAGTATCGAATGCATCACTCCGGAGCTGGTATCAGTTTTTGACAGGTGCAAGATTTCTGACGGAGCAGCAGTTCGTATACTGATTTCTGCAGCACGCGCATTTCAGCGTGACCCACGAAATTATATTATTAACAGGAAGTCCCTTCAACAAGCCCGTACACAAAATCGGCAGCAGATTGCTCAATGTTTGAAGGAAAACCATCAAGTACGTAATTAAAAATATAATTATAAGGTTTTAAAATTTGTAATGAATATGTTTGAATTACACGTTTTTAGTTGTCTGAAGCCAAGTTTTTCAATGTGCACTGGGATGGAAAAATGTTGGTGGATTTGCAAGGCGGCGGTAAAAAAGTTGATAGACTTCCTGTTATCATCACATATGATAGGACGGAACAGCTCTTGGGAGTGCCTGCAATACCATCGGGTAAAGGAAAAGGCAAACGTATTGCGGAAGCCATTTATAGCCTTTTGCTGGAGTGGAAAATTGCTGACCGCGTTCAAGCTATTTCTTTCGACACCACATCAACGAACACTGGCAAATTCCAGGGTGCGTCACTTATGCTTGAGCAAATGCTGGAACGAGATCTTTTTTATTTGCCATGCAGACATCATATTTATGAACTTCAATTGAAGGAAGTATTCGAAGCCAAATTCGGCAAAACTTCAGGACCAGGAGTGCCAATGTTTTCCAGTTTCAAAGAGAAATGGGAAAATATTAAAGACAAACCATACAGTCCAGGCATTGAAGACGATGAAGTCGCAGCCAAAATATCAGTTGAAGTCCAAACTGACATCAAATCCTTTTGTTTAGCTCAATTGAAAGAAAAACAACCCAGAAACGACTACAAGGAGTTCCTTCAAATCGTATTGTTATTTCTTGGTCAAAATATTCCCAATTATCACTTCAGTCGACCTGGGCCTGTCAGTCATGCTCGATGGATGGCAAAAGGCATATACTGCCCAAAAATGTTCCTGTTTCGAAAACATCTCAATTTAAATACAAATGAATTAAATGGACTTCGTGATGTTTCCATTTTCATCGTTGCGCTTTACGTGAAAGCTTGGTTCAGCAGCACCAAAGCAATCGAAGCTCCAAACAATGATTTGAATTTTTTAAAAGCGATTGCTTGTTATGCTTCAATTGATAAGATCGTATCGCACCAATTGATAAAGAGATTCTGTGGACACCTCTGGTATCTTAGTGGCGAAGCTGTGGCTCTGGGATTATTTGATCCGAATATCCCCAGTGACATTAAGCGCAAAATGGCGAAAGCAATTCTTATATTTGAAGAAGAGAAAGAGGAATACGAGGAAGAGTTATCTGACGATGAGATGGACGAATCATCCGTCGATGCCAGTGAGAAAGAGAGCGACGTTGGCGCAATCGAGGAAGACGATTTGGAGGCTAGCGGCAGCAGTGGAAATCCAGATCGTGCTCGCTCTGTACATGTTTTTGGCTTCCAAGGAGTTAAAAGAATTACATTGGCCTCAAAGCAAATAAATAAAGAGGTAATGCAGAATGATTTGAGCCATTTCGTCACACCTGAGACAGCTAATTTTTTTACCCGCTTCGGATTATCAGCCGATTTTATTAGCACAGATCCAGATGTCTGGAAAGATCGCGAAGACTTCCAGAAGTCTCTAGAAATATTGAGCAACTTACATGTTGTAAACGATGCAGCCGAAAGGGGTGTAAAATTAATAGAAGATTATAGCAACGTGTTGTGCCGTAACGAGGAGGAAAAAATATTTTTGCTACAGGTCGTAGCCGAAAATAGGAAAAATTATGTATCTCATGATAAAAATAAATTAATATAATAAAAATGTTATACCTTAAATATGAATTATAAGAACATATGCCCTTTTATTGATTAAAAATGCATTAAAAATAATAAATTTATATGGGTATCGCCTTAACTATTAAAATAGGTTATAGGTATGTTCTGAAAATATTTTTATAATAAAAAAATATTGGGAAACGGTCATACATTTTACTTCTTTAGGGGCACTGCTGGGAGAGTTAGAGCGTTGGAATCAAATTTTGAAATATGTCATAATATATGGGTGCCCCCTTTTGGAGTGGAGATAGGGGGCTAGTATGTTCTAAAAAAATGTTGGGGCTGAAAAAATATTGGGGGTTGGTCATACATTTTACTTGCCTAGGGTCACCCTAGGGACAGTTAGAGCGGTTGGAGTAAATTTCTAAAATGACATCTTGTATGGGAGCCCCCTTAGGGAGTGGAGCTAGAGGGTAGGTATGTTCTGAAAAAATGTTGGTAATGAAAAAATATTGGGGGTCGGTCATACATTTGACTTCACTGGGGGATCCCGGTGGACAGTTAGAGCAGTGAGAAGAAAATTTATAAAAATTAAACTTTTGTAGGGGAGCCCCCTTAAGAAGGGGAGATGGGTGGTAGGTTACTTCGGGAAAAATGTCGGGGATAAAAAGTTAAGTGGGGTCGGTCATACATTCGACCCCACTAGGGATGACGCCGGGGCTGTTATGTCTCTTTATGTCGATTTTTCCTACTTCACCCCCAACTTTGACTCCGACGAGGAGCCACTTGCCCCCACTCTACCCCTCCAAATTTTTGGCTCATACATTTTTTTTACGAACCTCACAAAATAGCAGGGTCCAGCGCTTCGAAATCGAAAAATCGCTCACTATCGCATGCCTAATATACATGTTTATATATCCTTTTACAGACGTATACACACATATGTAAGTATACATTTCTATATATGTGACGCGGAAAATAGAAAGGGACCTAAGCGTAAAAACCAATTTTGGTCAGGAGATCCATTTTAAATATTAAAATACGTGTATCTTTGGTGTACCATCACTTAATAAAACGCGCATATGTCTAGGAGGGAACACTTTTGGGGCATGGGATTGGTCTCATTCGATGCTCAGATGTTGTCCACATCAAAAAAATAAAAGTGCGCTGTCACATATACATTTTGTTTCAACAAAATTAATTTATTTTTAAGTCGGATTTAACGCACAGCTGTTTTAAATAAAAGATCTACCAATAAATATATGATTAAAAAACAAAATATTATTATTATATTAAACAAAACTGTGGTTAACAATATTTTTATAATATTCGAACATGGTATGGTGAGTCTCAATTATATTTTAGTCACATCTAACAATAGTGTTGCAATATTTAAATTTTATCAAAATTAGGTATAACAAAGTTAATTATTTTTGTAGATAATATTATTATTAACTCAGATAATAGTATTATTAAAAGTTTGCTTTTCTATTAACAGTAATATGATTTAACTACAACCATATAATTCAATCATAGTATGTTGCAGTTTGATTACGGTTACCTCAACCATATTTTTTCTTTGCGTTTACAAGTTTGTTTAATTTTATATTTATTTTTTTGCTTCTCCTGTAAAAATGTATTATTGTTAGTTACGCGTTTTTGCATTTTAGCTAACGATATATAAATATGATTTCTTACATAATGCAAGTAGTGTTGAACTACATGTAGCTGCACAGAAAAAAACTCGTTTTTCAATTAAAATACAAAATTCAAATATAAATTTGTTCAATTCAGGTCCTACAAGACATTTTTAAATTCAAATACATAAATATGTAATAATTCGTTTGAAAAAAAATCTGATATTTTCAATCAACAAATTGTTTGATTCAACAATTTTTTTTTACTGATAATAAAAGGCAAATTAGACAAATAACTGTTCTGTACAGTATTCAATTTCTATATTGGAACATAAATCTTCTCTAAAGAATTTTTTGACAAATGTTGCTTTATTTAACTGTATGATTAGAATTTTTTATTTTATACAGATTTTTTTTGCTTATAACAAAATGTGAACACACTTTTTACTTGAACAGTAAGAAATATCTACTGAAACTAAATTTTACTATAAACAAACACATGTTTGAAATTTTATTGTGAATAATTTTTTCTGTGTGGCGAAATGACGCATTTTTCTGTGCCATCTACTAGGGCAAAGGGTCGCTGTTATCATCAGATATTCAACATGAATTCTTAAAAAACTATATTGAAATGGGTACTGATGAACGGACATGGGTGTTTCTAAGCAGTTTTGGAAAACGTGAAGTATTTAAAAAAAATTATTTTACATCAATGAAAATTTGTCCCTTTTCGTTTTCTTTTAGAGTTAAAAGTAATACATTTTAGTTGTAACACTGTAAAATACTATTGTATTTTATATTCATAAACTGCTTATGGGGAATTGCTCAAAGTAAGAATTGCCCCAACCAAAAGCTGTATGATTTGCTTTTTCTAAAGATTCTTTTCGTGTTTACTATTAACTTTTCATGACAATGATTATAAATTTTTACCGTCACGAAAATGTATACAATCGTTGTAAGCATTTGACACAAAACCAAGATCATGTAAAAAAAATCAACATTTTTATTCACGAATTTTGTAATACGCAACTTTTCAAGTGTTTAATAAACATCTCCCAATCCTAAATGCATTACGTAAACTGTTAATTACAACATTTATGAATGCTGTTGATTATTTCTGTGTCTTCTACAAACTTGGCAGTCATGCAAAATAAAAGACATAATAAAGAAAAACTTGTAATTCAATTTAAAAAATAACCACATGCGAATTACGATTAGTAATTAAAAAATAAAATAAAATATACACAAGCTGAACTTGAACTTTTAATGAAAATGATTGATTAAATGTTAAAAGTTTTCAGTTTACCAAGAGAGTAGGAGAGAGAGACAGAATTATAGATGCTTTCGAGTAACATTTAAGCAGTGATGCCAACTTTTTTAGCTCTAAACGCACATCAAAGTTAAAAAAAAGCCTTTAAGTGCTTCTTGATAATTTTGAGATCTAAAAAGCGTAAAATAAGTAAATTTTAATAATGTTTAATTTATAAGACTCATAACACCACTTTTTTTACCATATGTAACTCATCTGTTTAACACTATTATCATGACCTGCACCTTTCCACATAATTGCAAACATGCTAAAACAATACCGCTGCCAAAAACTGATTCAGAATTCCGGCCAATAGCCATTTTGAGTTACCTTTCCAAAGTCCTCGAAAAAATTCTTTATTCACAAATGTCATCATTTATTGTAGAAAATAATTAATTGTCTGATAGGCAATCTGGGTTTCGTCCAAAACATAACTGCGTTTCAGCATTTTTTGACATATCTCAAAATATACGACGTGAACTTGATGATAATAAAGTAAGTTTCCTAGTTCTTCTCGATCACTGAAAAGCCTTTGACACGGTTGATCATAGTATACTCATCATGAAGATTAAATACCTTTTTAAATTTTCACACACTTCTATTCGTCTCTTATCATTCTATGTAACGGATCGCTGGCAATCTGCACACAACAACAACACTCGATCTTGCCCCTTAAGATTATCCAAAGGATTTCCTCAAGGATCTACTCTTGGACCACTCATTTTTGTACATTAACGATTTGTCAAGTCAACTTGCTCACTGCAAGATTCATATGTGTACAGATGACGTGCAACGTAAACGCTGATTTAGATAACATTTATCACTGGGCCTCAGCAAACGGACTTTTTATAAATCCAAAAAAATCGAAATGCCTAATAATTCATCAGGAAACAATCTATCCAGTTATCAGTGATGAAATTATAATAATTGGAGAGAAATAAATACCGTGAACTCTGCTAAAAACTTTGGATTGATCTTCAATAACAACCTTAGCTGGACGAACCATATCAATGCTCTTGTGGGCCATTCGATATTTTAGATAGTTTGTTGGAAAACTATCGATACTATTGATAGTATCGAAGTCTTTTACTTGCGCTTTAGAAGTAACATAAAATGAAGAACTTTAGCATTAACTTCTACTTAACTTAGGCTTCTAATGTTAATCTTTGGTTAAAGTTTTAATATGGTATCTGTTTCAAGAATAAAGTTAGTGTTAAAGTAAGTCCCGGTTAACTCACTTCAACTTTTGTTGATCAACTCGTAATTCAGCTGTAAAATAGACGGAGAAGGAAACACAAATATCTATGTTTTTCCACCAGTTGAATAACGAGTTGATCAACATAAGTTGAAATGTGTGAAGCGGGACTATGTCAATTCATGTCAGCTGAAAAACAATGAGTTAGAATGTTTAATTTAATTTTTAAATATATATAACTCATATACTCAAACAACGTCATAACTCCAAATAAATAGTTTTTAGGAAAATCAGTTGAATTGTGTTTTTATGGGAATTGTTACAATTTAATAATCATCCCAAGTTATCATATTAATTATTCAGAAAAATATTTTTTTAATTCAATGAAATTGATTATTATTTTTATTGTTATTTGTTGAACTTCTCATTTGTTTAAATGAAAACTTAACATAATAAATTTAGTTTTTCTAAGAAATTGTTGGGTAAAGGTACCCTGATAATCTGCATTAAGGCCCTGATTCACTATCCTACGCAAACGCACGATTCATTCACAAGAAAATCTTACAGAAGTCTGACCGACTTTAAAAAATCAATTCGAAATAGTGTTTTATGTGCCATAGTGTCATACAAAACTGATGCAAAAACAACATTCTCAGCTGTCTGACAATAAAAAAAAACTTTGATCGCATGGAATCTATAATTTTATGAAATTTTTCATAAATATTTCTAAAATCGCACGACTGGCCAAAAAAATCTGTCGCACAGTAGCATTTTTAGTCCACACTACCACACTTTTTTAACACACATGTCATATGTATATGGCAGATGGCCTTTAGCAACAGTGAAATGAGCATATGATCCAGCTAAACCTCTCCATAATCAATTTCAATGTATTTTTAATAAAAAAATATTTTACTGAATAAGTAAAAAATAATTTCGGATAATTAGTGCGTTGGCAAATGTTAAACTTAAAATTAATTTAGTTTTTAATTTACATACAACTCACTGTAGTTATTAAAAAGTAGTCTTCTATCAAAAGAGAGTGCCATTATACGCTATTTGCATGAAGATTTTACACAAGATGAAATATGGCAGGGCAAAGTATTCTGTATTATTAACCCCATAAATTTATTTTTTCAGTTATGACGTTGTTTGAGTAAATGAGCGATATGTCCTTTAAAAAAAAGAAAACCAATACGTTAAATTGTATCGGTTTTATTGCCAATTTGGTGGTATATTTTTTCAACGATAGTACGCTATCGAGAAAAAAAACTATCCATAGTCTAATGGAAATGAAACCATCGATACTATCGTTAGTACTATCGATAGTTTGCCAGCTCTAGTGGGTAACACATATGCTTAGCTACGATAAATATCCGAATGCTTCTTGCCAAATCGTACCTCATTCTATGGCTGTGAACTTTTTGAAAGCTATGATTCTGTTAGCAAACACAAACTGAATGTTCTATTTAACTATATTGTTAGATAGGTGTATATCTTAAGAAAATACGATCATGTCTCTTGTTTTGCTACTAAACTTTACGGAATAATATTCGTCAATTTACTTTAAGTTCGTGTCTTCCCAGCAAACATTTTGCTTCAAAAAAGCAGGTTTTTAATATATATAAAATAAAAGTAGCTCAGACAAACCTGCTGATATTGCTGCTGATTTTTGTATGGCGAGTTCAAGGTTTTTAGCACTACATTGTTGCTCGCAATTAAATCACTTTTTTCCTGTAGTTTGCTTCATATACGTTCACTGCTTTTTAACAAGCTCGAATTTTAAAGCGAACTATGATGCGATTTATTGCCCTATTGCTTCAAAAAACATGAAATTTTTTTACTGGGTTGTTACTATTACATAAGATTATTTACACGCAAACATCTCGATACCTCTTGGAAAAAATCAGGTTTGCCAGGTCCCTCAGAGGAAAAAAGATTATTATTCCATGCCACCGTTATCTTGCGTCCGAATGGCAATTTTACTTGTATGCCACCTGTCTTTGGAATCTTCTTCCACAATCGCAACAAACTAATGCAACGCAACAAGATTTAAACATTTCTTATTTATACACTTCAGTTAACTTTAACATTTGGTTTTTTTCGGAAAAATCAATTGCTTAATTCACAAAACCTCTTGTATCTCTGTATCGATTGTATTATCATATTAAATACAAGAGTGTAACATTTGTTGTATGAAATTTTCATATAAAAATTAAATACACTATTAATTACACTTTTATTTTACATGTTTTTAAAATGTTGTATTGAGAGAGAGGCTCTCTGAGAGAATTTGTATGTAGCTTGTTCTTCTTTTTTCTTTAAAATACAAAATACATTAATACAATACCCAGAGGGTGTTTACAAATACAAAAAACAAAAAGTGTATTTGATACACAAATGCACGATAAAGATTGTTTTGAATTAAGCAATTATTTTGTATATTTGTTTTATTATTATTTTAATTTTTAAATTTAATTTAAATTTTTTTGTTTTTTACTCTAATTTTTAACCTTAAGTTAACCTTAAGTTTCTAAACAATCATTAATTAAACACATAACATACATTAAACAATTAATTAATCATTATCTAATTTATTTTTATATATATTAATATTGTTATATTTTAAATATTTTTATGTGCCTTGAAATCTTTTTGTAAGGATAAAATATTCCTATACTTTAAATATAAGATCTTATCTTGTTGTATAGGAAATGGAAATAAATAAATTAATAATAATAATAATAATATTTTCTAAGCTATAAAAAAGTCTTTGGCAACATAAGCACTTTGAGATACTTTGGAAGCCATACAAATGTCGCGCTATGAAACATGTATATATGTTTGTTATTTTATCAAACAATATTTACATAGGTACATTTTATGAGGTGCATGGTAAAAAAGTTTGTGATTCTCTGGCCTAGAAGCTTTTAATGAACACATAGTAGGGTATTCAATCGGTTAACTACTACCCAATTTACTGATCGGTTAATTTAAAGTAGACTTTTTTCGATTAACTGTTAAACCGGTTAATTTCAGTCGATTAACCGAGGTAATAAATTTTTTCATATTTTGTAGTATTACAACTTATTTTTTGTGTGAATAATTATTTGTTTAGTCTAATTTACAAAAGATGAGTGTTTAGAAACGAAAAAGTATTTAAGAAATTTATTATTGGACATATTATTCAGTGATCCTAAATTAAGTAAAATTTCAAAATCTTTGAACATGGCTATAAAAGAGTTTACTAGAAACTCTGGTACTCTAGCTAGAGAGAAATATTAAGTTTTTATTTAATAATTTAATAAAAGCCAATAGTACTCTTGCCAACGATTTAACTAAGGATTAGATTTAATGAGAGACAGTACATTAACGAAAGCTAAGCGCTGAGCTCTATCATTATGAGTCAGATGATAACCCGCCAACAGAAGAAACTATCCATAGTAAAACAAGAAATGTTCTAACAAAATTAACCGAATTAGTTTAATAATTATTTACCCGTATTGCGTATATCACGTCGAATCTACGAGAACTTTTTCCTAGATTAAAGGCAAATTTTGTAAAGAGAAACGTACGTTTTTTTTTTGTTTTGAAGTTTGTATAGAAAAAACACTTTTTGAAACGAATTTTCGTTATTTTTCATAAAAATTTTAAACGTTTTGAAACAAACTTTTTTACAAAATCTGCCTATAAAGAAACCTTTATTATGTGTGTTTTTGGTTTTACTAATAAACTCAAATTAATATATAATTTATGCACTTTTATTTGTTTAAAACACTTGATTTATGGAAAAACTTTATTAATCGGTTAACCAGTTAATACAGAAATTAGCCGATCATTAACTGATTAAGCAAAATCTTCGATTAATTAATCGTGCGATTAACCGATTAAAGTAAACACCCGATTAATTGAATACCCTAACACATAGTACACAATCTTAAATTAACAACTATTTTTCAACAAAACTTCTTTACAACTTGAAAGCCTTCAAATAAGTTTTAGGTCAACAATATTTAGACTCATGCTAAAATAGTTCATGAAGTTCAAGTAATCATAAATTTATGTAAATAAAATTGGGTGCATTCATACAAACGTATAAAATTAAAATGTGTTAAGTGATGTGTGAACTTTTTAGGCCAAAATTAAAATTACATCTAAGCATCTTCGTCGATAAAAATTGCATTTTAGGGTAACTTTACTATGCTATTTGTAAAAAACCTTTCTTAATAGATTATAAAATAAAACATGGTGCATATTTAGCAATCATAACCAAAGTTTCAACTAATAAAACAGAAACTAAAAACTAGTTCATAAATAGTTCAGTTTGTAAAAGAAATACAAGCCTGCATGATTGCATGTAGGAAAAATATAATATCGATAGCATATTAAACGATATCAAGAAGGGAACAAAACTGTTCACGAATAGATGTAGTTTTAATTTGTGTGAGATTTAATCCACATGATGATTATCTGTCAACCGCGTTTTTTCGTTATATGTTAGAAAAAAATTACTTATTATTATTATTACTTATTTAGTAACTTGTTTCTGAACTAACGAAAAAAAGTACATGTGAACAGCAATGTTCGCTTATAGACTCTTTGAGAAAGAATATTTTAATTTTGATGTTACTAAAAGATATTTATGTAATTATTACAAATTTAATTGTCTTGTATTTAACCCTGCGTTTACACATGCAAGTACCTTGCATGCAAGCTATGTGTACGTATTATCAACAAAAATTTCGCACAAATGCCCGACTGTCTCGCAACTTGCATCTTGACCTTTTAGTGCAGAGTTGTCCACAACAAAAAAAAGTTTGATTTTAAGGGAACCAGATAGTATTAAACTTTATTCGTATTGTTTCAAATTTATTTATGTCCAAAAAATTAATTAACTGCTTTATTTATGAATATTTAAGAAAAAAAATTATTAAATTAGCTTTTAAATGTATTTAAAATAAGTAAAAACTCATATAGCATTACACTGAACTCCAATTAATTTGTACTAAAGTATTAATAGGGCAACACTGTTAGCAAACTTTCCATTTACTGGCTACAAGTACAACAAGTCACTATCTTAAAATTCCTCGGCAGTTGAGTTGGAAGTAGACTGCAAGTGCCGAAAGTGTGGACGTGTTAGTGAAAGAGTTTGAGTGTATTGAGTTTTTCGAATTTTAATAAATTTTCAGTTTATTTGCAAAGGGAATAATTGTAAACTCTGATTTGAAGAGAATCATCTTGGAAGAAATAGAAAACTGCATTTTTTATCATTTGATTGCAAACAAATACAATGTTTTACTCGGACTAAAACAATAAAATAGAAAATTAGAACAGTTTATTAGGGTCACGAAATTTTAGCGGCCGTCCTCGAAAGCTATCTGCAGCTGATGCTCAAATAGCCAAACGCTTAATCGTTTGAGGAGAACAAACACTATAGTGAAAGCAAAGTGATTACTAAGAAAAACTAATAATGTGCTTAATGCACTAAAAATCATAATAAACAGCTTATTAAATGAAAATCATGGGAATGCGCGTTTAAAGTTTGATAAAGCGTATGATGATTTCATTACAGATGGGAAGAAAGTTATTTATTCCATAAAACTGATATTAATCATGTGGGTTCGGATGGACATAAATGGACATGGATTAATATATGTACGTTTTGGAACGTAACGGAATGCAAATTGTGAAAAAGGATTGATTGTATGGGAATGAGCTGGGTGTGCTTCGGCGAATCAATGATATTATGCCTGCAGCAGACCATATACCTAGCAATCTTGGATATACATATTCGGAAAATAAGTATCTTCTGGAATGGCCTCCAAAATCTGGGGAATTAAACACTTTAGAGCACCTTTGAGCGAATTTAAAACAAAAGATTTTTGTCAAAAAAGACATTAAAAAATCCGAAGATGAACTATGGGAGTGGGCTCTTCTAGCGTGGCAAAAAAAAACTACAAATGTTTTGGAAAATATCGTAAATAACATAAAAGAGAGAATAAAAGCAGTGAAAAAATGCCACGGATGGCTTTCAAAATATATTGATTTCAACATAATTTGGTCTTTCAAACATGGAAGAAATGTGTTCACACTAAATTTGCGAATAAATATGCTAAAATATATTATTTCGAATTAAATTATTTCAAATATTTATGTTTATTTATCGTCAAAGTTAGTATATTAACACCTCTTCAAAAGTACATGAATATTTTCTATATCAGTACATAATTAGCATACATAAAAATTAATATATATTATGTCGAACTTTTTTTGAACAGTTTTGTTCCACACTGTATGTATACTTCAATTAATTAAAGGGCTTATAAAGCTAGAAAAAACAATTTTTTCCTAAAAAATTCATAAAAATTATAAGAAAATAATAATTTTTTGGTTATAGTTTGTATATAAACACTACGCAACAGTGTAAAACAACATACGGATTTGACAGTATTGATTAAAAGTTAATATCAAAGGGTAGCAAAGCCTTTATTTAGTTCGGCGATTTTGCTAACCAATTTTTATGGGCCTCCAAAGATTTCGAAAACCAGTGTGCCCTCAAAATATGGTGTCCTCAATTTTTGTCCAACTGGTAATTCAGACTTCGTAATAACACTCAACTGCAGTTAGGAGTCCACGGAAAAAATAAAAATTTTACGCCAAAAAAATCATTTCCTCGTGAACTTTTTTTGTTGCAAAAGGAAAGGTAAGAAATTTTTTAATGTGAACTCTTTTTAATACGAAATAAAATACTGCTGAAAAAAACATACAAGCTTGTTAAAGTAAAACTTCCGGGTGTCAGAAAATGTATAAACGTTTTGCTTTATTTTCTTTAATTTTGACATTTAATCTCTATCTGCTGAAATGATGTCATTAGTATTATCAAACTTTTTAATTTATTTAATAATTTTATTTTGGGTTATAGCAATCCAAAATGCGTTAAATAAAAAAAATAAAATGCATCAGTGAAAAAGAAATATGAACACAACCTTAAAACAAAATTTTGATTTCATTAAACACCATCACCATCACCACAGTTTGACTTTGACGAAACATGCTTGAACTAGAAACTCTAACAACAAGCCAAGCCAGTCTTTGGTCATTAACAATAAATCTAAAAATGTTTGTTAATTATAATTAATAATAGATAATTATCTATTTAAAATATCTATTGTTGCTCTGAAAACCCCAAAAAAATATTCCAGTAACAAACCAACCAGTTCAATTAAATAAAAAAATAAAGAAGATAAATATATTTTAAAACAGAAACTAATTTTATTAATATTTAATTAAATATGCAAAATCACTAATTTATATATGTTTAGTTGAAACGAATTTAACCAGCCAATGATTTCAAGGAGCTAGGACTCAGCTTACGATTTTTAAGCATATAACGAGCCTTGTAACCATCCTTATCGGCCGTATACATGGTGATAGTATCAGTATCAGTCTTTTGATCATACACAGAATAGGTACCCATGACTACAAGTTGTTCTTCGGGTGTGCCAGGATTAACTACCATGCCAACTTCTTCACGTTTGCTGCCATCAGGTTCTTCCAAACTGGAAATTTATATTAAGGAAAATAAGTTATATTTATTGGATATATTTTTATCTTTAATGTATTTTCTAATATACTTTAGACGATAGCCTTCTTTGGTGGGAGCAAGTTGATACTTTTCTTGCAAAATTCGGGGTACAAATAATGAATCCAACAAACCGGCGGAAGCTGTGGCAGAAAGTACAGCCATGACGGCGCACAAGAAAACCTATAAATTGAAAATTGTTAAGCAGTTGATTTAGTAACTGGGAGTTTAAGTTAATACAAAAATATATATGTATTTGTACATATAAACATAAAAAATTTTTGCTTAACAACAGGCTTACAAAATAAAAACTTTCTTTTATCACATCTGTTTTAAGCCAAAACTACTTTAAAAAATAAAGACTTTTGAAATGTACGTTTGTGGATTTAAAATTTTAATCTAATTGTATGCAGACAATGGTTAAAAGTTTAATATTTTACAGTTTTGAATTTTTTCTATGAGCTTTTAGAAGAAAAAATTTAAATTTTTGTAAAAAAATGATTTTTGAAATTTTATATTAGGTATATTTTATTTGAACTTTATATAAATATTCAGAACAAAATTAAGTGTGTATAAACTTATTAAGTAGCTATAGCTATATAAAACATACCTATTACTAATAAGTAAGAAACCATTAATTTTTTTAGCTTACAATATTGAGATGATTTAAAACAAATTTTGTTAGCTATTCGCTAGTATTTTGGTATCCAACTTCGGACACAATACCTGGGAGTTATGGTGAATTTTACTGGCATACCTCGTGAAAACATTAGGGAAACAAAAAGTTGGGCTTGTGTTATCAGTCTTCATTTCTGAGAACTTTCATTTTACACTCCAAAACAAAGTTTTTAGTTGCAAAGGCCTGCATTTGGTAGAGTAGATAAAAAAATTACACGTATCCGCATTTTGAGGCACTATAAAATAAGGCCCAATAATACTAAGGAATTTTTAATTAGGTTTTATATATTTTTTGAGCTTTATTTCATCTTGAGTTTGGTTGGTTATTATTTCATTGGGCTTTTTGAAATGGACTTTATTTCATTATTTTTGGTGTTTCATAAATTTTTTATTGGCCTTTTTCCAATTTCTTTTGATTTTCATTTCATTGGGGCTATATCATTTATTATTTGGGGTTATTTTCTTGGGCCTTATTTCATAGCGCCTGTTTTGATAGCTCACTCTCATTCTAGGATGACGATGTTGACCCAATTTATTATAAATTACAGGCTGAGTTTACATCTGGCATTTCTTGTGTGTCATTTGCCCAAAAAACCGTAACCAACTAATTACTAATGGGAAACTGTTTGATTCAGACATGTATTTATTATGTATGAAACTGTTTCAATTAATAAATACATGTCTGAATCAAACAGTTTTTCATTAGTAATTAGTTGTTTACGCTTTTTTACGCTTGTGTGGCATTTGGCACACAAATGTAAACCCAGCCTTAGTTATACTCTTAAGGTAATTATAGACTATGCAATATTATTGAGTACTTTTATACTATATTTGTTGTCGTTTTGCTCCATACTATTCAATAAATTGCAAGAATATTTAAAAAACTTTATGGCACAATTTTTCTTACAATATAGGTAAAAGTAAACAAAAGGAAAACACATATGCTTTAAGAAATTTTAAAATTGACTTGGGGTACCTTTATAGCATATTGTGCGCTATTAAAAGAAGTATTGGAGTATGAGGCCTTCTCAATAAGGAAACCAGAAAACTTTTGAAGGTTACAAACCTATTTTTCTCAATCTCTTAAGTTTTTCCTATCTGAATCTCTGAGATATTCTACGAGTATATCTAGTATGTTTTCCAGATAGAAGGCTTATCTGCTCATTTGACTGAATGCTGGACAGTGATACAAATAGTATTCGAGAGTTTCAACATCTTCCTGCCTAGCTCCACAGGTTATATCCTAAAAAATAACCAAACAAGCCAAGTGATTCTTAAACTGTTTATTTCCTGGTATTATTTTAGTCAATTTGTCGTTTTAAACTTTTAATTTCTTTGTTTCTTTTAACCCGAGGTATCCTTATTTAAATCTTAACCCCGAAATGCTCAAAAAGCTTTATACAAAGATGTATCATAGTTTTAACTTATACATAAAATACAAGAGTTACATATTTTCATATGCCTTTTTACCACAACGATTATGAAATATCGGTACTAGACTCTCTTAGAACATTGTCTGTCAAAATATCATATCACGCACCAATCATAAACAGTCACAATTCAAAAAATTCTACATGCTCAGGAGTGGCAAAAAAGCAGAGATATTGTACACATAATGAAACTATGTATGTATGTAACATAAAAACAGTTATGACTGTATTTTATATTGTTCAAAGACTGTATTACAGTTTCTGTTTTGCTTGCGATATGTCCACTCAAGAAGTTTTTGATGAAGATATATAAAATTGAAAATTTCGGAATTTCTTCTTTTTTTACGAACTTTTTATTAACATTTCACTCCGTAATACTGTCATTTCGTTAAAAACAGCCTGTGGCCGTTTATTGGTATATTTTTAATTATTTACTGCATTTCTTGATTACCTTGAATATACATACACATTTTTTATAAATTATTTCATATTATTTTTTCAAAACACATCTTAATTAACAACTTTTTAACGTTATATTTTATAATCTTTTATTTTATAAAAATCAAATTTATTAAGTGAATTTTGTATGCACTTATTCTAATTAAATTATATATCATATTCCAAACCACTAGCTTGTCAAACTAAAACAATTTTTGGGCGTAACTTTTCTATAAAGCTTCTGTTATTTCTGTTCGGTCGATCTTTGCAACAAGTATAGAATATATAGTTTTTATTGATTTATTTCAAAACTTGTTATTTACATAATTAAAGATCAGAATGTTGTTCTATTACAATACTTGTTTCATTGAAAGTTGATGATCAAACAATCACGTCAATAAAATTGAATGTTTATCTATAATAAGACGTTATATTCTACAAAGTAAACTTTTCTTCAATAATTGTGTACATAGCCCAATCTCTTAAACCTTTTTTATAATATACTTTTACTGCATCAGGTATCTCCTTCCCAACTTACCAATTTTAAAGATGCCATCTTTTAATTTTAATCAATTAGTGGGAATATCTGAGTATGTGAGATGACTCTTAAAGATCACAATGAAGACTGACTGCTGAAGAAAATCTAAGCTTAACACTATAGTTTGGTAGCTAACGATTTTATTTACTGGTGTCTTTTTATGAAGACTCACAAATAGATTTTGCAAAGATTCTTCATAAATGTTGTTGTTGTGTCTATTAACAATAATAACTTGTATGAATATTTAGTCAAAGAAATAAAATAGTATTAACTTCGGTCAGTCGATTGTTTCAAAAACCGGTATAATATATTCGACAAGTGTTAATTTGTATTAAAGTGTGGAGGTTTGTTTGTTTGTTGCTGTCGTTTGCATATGTAAATATTAAATTTGTATTTTTTTTGTTTGTAATCAGATCTCAAACTGTATTAACTAGAGGTTGGATAGTGAGCAACTTATCCGTGGCGATAATGCGCACTCACGCATGAATTATGAATTATATGCATGCAGGCTTACTGAAATATTATTATGATTAAAACATTAAGCTCATTGCTTATTTGTTTATAATATCAACTAAATTTGACATATCATGGTTCTCATTATTCACTCTGTTATGCAATTGCGGAAAAAAATTTTATATGGAAGTAAAATGTTTAATTAATTATGTATTTCGTTGCAGGTGTATTTTCCTGCAGTTACAATATCATCTCTGCCGTGAAGATATTACCATATTATTGATACCACATTTTCAAATTCTACAGCTTACAGAAAAAACAAAAATGTAAGGGAAATATATATTTCTATATCTATTCGAATTTAATTTGTTTGTTTGTTTGGTTTTATTTAGGCTAAAGTTCGTTTTTGAAGAAGCCAAATCATATCTGATAGTTTTTATGGTACAAATAACACCAAAGAACGAAACAACATGCTGTTTTCTAAGTTCACCACAACTTCGTCATCAGCGTTCTTATATTTTGTCCACGGTGTGTGGTGTCAATTGGCTCAGCTCTACACAAGGATTTTTCAATGCAAATAGAATATGTTCATTATTTTGATTCAGCATACTCCAAATTGTTAAAAACTTCTTATGTAATGAAAGCTTAAATTTAACATCACTAATTTATAGCAGTCTTACCGCTGTGTTATTGTGTTGTTAACCCTGAAGTATATGTCGATAGTGAAAATTTACTAACTAGCTTTTGATTTTGTCACCATTACTACTCTCTCATTATTCTTCACACAATACTTTATGCTTTAAAGTTTAAACATTTAGCATGTGCTTGTTACTGAATATCTTTAGTAACATTAAAACAAATGATAAGGTGATGACCACGTTGGACTTATGGGAACATAGAGGCATACCAAACAGACAGACTGACGGATAGAGAAAACTTTTAGACAATTTATCCACTACAATTGTCACTAGAAAACTGAGCGTTGACACAAAGACACTTAGTCTCAGTCTGAAAAAAATAGAAGAAGTTCTCTTTTTTGATCCGTATTTAATGAATTCGAAATCATGTTCATGATGTTGAGTAAATCAGATTTTTCGTATGTTCTTTTTTTCTTTCCCTAAATTTCTTTTAAATCAATATATTTTTTATAAATCAAAATCAAATATGTACTTCATGACATTGATTTCTTTTTATTTAAAAAATCAAGACATATCGTAGGTATTTGCGAAAAGTACAAATGATCTCCAATTTTGGATAAGAAAATACTTTATTAACAAATTATTCGGATGTTGTTAATAATCGATTCCTCAAAAGTAAAAAACACACACGGTTTTGTTTTGAAAATCATGGTGATTTATATCACGGTAATTTCAAAAACAAACTACTAATAGCTGACTTGTTATTGGGTTTTTGTTGCATATTAAATTTTTGTCATGTTTAAAAAAATATTACATATTTTTAACATTGATTTAGCTTTTATTAATTTTTTTAAATCATCCTTAACTTAACAATTCGTGTGCAGAACAGGCCCGATATGAATATGGATATTTTGCAAGTAGAGAAAAAGTGAACTCAAAACATATAATATCAGTATTGTATATTAAGCTTATTAAGCTTTCAATATTAAAAAATTCTAACCATTCACTTTCATTCACAGTGAGCATTTTTAATCTTAAACTCATTTAAACTCAACATGATTATACTTAGTTATTGAATTATGTGTTTCACACAAATCACGTGAGTGCTGCCCATCTCTAATCCTAGCGCCAAATCATAATGTAATAAAATTACTTAATTAGTTTATTAATAACAAAAAAATTAATTTTCAATATTTTATTTTTTTTTTTTGTAAATTTTAGAGGCTGTTAAAGGTCGTTTATTGATTCACCACTACTACATACAAGCAAACACATAATTCTCTTGAATTTCTTAAGGGTATTTCCCCGCTTATTTTTGTTCTGTCATCATTTAAGATTTTGTAATAATTTTCTTAATAAACTTATTTTAATACTCTATCGATTTCTTTCATTTATTTTCATTTACTTTTTCTTAAAAACTGTAATTCGAGTTGAAATAAAGTTAACCCAATGTAGTAAGTAAATAAAGTAAGAAAATAAAAAACATATTGATTATTGAGTTCTAGTTTAAACTTTGATATTAATTGAGCTTTTTCATGTAAATGAAAGCTTAACATAATATTAGAGCTGGGTCCAACTCGTTCATTTAAACCCATTTAAATTACATGGGTTTAATCATAGGTTTGTGGCAAACATGAACTGATGAATGGGTTGGACCCAGCTCTACATAATATGTTCTAAAACTCTTGGATAAAGGTTCCCCTCCCTGATGATCATCCCTCAATAATCAATTTGAAAAAATTTTTAACACAATTAATACTTTACTGCGCAAGTTAAATATTAATTTAGGAAAAATTATGGTAAAAATATTCACCGTTATTCCAGTTGTCAACATCGGCGTCACTTCAAACCAAAAAATTGGGGCTTATCTACCCGTTGAAGGTTTATGTTGAAGGTTTATGCTATTTCCTAGAACTTAGGGAACAGAAATAGTTTGTTAGTAGCACAAAATTAGAGAACAAATAAACAAGCCCCAATGTTTTGGTATTGTATTGACGTGACGTCGATGTGGACAACTGGAATAAGGGAGATACCCATATTGTTTAACGATATCGAAAATAGGAGTTCATTTGCGTTCTATGCGAATGAAAATTGATTTGGGTTCAGCAAGCGAAAATAAAATGTAAGTTTTTTCATATAAAGTACAGTTGAGCTACATCAATAAGACCATCAACAATATGAACTCAAATGTCAAAAACACTCTGTTGCTATTTTGATTTCGACTGGTAAAATGTATCTCCCAAGAAGCAAATAAAGATTCAATCAGACATTTTGTCCAACGTAAACAGACAGATTTCTACATTGAATACCGTTATAAAACGAGTGTTTAGTATATTATGTACATATGTGACTGAAACATATAATTTTTCATTGCTCTTGTTAAATTAAGCTATTTTCACAACTGCACTAGCGCTGGCGGACATTGTAATATTCAATACTAATTTAATGTGGCAATTACCTTAATTTAAACTTTAAAAAAATTGGTAGGCATTAATTGAATATTTGTTGAGCTATTTTTGTACTAATTCAAACAATTTTAATAAAATTGCAGTCATAAGACGTATTTAATTGCTCCTCCATATATTGGACAGATTTACTTTGTGAGTGTAGTTTTTGGTATTTAGGAATATTGCTGCCTTATTTCATGAAATAGCTTCAAAACGACAACTTAGTGAAGAGGAAATCTTGAAACATTTAGAAGACCAAAGCTATGCAGAAGAAGATGACAAAGTTGACCAACAGTTTCCTTCTGGTCAGTTTCCTGACCAGCTGCAAGTTGCTTGCCATGAAGCCTTGATAACAGAAGTTGAAGATGAAGAAGTCTTAGATGATATTGAGGTGCCCAATCTTTCAGAAATGGAACTTTCGACTTTAGAAATTGAACTACCACTTAGTAGATCTACTTCCACAAAGTCCTGACTATGATCATAAGAACACAAAAATCCAATTTATTAAAAAAAAAATATTATATGGTAGAATAGGCTTGTGCAAAATCAAGAACTTGTTGCATTTTTTAATCCGATCGATAATAAAGTTGTAGAACCGCTATTTAAATATTTACAGAAATATCTGAATGATGAATTTTTTTACAAAGCAGCATACTATATGAATTTATACACTGTTCAGCAAGGCAAGTCATCTTTTAAACAATCCAACGCAGATGAAATGCGTATATTTTTTTTATTACGAAACAATCTACATGTGTCAGATATTTCAGCACGGCCAAAAGAATGTCAGGATAGAATGTACAAAGTAAGGCCCGTAATTGAACAGAAGCGTCTTCGGCTTCACCAACTGCCTTTGGAGGAAAATCTTTGCATTGACGAGCAAGTTATTCCATTCAAAGGAATATTTACTGGCCTACAGTATATCAAGGGCAAACCATATCCATGGGGCATCAAAGTGTTTTTTTCATGCGCTATGATTTCATTATTTACCAAGGTTCTACAACACCACTCAGCCAAATGTTAGTTAAGACCGTAAAAAGTAGATCAGCAGTTGTACTACAATTGGCAAAGCGTATTCTAATGCAAAATTTGGATCATAAATTATGTTTCGATAATCACTTCCCCTCTTTTCAATTATTTGAAATTCTACTGGATAGAGGTATTTACGCAGCAGGAACTGTGCGAAGCAATCGATTCAGCAAAAAAAAAGTTTTGAGTAAGCGTGGGCGAGGTTATGCTTTGGAATGCTATAGTGCGAACGAAAAAGTGATATTTACAATGTGGTTTGACAACAAAGTAGTAAACCTAGCTTTGAACTTTGTAGGAGTTGGTTCTTCAGATATGGCGAAAAGGTGGGCCAAAAAAATATCAAAATATGTAGAAGTAAATCATCCCGAAGTTGTGCGCTTGTACAACAAAAATATGAGTGGAGTGGACCTCCTAGATCAAATTCTGCCGTACTACAGGATCAACATTCGTACTTCAAATAGACTGTGCGTGTAATAATGCATTTTGTTGATTTGGCGCTCACTGCTTCCTGGATGGAGTATAAAAAAGCTTGCGGAGCAAATGGAATTCCACAAAAGGATACATTAGATTCTCTAAACGTTCGCGCTGATGGGGCCAATAATTAAATTGCAAACAACGGGTAATGATATTGATATACCTCGTAAAGGCAGACTATTTCGAACTTTTACATGTCCACCAGGAAGTGCACCAGACAGAAGCATGTCAACGACTAATTGTGAGCCATTGCAAACTGCACTCACCTGAAAAAAAGCAAATCAAAGTGCTCTGCTAAGGAAGTTCGACATGATAGTCACAACCACTTACCATAATTTGTGGAAAATTCAATCCCTGGTCGCTGCAAAATGAACAGTTGCTCGAAAAAAACTTTTATAGTTTGCAAAAAATGTAACGTTTGTTTCCGTGTAAAACGCGGAAGTAATTGCTTTTTAAATTATCACAAAAAATAATTTTATTCTATTACATTAGTTTCATTTAATTACACTTATTGTCTTAAAATTTATTTATAAGAAATATTTCCACTAAATAACTTTGTCCAATATATTGGACATCACCTGACTGCCAGGTGAGACAATCTACCTAAAATTTAACTTCAGATTCTAAATCAGCAGCCTAAAGTTTGCTTACATTGAAAAATTCAAATTTTTATCCCAACTTTTTCAATTTAATGTCTGAAAGGGTTAACTATTTTATTTATTTAATACTAAGAAAATATGAGTTAAAATATTATTGGACACTTTTGGTTTGATTATTACTTTATATTCATTATACAAAGTACTCGCACATTTCAAACAGAACGAATGTATTGGTAAACCAAACAATTATAGCAGGGTGTTTCTGTGCGACTATTTTGTTGATTTTTTTTATTGTTCAATATGGTTTAATTTCTTCTCACGCAAATGACTAGTATTATTTTTAAATTTTAAAGAAAACGGCTAAATGTAATGAAAATTCCTATCTGGCAAGGTTTTGAAACACAAACACATGCATGCAAATGAGCACTATCTACTTCGTTGAAGGATTTATCGATTAATAAAGATCCACAATAGATGAACAGCCTCTACTGCAACAACAATATCTAAAAAACTTTTAAACCAAAAAAAAACACTCTTTCAGAAAACTGCAACTCTAGACTCAAGCAATTTTTCGCCGAATAATGAAAAAAACAACAATAAAAAAATTTATTTATTGATGGTTTAACATGTATTGATGCAAATAAATTTTTCAATTCGTATTAATTTTGAGACGCATTAAATAAAAATAAAATATTGAAATAAATAAATTTTTGTATAAAGTTTTTGTCGATTTAAATAACACAAACTGAATTAATTTTTATGAGAAAAATGCTTATGCGGTTATATAAACTGAATATCTTCATATGTATTTATGTATGTATAACAAATGAAATTTAAATTGCATTTTGAACAAACTTTCTTAAAACGCAATAATTTAATAGTTGTCATAGTTATTGAATTAAGTTTTTAAGTTGAACTTGTCCAGCTAAACACGTTTTACTAAAATATACAATATATCATCACCAAATCCATTCTAACAATAAATTCGCCCGGTGTCCAGTGATACCAGTATTTAAAAATATAAAATAAATAATGTCCCACATTTAAATCGATTCTAAAATAAATTAATTACTCGTATCATAAATATACTTGTGGAAACATAAAAATACATAAATATGTACAAATGTGTACATTAGGGTGGGTCCATTTTGAAAAATTGTATAGCAAAAACGAAACCCATGTAAAATTCTATTAAAATTAATTCCTATTTGAAAAAAAATATATTTTCTTCTTATATTCTTCAAAAAATTTATAAAACAAGTTTAAAATATTTTAAAACTAGAATCCTTTTATTTTCGCTACGATGTCCCTCTGTTCGTCTGTATATCTGTATGTCTGTCTGTCCGTCACAGGACAGTTACAAGAACAAATATGCAACAGTTAAATATTAAAGGATATTTTAAAGCGAGCAAAGTAGAATGTTGAAATCCTAATGTAATATACAGACAATTACTTGTGTATAAAGACACCTATACCTGGATTCTCTAACTTCTTGCGAACCGAAAATCGTAATATTAATCGACATGTTTATTCGCTTGCAGTAACGATAATGTGATTCCGTAATATCTTTTTTACTATAATCTTTATCTTATTCATAATTTAATTCAATATTATGTGGGAACTCTGCATAAAAATTGTAAAAATAAGCAAAAATCACAAAGAATATCGTTAAAATATTTAACTGAATAGCAAAGTCGATAAAGTTCCGTTATATTTATTATAGCGATACGATAATCTTAATAAAAGTTACAGAATCCAGGTACTGAAATTTTCAAAGTTAGTGCATTTTTATGCAGACTTCACCAGTTAATACTGAAATTTAAAAAATCATGATTAAAGGGTATTCTATCATTTAATGTAAATTTGAAAACTTGAAAATTTCAAAAATGCTATAATAAAAAATACCAAAATTAAAGAATGGCGAAACGAAAAATCGACAAAATAAAATGTGCTTAAATGAAAAATGTCAGAAAAAATAAAGTAGGTTGCTTAAATGCAAAACAAATAAGCAGAAGCAAGGAATTGACAAAAAAAATTAAAAACGTCAAGAATGGTAAAAAATCACCAAAACTAAAAAAGTTCTAAAGCTAAAACATACAAAACATATATAAGCTACATATATGTATGGTCGTATATCCATCCCCTTAGAACTAGCTCTATTAAAAAAAAAATTATCAACTGTTTTAAATGTTCTAGAGAAATATTCACAATAAAACTTTATTATGACTTCCTTAATACACTTTAAAAGGAAGAGTTATTAAGAATGAAATTAATTGATAATTTATACAAACACTTTTGTACATACATACACATCTCTCATTTACTCAAATAACGTCATAGTAGAGTAGAGTTAATCTTCACATCGTTCTTCATAAAAAAAATTGAACAAATATTTTGTCAAAGTGGTTGTTTGGCGTTATAAGGCACTCAGCAAAAAAAAGACACTCCAAAAAAGTCATGAAAATGTAGAGTTTGCGATCTGGAAGTAGTGAAAATTTCAATTCGATCTAATGATTTTTACATTGGGTTGTCATTGCAAGAAGTTCTCTTTTTCGATGCCTGGTCACTGAATTGGCAGAGATGTTAAGAAAAATTCCCTTTTTTGTGTTCTATGATAATATGTTCATCTAGAAAAAATGGTAAATACCCAGCTAAAAAAAATATGTATGGAGCATATATGATATCCCATATATGGTTCGGATCCGAAAAATGAGGGTATATGGGCATATATGATTATATATATTTATACATTTTCATACATGTATGTGTAAATTCCCTCTACAGTATGCAAAGTTCATATTCATACACTCTTGATTCACAAAAGCGCAATGCTGTGCAATAAATTAAATTACTAAAATTAAATTTTTTTAAACTTGAGAGAGAAGTTGTATTTAATGAAACATTTGTTTGGACAAATAATTCAAAACGAACTAAGAGTCATTTCATTCATCAAAAGGTAAATCAATTATTTAAAAAACACATAAATCATATTCTTAGATAACATTTAGCTTAAGAAATCAGATTAAAAACTAATGCAATTGATTATAAAAGATAAAATAATCCGTCTAACAATAGTTTTCAATACAGTAATATGAACTTTGTTTCTTATCTAGAGAATTTTATTATTTCTATAAAATCTTATATATATATATATGGATCCACATATGAAGAGCTTCATAATTAAATTTTCATATATGAGCTCATATGTTATAATACATTTCATATATTAGTCCATATATTAGTTCATATATAATAGTTTTGCCATGTGTAATCCCATATATTTCCATACATGAATTCATACATATTCATATATAGTTATACACATTCATATATTAAATATATATGGACCATATATAATTTTTTTAGCTGGGTAGTTACCTATTTTAACAATTCGTTTCTTTTTATACGAATTTAAGCCCGAAAAAGTGTTTTCATGTAAATTTAAGCAAAAAATTTTAGTTTTAGACTAAAAATAGTTCAAAAATTGTTTACAAAAATATTTTCTTTTTAATTCTGGTGAGTAACACCATAACACTATGGAGAAGCTACAAGGTTTTGTATGACTAAAATAAGCTTCGACGTGGTTTTTTGTTCGCTCTCGGCAGATTAAAAATATCGATTTTTTGGAAGCAATGAAAATGTAGTTCCACTAGAATGACCTCCATTTTTATTCACTGGGTTGTTTATCTAAATGAGCGATATAAAATCACTCTGCCACAATTTCAAGAGGCAAATTACAGCACACGTTATCGAACAAAATTACAAAATAATTCAACAGAGTTTATATGGAAATATTTCGTAATTTCGTTCGATAACGAGTGCCGTAATTTGCCGCCAGATTTTGTATTTGTTTCGAAAGCTAAAAACTATCCTTTAGTTATGCCTTATTCATACAATATTTCTGTTTTATAAGAAGTTAATAAAATAAATTTTCTATTTGATTAATAAACCTTTTAAAAAATCAAAATATTTTTTATGAATTGGGCTCTAAAAATTGTTCCTTTCAAGTACTTTTTTTACATTTACATATATTTTAGTTCATAGAGAAATATTCATGTTATGGTATAATGCTTCTTAAAAGAAATAAAATCATTTCCTTTTGTTTAAGGATAAATGATATTTTTGAATTAGGAATGTTTTTCCACCATACCGCAATAAATTTGTTTATGTTCAAGAGAACAATAATGATTGTATCAGCAGTGGTGCCTTAGGCCTAGTCCTGAGCGCCATAGTTTTAAGGGAATACCGAAGTATATTTATTTGACATAAAGTCTTTATATAATTTAAACAATTTTGCCGCTTAAGCGGGAATGAAATGCATATAGACAATGCTTAACCATAAAACCAGGGAATATAATACATATATAAAATAATTTAAATAAGTACGAAAAATGAGAGTGCTATGTAACTGAATTGAATTGGCCGAAATATTGGAATAATTATAAAATCATTAAAAAAAAGTTTATATGTGTATTTTAAAAATTAATTTGTATTTGAAAATTGTATTGTAAAGGGTGTTTTTATATAGCGATACAGGTTGAAATCATAATAAAACAAGAAAATATATTTTTAATAACAATCAAACGGGCTTTATTGGAAAGAAATTTTTATGAAATTCTTGCTTATATATGATTTCTGACATGTGGCCGCCACGGCTGGCGCATACAAGGCGCAATATAGATCAACAATTTTCAACAACTTTTTGCATTCTGACCATCATCGTTCTTGAAGATATATGGGCCCATAAATCGCAAGAAACAGTAACTTTATTTGGATATAATTTTGTTTCAACAAAAGCTTGTGGATTCTCCTCACTCTAACTGCGACAGCTCTGCTTATTTGCAAACAAATTCAACCAGAAATGGGCTTCATCGATTATGTACGCCATAAAATAGAAAAAGTACACTATGAGTTTGACTAATATAACAATTATTTTGATTAAAAATCTCAAAAATTTGCACGCGTTACTCTAGTGTGAGTCGACTCACAATGAAATTTCAAAGCAAACTAAACAATAATGAACTCAAACTTGTGACAATCTATAAAAAAACACCCTGTATATTTTTTTATAGTCACTTCTAGATGTAATCCAAAAGGGCGTTATATCAAAAACTGCCAAGGGTAGGAGCAACCTAAATCCGCCACTAAAAACCGGTCTGATTATAAAACTATTTTTTTTCTGTCGGTAAATATCTACACTAATCAAATGAACTAAACTCAAAGTACATAAGTAATTTTACATATATTTTTTTGTAGGAATTTAAAACTGGGGCAGAGGTCAATATTTGTTTGAAGCTAGTACTTATCAAATACCTTTTAATAACAAGTTGTACCAATAAGATGTTAAATACTTTCACTTTTACTCATATAAATTAAAAATTAATTCCAAACATGATTTTTAAGGAACATTTGAAACAGACTTAAAAATTATAGAAACGGGTAGAAGAATATAAATTTAGTTTTATGGGCATTAGCTCATTCTTTAAGTTATTATTATTTTTAATTAACAATTAAGTTTGTTAACCTTGATATTAAAGCTACCTACTACAATAAAACTTGTTTAAAACGAACGCCGAACACTTACAACGATTTTACCACAAGTATATTGTGTAACGATGCATCTATTTGACGCTTTGAAGAAAATGTGAAAAATATAAATTTCAGAATAGGTCTGATGCGATACACAGTAAAACTTAAAATTTGCCACTCATCGAAATCAAATCTTAGACATCGGAGAAGTATATGCAAATTTAATTATTTATATCAAGTCCAGTTATTATTATTATTTTTTTTTTAATTAAATACTCGTATAGACAAATGAGTTTTGTGATTGTGAGAAGAAAATAAACTGTTTCTTACTTTGTGCTTTTTTTAAAAAATTGAAAAGCACATATATTATGGAAAGACATTTCATTATTTTTTAAATATAAGAATATAACTACATTGATAGATAGAAGCAAAAATTATCGATTGCTTTGATGCCGTTTTAGCAACGCTTCACGTTTTTAAAATTTTAGCTCTTAATATATTCCATCGCATATTTTATGAAGCAGGGTTATTTTTACTATTTTTTGTAAACTTGTGCTATTCTATTTGCATATTATTAAAATGTATACATATACTGCTGATAGACAGAACGTTTATTTTCATTTTGATTGATGAGGAACAAAATAACTCAATATTGATTTAAATTTTTTTTCTATGTAGCAAAAAAAAAAATAACTATTGCTCGTTTGGTTTCTTATACTGTGCTCACACTCGGCAATTTTAGTTGAGCAACTTTTAAGCTTAGCTTAGAGAATGGGGTAGATTGTGAAGAGGGGAGCCATATACATATTTTTTCTTCTCTCGCCCATGGACAAAAAAGTTGCTGAACTAAAATTGTTGTGTGTGAACCGAAAAAGTGTGTAGCTCATTTCTGCAACTTGTAAGAAGTTTTCGCATCGAGAAAAAGTTTATAATTATTTTGATGGTCGTATTTTATAATTTTTAAATCACAATTTATGATTTTATTGGACCTAAATTCGTATTGCTCTATAAGTCCCTGTCCAGACTTGCAATTTTTGTTGCAGCAACTTGTGAGTTTATTGGTGAGAGAGGTGAGAAATTGGGGATGGATATACAGTTTCATGTGCCCTGCAATTCTCTTTTGTTTTGAAATTTGCACTTGTTAATTTAAATGTATCTTAAGTTTTATTTTATTTTCTTTCTTCAGTTATATGAAAAACACAAAATATAATAAAAAGTAAATAAAAAGAATTATCCCTGCATTTTGTGGTGTACTATAATGTTTTAATGCATACATAATTGCTAAGCCAAAATGTGGAAAATCTGGATACTAATTCAATTTCAAGCAGTATTTTAAAAAATTTCAGCAGTAAAAATTGCAAATCTGGACGAGGACTAAGCCACTAAGCCACTAAGCCAAATTATATGTGATAATTTTTAAGGAATAAATAACACAAAAGTTACCCAGCAAAAATGTCCAAAAAGGTAATCGGGTTTGGAGTTAGGCATTTTTGGTGGAAGCTCCTTTCTACTGGATTACCAACTTAATGATTGTATTTACTTTTTTATTTGGCAACTTGTTCGCGTAATCTATTTAGTCTAAAAAAATCATTCTTCTCATTTAGCAACTTGTACATCATGTTTTTAAATTTTAGGTTATGTGATTTGTAAGCGAGTAATGAAATTTGGTAACCAGAAAAGTAAGTCTTTTGCAAATGTTTAAATTTTATTATTATCGACCTCTTTTATTTTCAATGATTTTGATGTTATTTGGATTTTTTCCCCAAAATTCAGGCTTGAAAGGTAATCTTTAATTATGTATTTAAATAAATAAAATACTCATTAAATATTTTTATTTTCCATTCTAATAATATAGTATTAATAAAAGCAAAAACAAAGTTTATATTAAACAACAATAAATATCTGTATTATTCTTTCTTTTTCATTTTACTTACAGTTAATCTTTTTTACGTCTCTTTTCACAATATATGATTAAGAGTTAACGTGAACTTTAACTGGCAGTTCTTCATATAAAAGTTGCCGTTAAAGTCCCTGTTAGCTTTTAATTGTACATTGTGAAAAGGGCCGTTAAAGTGATTTTGATACACATTTTTTAGACGAGTCGCCTGCCTGCCCTGTCAACTTATTAAGAAAAATTTTTTCTTTAAATTTGATTTCAAAAATCCCGAAATCTAAACCTAAGCTCGCATTCGGGAATACTGCCTTAATTTCCTTTGCCTTTTTAGAATTTTTTGCATTTACACTTTATATAAGCAAAACGACTTAATATATATTTATACATAAATATACATATGTACATATATTTAAGGTATTCAAACGGTAGTCTTTACTGAAAGAAAAAACAAAAGCAAAAATAATAATAATACAATACTATTTAAAACTACCGCTTGAATGCTCCAATTATGTTTTATAGTTTTTTGAATATGCATACATATCGAGTATTTTTTCGATTTTATCGTAAGCGACATGTTATGGAAAATTTACTTTTTTATTAAAATTAAAATTGTAGTTTAGAATTACCGAAATGCCAAAATTGTTGAAAACTTTTAAGATACAGGCTGATAACTTTATCGTAAGCAACAATTAACGAACAAAAAAAATTTGAATATATAAAAAAAGCCTTCTCCTGAAAAATTAAATTTTTGTCGCTTACGATTAAAACGAAAACATGGCTCGATATAATAAAAGAAGAAAAAAAAGGCTTATCTTCTCTGCCATTCAATAAAATTATTTAATATTAATATTAAATTTTCCATCTCAGACATTTATACACTATTCCTAATATACCACAACAAAATGTTAAAGAAGAAATTCGAGATGTCTACATACAGAAAATGTGCACACATTTACCGCTAACAGCAACCTTAAGGTATGCACTGAATTTTATATTTATAAGTGCTGCCCATTTCATGTTAAATATTCAGGCAGCATTGCCAGAGTAGATTGTAGGGAAATAAATGTGTGTGTAAATTTACCAAATGTATTATTTTAAAAAGGTAGAAACAGGAAAACAACAATGCAATAACAATATACATACTTATTTGTGTAATTTGCTAGTGATGGTAAAAAATATAAATTACAAAATAATGTTGCGACTGTAATAAACGTTTTAAATTAAGAGGTTTGCGTTAAACAAATTATGTGTAAAGCTTCTAACGCACAATATACAACCGTTTATTTTAAAAAAAATTTAACAGACTAATACAGAAAATTTCAATATAACCATCATACATACCTAAAACAGTTTTGCACCTCCTTCTTCAAAGAAAAATACGCATTTAATTGGTTTTAATTTACTCTCAAATTGATAAACGTATATTAAGATATAGTAAGTGAAATAATGCGGTTTAGAAAACAGAACGTCAAAAATGTACGCCATTCAAAATGGCAAATAAATAAACAGCTGCTCAAGTAGAAAGTATTACACGTGTTTTAAGGCCCAACTATAATATGAATAAGCAAACTTAAGTAACTGTGCGGTTACATATAAAACGTATGTGGCAAACTATAATGTACTTATGGAACTTTTCGTCAAGTTTCGTCAAATGTCATTTGCTTAAGCTAAGTGCCAAACTGAACGCACATTCCGTACGGAAAACACTGTTTGTGCATTTTTTAAACTCAAGCAAACATCATCAGAAAATATTCATTAATTTTAAATATTTTTTTATTGTTTCTTATTTTAAACTTAGAAAAGAAAGCAAAACTTATATTTTCATTCTTTGTTTTACAATACACCTATACACACATACACATGAGTTTATTTATGTATGAGCATTGTTGTACTTCTTAGTAGGCAAAACAAATAAACCAAGTAATAAAGTGGTGGATATAATTATATGTGAATTTTTAATAGATTAGGATATTCAAACAAGTTAATTTGATTGAATTGCATTCATTTAGTAGTTATAAGAAGAAACAAAATTTAAAAAAAAATTGTGAACAATACCTCTATGTGCAGCTGTGGCTAAAGAATACTTAAGTGCATGTAAGTACATTGTGGCCACCTAAAAGTCACATCTGAATTGCTTAAGTATTTGACAGACTTATCGTTAAATTCTGGCATTAGCTTAAGCCACCTTATTCATATTATAGTTGGGCCTTTAGTCTCTGCAGATTTTCTTGAAGTAAGTCTGAGTTTAAAGGCGAGAAAGGAAAGATGAAAGAAGAGGTGTACTGACTTGCTTGAACAGAAAAGTTACATGAATTCTCTTTTGTTATTTCATTCGTTGCATTAAAACAATAGAATTGAAAAGAACTAAAACATGGCTTAGAAGTGAAAAAAATATTCAGCATCTTTGTGCTGCCACCTGGTTAAAAAAGAAATTGATGGTCAATAGCAGCCAAAGGGCTCTAGAATATGTCTGCCTTTTGATACAAACGTCAACAATTTAGCAACCCCTTGCCAAATTAACTCCAACGCAGAAAATTTATTGAAATAGGTATGCCTAATGATACGAAAACTGTTGTACTAGTAGGCAAATAAATTTCATTTCAATTTCAAAATGAAGACACAAAATTCTTGTTTTAAGAATGTTTTCTTTTGGTTCAGTGTACCTTCAGTGCCATACAAAGTCGTAAATGTTGGTTTTTTATTTTTATACATATCTAAAACATTTTTTAAATACTTTTATCTTTAACAATGAAAAAATTCCACTAAGGTTCTTCAGTGCTCTTTGACACTTTTGTCATATTCAATAGCATGTCGGCACAAAAGTACTTGAAAGGCATTTTCAAAGTAAATACTATGCAATGAAAAAAAAACAAGTACTTTGCATTGAAAATTAGAAACCTTGTATTTGAATGGTTTCAAATAACATTTGAAGATTAAACCACCCTGTAAATTTAACCTTTGTAATCAATATTGACCTCATCTGCACCTTCAAAGGTACACGAGTGCGAGTACTTACCAAGCAGAGGTTTTTAACAATGAAAGAATGAAGACTGCAATTTAATAAATTTTTTCTCATTTTTATTTAAGCATTTAAATTTTTTCATTACTAAAATATTTATTTTTTTTATGTTTCTTTATTTATTTTTAATATGAAATATATTTACAATAGAAATTGATTGTACCAATTAAGTTAAATCGATTTAAAGGTGTTTTGGATTGAATCCGGCCATTAAACACTACAAAGAATACTCAAGTATAAAATTACAATTGCATTATGAAACAACAAAAAATATGTGTATGTATGTATGTATGTATTGTAATGTATTGCATGTGAGGTTGTATGTGTGTATGTATACGTGTTTATATGCGTGTTGTTATAATTGTGGTCAAATAAACTAACGAACAGTTTAAAGCATTGTACATAAGGTTATCAGATCTGGTAATGTACTGACACTGTATTGACAACGAAGAAATTAACAGCACAAGATCGATTGTCGTTCAAACGTTTATATTAAATTTGTTAAAGTACCTTGCAATTTATTTACAAGACGCTTGTCTGACAGCACTATCACCCAAAAAAAAATTGAGTACACACCGCTGTCACATGCCAAAATTTTCAGATGTTAGGCTTTGCCAGACTCAAAGTATTTGGCAGAAATTGGTTATTATTTAACGTATGTGCTTGTGTTAAATCTACAAAGTATATACTGTCACTGGATCATAAAGAAGCAATTACAACGATATTTGCTTCATATATTTTATTATTTATTTTTTTCTTTAAAAACATGTGTGTGGAGTATTGCCAATAGAAATATTTCTCCGACAATAACTTTATTGTCAGATACATAAAAAACATTCGCCAAATATCTCACAATAGATTGACAATTTGAACGAAATGTTTTGATACGATTGTCCGATGTTTTACAATTTCTTGTCAACTAGATGTCTTACAATGGCCATGCAACGTTCTCGGAAAAAAAATTTTAAAACACAATTTTGCAAGATTTTACAACCGTCTGTACAAAGCTTAACGTCTTTTTTTATTTTAATATTTTTTCTTTATTTATTAGTAATTAATTGTTATCTTATGTTGATTTTGAAAGCACTCCTTAATATGAAAAAAAATAAGAATAATATACAAATAAGTTGAGAGAGATTAAATATTTTATGTGCTATAATAAAATGTAGTCACCTTTAGCCAGGACCCCAGTGTTAAATATAAAAAAAGTTTCTTTTCTCGAAAGAAAAAGTTAACAACGAAAAGTTAGAATCATTTTACAAATTAATTAAATAAAATAATTAAGCACACACTTATACTCAAATGCAAGCACTAATACAAACTAACAAAGACTCTTATATGTGTGGAAAACTAATTGTTTTTCTAAATATGTGGCCAATAGGCATTTTATAATATTTACAAAATATTTCAACTCATTTCAAGCAAATTAAGTATAATAGACTTAAGTTAATTAATCAATAAATTTTATAACTTTTCACTTTTGGCAAAAACTGTTTTTTTACGATTTTTTATTTGTTTATTTTTTTTTTTGTTAATTAATTCTTTATTTATTATAAATATAAAATATTGCTTTCCTACGTTGTCTATAATATTAGGGATGGTTCCTTCGCAACACCTGCCGCACGTTTTCGTTAGAGACCACATTGTTGTTGTATTTTTGCTGATCTGAATTCTTTTTGCATTTATTTGTTGATTCATCGACCTTTTTAGCATCTCCCACAATCACTTTGCACATGACCGTCTTGACTTCGGCAAAGAAGTCACTGAGGTAGCATCATGTGGGTCGTGGAGGTGCCGATTGGCTTTTGCGATGTGTTGGTGGTGGTGGCGGTGCGCTGCGCATGCGCGGCACTGCTTTAAGTTCTAATGGTTTCGGTAATGGTGGCTTTAACAATTGTGACTTTTGTTGTTGATCCACCAACGTTGATGTCGTCGTCGACGGTGCACTTGATGACATTGTGGGTGACGACGTTGAAATTTTCCTTTCGTTATCGGCAACGGCATATGATTTACTAAGTTTTGGCTGGGTCGTAATAACATTGCCATTTGGTAATTCCATGCGGTTTTTATTTTTGAGGTTTAAAATTTCATCTTCTGCATCCGATGATACAGAGTCGTAGGGTGAAGGTGAACGTGAGTGTGTGGAGTAGGTCTCATCGTCTTCCTGTTCTTGTTCCTGTATCATATTACGAAAATCTTGGATGGAATCATTAAGAGCCCAAAGTTGGGATAAAAGGGAGAGATCCAATTGGCGAAGTCCGAACTGAAAGTATGTAAAAGATATGAATACAGTTAATACATTATTAGGAAAGAGAAATTTTAATTTAAAACAAAATATGTCAACTTAAGGCTGCGTCAAGTGATATTTGAAATCAATTAAATATTTAATTGAATCAATTAAATTTTCAATTCAAAGCATTGATTATAAAATACTATATAAAAAATATAGTTAATACATTAAGCATTAAAGCATTGATTATAAAATACTATATAAAAAATATAGTTAATACATGAATATAGTTAATACATTATTAGGAAAGAGAAATTTTAATTTAAAACAAAATATGTCAACTCAAGGCTGCGTCAAGTGACATTTGAAATCAATTAAATATTTAATTGAATCAATTAAATTTTCAATTCAAAGCATTGATTATAAAATACTATAGAAAAAACCACATAAGAATGTATGTATATATGAATTAGTTTCAATTAGTTTTTTGAGTTAATAATGCAGATTAATGCGGCATTTAGTATTTTATCTTGTATACAAATTTAATATAATTATCTTTTTTCTTCACCTACTGAGAGAAGAACATTTTTTCATATCTTCATTGAGTTGTATGCAAATTGAAAACTTAAAACGCGTTTTCTGCAAAAGAGGTTTTTTTGAGTTGTGACACTATTGAAGTAAATGAGCAATATATGCAAAATAAAAAATCATATTTTCATTCCCCAATTGGAAAAGCAATAAAACTATATAGTGAATGTAGTTAAACTGTTTTTGAAATAATTAATAATTTGCATAAACAATTGTTATATGTATTACAAAACTATGATACTAATCCATTTGTATGTTTGGTATACACAAATAACAAATTTGTTTTATTTGTCCAACAAAATCCATCTTAAAGATATCTGCACTTTACAATTAATTTTGTAAGCAAACTAGACATACATTGTCTTAGTCATTTTCTGATTATAAGGCAAATAATGTTTCTTTCTGTTGAATAAATATAACATAATAAAAATTTAAAAAAATAATAATAATCATTCAAACATTCAACTCAAACGTATTATTCATATGACAAACAAGCACTAGTACCTATTATACAGGACAATTGTGAATAAAATTCCGAGAGAAATTTCTCCCTTTTCCAATTAGAATTTTTTGTTTTAAATATTACTTTCTATTCGTTGGAATTGTTCCGCGGGAAAAATTTCTCGCGAAATGTTATTTATAATTGCCCTCATAATTTCCTTTCTCTAAAAAGATATTGCCATTTAGAACTTAAGTCCACCCAAAAGATATCTGCATTTTACAATTAATTTTGTAAGCAAGTTGAACATATATAAACATTTAAGAGAATATGTTCAGTAATTGCTTAAGTCATTTGTTGATCATGAGGTAAATAATGTTTCTTTCTGTTGAATAAATATAACATAGTAAACATTAAAAAAAAAAATAATAAAAATCATTCAAACATTCAACTCAAACGTATTATTCATATGACAAACAAGCACTGTAAGAAGCATCACCTCAAAGATTACACAAACAACAACGAGGAGCAAAAAACTAGTGACTAATATAATTTTCTTTCTTTAAAAATATATTGCCATTTTGAACTTGAACGCATAATTAATTTTTGTTTTTATAAATAAAATAAGACCATATCGAGCACTAAATTATCAAAATGTTTATGTTATGTCTGTTTCTACGCTACATACTTGTGCAATTTATACAGCATCAACAGTTTTTTGCTACTCCCAAACATCTGCGATTTTTTTGATTCTTTGTGATTTGGTGTGCGATATATTCTTATATTATTGATATAATATATTATTCATGGATGCTATTTTTTATACAACACTGTTTTTATTTATTACTAACATGATGCAAATGAATATGTTTATTTTTTACCGTAAACATTTTTTTTTTCATTTCAATAAATTCTATCACTACTTGACCGCAAATTTTTCTGAATAAACTTTTCATTTGGTGCACGCACAATCGTATGTTGAGGTGCATACATACGGCTTGCAGTCGGAATTTTATTTGAAGGATTGACGTAGTGCAAAAAAAAGAAATCATTAAATATCTTCAATGCGGAAGAGATATAACAACAAAAAGTTTTTTAAACAACAACATCCACAAAGACATAAATATACACGCTAAGAAGAGTAAAAGCCAATGTAATTTAATTAAACCAAACATAACAAAAAGCAGCATAAAAATAAACAATTCATTAATTCTTTCGATACATGCAAGACGTAAAGCAAAAACACTCATGAAATAAAGAAAGTGTGCAAAAAGAATGCGACAATATGTTAATAAAATTGTAAACGTTTGGCTTGATGGTGTGCGGTTTTTTTTTTACACAGAATTATTAAAAGCATTTTTTGTATCATTCAATCTACATATGCAGAAGTTTGCGTATAAACATTTAAAATAACATCTATGACTGACATCAAAGATTTTGGTTCGGCACGTTGAGTCACTCATAACACTAATTAATAAACTATATAAACTTTTTGCTAGCAGATTATTTGAAAATTTGCATAATGATATGGCGACTACTTTTAAAGGAAAACTGTTCATTCCAATATTTAAAAATATGGCGAAAAACCACGTAAACATATGTACATATGTATCTACTTAGGCGTACACATACATACATATGTATGTATGAGTTTCAACTAAAACATAAAAATAAATCTGAAATCAATAATTTTTATAAGGATTTCTTCTAATGCTTTTTGAAATAAAAAATAATAATTTAAAAATAAAATATTAACTAAAATATAGTTATTCATTAACAAAATAACAATGAAATGATGCATAAAGATATCGCAGCAATAATTAACCCAAATTTGGTTGTGCCATGATTTTAAGAAAGTGGGAGTGGTACCTAACAATGCGAACCATAAAAGGCAAAAAGAGAAAACTCATAACACGTAAATGGTTTAGAAAAGCGCAATAACGTAATTAATTAAAGAAGGACTAGGTCTAGAATTATAGCGATCGGTGCCAGAAAGTTCTTTGTTATTGTAGCATAAGCAAATATCTAGTATCAATAGATGCGCATTTTATGATACAATTTTAATGTTGCCATTTCATTATCTCATATACCGGTCTGACGCCAAATTGAATTGAAATTGTTTTGATTGTTTTGCTTTTTTTTCTTCAGCTTGTTCAAATTACGATCGATTTTGTTCATTCCGAAAATTCGGCAATTCGATTATTTGCAATTTAAATCTGGCAATATTGTACAACCCAAAACAAAAAACATAGGTTACGCGACATGACGATAGGTTCCTTATCTTGACAGAGTGAAATTTTCAGTACAGGTCAAAACTTGAATTAAAGTCTAAATTTCATGTTTTGGGTTTTTGACACCTAACGCTACCTACATATCTCAAGATAAAATATAAATAATCGATTATTTGATTTTTTGTCCGAAAGATGGCATAAATGTCCATTTTCCAAACCTCTACCCATGCTACAAGGATAACAAGGATCTTTAACAAACTTTAACCTCAATTATCTCGAAACTACTTTTTTTGAAATAAAAACTTCAAAATACTGCAACTTCGTCAATTTCAGAATTTTGTCCTTTGTCCATTTGTATCAAAAACTCAATTTTGACCCCTAGCAGAATAAGGGCCTTGTCGTCATGTCGCGTCACATATACAGTACGCACACTAAATCATAAACAGTAACAACTCAAAATTAGAAAAATAGTTTTGTGTTTTCATGGACCACAAAATATTTATGATTTAGTATGCGACAAATTTTGCATGTATGTACATATATTTACTACTGTCCTGCATAAGACATGAGAGATTTTTGAAATGCTTTACTACAACGAAATATTCTAAAACAAACGCTAAACAATACTGTTGGCAAGACAAACATCTGAAGCAAATGTCTTGCCAACAGTGTTGTTTAGCATTTGTTTTAGAATATTTCGCTATAGTAAAGCATTTGCAAAATCTCTCATATCTTGAAAGGTCTTATACATGGCCTTGTGCAGAACTATAATGTGTATAATTTTTTAGGTTTTATGTAAAAATTTGTGCATATGTCTATCAGTCCCTATATTTTTGATAATATTTATTTTTAACCCCAATTTAAAAAAGGGGCGTTATAAGTTTGTAGTGTGTGTCTGTTTGTCTGTCCGTGTCCACGTACAGGCCAAACGGCTAAATCGATTTTGATTTAGTTTTTTCTGTTTGAAAGGTGGCTTTATGGAGAGGGTTCTTAGCTATGTTTAAAGAAAATCGGTCTAGCCGTTTTCAAAATTTTTAATTTTATTTATTATTAAACAATTTGTAGTATCAGAATATGTTTTTGTATAACAAAATAATTTATGTTAATTCAAAAACAAAATTAAAAACAATTCAAAATTAAGGTGTTTTTATTGTTGCAGATTTTTTGAAATTATTTTTCAGATTTTTTAGCCAATTTTTGCAGAGTTATGGTAAAATTGCCTTGCAACAGTGTCTGTGGAGAAAGTGCTTAAAGCTACGGTCACACTTGTCAAACATTTGCTCAAAAAAGCATAACCACTTAATGCTAATGAAAAACCTTACAATTCAGACAAAAGAGTAGCCAATAATGTTGGATTATATGACATTGTCTATTAGTTATGTTGGAAACTGTTTAATTTGATAAACAAATGTCTGGATTGTAATTTTTTTTCATTAGTGTTTGTTGGTTACGGTTTTTTGGGCAAATGTTTGACAAGTGTGACCGTACCTTAAGTCATATTTTACTGTTTTGCAAGAGAGCACTTTTAGGCGTTCATATAAGTTTTCTAAAATTTATTTCTTTTGAAGTTAAGTTGAGAAGTTCTCTGTTATCCTTTATTTTTTTAATTAAACATTGTTCTACACACTATAAGTAAAACATTTAAGTTGAAATATACCAAAGTATAACCTAAATTAAGTTATTATTCCAAATGATATTAAAAGTCTATAAAAGACAAGTCGCAAGTCATAGTGCTATAACTTCCTGAAAAATCATATAAATTAATTGAGATTTTGACTTGTACTTTTGAATATGCAGATTACGGAGGTATCATTAACTCAAAATCAGCTTATCCCTGACTAAGCACTTTTTTCCTTTTTGCCACAGAATTATTTATTATTTATCCCAAATAATGGATTTTGGTCAAAAAATAATGTTCGAAAAGTATGTCGCTTAAGCTTCTTTGGCGGTTATGGAACGAAATATCTTAATTTTCTGTTAATAAAGAAAACTTGATTTTTTTATAAATATTTAAACTAACTTAATTATTGTAAAAACATGTTGGGGAATTTTTTATAATTATTACAACACGAATTTTCCACCTTTAACCCGAATTTGATATGTTTTCATTAATAAACAGTATTTATATTTTTTAAATAAAAATCATTGCAATATATACTTTGTCAATTTTAGCGTTTGAGTGTGAAAAAGTCAATTTATCCGTAACGCAATTTTATAGCTGAAGAAATGCGTTTTTTTTTCGCTGCATATTTTTAATTATATACTAGTACAATCCAAAATAAATACGTTTTGTGTGGGGTTTTCTGTTTATAAACATATTTATTATTACAATATAACTTTACGGTCACTGGTGTAATCCAAAAGCACAGAAAAAACGAGAAATCATTAAATCCAAATATAGAGTTTTTTTTTCAAACGCTTATTACTAAAATTGAATTTTTGAGCTTTTGAAAAGAATTGATTCCAGCGAAGAAAGCACTGGTTTGGCATCACTGTACTTAGCGGATGTTTTAATATAAAACTTGATATACCAACGGACTACACAATCTTCCGTATTCTAGAATCTAAATGTTAATAATTTTATTTATATTTAAAGAAAATTTATCTAAACGTCAAAAAAAATGCATTAAAACACAACCACCCACATACTCACATATGTACACACATATGCATATTTAAATAATACATGAAATTAAAAACGCAAACGAAATCCCTTTAACTGAGCTAATTAAAATTATTGAACTCTATTCCTTTTAGTATTATGGCTTTCATACAACAACAAACAAAATCAGCGGTGCCAACTTAGCTGTTTTAGAGCTAGATTGAGCTCTTTTTGATTGCTTCTAACTCGAAATTTTTCTAACACATCTTGAAAAGTTGTGGAAACGGCACGCTTGTCACTTTTTGCATCTTATAGTAAATTTTTTCGTTTTTGCCCTATTGTTTCTTCTTTTTGACATTTACATTTTTGGTAACTATGTTTTTGCAAATGCAAATACTTTTTTTTTGCAACGTAAGATATATTTATGTATTTCAAATTTTAAAACCCGTTTTTTTGTTATAAAGTGTTCGTTTCAGAGTAATTAGAAAATGTTCCACAAATTATTGAAATGGAAGTGGACTGCCAAAAATATAGGAAAGCTTGGAAATCAAATCCCGCGTTAAAAAAATGGATTAAACCAACAAAAGATCTTTCTAAAGCTAACTCTTTTTGAAAAAGATTCTTCTTATTTTGTAACTTAACGTATATACAAGTATATGTAAATGTGTATGGTCATATTGTTAATGCAGATAAATATTTGTACCAATTGCTGTGAAATGATTTTATTTAAAATTATTATTTTTTATTTTTTCTTACTATTATTTTTATTAATGTAAAAAATCTTGAAGTGCAATTTGAATAATAAATATGCAGTGAACCCTCTCATAACCGGACACTCACCGTCACCGTACTTTTTTCCGGTTATTAGAGGTGTTCACTTATGAGAGTGGTACACATTCTTTTATTTTAATTTTGGTTCTACAAAATTTGTAAGTTTATTAGAGGTGTCCGGTCTTGGGACGTGTCCGTTAGGAGAGGTTTCACTGTATTCATAGATTTAAAATCTTGATTTTTAAATTTAGCTCTTTTTCGTTTTCGAGTCGAAAATGACTGTTCATTCGGGAGAAAATGGTTCCCTAGCCGCGTACCTTTATGACTCCCGTTTCTGATCTTTTATGACTCGCGTTTCTGATCAACTTCGGCTCATTTTCGAGACATTTAATTTTTTTTGTTCACACATTTAATACTTTTTGTATTTTATTAATTTTACTGCATTAGCTTGCTGTTGGTTTTTTAAACAAATCACCTCCGAAGTAGATCTGGGAATCATTTTCGAGTCTTATTATAAGCGCATAACTGATTAATCAGTTTTTGATCATCTAAAGTATACGAAAAAGACTCAGTTTGGTAAAACAATCTTCCAAATGTTGACTGGGTATTTACTTGTAAGCTAAAAAATGCGTGTGTAATATGTGTGGATGTAGCAGTAGCAACTTTAAAACTGATTTCAATAAAATATAGATTCTGCACATCTATACCAAAAACCCTTTAAACCATTTAAATTTGTTTTAAAAATGGGTGCAGTAGTACCAGCGTAAAAGGGATTACTAAAAACATGTTTGCTTATTAATTATATAGATAAAATAAGAAACTGACTTATATAATATCTTTCAGTAGACGACTTCAAACAATTAAGAAATGCTCAGATTAAATATTCGGTTTTTTCTCTTCAGAACTACACCACTATCCTTCATACTCGTACTCTAATGAGAATGTAACCCAGATAAAATATTGTTTCTGAAAATTTCCAAAAGGTAATAACAACCCATTAGATCACACTTTTCGTGTGTAAAAGTCCTCTTTTAGTATTTCCTCATGCAACTATTTCGCGCAAGTTACGGAAATTACATAGATACTACGTGGCCTCCTATAACTTTCCTTTTAATTTATGTTTTATTTTATGTATTTCCCAAAAATTTGTGACAAACTAAGAGCTATTTGACACTATGCCTTTTTAGCCTGGCTTGTGTTGACAAATTTTTTTAAACCCCCTACGAAAAATCACACACATTTACATTAAGCCTTTTTATTCATGCCTTTTTAGAATTTATATACACGTTTAATGCTGAGAGTACGAAAAAGGCAAAGAAAAATCTCATAAACCCCTCGAATTTTCATTTCGTGCCCTTTGTTCTACCCCACAAGCCTCTCACCATCTAACCAATAAACTAAAAAACCCTGCCTGCACAGACAACCAGAAAAGACATAGTGTAAATTGCGTCTATGGAAAAACTAATTATTTAAAATTACTAAAAAAATTTCGACAAAGATTTTTTTACTTCTGCTCTTGTTATTATGGTGGTTTGTTTCTCTTGTTGTTGTTCAGCTAAAATAAATTTTTCGTAATGAAAACTTTTGTGAGGTTAATTGTTTAAGGTTATGTGACATTAAAAGACATGAAACATTTGTAGTGCACGACTGACGGTCATGATTGTTTTCTTCATTTGCCAGTAAATATTCGAAATAAAAAGAAAAAAGCATCATCCACTGTTTTATCTTGCCGTTATATGGTTCCTTTCGGCAATGGGTATGTTTGTTGCTCATATGAATGTTTGCATAGTTCTAAATTTATGTTTCAGTATGTACATATGTATGTACGTACGTACATGTACAAGACAGTATGTGTATACAAGTGTATGTTTTAAAATTTCTCTCGAGAAAAAAAAGAAATGTAGAATTATTTTATAAAAAAAGTATATAAGAAATCTTACAGATTAGAAACGGATATCAGCACAGTTTACGGCCAATGAAGTGAGCTCTATTTCAATGGAAAAATACCATTATATATTTATCTTCACTGGCCGATCTGAAATTTGGAAAGGCTTATGCTTCAAAACTTCGAAGATTTTAACACACAACTGCTTAGTTTTTTTATACAGAGATACTCTTCATTTAAATTCTATGGAAATATACATTTATTAGATGCTGAGATGAATACAAATAGGGAGTAAATACTTTCTTGTGCATAAATTTACTTACTCCACCAAAGACAGCTTGGAGACGTAATTCAGGGGAAATATATATTTTAAACTCAAAGAATAGAATTTCTTATGCTAGTTTAAAGGGCAGCCTTTTATAGACTGCGATCACTCAGAGGGATGTCAGTCCATGTATGATTGAAATGTAGTGATTTTCGACGCATTTCATGTACCGATAGTGCGAAGGTAAAAACTTTGGCTTAAGTACTCAGCAGCCTCAAATAGGACGATAGTATGAGCATAGAGTACCAATTGTTCACCTCCATAGTGAAATTTTGTTCCCATGAAATTTTCATTACCTTCGAAAGTAAAAATGCTATCGTGAAACTCCCATGAAAATGTTTCCC
This sequence comes from Tachina fera, assembly GCA_905220375.1. NCBI lineage: Eukaryota > Metazoa > Arthropoda > Insecta > Diptera > Tachinidae > Tachina > Tachina fera. The sequence continues at coordinate 68,219,893 of LR999963.1, forward strand.
GCTATCAGTCCCATTGAATGAAAAAGAGAGAAGACTATTTGTAAAGCTTAAAAATTAATTGAAAATCAGACAAGCTTAAGAATAATAATAATAATAATAAACACACAAATTTTAGGTTCCAAATGAAGTTTTTTTTACTTTAAAGTTGTGTGTTTTAAATATTATAGCTACAATGCAAAAAAAAAATCTTTAGTATATCACTGTGGTGTACCGCCATGAAATTTAGTGTGTGTGAACCAAAGAGATTCATACTCTATGAAAGAAGGTGTTGCATAGAATTATTGTTAACCATCGTGAATAAAAATAAACATTTATAACTTTTAATAAATGATTCTAAGAAAAATATCGAAAATATATAATGTAACAATACGGGTTGTCTGCATTAATAAAGTGCACAAAACCAAAAGAAAAAGTAAAAAAAATTCCCATGAAAACTAATATTCATAACCACCCCTTTTGGGAATAAAAGATGAACATTTTGTTCACGCAAAATATTTCCTTTCAACAACAAATGGTGCACAAAATTAGAAAATAGTATACCGACACAACAACAACGCAAACATTGGCGATCACAATTTTAGGGAAAGGGGACACAATGAAATGTGTAATATTATTTTTGATAAAGGTGAATAAGCGGAATCAATAAAAAAGGGAAAATATTTCTGTAGAAAAATTATTCACGATTGCAATTTTGTGAAAAGGGGAACAATTTGGAACAATGTTCCAGCCGATATGTACCGAAAAATATTGCCACAATATGTGACGATAATGGGAACACTCAGCAATATATCTCAGCTACATATATCAAACAAGATTGTGTAGCTTATGGCTCACGAGAAGCACCTACACCTCTATCAACACAGTTATTGACACGTTAAAATATTGTATCAACTGCTCCAAAAAAATTGTCCAGGTGTAAACTCTCTAAAGGTCAAAAAGTAGGATGTAATGTCAGTTTGTTTTTGCGATTTTCAGTTTTCAATACCGCTAGAACGTTCGTTGCATGAGAAAGGAAAAAATATATATTTTTGGATTAGCTTTCATCCCTTTAAACAGCTTTAAAATCATTGAAAAAAAATAAATAAAAAGTGAAATATTAGGTATATCTGTATATTTATTAAATATTTTTTTCCTAAAAACTTAATTTGAACAAGTTGGTGGTCATTGGGTGAGACGGAACTTGCGTGTGTATGGATGTGTTTATATATGTATGTATGTATGTGTGTATGTATGTGTGTTCCTTTGCTGCACAATATAAACCGAACCTGTGGGGCGATTTTCATGACTCTTACGTCGATCGATTTGTCTTAGTGTCATTAAAGGTATGACACTAGTCAAAATTCAATATGGCGGCAAACAGACGCAATTTTGTGAAACGAAAAAAAATAAAAAGTTGGTGAAATATATCAAAATGGATATCATTCCACAGGTATTTAAAAATTACCTTTAGATTTCTCTTATTATTATTCATTTCGATTACTCGTTTAGGAAGTTTGAATTTTTTTTATTTTTACTTGTTATCTTCTGTTTTGGTTTACAATTCCGTAGTTATGTTTTTATAAGGAGTTATTGGTATCTAACTGAAGCCACTTTTCAAGCCAATACTGAAGCCGAAATTATGCTGAATTTTTTTACTACGTCCATCATATTTTGAACTCAACTCTTTTGTCTATATGTTCTACATTTCTGGTTGTACGAATGCATGTACATTATACTATGTGTATGTGTGCTTACTCCATCTGTCATAGGTCATTAAAATCCCATTTTATATACTGTCATTTGCAAGTTTTTCTTCAACTGTTTAATTTTTTCGTTTTTTTACGAAAAGAACTACATATCATGTAACAATAAAAGGATTATTACAAAAACGATAAGAAGAGTGCTTAAGTTTTAAACAATATGAAACATTTGTATACCATGACTTGGATATTTTCTCATAAAACCATTTTTATCTTAAACGGTTTTGTAATCGGTGCCTCATTTTTGTAAGGAATGTGAGAACTTTTCGATTTGAAAACTTTTTATCATCTACATGATGACAAGCAGGTCAAGCAAGGAAAAACTATATTTATTAATATTTTTGTAAGTTAATTTAAATTTTTATATTAATAGCCCTGTGTAATAGGGGTGGAAAACTATCGATAGTATCAATAGTGACTATCGATGTTCTAATACTGCCATCGATTAATATTTAAAAACAATCGATATTTTTTAGTCACTATCGATAGTAAATGATACACAATTAAAACCAAAAAAACTTAAATATTTTGCTTTTCATAAACAAAAATAACTGAAAGACGGGAAAGTTTCTTCTGCTGATCTCACTTATTTTTCATACAATTATATTATTTTTGTTATTTATTGAACTGACAAATAAAACTCTATTTAATTTAGTTTTGTTTAGTGTAAAATGATTTTGTTTCGAATTTTTAATGTAAATAAATATGTTCATTACACGAGAACCATACAACTTCGGTACTATGACGATGGCATCGTCGATATATCGATAGTTTTCCTAACTTTCGATAGTCTTGAATCGATATATCGATAAGGTTTTTTAAACTATCGAAAACTTTCGATAGTGACACTACCGATAGTTTTCCACCTCTACTGTTTAAAGCAGAACAAGTAATAGAATTATTTAATTTTTCTCCATGCGAAAACTTATCACAGGTTACAGGTTTTTTTTTGCCTTGTGTGACACTGCACTGGGTTTAGCAATACAAATTAACTGCCACTTCCACTATGTCGAAAAAAAGTCTTTCATGCGTACTCTAAGCAAAAGAAAACTGATTTTCAATTCTCTATAGCACTTCTGTACGAACTTTAACTCAAACGACAAGTCACAAGAAGACGTAAGTAATTTTTATAAAAATTTCCATGCCAATAATTCGAATTAGTGGTCGACAAAGCCAACGCAATGTCAAAATCAAGGACTTGCTATTTTGCTCTCGACTATTAAAATTTATTTGCAAGCAATACAATAAAGTTTTTAAAAATATTATTTCATCACTTTATTTTTTTATATTTACATTTCTTCAATATATTTTTATTTGTAGACAACAGTCATAAAATATTCATCAAAATATTATTAAACAATTTTATTTTGATTATTTTGGTAAATTCATTATTCATGTGCGAGTAGCTCATTCTTAACAGAACGAATATAGTTGTAAAGTAAAACAATAATAACATAATATTGCTGTGCAACTATTTTGTTGAATGAATTATATTTCATTGTTCAATATGGTTGCATTTGTTTTCATAGAAATGTTAATAAGTTTAAAAAAATCGCTAGAAATACTTGAAATTTACAAATTTACAAATGTAAACCAAAAAGTGCCATACGTAATCATAACCGAACGAAATCTGACGACATAGTGAAATGATAATTTATAAGAATTCGAGCGAGGATTTTTCTTTCGACATAGTGGAAGAGGCAGTTAGTTGTATAATGAAAACTCATTATGTACTTGTATGCATAACAATATTGCATAATTAAACGATTGCACAACCCATACAACATTAATGCAAACTTGTGAATTGAACACATTATTATTATTTTTTAGTATCAGCAATAAAATATTTAAATAACTTCAAAGCTCAACAATTTGAACACACAATTTCAATTTGACAAAATCACTTGTATTTCAGTATGAATAAATCATAATTTCATTATTAAAGAGAATGCTAGTGTTTTTGCGAGTACTTTTGTCTCTACATATATATTTAAGTGTTTCATCTGACTATAAATATTTAAATTTTATATACATATAACATACATACATAGACATATAAATATTTGATGCACTGCAGAGAATGTGTATTTGCTTTTGTGCTTTAATTGTTTTAATTTCTCATTGCGGCAAAAATTGACATCAATATCAGAAGTATACCACCGCAGGGACAATATTTTTTCATTCTCATTCATTATTTTATGCCCGATTAAACATGTAAAATGTATGAATATGTATACCTCTATAGAGGTATTTTTATGCAAATGTCACCTGTGACATAAAATGCCAATTTTCATTTTTTTATTTTCTCTTTTCGTTATGTTTCTACATCATTCAAACAAAGATTTTTACAACAATAAGCTTTATGTTTATGTTGAGGTCATTCTAACAGAACAACTGCATTAAAGCTTTTTGTCTATGAAATAGGCTATTGCCGATTTATTGAAGTTTTTAACAAAAAAAACTTTTTTTGTGATGAATTTGGGATGGGCTGCAGTGCACCATGGTGACAAAATCAGATTTAGGAAATTGATTTTACTTATACTATTAACCAACTAACCATATGGTTAAGCTTTTTCTATTGCTTACCAATAAAATAAAATAAATACGTATGCAGTAACATAAGGGTGTAAGTGAATTTATTTAGCAATGTGGAAATAATAAATTTTCCTGAATTCAAACTACTATCTGACCTCGACAATGGCTTTCTTTTATAATAAATGGTAAAAAAATAGAATTAATTTTAACGACAGAAGACTTCTATATTTTTACGATCTGCTAGAGAATTGAATTTAATAAAAAGTGCATTGATTAAAAATAAGATTTAGCATTTCTTATAGGTGAAATCAAAAAGTTACATTTTCGATACTCATAAGTTATCCATACTCAAACGATTATGAGTATGAAAGTATAAACGCAACAAGCGTGCACAACTATGAGTACTCGTGTGAATGTGAATATCAGATCAGTGTTATCAAACATTTATATAAAAAAAGTTTGTTTTGTAAACATTAGCCAAAGTTCACATGACAGAAAGCCAATGAATACAATATATATATATATATATATATATATATATATATATATATATATATATATATATATATATATATATATATATATATATATATATATATATATATATATATATATATATATATATATATATATATATATATATATATATATATTCTCATATTCAGACACAAACATTTTCATTATATTCCCATATACTGGACTTGGAGCAAATAGGCTTAAGAAAAATAAAATCTAAGGGATCTTTTCCAGCGGTTAGATAAAAATTAAAAATATTTAAAAACTTAAGTCGTTTACTGAACAAAAGTGTAGGCACAACCTTCTTTGTTATAATTAAAAGAATACTTTAAAACACATCAACTGACACCACACACAGTAGACCAAGCACAAAAGAACGCTGATGATGAAGGTGTAGTGACCTTCGAACGGCTAGTTGTTCCGTTCTATTAAGTGCTTGTCAGTATATTTACAACTAACTTTGATGTTATTTGTTCATTAATAATTATCACATGCAATTTGGCTTACAAAGCGATATGAACTTTAGCCTAATCAAATCATAACTATTAAAGCACAATTTGAGGCTATCAGCCCATATTAATTTTTTGATTGCTGTTCTGGTAAAAAAATATATTCTTTTGATTACCAATTGTGAAAAAAGTAGAGGAGGCCACCTTTTGGTATTCAAAATAAAGAGCTGAAAAATCGTTTTTGTACAAACATAATATAGCTAAGTAATTAAAGAACTAAATAATTAAAGAGTGCCCTGTGGCTGACTGGTAGCGATGCTAGCCTCTCAGTCCAGAGGTCGTGGGTTCGATTCCCACCATAGACTCTGGGTGTTTTCTGCAGACAAGCTAATCGCTTTGCGGGTTGTGTGTTTGTGTCTGTTCTTTTAAAATAAAGCAATGAAATAATTAAATATTTTGGGGCTACACTACTTCGGCGCTGATATCCTCATTTTAAATTCATTTTGGCAAATACATTTGTTTAATAAATTCTTTAAGTATATTAGGCATACAGTGGACTAATTGTTTTCTTTTTTCTTAAAGTTTTCTTCAATATTAAGCCATTCCAGCAAAAACAAATTTGATTTTCAAGCACTAACAACCGAGGGAAGCAATGTATTTCTTACTTGATAGCAAAAGCTCCAAAAAATGCTTCTGAAAAGCATAAACGTAAAACAGACTCTCTAACAAAGTAGAAAACCAGTTCTTTTGTGAAGCACTTTAAGTAAGACAAAAAAATTAATAGTTTTTTTGAAGCGAATGTGTTAATTCTAGCTGGCTCATCTCGAACAAAAAAAAAATGCTATACTCATGCGCAACAGCTAGCGATTCTGTAACATTGTATACCTTTTTCTTCTTACTGCTGCTTTCATCTAAGATTTATTTGCAATTGAGAGCTTTCGCACTCTTTGGTTCAAATCCTCTCATAAATTTTGAATAGGGTTAAGGTCTGGATTGGATGGTGGAGAATGTGGCAAGATATATTAGATACTTCTTATTTGAATTGTAAATAAAACAGTTTTATTGAATTTCGTATAAAAATAGTTTAAAATAAATTTTTTTGCTAATTTTTTTCCTAAATTTGAGGACAAAACGTGTTGTAAGTAATTGTAAGTAATTGTGTATGCAATAAAGTACTCAGTGGTATACGCAAGTATGACAATGAGTGGCCATGAGTACGTAGAATTATAAAACATTTTCGATATATGCTAGAGTATCCAATTTTTTGTATTCAGTATGTTTCCTTCATTTCTACTTCTAATATTCCAATGCTACAATTACTAAATTAAGTAAGATTAAATAAATATAGCATGAATAATTTTCAGTGTACATAAAAATTTTCCACATCAGTCACATCTTCTCATAAACTCACAAAAGTTTAATTTGAAAAAAAAATTGCTTTATCCTCATTCTTCCAATCAAATATTTGCAATTAATTTTTTTCTATTTGCAAAGCTCTACCAGAAACAATAAAATTACTTGAAAGCAAACAAAATCATGTCACATCATATTAAAACCAGCAAATGAATTTGTACAAAGAAAACTGAAATAATTTGCTTGAGAAACTGAATTGAATACAAGCATAATCATGCAAATTTGAAATTAACTCAGAAAAAGGGAAGTATTTCAACTAAACCAAAAGTACAAGCACTTTAAGTTAAGCTTAACAAAAAGAAAAAAAGGCGGCGTGAAGACAAAGTTAGAAATCTTTTAGTAAAATTTTCTTACAATAGAGCTGAAACACGGCATGTGTAACATAAAAGTGGCGCAAAAAAAATTTTCTATGTAAGTGAAGTGTGGGTTACTAGCTATGCACATTTTTTTTACTTTTAGTTGTTGCTTAAATTTAATGTACACAAGTTTTTCATAGTAAAATTTACAATGTAAAGTTATCCAAATATGCCACATCATCTGCACACTCGCACGACTAAAACTATTTATATTTCACATATGTATGTATGTATGTGGCAAAGCAAGTTTAGTTTATAGTTCAGTAGGGGAAATTAACGAGTTACTGGTAGTAACTGTCGAAAAAATTTACACAGCACATTTGTAATTTTTTTGTTGTCTTTTTTATAGTAGGACAATTTATATTTGTAGATTTCCCACATAAGAAAAAAAAAATAAACAAAACCAGATTACAGGGTATGTTTAAAATATAAATATTTTAAAGAAAATACTTATAGAAATGTCAAATAAATATACTTCACTATTTTTTATATCAACACGCTTAGACGAATACTTCTCTTTTTTTCTATTGTATATAAGTTGTAACATAGAATAGGTTTATGTTTAGCCCTTAACAATTGCATCAATACATCATCATTCCTTATGATACTAAGCTATGACAAGTAATATAAGTTTCCATCAAAAAATTGGTTTTGTATACTTTTCTTTACACCTAAGAACAGTGTTGCCAAAACGGTGGTTTTACCGCTATATTTGACTGTATTTTGTTGTCAATAGCGGCAAGTCTATTTAAAAACCCACCAGCGGGAATTTCAGCGGAAGAATTTCTTAGTTGACGGATTTTCAGCGTTTTTCTGAAACTTATAAAGAAAGATATTGAATCAAAATAAAGTATTTTTAACGCAGCTATGCGACGCGATCCTGGTATTTATGTTGAGTTTTTTTTTCGAAAAGAAACTAACCTCACTTTTTTTTTAAATAAAAAAATTTTCATATTGTCGTGTATTATAATCTGAAACTAAAAACATATGTATGTATATACATACATACGACTATAAGAGTGAACAAATCTCATTTTTAGTGAATAAAATTTAAATCGAGATTAAAATTGTATTACAAACGAATTTAATCATTCTTTTCGTATTAAAAAAATAATAGTAAAAAAAATCTTTAGACAAACGAAAAACAAACCGAAAACTGGGTGATTGGACCAGTGGGTATGAGGAAAACATAATATGAACCAAAATCTCTCAAAACAATAACTTTTTCTGAATAATTTGCTTTTGATTGAGACTTTTTTTATTAAAATTTTCCTTCGAAATTTAACTTCAAGCCGATATGAATTGATCCACAGAGTTTATTATTCTGATTATTTTTTAAAAATAGTCAGAAAATTCAGGAAATTTCAACAATATTTTACAAATACTTCAAGCAAAACGGCAAGATATTATTCCACACGTGTATAATAATTAGGGTCTATCGCAGAAGATATTGAAAATATACTTAATAAGCTTAAAAATTAATATTAATAAATGTAATTGTCCCTTGGATTCTTATTTTTCCTGGTTCGATGTTCGTGTATGGAAACTCTGCAGGAAATAAAATACCTACCTAAAGAATAGACTGAGTTTTGCTTGCAAATATTTTATATATATATTTTATAAAATTTATCTTATACTTTTTTTTTACAAATAAACCATAAAAAAAGACATTTGTTGGCTTTAAAAAATTTAGCGGTTATATTAGCGTTTATTTTTATACAGCTAACGGTTTTTAGCGGGTTTTCAGGGGCTATATGGTGGGAAATGCCTACAACAATTTGGCAACACTGCCTAAGAAAGTGAAGGGGCAATTGGCATTTGAAATTTATTTATGCGTTATCCAAAATAGTGAAGTACCTTTGAATGTACAATATCAATTTTCATTTGCTGTGGAGTGATTCATTTACGAAAAGGCACAATTTTAATTTTAAGTAACCTTTGAGTTTGAACCACATGTAGCATTTCAACCACTAAGCATAATAAAGCTAAGTTTACTTAAGTCGGCTTAAGCGATTATTCCACATTTTCGCAGTTATTTAAGTATCTGAAAATTATAACTACTCTTGCAATACCCTTTGCCAAATGCATATAACAGAGTTTCTACATTCTTTTTTTCTTCTTACTTTTTAAAACATACATAAACATTTAACTTAAGCTCAATTTGAAAGCCTTTATTAAATACTTGCCAAACAAAGTGCGATTATTTGTAGCCATACTAGTAACAATTTAAAGTACTCATACATACTACAATCATGTAAGCGCGAGTCGGCTTGTTCACTCACTTAGATGCGTTATTAGAGTTATAAGCTCTAAATAGAGGTTTCGAACCGATGAGTGAAAGTTAAATGATTTTTTTGTTGATGACAATAAATATAAATAAGAGAAAAAAAAACGTTATAAAAACCATAAAAAATTTCCATATCTTTACCAGCAGCTGAAGCACATAGCAGCATTCAACATACGTATTCGTATTTAGCGTAAGAGTGAGTGAATTGTATGCCACATGAAGCAAGCAATACAAAAAACATCAAACATTTGCAATTTCCCGACGTACGACTGACTACTCTTGAGCTGTCTGTCCTTTATTTCATTATTAAATTGCATATAACAACACAATAACAACCTTAAATTATCCATGCTTTGACTTTTTTTATTAAGTACTGACCACGATATTTATTAAAACTTTCATTAAATGTGCAATAACTTTTAAGTACGGAAAAGGTTAACGAACATAAGAATCTAAGAGTTTGTCAAATACGATGTTGAATTCATGGGTGGTATGAAATTGATAAACTTTTTTTATTTGAATATAAAACAAGGTAGAGTGCTATATTCGGATGTGGCCAATTTTATGTGTCCGTTACCAAAGCTAGTATGGAGTATATGCATACATACATATTTGTTTTATAAAAATTGGTTCATTGGAAGTTTAGAGAAGTCTGCGTTCTTGATTTAACAAATGTTTTAGATCATTAAATTAAAGATTAGAAATTGTTAGTTGTTTGTTTGGTAAAACAACGTCTTAATTCATTTCATTCCTGTTAAGGGAACGTAAAGGTGTCCCTAAAGTAAAGTTAGACCAGACCGACTCCCAAATTATGTCTGCATTGCCGCCCTTCGTGCGTGCACAAGAATTTACTGTATGTCTAAAACCTCAATATTTATTCATTTATTTTATATTTTTCGATATGACAGTTATTTTATCATTAAATAAGTCCCAACATTTATGGTTATATCATTTTCAGTTTTGGGAGTAATTTATTTTATTGTGAATTATTTTATTAAATTTTGGTAGGACTTATTTAATTTTTATTAGGTCCTATTTTAGTTACGTCCCTTTTCACAATGTATGATTAAGAGTTAACGTGAACTTTAACTTTTAATTGTACATTGAGAAAAGGGCCGTTAGAGTTATTTCATTTGCTATGAACGTTATTTGATTAAACAAAAAAAAAATTCATGTATGTAAAATCTGTCTTAATTTAACTGTTGTTTTTACAAATTCAAAACAAACTATGCAGGGATGGAAAATTTGTTACGACCATAATTTTGGTGATAGGATATTATGTTCAAAAAACGTTTAAGTACTTGATGGTTTGAAAATAATTTAAGTATTTTGCGCACATAAGGGTAATTCCACGAATAATCACTCTACACGGGAAAAAATTATTTAATTATTTTTAATAAAAATTGTGCAACTGATACATATATACGGCAGTGGATTAATAAGTCCGTGACTTTTTGAATGAAACATATTTTTTTTTTTGCAAAACAAAAACTTATTTTTCAACATAAGCTCAATACACTTAGTCCAACGTATCTCCAGTTTTTTGTTGCTTCCAAAAAATAGGATTTTTCGAATTCCTTATAAAAGGCATTTGTTTGATCACTAATTTCATAGTTGGAGCTAAATCTCTTTCCATCCAGCCATTTCTTTAGGTTTGGAAACAGAAAGTAGTCATTAAGGGCTAAATCTGCAGAAAAGGGTGGATGAGGAAGCCAATTCATGAAGACAATTCATGGATTTTTTAAATGGAAACTGCACATGCGCTTGTGGTCGATTGTGATCAAACGCGGCACCAATCTTGCGGAAATATTTATCATACCCAAGTAATCATTCAAAATATAAACCACTGAGCCATGTGGAATGCCTATTACATCAACAATCTCACGCACTTTTACTCTTCGATCGGCCAACACCATATCGTAGATTTTTTTGGTTGAGTGTATTGACCCCAATTGGCCGTCCAGAACGTCCAGCATCAATTATACTTGTGTGACCACAACAGAGGTCACCAAACCACTTTTTTACCATTGAAATCGATGGTGCAGAGTCCCCATTATAAACTAATGTTTAATTCAATTAAATTTTTTCCCCATTTTTAGAAAAATACACGAGTTTGTATGTTTTGAACAGTTGTTAAACGCAAAGTATATGACAATCCTTGCTCAAAATTTGTTCGTGTTGCATTTTATATAATTACGAGGAAAGTTTGAAAAGTCATGGACTTATTTATCCGTCCTCATATAACAGATATATTATAATGAATCATGCTTCTTACAATTACAATTTTCAACGCTTTTAATGACATTAATGGTCATAATTTACTACAGTATGATATTGAAAACTTATCTAGATGGTGCAAAACTAATTTCCTGTATTTAAATATTAAAAAATGTTAGCATATGTCGTTCTTTAGACACATAAAATAACAAACCAAAAAAGTTTGTCTTGAGTAGAACAAAAATAAGCAAATTAACTAACATGTGCATAATTCGTAAAGAATAAACGGCAATGGTAAGTCTGTTGTAAATTAGAGATGGTAAATTTGGGCTTTCATTACAAAACACGTTTTAGCAAATTGAAATACGATGAATCAAAACAATTCACGAATTCCATTTGCAAGAAAGTTTCGTATATAAGGCACCACACACAGTGGACCAACACAGAAGAACGCTGATGATGAAGGTTTAGTGGCCTTCGAAAACGGCTGGCTGTTCCGTTCAACTATGTGTTGTCAGAATATTTACAACTAACTTTGATGTTATTTGTTGATTAATAATTATCACATGTAATTTGGCTTAAAAAAGCGATACGAACTTTAGCCCGTTCAAATCATAAATATAAAATTTGACTCAGTTTATATTGTTAATAACTCTACGCTGGAAAAAGTTCACAACATTCTTTACCTTGGTACATTGCTTGTTCACAGGCTGAACTTTCGTGACCACATCTCTGTAATTATTAATAAAGCTAACGATGTACTTGGATTTATGACACGCTAGTCTAAAGAATTTTCCGATCCATGTCTCACAAAACACTTATATACTTCATTTGGTAGACCTATTTTCGAATACGGATCTGTTATATGGGACCCATATTATTCTATTCATATTAAGAGCATTGAATTAACTCAAAAGCAGTTTTCGATATTTTGTCTTCGTGGCCTTCGTTGGAATTCGTATGTTCTACCATCGTATAAAAGTAGACTTGGCCTTATCAAGTTACTAACTCTAAAAAGTGGTCGATCGATATTAAGCACTTTATTCGTTCTTAAGATAACTCGTGGTGATGCTGACTCCGAGTTCCTTCTTAGTAAAATTAACATCAATGTTCCTGCAACACCAACTCGTAACTTCCAACTGTTATGTCTGAAATAGTACAGATCTACCTATGATAATAATGGCTCTTTTCGACGTGCATGTGAAAACTTTAATAAATGTTATCATCATATTGAGAGTACTGAAGTTATAAAAAAGAAAATTATTATACATTTCAATAGTTAACTTAATTTCATAGTTATGTTTTGTTTTTAATTTATTCTATTTGACACTGTTTTGTAAAAACCTTTAGTCAGTAAGGATTATAAGTCTATTGACTAAATAAAAATAATAATAAAAACATTTACAAAAATATCCTCTATTCAAAAGCTCGACATGTTCTACAATTTTTCGTTTTTAATTTATTAAGTGTATAACTGGCAACAAGTCAAGAAGTAGCGATAAAAGCAACAAAGGACGTCACTCCGAAATACATAAATATGTACATAATATATAATAAGGCTATGTAAGTGTTTGCTTCCTCGAAAACATCAGTGGCTTTTATTTATATATATATATAAATAAAAGTATATCCCAAACCACCAGGTATCCCATGCTGTGTCCTGAAATTACCCTTTAGTTATTCCCGCTATTTTTTACTTCCCTTTACTTATGTTTAGTTCAAATTCCAGACTTAAGCTCTGTGACAGGTTTTTAAAGGGTGTATGAAATTTAATAACAACCGGACAGCCCGTTGAGAAATTGCAAATTATTTATATATTTTTAACAAAATTCCCACTGTGTATCGGGTACATTAGGTTCCACTAGGCACCAGAAGGCACCGTCGGATTGAGCTAAAAATTAAGACCGCATATATGACAGCAAACCTTATATTTAAGATAGTGCACATATATCAATAAAACAAAAATTTGCGACAAGCCTAATGTAAATGCAATATCCTACACCGATACACCAACAGAAGTACGTATTTAGAAAAAAATATTGTGTAAATTCTTTAAATTTATTAAATTAACATACATACATACATACATATTGTACTTATATAAATACATATGTATGCATGTATGTATATGTGTTATTTTAGCCATAAGAAAACTGCTACAGGCTAATTGCATTTAATTTATCTAAGAACTTTGTTTTTATCATAATTTTCACTTTATTAGTGAAAAATCATTCACCAGACATCATTGTCAAACCCGCAGGGGCTTTACTGCAATTAGCAAATTATTATACAGCTTATCTCTTTCACTAAATGTCTTTGCTGAGGATGACTGACTCTTGTCTGTGATTATTGCTTAATATGACAAATATTTTGACAATTGTGAATTTTCATTTCACCCATATGTAACTTTTCAAATGCCTCACAGGCAAAATGATGGCTTGTACTTAAAAGTTAAAACGATTAAAATTAGTTGCATTATTTGCCTCTAAAAGCCTAAGTCACTTTAAGCTTGTGCCACCACGTTTTTTTCTATTGCTGAATAAGGAAAGCAGCTAGCAAATAATATTTAGTTGTGTGATGGCAAACTGAATTTATTACCACATTGTCATAGGTGCTGTTTGGTATATATTTTCCTAATATTTTATAAGTATTTTTCTCTAATACAAGTAATTATGCAATTTTTTTTTTAATTTAATTGCTTTTGTTGTTATAATTGTTTTTGCTGCTGGTGGTGTTTTTTATTTACAATTTGTCACATTAAAGAAAAAGAAAAACTAGAAGTCGATTATACGGAGTAATAAAAATGATTACATAATTATCGTTCCCTCTCTAATATTTGTGTTAAGTTTAAAATGTTAACAGAGTGAACAAAAATTTATTTTACTGCCGAGATGAAATAATTTTATTTAATTTATGGGTAAGACCATGCAAAACGACCTCATGCAGGAAAAAATATTTAACTATCGCTCAATTGATGTTCACAAGATAATGATTATTATTTATTAATTGAAATTGAAAAAAATTAAAAATTCGCTGATAGTTTTTTGGGAGTTATTACAATTAAATTTAATATTTGTTAACGCACTAATAATCGCAAATTATTATTTTAGAAATAATACTAAAATGTTCTTCGAAAACTTTCGCCATACAATTCTACAGTAAGGATAAATTAAGCGTGTTATAATACCATAAAATCACAGCACCGCCGGGCAAAGTAAGCCGTGTTCCCTGTCGTCAAACTAGAGGTGCCATAACTGGAAGCCGCTGCCCTGTCGGAAACTACGAGTAAGATAACTTTAAACTAATTTTAAGCCAACTATTTCGCAACTAGTGCTGACTGACACTTGGATTACTTTCCAATGGAAACAACTAACTATTCTAACATTGCCATGTCCTAGGCGGTAGTCAATTGCTTCACTCTGTATTTAATTTCAACTAACTTTAAGTTGATTTTATTTAATTCACCTGGTAGTCAGTAAATATACAAAAAATTTTACTGGGGTTTAAACTATGTATCATCACATGCTACAGACAGGTAAGGTACCATCTTAAATATTGATGGGCTTTTCTCTACACAATTGTGCTGGGAACATTCACGCGTATTCTCATCCTCTTTAATTTAGTCGTCGATAAGACAGCGACGAATGCACATGCAATGCCTTTTGAGAGTATGTTATCAAAGATTTAAGATATTCATAAGTTTAATGGTATAGAAAGAGAAAATATTTTATATACAAATAAAAACATTTATTTTGATAAAATAAAAAAAGGTTTCTATCAGTGGACCATACCGAAATATAGATTTAAATTTTTTTAAATTGACTGTTTACTTGGAAAATGCAAGAAAATCAAAAAAATTTAACTATTCCATTTCCAAATCACAGGATGCTGGAAAACATGCTATTATTTTAAATTTCAACTTAAATTGGCTGGCAAGAACAGAGTCGATTATTTTAATGAGACCAAATAAAAATATGTAATTTGAACTTAAAAAATATTTTAGTACAAATAAGGTAAAAAAAGTACAATATTTAAAGTTGTTGGTACAATTTTAAAATTCTTAATGCCTTCCCTGTACTCAACTCAAGAATTAATTTTGGGTCAGTTCTTGTTGACATTGTACATAGTTAGATTTTAGTTAGTCTAAGAAAACGTAACTATAAGTTGGTTATTTTTGTAGTCAATCACACATTGTTCGACAGGGTGGTTCTTGTGTGTATGTAATTGTTTTACCCAGTGGGAAAATGTAATGAATAGCAAAGGAGAATTTTTCATTCTAAAATTCATTACTGCTATCACAGAACATGTCCTAGGAAAGTAATTAATTATTTTAATACGTCCAAGGAATGAATTCTATAAATTAGATTTTGCAGATGTAGTAATGCACGTGGTAATCAATGTGCAATTATTATGTTTGGTAAAATTACCCTCTCGTTTATGTAAAAAAAAATTAAAATTCAATCGATGGCAGTGGTTGTGGTTATGTCTACAGCATTATGACACGTCAGCTATGGTACCTTTTCCTTATAACAGCTGTTTTATATTGTTATGGTTATGGCACACTAATTGAATACTAAACCCCTTGTAACAAAAACGGTACGTTAAAACCGGGTTTTCTATGGAAATTTTGTTTTTTAATCACACGTTATATTTTTTGCATAAAGTCCCGGGGGAGGAGTTAGTTTCTGAATATACCAAATCTCTTCTTTGTCTTATTTTATATCATTAGGTAAAAGTTTAATAAAATTTGTTTATAAAATTGTAACATGGTTCACATTGTGAGGAGCTAAAAATTTAATAAAATTTATTTAGAAAATTGTGACTGAAAACATAATTCACATTGTGAGGAGCATACATAACACATGGGAAATTTATTTGATTTACGTGTGCCTCTGATAATGTTTTTTTTTATATTTCATTGAACATTTTCTTTCAACATTTTTGTTGCTTGATATTAATTTTCCATTTTTTGGAAAAGTAATTTTGTATGTGTGTGTGTGTGTGTGAAATTGTGCGTGTGAAAAACCAGTTAAATATAAATATAAAAAGCTGGCTGATTATCTAAGTTTTTTTGTGTGTAATTTTAGCCAAGTAGCGCCAGTAACCAGAGAGTCGCTTCGTCAGCATAAATGGTTTTGTTGGTTTATAGAAAAAAAAAAACACTTCAACCATAAAAATAAACAGCGAAATCGTAAGTAGGTTTGTAGTCACTTTTCAGTGATTTAATTTTTTTCATGAATTTTCATAATGCAGTCAATTAGTCAGTACATACTCGTATTTATTTTCATTTAGCAGCAATTTTTGCTTATGTAAATCTTACTTAGTTTTATGCAAAAAAAGTTAGATAAAAATAGGTATATACATACATTTGGATATGTATCTATGTATGTATTTTTGTGTACATACAATATCTTTTTTATGTATTCAAGTACATATTCGTATGTATGTATATTTGTATATGATCAAATATAACTTTCTTCGGATTTTGCATACAATCAAAATACAAATGAATGACGTGATTTCTGTAAAATATTTACTTCGTCGTAGATTTTCTTATGTCTTTAGCACTATTATCAAAAAGTGAATCAAATTATTTAACCGAAAATTTCTTTTATATTTCTTGCCTGATTGCTGCTCTCCTATATACACACAATCTCATACAACTCAACAATTTATATATTCTTAATTAATTTGCAAGTTTTACGGTAAAAGTTATTTATGGTTTAGCATATTAATTTATATCTACACACCCTCGCTTGTGAGTTGCAGAAACAATAACAACAAGAATCTTTTGAATACATTTTTTGTTTCAAGTCTTTAGGATAGAAACTGCCGTTATATTTTATTGCTAACACATTCCTTAATAAAGTCGTTAACATTCGCCTCATGATCAATTCTATTATGTAGATAAAGTGAAGCAACATTTTTATGATGACAATAGCTCGAGGCATGCTTCTTTCTCATACTGCTACCCAAATGATTGACAGTCAGTCTAACCAGCAGACGGACAGCGATGTAAAACCAAGAAAATATATAAATACATACATATGTACGTTTAAAGCAAAGTGCAAAAAAACTGCGTAAAAATAATGTTAAAAATCTATTCCATTGCATAAACGTTAGACTTTGAATAACAAAGTAGTGAAAATCAAACTAAAACCTTTCACAAGAACACTGTACGATAATAAATATTTAGCTATAAATTGTTAACAGATTTAAATATGTAGTATTTTACTCGCACACGTTTTACACTTTGAATTTTTACGTAATTTATGTTGCAATAGAATCTATTGCCAAGAATTTTATTAACACGTAAAAGACATTTTATATTGAACAAAACTCGCCTTTGAAATAGTTAATTAACTGGCTTGACATTAAAAATAGACTAGGAGGAGTAAACAATTTTAAATACACATACATAAATATCGCCCATTTATTCAAATATCGTCTTAACTCAAAAAAAAACTAGTTTGCCAGAAAACGAGTTTAAAGTAAACAAGAAAATGTATAAAATCACAGAAAAAAGTGCTCACCAATTAATATTTTCGAGTAAGAATTTAATTGTATTAATTAAATTTTTAATTGTATTAATTAATTTGAGTGGAAAAACTTAATTGATATTATCAAATTGTTTATAGGTGAAAATTTAATTAATTTTTTAATTGATACTACAAATATTTTAATTAATATTACACAATCATTCATATTACTTTTTTGTGTGATATATTTGTATGAAGTTTTTACATAATATGGGAATTAAATTCTGCATCATGAACTCAAAAACTATGACTTTGTTTGATTAAGTTTTTTTTTACCCCAAAAATGCATTTTTCTGAGATATGACTGTCTTGCAATAAAGGAGGGATGTGTGCAGACATCAATGTTAATTCAACATGTACACAATTTTGTTTTTGAACCGTTCGAACTTTCGACTCTATTGCACGAAAGAAAAACTAATATCTTGCAATTGCAATCAAAAATTTTACTGCAATTTAATTATGTTTGCTCTAGTTAAGACAAACTTTTTTCGTTTGCTACTTTTGCGTATGTTTGTTTTATTTTTCTACAAAACTATATCTATCAATTTAAGTTAGTTTTGAATAATTTAATTTTTAAAAACTAATTTAAAACTGATATGTATAAATTATTATTAACAAAATAGTTATTCACCCTTATCGTGGTTGGAATATTTCGACTCTTACTACGTAGTAGATTAAAGAACCCCGCAAGATTTGTTGTTCTAGGATAAAACTATCGTAGTCAAAGTCGAAATACGCCAACCACGTTATAATTAGTACCAAAATGAATTTGTACATATGTTAATTGTATGGAGGCTTTTTGTTTTTTGATTTCTTCTACTCTCACCCCTCAAATCAGTTCAGTTTTATGTAAAAAAAACAACAAAATATCATACCGATAAGTTGCGTTTTAAGGGGTGCGTCCGGTCCTCAAAGTTGGCCTTCAAACTATTTTACAAGAATATGACATATGGAAATATTTTGGCTCTTCAAGTCAACAACATTAGTCTCTAAGAAAGTGTTTTGCTAAAATTAATATTTTAGAAAATAATGAGAAAAATAACCAACAAAATACCAAAAATTTTATGTAACAAAATTGTATTTATATGGAAATTTTTTATTTTAAGCATTTACAATAAGACCTTATATATATTAAATTATTTCATACAATATATATATATATATATATAGTCAAAATAAAACTAAAAAAAAATTCCATTGAATGTATGGTCTTGAGGACCAGAGTAGAAGAAATAAAAAAAATAACGGCCATCCTAATGTACATATTACAAAAAATCATTTTAAAACATTCTTAATTACCTTTCAAATGATTTATAACGTGTCCATATTATCAAAAAAAAAAGCCTGAAATATATTTGTAGTTTTCATTAATAACAAACTGAGTTACTTATATATTTCTAGAAAAAAGTTTTAAGATATTTTTGAAAAATATGGTCGTATTGTACATAAATTATTTGTAAAACAACATACCAAATTCTACGGTTTTAAACCCTTTACAAAAAAATTGAAAAGGGTAGGCATAGGTAGGTTTGTCAATCCGTGTATAATTTCTACAATATAAATATGCGACCCATAAGGTATATATATTCTGGATCCTTATGCATAGGGAAGACGAATAAGCGATGTCCGTCTGACAGCCTGTCCATCTGTCCATCTGATGTACGTGAAATTGGTTTTCCGAAGCTCCAAGAAAAGCTAGAGACTCGTTCTTAGACTGCTGTATCAAAAATGGTTCGAAATAGATTGGTATTGAAAATCAGAAAAATCGAGCCGACGGTTTCAGAGCTGGAAAACTCAAACCTCATTTTGCCTACAAAATAACTACTGAAAACTAGTTTTCATTGCTTTTTTATTAAATAAACTTATTTTGTACTTCAATACGAATCAAATTAAAAAAAATTAAAAAGACGTTTCCAGGGTTGGAAAATTTTAACTTTTTTCTTATACAAAAGTAACGTACTAAAAAAAATAATTCCTGTTTCTATATAAATTAAACATATCATATATTCTGAAATAAAAGAAATTGGTGAAGGAAATCAGACAAATTAAAAAGGATGATTCAAGGGTTGGAAAATTTTAACTTTTTGTTATATATAAAGGTAACTAGGTTAAACTAATTTTTATTTTTTTTTATTAAAAAAATTCATTTTATTCTTCAGTATGAATAAAATTGGTATTTCTAAAAAAAAAGGTATTTCCAGGGTTGGAATACTTTAAATTTTCTTATATAAAAGTAATTTACTAAAATAAATTTTTCCCTTTTATCTATAAATTAAACATATCTTATATACTTAAAATAAAGAGATTTATATATGAAGTCGGAAAAATTAAAAAAGATGATTCCTGGGTTGGAAAACTTACAACTTTTTAAATTTTTTCTTTTTCTTTATAAATTATGTATATTTTACATTTTGGAAAGAAAAATGTGGTGTAGAAAACTATTTAAATAAAAAACCACACCTCCAGGGCTGCATATATAAATAACTAATTTAATTTTTAATTTCCTTTTTTCCATTTTTCTCTTAATATAAATTATATATATTTTTTGGGAACTACTAGATT
The DNA here is from genome assembly GCA_905220375.1 of Tachina fera. Taxonomy (NCBI): domain Eukaryota; kingdom Metazoa; phylum Arthropoda; class Insecta; order Diptera; family Tachinidae; genus Tachina; species Tachina fera. The sequence continues at coordinate 68,240,506 of LR999963.1, forward strand.
GGTATAATAATTCATAAAAACCTAAAAGGATGTACACAGACATAAGTATTCACCAATTAATATTTTCGAGTAAGAATTTAATTATATTAATTAAATTTTTAGTTGTATTAATTAATTTGAGTGGAAAAACTTAATTGATATTATCAAATTGTTTATAGGTGAAAATTTAATTAATTTTTTAATTGATACTACAAATATTTTAATTAATATTACAAATCCGTTCATAATACTTTTTTGTGTGTATATAAAAGTAGTTAAGTTAAATTGTTTTTTTTTTGCTTACAAATTATTTATACTTTATGTTTTAGAAAGAAATATTTTGGCATAAAATTTATAAAACTAAAAACATAGCTGCAGAGACCTGGAAAACTTAAAATTTTTTTGGGAAAATAAACTAATTATTTCTTTGGTAATTAAATATATTGCATATTTTAGAAAGACATAAATTAGTATTAAAAGTTAGAAAAATCAAAATTATGGTTCCAATGTTGAAAGTTGAAAAAAATTGTTCGTAATAATATAACCATAAAAAATTTTTTTCAATTAAACGTATTTCATGTTTTATTAAGATACTTACATTAACAGCCTGTTTTTGTAACATAAGTTTTTTTATATTGTACGTCAAATAACGAATGAATTGGACTTTTGGTTTTTGTACATTTTATTTTGAGTAAAACGAATAAGCTTTTAGCTTTCGTTTGAAAAATTGGTTCACGTATGTACGACACAAACAAAATCAACTGTCAAATTTAACAATCAGGAAAAATTTAACGTGTTGGTAAAGTTTTTGAATTTTTACAATTAAAATTTAAAATAATGGATGTTTTTACGAAGAAAATTTAAATATTTTTCAGCATAAAAAAAAATAATCCTTGGCAATTTAAAGTTTTGGTCCAATCAAGTCAATTACACCCTCCGAAAGTTTTGGTTTCGATATGTATGAAATACATTCCTTTCCGGCACAAGACTGGTAACCACCAGTTACGAGAAATTTTAGGAATGTTGTCACTCTAATTATAGCGAGAACGCTAGTGATTCTACTGTTTTGCTTCATTGTATATTCCATTTTCTCCAGCAGTATTCGGAAAACATCCTTGTTGGAAGTGGTATATAATCATTTTATTTATTGAACTTACTGCTCGTTTGGAAACTGTAGCGAATTTGCTGTGTCTCGCAACCTTCTGCATTATCTCGGTCGCTATAAAAAATCCAAGTGCAACGGATCAAATCATTGTTTTTTCAATACACGCGTATTTTTTGTATACTTTAAGCAAACAATTTTTGAAAACTTTAATTTTTATTTATTTTTACAATTGATTGATAGGGTTGCTTCCTTTTCATTTTTAAAGAATCTTTTAATTTTCTATGAAAAAAGCTCTAAGAATTACAACTAAATGAGTAATGGAAACATTGTTCTTAGACGTTTAATTACAAACAAAAAAAAAACTTTTATTTTCAAACGAAAAAAGAAAATGAGCTCAATTTCCAACTCGATCGTTTGCCTAATAATCGCTCGCCTTCTAACGTAAGGCAGTTCGATGAACAGGCTGATAATTCACTTTGTCTACAATTTTCATGACTGTAAGCATTATTGTTGTGCCTATAAAAGTAAAAACATTTTAGGCGTATCCATAAGAATGAATGTATAGAACAAGCATAAAAGCGGCTCTCCTGCTAAATTTTTAAAATGTTAGTTAGGTCAGTTAGTTAAAACAGCGACTACATGAATATTGTGGAAATTACAGACGACGGAATAACAAGCATATATACATATCTGTGGCAAAGAGGAAAAAGTGCTTAAATCGAGATAAGCTGATGCTGTGTTAATGGTACCTCCGTAATCTGCATACTCGACAGTATCCCTGATCAAAATCAGAATTAATTTATCAGATTTTTCAGGAAGTTATAGCACAATGACTTGCGACTTATTGTTTTTATACTTCTAATCTCATTTGGAATAATAGCTTAATTTAGGTTACACTTGTTATATATTGTAGCTTAAATATATTACTTAGAAAGGCAGTTCGATGAACAGGCTGTAAATTTTTATATGTGTTCAATTTTTATTCAAGTATAAACGAAGGTTTGTTCCATGTTGCTTATTATGCTCACAGCACAGTTATGTTTCATATCGATGGTCTTTCGTTGACAGCTTGTAACGAGTTCTTATTAGTATTTTTAGTAGAGATAAAAACAAAATTTATCGCTAAACAACAAATTAAAGAACATGTTCTGTTTCATTTCTCTGAAACCCCTCCTTTTTGCTGAATAAATTCAAAAAAATTCTTCAGGAATGTTTAAATTGAGACACTTAACAATTTTGCAACATCAAATATTATTAAATACGGGAAAATATAAAATAAGTTAGTTTACTTGGTATTAAGGTACAATACTAAAACTATTTTAGAGGTTTATTAAATAGTAGCACGGTCTTAAAACATCTCAAGTGTCAGTGAACAAGCACCGATTTTTTGGTATTGTATGACGTGACGTCGTATTTGACATGTAAAATATTTCTTAAATATAGAAAAAACTATTTAATCGAAAAATACCGATAGGTCACCTACTAAAAATTGCACTAGAGCAAAAAATTATAAATTTTTTTCCACAAAACAAGTATGTATGTATGTATGTGCCTATGTATGTATCTCTATACTCCATAAACGCACTCTTACTTGTTTTGTTTTTGTTCGCACAGAAAAATTCGTCGTTCGTCACAGTTGTGTTCCTAGCTCATGTTATATAATTAGGGTTGCCAGATATCAAAAGTCAAATAACCGGACAAAGGAAAAAATTCACGTCAATTTAGAAAACGTAACTGCACAATTTGAAATGCACTTATATTTCAAAAAAGCAAAGTGTCTATACTTTTTGAAAATATGTTTTTGTTGTGAATTGTAAGTGGGGTACAAAGTAGTAGGGGTACTAATTAGTGTCAGGGAAAAAATGCAATTGAGTGCAAATTTGCAAGCACAATTGTTTAAGTTTTTTCTTTCTTTTTAGTATTAAAGTTTTTCAGTTGATCATATTATAATAATTAATTTAAAAAATAAAATTGGCAAAAAAATCATTTTTCAAAACTAAAAGAATTATTTTTTTAACGAAACAAATTGTATTTTAGCTGGTAACTGGACAATTCTCAAAAAAAAACACTGAACAATGTAGGCCACACAAGGTTGCCAGGATACCCTATATATAATATTAAATATATAAATGTTTACCATATAATAGTTAATAAGGTTTGTTTTAAAATTTTGATAAATATTTAGTCATATGTGTAAAAATTAAATTAATTTTAGTCGATTTTTTAATTACAAAACAAAATACCTGCGAAATGTTACTATTTTTTTCTGGTAGGTATTGTCGAATATAACAACAATCTGTGTTTGAAATTTTCCAAACACATCCAAAATCTTGAGTTACGGGTAAAAAACCGGTTTTATTTTCGTACCCGTAGGTACTTATCAACCTCTAACTAAGTTAAATATCAACCGATTTTTAATTTATAAACGGAATACGAAAGCAGAGACTAAATTTACGGTCACATTTGTCAAGCATTTGCCCAAAAAGCGTAACCATTAATGCTAATATATATATATATACATATATATACATATTGTTTCAGTAAATTTCAAATATATGTCTATATTTTTTTCACAAAATATAATATTTTCGGTTATTTCAACACTTTTCTACTTTGGACTCGTTCTTACGCACAATTTTTTTACTGGAACCAATAACAAAAAATGAAATAAAAAATATGTACCTCGAAATTTTTCAACTAAATTTGTAGAAAAATTTTATTTTTCGTCACCGTTAATTTATTTGATAATGATTGAATCAATTTTATTTTCAATTAAAACTTTAATTGTATTCACTAAAAAAATTACTGCACTTAAAAATTTTTTTCTTCTGTATTCAGTAAGCTATTTAGTTTTTTTATAATTTTTTAACTCCTCTGTCCGTATATTCGAATAAGAAACAAAAAGAAACTCAAAAAACTAAATAAAAGCTTAAGAAAAAAAATTTGCAATTGCCTTATTTAACAAATCAAGCAAATTATACGAGTACACTTTAGTCAAGGCCATTCGTTAGAATTATTGCAAAAATAAAAATAAATGGAAATAAAGAAACAGAACTAAACCATAAAACTAGTTAATGAAAACACATTTAACAACGTCTTTTCTATGCCCCAGGTATCTGCATGTGTCTGATGTTCCACACTTAAAACGAGAACATAAATCTAAATTCATTTGGGTTAGCGCTTAATTAATGTTGTGCAAGAGAGAATAGCAATAAAAAAATAGAAGACACCATTATGTTTAATGTATTTATCTGTTAAATACTAAATATATTTTTTTACAATTGATTAAGGTGCTGCACGAGTACTATTGACATCAGTTAATCGTGTTTTTTGGGAAATGTTATAAATATGTATTTTGAAATTTGTAATTACTTGTGATAAAAAAAAATTATTATAATAATGTAATATTATAAAATGATTACAAAATGTCAAAACGAATGGTAAATAATACGATGAAAATTTTACATTCAATAAAATTTTATAATTTTTTGAAAATTTTCTATATGATAATACTTTCATCTGATCAGAGTTGCATTATTACGAAGTCCAAAGTAACAAGTCGTCTATTTTGACGCCTTTTTCAAGACGTCATTTATGGTATATGTCTTCGTCTTAACCAGATATACATAGATACTGTATATGCTTATCGAATTGAATAATTTTTTGTAATTTTAAATCCTCAGAAAAACATAAATGTGAAAAAGGGCCAAATTCCTGTCCAAAATTTCGGCCATTAAAAGTAGTGAGATATAAATTTTGACCAAGTTCTTGTTTGCCACAATACCTAACACAGAAATATGTTATGTATTATATAAACTTGTAATCGTAAGGGTTTCATATAATTTCTAGACAAGGTCCTATAAACACAGAAACTGCCCAACATTCTACAAGCCCAGTTGATCCATAAGCCCGAAACAGTTGAAACAATTCGCAATATGGAGACGAGATATTTGCCAGAAAGAGAGAAAGAGAGAGAGAGGCAGCTCAATTTCGAATAATCACCAACGTTGCCGATTTCTGTGTAATTATCCTGAAATGGGACAACAAATTTTCTCTTGGACTATTTTTGATCTATAAACCCGAAACAGTTCAAGATATGGTTTTGGCGATCGCATATTGTAAGACAGAGAGAGAGAGAGAGACAGTTCAATTTTGAATTAGCAAGCCAAATGCACTAAAAAAAAGAAGAAAACTCAAAACGCCAAATTTTTAGCGTTAGTGCCAAACCAAAAAATTTTGTATCTTTCTTAAAATTACTTTAATAACAACTTGATTCATTTATTTTTTCAGTGCAAAGCATACCTTTTTTGTAAGATATATTTCATTAATGATGACAATATTGCCGAAATATGGAATAACTTAGAAAATACTAAACATAATTACTAAACATAATTCACTCGTTTGAATCTTTACTCGTTTTTTATGTTAGTGATTTTTACGGTGTTTAGGTATCAAAATTACGCTTTTAATTGCTTTTTTTATTTTTTTTTTGATGTGCTTTTAGAGTCTATTTTGAATGATCACCAGCGTTGCATATTTCTCCGTAATTATCCAAAAATGGGACAGCAAATTTTCTCTTGGACTACTTTTGGATCATAAAACTTTTTTTGTTTAATTTCGCCTCAACATTAATCAAACATTTTCATTACTTTAAAAGTATTTCACTTTGAAAATATATTTTCTTATTCTATTGTACAGTGGAAAGAATTAAAATTAATAACAACTGACATGAGGAATATATTGCCCTATATATTCCAGTGATTTTATTTTCGTTTCATCAATTCCAATAAAATTAAAACCATACATAGTGAAAAATTTTTCGATTTTTTTTTAATTAGTGTGAATTTTAATAAGAAATAATTCATAGTTAGGCTCAAGTTCAGTAATTTCAATTCTTATTGAATGAAATATTTTTATTAATTAATGTGAGTTTCTAAAGAAGAGAAGGAAAATTAAACTTAGACTTTAAGCTGGGGGAAATACCGATACTTTTCTGTGCAGCCACGCACTTCATTAGCACCCTAGTCTATCTACTTGGGTAGAGATTCTTATTAACATCAGCTATTTAACTTAAATTTACAATGAAACGGAATATGAGAAACAATTGTTGTGTATACAATTGATTTACCTTTGGTAAACACATTTATAAGTATCACTATTAATTTTCTGTTTTTTCCAAACCATACATATTTTCACTTTTTTCAACAGACAAATCTTGTACACAATTCATACATTGTCAAATTATTAAGCAATCGTTTTTTGATACCAATGGTGCATGAGTTCGGAAATTTTCAAGTGAAATTTTATTTTTGATAATTATATATTTATGATATATATATATATATATATATATATATATATATATATATATATATATATATATATATATATATATATATGTAAGGTTTTAATTTTATTGGAATTGATGAAACGAAAATAAAATCACTGCGAATGAAAATTCTAATTCGGAAATTTTCACATATGGAATTCATGATAAGGCTGTATTCACGAGCATTTTGCCAAGGAAAGTATAGAACGAAATGGAGGTCACTATTTTTAACCAACCAAAGATACATATCGTTTGCATATAAAAAGGCCCTAACTCATATTAATTTTTAAAATATAGATTTTTTAGATTTTCGATACTTTAGATTGACTTCTACCAACATATATAAAAAAAATTGATTCAAAAAAAAAAAGTGATAGCCTTTGTATATTAAAGTATAGACATGTATGTGTGTATGTTGAAGTTGTTGTCAAACAATTTTATTACGTTTTGAGTAAAATCACGTTAGCCTTTTAAGTGACATAAGAGGAATTACTTAAAAGTTTGTAATGGTGCTATTATTTTGACCGCTGCTGTATAATTATAATAAAAATTATTATTGATTATCACACAAAATTTGGCCTGTGTACTTGATATAATTTTGGATAATATTGAAGTTTTGTCTATGTTAATTTAACACATTTAAACTATTTTTTTGGAGTTACGATTATGTTGCAATAAAGGAGCAGCGAATATACATATTTAAATATTTTTTTACAGCGTTCCCCCTTGAAACCATTGTCATTAAAAAAATACTTGAAATTTTTATTGCCTTATTTTCAAATCATTATTATTTATTATGGTTGCCATTACATAAGCCTTATTACTCAATCACAAACGAAGAACGAATACCCTTTTAGAGCTTTTCGCTAGTAAGATATTAAATAAAATTTTTAATAAAAAGAACTTTGACTTCTGAGCACATGCTAATTAATGAAAATTCGTAGGTACATGTTAATTAAAAGAACTGCGGTAAGTAAGCAAAATTATGAAAAACTTATACATATGTTAAAGTCATAAAGAAATTGAGTTAATAATGGCTTTTTATAAAATATAATGATAAGCTTGAAAAGTTCTGAGACTTTTTAACAATCGTTTTGCTTTGCAAAAATAAAAAATAAAAAATACGATTATGTACATAACTCAAGGTGTTTTTTATTTTTCTTATTTAACTTTTCAGGTGAGTGAACTTTAAGAAACCACACTCATATATAATCATTTATGGCTTTCACATATTATCTATGTATGTTACCTATTTAAATTGCAACATTTACTTTAGCTGCTATTAATTACCTAAATTTTGCAACGTTTAATATGGTTAAGCATATTGTTGTTAACAAATTTAAGTAAGTTATACAATTTACTTTGATATGTGATATAAAATGCTGTTTTTTTTGCCAAAAATTTTTATAAAAATACAAAGTGGCTTAAGTTCAGTCGACCGAAAATTATGTTTGTGCAAATTGCAAATCCAGACCGGCCCACAGTTGTATATTTTATTACTACTAAAATTATTCAGTTAGCTTAGTTTCAAAATGTTGCAATTAAAATACTTTTGGTTCTTATTTAACATTTATTTATGAAATTTAAGAAATTTATTATTCGACATATTGTCATAATTATATTTGAGTTTGAAATTTATTTGCTGGTGGTTCAGCTTGGTCTATATGCATTTCATTGTTGCTGTAACAAATCATCAGTAGACTTCAACCACACAGTTTGAATAGTCACAAGCCTCTTATCCCATGCACAGACTTTCAAGAACTATTTGAGAATTCACAAATAATAATATTTTCGAATATAAATTATTTGCTGGGTTTTGTATAAGTTTCTAAGCCTACTATGCTTATTTTTCTTTTGTGATTTTCAAAAAGCTGAAGCTATTATCTGCCGAAAACTATGAAACTGGTAGGAAAATTTGAGGAGTGGGTGAAAGTTAGTGATATAAAAAATCGAACTCGTGCACAACGTCGCTGAAGAATAACTGAGAATATTTTTGTTATAGCCTATAGTTTTGAGAAGAACCCAGTTTTGTACACTTCTCAGCTATATCTAAAATTGGACATTCCACAAACGAAATTATAATAAATTTTTTTAAAAGATCTTACAATATTGTCAGATCTGGCAATGCACTGTTAATCAAAAATTGACAGCACAATAAAGATTGTCTGATCGCACCGTTCTATCAAATTTGTCAAAAAATCTTGCAATCTATTGCCAGACGATATGAAAACAAATTTATTAAAAAAAAAATTTGTTCAGTTTACACATGTGCACGGTTGTCTTATGCAAAAATCCGTTGTTATTTGGTGAAAATTTGTCAGAAATTGTCCTTGTGTTAAATGTAAAAAGTGGAAATGTAAATTATTACAGGCCATAAAATAGCAATTGCAATGATTTTTGGCTGATTACATTTTATTTTATTTTTGTATCTTACTTTTTATTTAATTTTTTTTTAAATTTTAAAATCAAACTTGTGCAGTGTTGCAATATACAACAATTACATTTACGCCATTTTCAGATACATAACCTTTGCACGTCTGGCAATATTAAATTTTATGACAAATATCTGGCAATAATTTCACAATTTCACCGCAATGTACTCACAGGATTGTAATGCCGAGTTCACATCTGGCATTTCTTGTGTTGCCTATATGTGATGTCATTTTCAAAATATGTGCAACGCCGTTCACATTATTTTTTTTATATGGAAAGCAATGTCACACAAAGAAAAATATCGGAAATGAAAAAAGTTTCCAGCAGTATACGCCATAATGTGTACTCGGCATAACATTCCTGACAACTTGTTGTCAGCTGATAGTGTTGCAATGGAGTGACAATAGCTTTTTCTGGCAACATTGTTAGACCTAAATTACCGGCTGTAACACAGTGTCCATACCTGATAATTTTATATCATAACTGGTAATATAACGCCGGCAGAACAACTGTTATTTTTTATTTTATCAAGCAGAGTTGTCGCATTTGGGACGCGGAAGGCCCAAGAATTATTATTATTATTACGATTACAAATTATTACGATTACAAATTTATATAATTCATACAATGTTGCAGTGATAGGTATTGTACCAAATACGAACTTGGTCAAAATTTTTATCTCATTACTTTTGATGACCGAAATTTTGGAAAGGAACTTGGCCTTTTTTCACATATATGTTTTTGTGAGGATTTACAATTACAGTTATCAACCAAACATGTACAAATATACGTCATATAATTGTGCACAATGGGTATTTATTTGTCATAATTTTAATTTGTATTTATTTAGTATTTCGCAATAAGTTTTGCTGCGATTGGATTCTAATAGATATTGCTGCATAAATACAATGAACAATGTTTTGTAATTGCAACAATTATATATTTTCATTGTTGTTGTTGTTGTTGTTGTTGCAATTGCTGTTGCCAGTGTTTTTAAGTTGCGAGTAAACAAAATGCCCATAACCAAGTTTAGCTAAACCAGTTACAAATAATTCTATTGCAAGCATGTAATTGCAGTAACAACAACAACAGAAAATAATCAAAGTATTAATTTTTTTTACATACTAAATTGTTAAAGCATTTTAATATATTCTATTTAAACAAAAAAAAGTTATGTATATCGTCAAATAAAATGCCGAAGGGCCAAAGGTGAAACTTAATAAAAATTAATAAACTATTTAGATAGAAAGCTATTTCATCAATATAGCATTTTTAATTCCAAACTCATTAATGATACTAACCATAATAAATCGATTTTCTGACTAAATTTTATTTTTGTCTCTCTCTATGAAAATTATTAATAATTATGTTTGGCTTTTTTGCATTTTATAGGACGATATATTACTTTTTACAATATTAAATACAAATTCGTGCACAGACATACTGAACCGGACAGACAGATAGGCGGACGGACAATGTAATGTAAACCTTGACTACATATGAAGCGGATACAAATGACGTTTTTGTGTTAAAGTATTATTTTCGTTTCTTATTTATTTTAGTATAAAGTTTTAAGTTAAGATATTTGGTTTTCGTTATTTGTTACTTCTGTCTAAATATGTTCATTCTTAATATGTAAAGTCTTTTGCCGTGGGGCAATTGAAGTGATTCTTTAAGTATATGCGGCATGCAATGATGTTGCAAATGACGAATTAATTGCAATAATGATCTTAATAAATTGTTATTTTGTTAAAGAACTAAATATTCAAATTCTTAACTTGCTAGTTTTAACACGTTTAACATTTCTCAGCAAGTATATGGGCTTGGGTTTTGCTAGTTTAGATTCTTTCATCACTTCCGAAATCGGAATTACGTTGGTCTTTATTCGTTGTTGGTTAAAAACTAAAGTGCTGATTTCCATGAGATTATTATTCTCAGCAGCATCATGGATTATGTAATGTATGTAAAGCATTTTCGTTGAGAAAATGTTAACATAGCATGAAGAAAATGTTTTCAAAATTCAATCAATCGAAAGAACATTAACTACTCAATTTTATGTATATCATACATAAAACACTTAATTGAGAGAAAATAAAAATTTAAAGTATTATTTTTATATAACCCACAATATCTCTGAAACTAAAGGCGCTAGAAAAATAAAAAGCCAATTTTGTAATCAGTGAACAAAAATACATAATGAATAGCTATATTAGGTTAAAAAAATATAATCAAAACCTATTCAAGGAATAATGCAAATGCTAAATGTCATTATACTCGTATCTTTAAAACTAAAACTGACAGGGAAAAACTAATGACACCATTGTAAGTAGAAGATAAAAATACATAAAGATCATATATTTTTACTTAAACATCAAAACCACTATTTTACAGTGTTATGATTGCAGGGTTGGAAAATTTAAACTTTTTGATATAAAAGTAACTAGAAAGTCAAATTAATTTTTTCTTTTTCTTTATAAATTAAATATATTTTATATTTTACAATGAAAGAGTTTAGTATAAAAAATTTACAAAATATAAAATAGCTCCAGAGCTGGGAAACTTAAATTTGTTTGGTACAGTCGTATATAAGTAACTACATCAAACAAATTTTTTTTTGCTTCCAAGGTTGGAAATTGAATTTTTATTATTTTTTTTAACTTATGCTCTGAGTCACTGTTGCCAGATTTGCAGATTTCTCTGCATTTTGCTGATTTTTCATTGCAAAAATGATAAAGTATGTTTAGCAGATTTTCACTGCCAAATTACAGATTTTCTGAGGTGCTTGTGTAACATGATTATATATTACTTGTGTTTCTTTACTGCGTAAAAGAAATAAACATGGTTTTACTGTCAGAATCATGCACTTAAGAATCATGCACATATGTATGTTAAAAAGAAAATTACAAATCTGTGGAAAGAAATATATTGATATATGTACAAATTGCATACTAAAATATGAAAACTCAACTCAAAATTATTGAAATAGTGATGTTTTTTTAACACAGTCTCCTTGAGCAATATACAGTATCGTAATATTTGTTTTTCTGTAACATACTTGCGTCATTTGAACAGTATCAACAGTTTTTTGCTTATTATGATTATCTCGGATTTTTTGATTTGTAACAATATATGTACATATGTAAATGTATATTCAGGTATGTGATGAAAACCGATTTAGACACAAAACCAATTTGACAAGGATAAAATGTGTGATGTGTTTGCTGTAGTCGTTTTTTCAATAATTTTAACTTTTGTTTTTAATAGTTCTTATAACATTTTTTTAATATAATATCTTTTAACAGCTCTATTATATTGTTTAAATTTAAAACTTTTCATATTTTTTACCCAATTTCTAAAAATTTTCGGTAACATTTTGTGGCAACATTGCTTTGAGCACAATATTGTTATACGCTGACGGTTTGGAAACGATTTCACATTAGTTTTTAGTGAATTGAGAAAGCATAAAATATATCGTTACAGAAAAGTTATAACTACAAAATTAGTTAATTAACATATTTCGTTTCTTTGAAACTATTCTTTTACTGAACAAAACCGAAAAATTCTTTGGGAATAAATAGTTTATATAATATCGCAATATATGTATGTATGTATGTATTTTAATATTGACAGTAGGATGTTTGAATTGAAATTATTTAACATTTTATAATATTATGATTTATTAAATACCGGAAAATATGATATAAGTTAGCATAGTTGGTCTGGATTATTTTAGTTTTAGTTATTAAACTATACTATTATTTAATAGTATAGTACGATTTTTGATCATTAGATCAGTAGCATTATGGATACTTATTATAGCTATGATATTTATTGATCGATACAGGAGTTGATCCACGTGGTGCAATGCAACATTCTTTGAAGGTATTTGGCTCTATTACACAGAGAAATTTTCCTATCAGGAAACTTCAAATTATTTACACAAATAATTTCGCTTCAGAATAGTAGTAATAATCCTTCAAATAATTTGTGATATGTGTATATAATAATGTCCTTATCTTTTTTTAAATCAACACTAAGACGTTATTTTCGTAACAAAAATAATCGACACTATTACAGTTATAAATTTATTTTATTTTTGATTTCTTTGTATTTAAAAACAGACTACGAAAATAATTTAAACTTATTGCTTCAATTTGTTTTTTTTTCGTTCTTTTATAAATTAATTAATTGTTGTAGTCTGTATAAAAATACATTAATTTTACAAATTTCAAGTGTCTATATACATATGTACATACAATTGTATATATATTACATCGGACTTTAGCATTTTTCATTACTCGTTTTAGAACACCCTTTGATTTTTAAGTTTCATATATTTACTGATTTAGGAATCAGCGTTGTACATACTCTGTCCAAATTTCAGATCCGTAGCTCTTACGGTTTCTGAGAAAATAGTATTCTTCCTAAAGCATGAAACATGTTTAAGAAGAAAAAAATATAAGTTTTCCATACCTGGAAACGTCTTTTTAATTTGTTTTTTTTAATTTTTTTTAAATTAGAAATTCCAATTTTATTCATAGTGAAGTATAAAATAAGTTAATTTAATAAAAAAGTAATAAAAACTAATTTTCGGTAGTTATTTTGTATGGGAAGATAGAGTTTGAGCTTTCCAGCTCTGAAACCATCTGCTTGATTTTGATGATTTTCAACACCAATCTTACTTGAAAAATTTCTGACACAGCAATCTAAGAACGAAGTCTCTCGAAAAACCGATTTCACGTACAGACAGACGGACAAATGGACAGACGGACATCGCTTGTTGGCCTTTCCTATGCATAAGGATCCAGAACGTATATACTTTATGTATCGCTAATTAATATTATGGAAATTACACACGGAATGACAAACCTATATATACCCTTTTATAATTTTTTGGTAAAGGGTATGACAATGAGAACGATTGCCCGATTGCAGTTAGAAAATAAATAATGGGAAATGTATAGAAACGTTTTAAAATATTTGCTGAGAATTTTACATCATCATATAATATAATTTTATTGCATTGTTATTTACAACATTAAGTTTGTTTTATTTAGCTAAGTAGCATAGCTATAACCGGATGTCCTGAGACACCTTTCTTCTTTTCTTTTTTTATTTAGTTTCCGATGTCGGTATCAATATGGTAATGGCTGGCAAAAGTTTTAATTTATTCATAAGCATTCAATTGGCTTTAGATGTGGGTGAATAAATAGCGATTATAAAGAATTGATATCTGTTAAGGTCCTCTCTGATTAATTTAAAATCTTTGAATCAAATTGTTTAGTAGTAAAGTACCCATAGCTCACTAACTATAAATTGCATTACAGAAAAAATTAAATTATCCATTTTTGATCAAAACAAATATATATGTACATATACATATATCCCTATATTTTACAAAACATTTCGCAATTTTCTTTCCTTTCCAATCTTTTTTTTTTTTTTTTGCTTATAAAATACACATTATCTAAACAACAAATTAAGAAAAGATCTAAATAAAGTACATGTAAAAATGGCGCTTGAAAAAGAATGTTAATAGCACTGCACATTTATATGTAACATTAGTTAAAGAAAAAAGACGTGATTTTAAATAACAGCCGCTCCTACAAAAAATAAGTTAAAAAAAAAATAAACCTAAATACTTTATAAACTAGGAAAAAAAAAATGAGAACAAACAAAAAATAATAACAGAAAATAATAGTTTGTTTAGGTAAAAATGTAAGCTTTTAAAACAACTCTAAAGCAACATTCTACAAGCTGAAGTGAACTGAACAATTTGCCACCTTCCTTCCACTCTTGACATTTCTAGATTTGTTAGCTTAATGTTTTATTTGTATTTATTTCTCTCTGTTTAATTTAAATTTAAAACAGGTTCTATATTAACGTAATACTTGCGACCGTAGCTGCACAAAACGTACTCGTATCTCTAAATTACAAATTAAAATAAAACAATACTTGCTGCATTTCAAATAAAAAAAATCTTAATAAATATTTGTTTATTAGATCTAAACAATATAAATATATACCCGTATCTAACAGTTAGTACATATTTTGTAAAAAGTGAAAGGCTAAAAACTAGTTTCTTACAAACATTATGCAGGATGGACGGGTTGCTCTTGTTGTGTTTGTTAAATTAATATTATTGTTATGTCTGTTGGACAGGTAACGATTATTTAGAAGATTAAATAACTTTTTAACAAAATATTTTATTAACTTTCTTCTATATATAAAATGGCCAAAAGCAAACACGAGTAGATAAAAAACTTTAACACTTGACCACCTTCCTTGCGCTGAAATCAAACCTCAAGAAGCAAAGAAAAAAAGGTTAACAATAATAAAATCTTTAACAAAACTTAAAATGTAGCCAACGCTAACTAACACAGCCAATAAACTCTGTATATAAGCTTAAATTAATGCTTCGAATAACACTAATTAAATAACAAAAGCATGATGAGATCATGCACTCTGCCACTTTTTCACTTTTATGAATTTATCACCATGAAATGCTCAGTGAGTGAGAAAAGATCACTTGAATTATTTGTTTTCTGTTTTATTATTTTGTATTCTTCATTTAAATTATACGAGCATTGTATTTAAAGGCTTTTACTTTTTTTTTGGTTTTTGTTTTCAACCTTCCACACCATTTGACATTTTAGTATTTACAAATACCCTACGCCATTAAACTTTAGAGGGAAGTATGTATATAATTATAATTGTTTTGAATATCTAAAGATAGTGGTATGTGGAGGTATCAGAATCAATTTGATAAGTTGAATCCTTCAATAATTTGGCGACAAATTTAGAATTATTGCAAAATCTCTTAACAATTCCATCTTGGTTCTTGGCTTATGAATTGTTTTGTTTGGTTTTGGCATAGTCACTGGTCACTGAACTATACCGACTTCGGCAGATATTAATCCTAATGTAACATCAGAGGGCCCTCCTTCGTCAGTATTGTGTAGCAGAATCATCGGCAAAATAAAGTAACGATTAAAAGTGGCTACTAAACACAGCTTCAAAAATTTAATGCGCCTCATTGAGACCAGAGCCTCTGCATGCAACTCTGCATTATAACGTGCAAAACATAGAGTTGTAAAAGAAATAGAAGCTTTCCTCTCTCCATTTCTTCCTTCACCCTCTGTCTTCTCTATCACTATTCCTTTCCTAAAGAAAGTAATACCATAAGTAGTAGTAAGCATTCATTGCCTGAGTGTTACTTCTCTTTATAAAACAAAAAAAAACTCAGCAAAGCGGTTATTTTGAGTCCAAAATTTTAACTATTGGTCCTGCTCTGCAAATCACGATATGTAAAACTACGCTTATTTTAGGAAATGAATGAGAGCTGAGACATTGCTTTGAAGTTTTAATAAAACATTCTATTATAAATGACAAAAAATTAAAACATCATTTAAAGCCAGTCTTTAAAATACCATTAAGAACAGTCAGCTTTTAATAGTTTGTTTTTGAAAACATGTGACTTGAAATCCCCGTGATTTTCAGCAGAGGCCTTTATACCTTTATACTTTTAATATTTCAGAATTAAGCTGAATTTACTCATTTGATACAGACAAAATTTTTTTTGGAAAAATTTATTTTTGTATACCACATACATAAAAACAAAATTGCATACAAAAATAAATTTTTTGAAGCAAAAATTTTGTCTGAAACAAATTAAAATTCAGCTTTGGTTTTTTTAATTTGTCCCAATTATCAGAAAATAGCCAATAGATCAACAGCACTAATACACATGCAGTTGAAAGCTTTCTACAAAAATAAGAAAAAAAATTTTAACATGAATACTAGCCATAGTGCTGGGAAGTGCTGGAGAGTATTGTAGCAAGACTTTAGCCAACAAAAAAACACAAAAAGGGTGGAAATGAACCATATTGTTTTCGCTAAGCTGTCCGTCTGCTGTCTATCAGCCACAGGCTGTTTTCTCGAAGGGCCTGAAATTTTCACTACAACACTATTTAAAACTACAACAACAAATATATGATAGGTAAAAATTGTAAAAGGTGTTTTAAGGCGGCCAACTAAACATGTTGATCTCTTAATGTAATATACAAACAATTATACATATATAGACACTCGAAATTTACACAGCTAGTGTATTTTTATGCACACTACAACAATTAATGTAATTTCGACTATTTACGAACTTAGTAATTCTGACACCTTGCTGCAAGCGGAAAACGTAAGAAAAACTCATCAAGTTTTCAAAAACACTAGAACTTAAAACCGTAAAAGTAAAAAAATTCGAAACGAAAAATCATCAAAATAAAAAAAGCTTAAATAAAAAATATCACTCAAAACAAAATGAGTCTCTGAAATGCAAATAAATCACCAGAAGTAAAAATGTCGCCAAATAAGGAAAAAATGCAAACAACTAAAAAAAAAAACAAAAACAAAAAAAGCGCTAAAACTAAAAAAAATCGCTAATACAAAAAAAATAACTGAAATAAATCGGCAAAACCGAAAAAATCCCTTAAGTGAAAAAAAAGGGCCAAAACTAGAAAATCGCCAAAAACCGAAAAAAACTGGCATAATATAAAAATACGCTAAAACATAAAAAACGATACAAAATAATGTATATATCTTAATAAGATATTCGATTATATCGGCTAACGTTTGTATGGAACTACTAGTGTGCGAGTCAAAGTCGCACTTTATAGGGCATTTACACTAGAGATGAGCCATATTTCGAAACCTGTTACTTTTTAACAGCGATTGAAAATTCACTTATCACAACTGTGATTCAATTTATCAAGTAACAGGTTTTGGAAATATAGTTCTTGCATACAAACTTTGAACGTTCTTGTATGCTTACTTCACAGTAAATGAAGCTACCATATTAGTTTTTTCACCAAATCGTCAAATCGTATTTTCTGGCAACTATGTACAGCTCTCACATTTTGGTATTTGCAAATTTATTGTCTCTCTGCCTCTTATACGATAATTCTCAATATTTGGATGGGGTTGGTTGGTAATTGTTTGTTCTTGTTGTATTTATCAAAATACCAATAAATGAATACTTTTAAAGCAGAGGTGAAATGTCTTAAACCATTTTTACAGTCACTGTTTAATTTCACTGCTGTTCTTCTTTACAATTTTTTCAAAATAACAGAACTGCTACAAAAAAAATACTGCTAAACTGTGATCAAAGTCACAGTTTAAAAGAACAACGATTTAGAAATCACGTTCACAAGGGGCAAAATTATTAAAATATCACTGTTCTGCTCATCTCTAATTAACACCTGCAGAAAATCTCTAAAATCTTTATCAAAATCTATACCATTTAAACTAACGTTTTTGACATTCATCAAGATTTTTTATCCGAAAACAGGCCAATTAACTAAAAAATTTCCAAAACTACTATTTGTAAAAAATAAATTAAAATAGATAAAAATAGATTTTGTTTTATATGTGAAATCTAGTAAAAAGCTGCAAGATTTAGCTCGTAATCTTTTCAGTACTAGTTTTTGATACAATGAGTATTGTGAGTAAAAAAAGTATTTGCTTTTTACTTAAAAAAATGTTTTTAAAAAAACACATTCATAATTGGGGTTTTTAAAACTATTTTTTAAGTAAAAAACAAGTACTTTTTTTATTAATAATTCCCAATATAAATGCCCTATTACTGAATTTATTTTTGTATTCGATAAAGTGTATTCGTGTATCGAAGACACCTGCTTCAATAGGTGGTGGAAGGCGTGGCTAACTTTCAATGATCTAGGACAACTCCTTATAGCTTTTCAGCAAAATGATATGAAGTCATACCACTGTGCACAGGTCGAAGTTTTTAAGATCCATTTCTAGAATGTATAGCCCCCAACAATATATTTATTTATCTTATTTAAAAAATTTTATCTGGTTAATGAAAAATTCCATTAAAGGCAGTAAAATGATACAGTCAGCAAGGCAAATTTTAAAGTATGTATGAAATTCCTACACGACAACCGATCATCTCTAGATCAGTGTTAGTTTATTACTGACACCATTGATTGCTCTATTTTTTCTCTCATCAAAGGCTTTTTTATACCCGCTTATCCCACTCACTATGAATGACAAAATTAATATTCTAACCCACTTCAAAGCAAAAGTAGGCTCAATGTCTGCTTAAACCTTTGTCAATTATAGACCAGTTAAAAATAATTAATTATATTTTTCCATTTATCAAATAATACTCTCAATATAAAAAAAATAGCTAAAACTCAATTGCATTTGTTAAGTCCTAATATACACTATGCAAGTCTTATTGCTTGGCTGATTAGTTTGTTAGGAGAGAGAGACGATGGCAAAAGAAATACTTCCACTTAGTAAACTGCTGGCATTAAAAAATAATAAACGACACAAAACATCTTATGTAGGGTACCACAGTTAAATCACTTTGCAAAATGTGATTACCATATAATTCCGCTGATGGTTTGCAAAAAAAAAAAAAGAACGTCAAGATTAAAGCCACAAAAACCAAAATGTCAAAATCATAAATTTAGAAAAAATAAAAATAAAAAACACCTAAATATTTTCATTTCAACTAAAAATGAAATAGACAGACAGACTGACAAAACCACAATGACTGACTTGACTTACTGACTGGTTAAAGTTCAAGCATGAAATATAATTTGAATATTGGATTTTTATAAAAAAAATTTAAAGAACTTAAATTAAAAATAATTTTAATCAGAAATAATTCATATTAAGGCTTAAGTTCAGTAATTTCAATTCTTATTGAATGAAATATTTTTATTAATTAATGTGAGTTTCTAAAGAAGAGAAGAAAAATTGAACTTAGACTTTAAGCTGGGGGAAATACCGATACTTTTCTGTGCAGCCACGCACTTCATCAGCACCCTAGTCTATCTACTTGGGTAGAGATTCTTATTAACATCAGCTATTTAACTTAAATGTACAATGAACGGAATATGAGAAACGATTGTTGTGTATACAATTGATTTACCTTTGGTAAACACATTTATAAGTATCACTATTAATTTTCTGTTTTTTCCAATTTTTCATTTTTCTATTTTAGGTTAGCACGAAATTAGTTTACTCTACGTCAGTATGTTTAACTATTCTTAGTTATCTTTTTACGATCATCCCATTAATTATTTTTACTTATATTAAAAATAATTTTTATAAAGATAAAAATATAAAAAATAAAAGGATAAATATTTTGCAAAAATTGCTTACCATTTCTTTACGCAATGTTGCTATTTGTGTATCCAATTTACTACCCGGTATCGCTGGTGGTATTTCCGATATCGTTTCATTGCCATTTATTTCTTTTAACGGTGTCGTTGCTGATGTGGATGATGCTGTTGTCGTTAATGTCGTTGCTGTATTGTTAAGTTTATCACTTGCATCTTTGAGTGCATTGTTGTTATTGTTGCTATTTTTATTATTTATATTTAAATTATTATTATTTTCTTTTTGGTTTTCATACTGATTTAGCTCATTATTTTTTGTATTTTTCATTTCCGTATCAACATCACTAACTAGACCCGAATCTGAGGCTAACATTTTATTTATACCGCTGAGACTTTTTGGTAACGGTGGTAAATCATTGATTGACATTATTCTGCAAAATTGTAACAAAGAAAAATTTTTAGTTAATATTTTTTGTCTATTATGTGTAGTTTAATTTATAAAGAATGAAATTATAATCAATTAAAGAAATT
Organism: Tachina fera; assembly: GCA_905220375.1. Taxonomy (NCBI): domain Eukaryota; kingdom Metazoa; phylum Arthropoda; class Insecta; order Diptera; family Tachinidae; genus Tachina; species Tachina fera. The sequence continues at coordinate 68,261,030 of LR999963.1, forward strand.
TTGCAATATTCCTATGTACACATGAACATGAACGGTGCACATTAAAATAGCTTAAATTACAGAGTGTAGAACCGAAAAATTACATTTAAAGAATTTCAAATTATCCACACAGAAAAAAGTATTCACCAATTAATATTTTCAATTAAGAATTTAATTGTATTAATTAAATTTTTAATTGTATTAATTATTTTGAGTGGAAAATCTTAATTGATATTATCAAATTGTTTATAGGTGAAAATTTAATTAATTTTTTAATTGATACTACAAATATTTTAATTAATATTACAAAATCATTCATATTACTTTTTTGTGTGCATAGTCGACTAGAACGGGACTTTTTTTCAACTCTTTAATGTAGAAGAGTTTTCTCCAAAAGAACGACCAGGTTCACCCAGAGAGAGAAAAAGAGAGCGCTTTGCAATTTTAGCTATAATTTACACAAAATTAGGACTTCCTTCTTAAAGGTTCAAGCAGACGTGCCATATCATAATGGCATTGCCACAACCATTGTCATATCTATAAATACATTTCCTTCATCTATTAGTGCTAACATAACCATAAACAGCTGTTTATGTGTTCATTTGCTTATTCATTTCTAAAGTGCAACAAAAAATACATATGTCTAACCAGTACGTACATAGTACATATGTCTACGACGAAAAAACAAAATTAAACTGACTTCTATGGTTATAGTTATGACTATAATATTATGGCGAATCACCTATAATCAAATACAGTGTCACCCATAAGTTTGGTTGGAACAGCTGTTTTGTTTGGTACGTTTAATTCAACCTTCAACCGAAGTATAAAAGTAGCACAAAAAAATGTTATGCCTACTTTTAGTTCTCCCAATTTCAAAAGGAGACGATAAATGCGTGACACTTTTCATTACAAAAATGCAAAACATTAATTATTTCTCTTTCAAAAACTGTGTTAATTGATGTTACACTTATATATAATTAAAAAAAATAAATTACAAACAAACAGAAAATCGACCTAGATCATTTTCTTTTGCATCAGCATTAAATTACAACATTCATTATCTAGAATTTCAATGAATTCCACCGTCAAATCTGGGCTGGCTTATTTGGCCAATTGATCTGTCCTCATGCACTCTTGCTCGTATCTTTATTTACGAGCATTCCATAATAAACTATTATGTATAGATGAAGAAAAAACAAAAAGAACAAAACCAAAGTAAAACAATGGTGTAAAATTTCTATTGTGTTTAGTTTTTCTTATTAAAAATATTTAAAAAAATTAACAAACTTTGCTCTACAATGAAGAAAAAATGTCATAAATTGTAATCAATATCATGCCAGTTGAACGTGATTTCTAGGTCATAATGTACGAAGTATTAGAAAATAAAGCTAAGAAAAAAATTAAAACCAAACTAAAAACTAAACCAATGAACCAACCGACCAACCAACCATTCATCTATCCATTTGTGCAAGTTGCAATAGGTATGACAATGTTAACATACATACACACACACAAACTATTTTTTGCACAAAAACTTACTTGTACATAATCTTGAAGCAACTCTTATTTATGTTGCAATGTTAAAATGTCGTGACGCTAATAATCAACTGCATTGCAACGTAGTACGAGTAGCTGCTGCAAGCACACAAAAACAACAAAATGCAATAAACAACAAAATAAGAAATAGATTGGTTAATACATTAGATTATTTTACAACTATTGCTATAATAGAATAACAAGCGAACGAGTGAAGAGAAGACGGACGGACTAACTAAAAAGTAAAGCAGATCTGATATTCTCTCTAAAAACAGATGGGTGGCGAGTATTTACAAGTCACAACTCAATTCAACTCTGAAAGGCTTAAACCTTTTTATGGGCTGTAGAATATTAAAAAAAAGGTATAGATTTGTCAAAAAGACAGAAAGAGATTTCCAACTGAGAGTTGTTTAATTTGGACCCACACAAGCACCGCCTGTACATTACCTGATGGTCTACTGTCTAATTCAAAACGAAAGCAAATGCTTTCGAATTATAACGTCAATGACATACAAATTCGATAGCATTTTCTTTAGTTTTTAATTACAGAGTAGACCACCTGAATATCTTTCCAAACTTTGCGGTGACAACATTATTCCTCCTGTATGTACTTATATATCAAGTTATAAGTAACTTGCTGCCTAGAAATTATATTGTAATTACCATTTATATTGCGAGAACCTTCGCACTTTTTCAAGATTGAGCTTGTGTCATTCTAAGAACACATAATGTTTGCTAAGTTTCATAAAAATGATTTATTTGGCTAAAAGTAAATAAAACACGAAACTTATTTGTAATGGGTGTAGCATCGACCACTTTTTTTCAAAGCAAGTTCATGTCGCCCTCTTTCACTTTTCCAACTGCTAGATTGTGGCGTTACAAGGGCACAAGACTTGTAGGAATCAGAAGAGAAAAAGGACATAAAAACCAAAAAAAATTTAGTGGTCTTACATTTACCTCCCCCTTTTCTTCCAGCCAAAAATAAATCGTTAAACAACTAATAGATTTATAATCATATAAAAAAACAGCCAAGTTGACAAACTTGTTTTCTGAAATCGTTAAAAGTCATTGCAAATACTCCAAATTAATTTCTGTTACCATCATTGCATCTTTTATTGATTTCTTTGAAAAGTCTTCTTTTCACTGGAATTCTTTTAAGAATTCATTGTCTTGATATGTGAATAAATTTTTTAGAAATATTTTTAACTTCCAGCCATAAAAAAGTGGAAGAAACTGATTTGGCCTTGATTTTCAAAAAATTAATATTCATTAATGGCTCGATTTTGGATAGCAACCTTCAGTCGCCTTTCCAACTCGGAACGCAATCGAAATTAAAATATATAGTATTATGTATAGCAACTTTTTTTACGAGTTGCCTAAAGATTATCGACAACACGATTATGACAGTTTGACAACTGAAAATATTACAAAGTTCCAAAATATAAGATGTACAAGTGTAAAAAAAATTGTTTAGTAAATGTGCTTAAAAATTTACCTGTTATCATGCCATCTTGGCATTTTCACTGCTAGATTTAACAAAAATAAATGCTTAAAAACCCCATTCAATTTAAAAACAAGTCAGAGTGCTATATTCGGCTGTGCCGAATCTTATATACCCTTTACCAAAGTGCGTTTATGTAGTATAGAGATACAAACATAAGCACAGAGATATGTAGCTGCATATTCATTTCGTGAAAAAATTCATACTTTTTTCTAGTGCAATTTTTAATTTTTTGGCATTATGTTTAATTTGGTGCTTTTTAAATTTTGGCGATTTGTTTCATATAGGCAATTTTTTTTTGGTTTTGGCGATTTTTTTCGGTCTTTGGCTTTTTTTTAATTTTGGCGATTTTTTTCGTGCTGGCGATTTTTTTGATTTTGACGATTTTTTCATTTAGGCGATTTTTTTATTTTTTATATATTTAATTTTTTTAGTTTTGACAGTTTTTTTCTCGTTTTGGCGATTTTTTTCGGTTTTTGGCGTTTTTTAATTTTGGCGATTTTTTTTCGTTTTGGCGATTTTTTTTTCATTTAGGCGATTTTTTTAATTTTTGACGATTTTTGTTCATATAAAAATGTTTTTTTTGCGATTTTTGCGGATTTTTGTCATTGTGGGATTTTTTTTTGTTTTGACACTTTTTTCTCGTTTTGGCGATTTTTTTCGGTTTTTGGCGTTTTTTTTAATTTTGGCGATTTTTTTTCGTTTTGGCGATTTTTTTTTATTTAAGCTATTTTTTTTAATTTTTGGCGATTTTTTTCATATAGGAAATTTTTTTTTGATTTGGCGATTTTATTTCGGTTTATGGCGTTTTTTTAATTTTAGCGATTTATTTTCGTTTTGGCGATTTTTTTTTGATTTTTGCGATTCTTTTTCATTTAGGCGATTTTTTTTTTAATTTTTGGCGATTTTTGTTCACATAATCATTTATTTTTGTTTCGGCGATTTTTTTCGGTTTTTGGCTTTTTTTTTAATTTTAGCGTTTTTTTTTCATTTTGGCGATTTTTTTTTGTTCTGGCGATTTTTTTAAATTTTTGGCGATTTTATAATTTTCGGATTTTTTAGTTTGACCGTTTTTGAAAATTTCAAGAGTTTAACTCTTACAGTTTCCAAGATATAGCAATTTGTCAAAATTACATAGTCAAAATTTCATTAACTGATGGGCCACCCTTTAATTTAAATTTTTTTAATTTTAGTGTTAATTGTTGTAGCCTATATAAAAATACACTAATTTTACAAATTTCAAGTGTCAATATACATATGTACACACATACATACAATTGTATGTATATTACATGGGATTTTAAAAGTTTTCGTTACTCATTTTGGAACACCCTTTAATGTTTAGCTTTTATATATTTGTTGTAGCGACCAAAGTTCTACATACACTGTCCAAATTTCAGACCCATAGCTCTTACCGTTCCTGAGAAAATATCCTTCTTCCTAAAACATGAAATATGTTTAATTATTAGGAAAAAAGTTAAAGTTTTCCAACCCTGGAAACGTTTTTTAATCTGTTAAGTTTTTAAAATTTTTTTTTAATTATAAATACCAATTTTATTCATACCGAAGTATAAAATAAGTTAATTTAATAAAAAAGTAATAAAAACTTGTTTTCGGTAGTTATTTTCTATGGGTAAATTGAGTTTGAGTTTTCCAGCTCTGAAACCGTCTGCTCGATTTTGCTGAATTTCAATAGCAAAATTTTTCGGAAAATTTCTGACACACCAGTCCAAGAACGAAGTCGCTAGCTCTTCTGGGAGCTTGGGAAAACCGATTTCACGTACAGACAGACGGACAGACGGACAGACGGACATCGCTTGTTCGTCTTCCCTATGCATAAGGATCCAGAATATATATACTTTATGTGTCGCTTATTAATATTGTAGAAATTACAAACGGAATGACAAACCTATATATACCCTTTTACCATTTTTTGGTAAAGGGTATAATAAAGCATTTTATTTTTCTTCTGTAGAATATTTTAGCAAATATTTTGAATTGATTTAGTACTATTCTCCCATCATAATTTTCTGGCAACACTACTCATAATAAAAATTATTAGTTTAGTGGAATTATTTTACGATGAAGAGAAGGATTGTAAAATATTAGGCGCTTACGGGACAGTTAAAATCTATTAGAAATATAGCCTATACTCTGAGTAAATGTTATTGCTTACAATAATTTTTAATTAACAATTTCCGTTTTAGCCTTCAAGCATATTTGCGCCTTCCCAAATAAGGACTAACGTCCCTTTTCACAATGTACCATTAAGAGTTATCGTGAAGCTTAACTGCAAGTTTTTCATAAAAAACTTGCCATTAAAGTTCCCGTTAACTTTAAAGTTTACATTGTGAGAAGGTTATTATTATTATAGTTTATTTAATACGGTAATTTTTTTTAAGTTTTAAGATTTTAACTTCTCTTTGCTTTAAAACTATACAGCAACTAAAAATTTGTGTATGCCATGGTTAATGCGGTTGCCATACTTGAGAAAATTTTTGTAACTGCCAACGCAACTAAAGATCGGATACCATCTGGAATCCAGCAATAGGTTTTGAGGTTTTGAGGTCACGGGTAGCTATTCTCATTATCTTTAGGATGATTTCCGTGTGTGTGTATATGTTTGGGTGTGTAGTTTTGTGTGCATGCATCGACCGATTGGAATCAAATAAGTTGAATTCAACACATCTCGTGATATAGCGAACCCAATCCAATCGTTATTTTCGAAAAAATATGTGTGCTCTTATTTGCTTTATTTTGACAATTTTCTTTTAAACCGTCTGACATAGGGGGGCCAAAGGCGATGATTTCGGGTATTAATTGAAAAAAAGTCTAAGTACAGTGAGAACAGAAAAACCTTGATTAAAGTACACAAAATTCTACATTACTGTGCAAAAACTTAATGTCATGTAGGTAACGGTGGTTTTTTAATGGCGCCCTAAAGATGAAAATTCTAAAAGAAAAACTGGAAAAAAGCAAAACAAAAGTTGTAAACTCTGAGTAATTAAATATTCTTTAATTCAAGTAATTTTGAAAAAGTAATAAACCTAATCATGCAACCATCAGTTATACCTTAACTCACCTCCTTCAAATATTTTGATTAAATTTGTAACATTAATTACACCATCCCACAAAATATAAGTTTTTGTTTCCTCTTATAAAATTCATTCCACTCTTTCATATATCTAAATATTCGTGTATTAAAACAAACTACATCATTGGTATTTTTTCGTCAGGTCACAAATTTTTCAGAGCCTACCTTAAATTTTCATGAGATATGCCAGTATGATTCACCATAACTCGAAGGCAGTATGTCTGACGTTGACCAATAAAACATCATGGAATAGCAAACGAAATTTGCTTTAAATCATCGTAACACGGTTAAAGTTAAAAATGTTCAAAGAAATTAACTTTTCACAAATTATTCTTAACATAAATTATTTGTTAAGTCTTACAAAAATTACAGTACTTTTTATAAGTTAAAAGTGGTGAAAAGACTGCATAAAACTATTTGATTTTTTTTAAATAAAAAATTATATCTAATTGAACAACACGGCTATACAAATGTATGTGAAATATATGAGTCTTCTTTGTGCCATAACAAACTTATTTAAGAAAATACTTTAATAAGTAAAAATCTGAATAACTGACTTAATATTTCTCTTAATAGAGTGACTTATGGCAGTTTTAAAATAAACGGTTAAATGTATAAAGATGGGGCAGCAGACAAATTCAATTGCACATGTTATTCTATATATTGAAATACGTACAACTAATGGATTTCACAAATGTGAATGTGCATATCTTAGACATTTAAGGCACAATTTCAAGTATTTCTTTTTCACTATAAAAATTCTATTTCTGTTTCAACAAAACTTTCTATATTTTATCTCATCAAGTTTATCGGAAAATCTATCAGCTGCCTCCCACACAGCACAAGTTAAATTTAGTAAATGTCTACGTAATGGTTTGATTTTCTACAAAAGAAATTAATTTATTTCCAAAAGCAAATGTAGTTTAGTCATTAAATTATATTCTATCCAGTGTGTGTTCATTCAACCATTTAATTCTTTGTCTTACTAAATTAAATTCTAGTACACTGACAGATTTTTAAAAGCATATTTTTTGTAACACTTAAATGAAACACATACAAAAACATGCCCCCAAATAATTTAATCATATAAAACATATATTTTTTTTGGTTTTAGAAACTAAAAATAAACACTACATAAAAATTTACAGCAGTTTTGGTCCACAAACATGAGAATAATTTTTTTAAGACACCAATAAATAACACTTCTAAGCATTTTTTTTTTAATTGTTCACAGCTGTAGGATTTTACGTACTGGAAAATATGCTTTTCATTATTTTTTACAAATGATTAAATTTAATTACAATAATTTTGGTTTTATTTGCCAAATACCTTAATGAAACTGACCTACATGTATGTATTTTACAGGCACTTATTTCAATAAATTTTATTAAAAAAAAAATAACTTTTCACCAAATTGGCACGTTTTGCAGTCAGAAATATGACGCGTAAGCTAAACAAATTAACAAATAAAATCAAAAAACTGCCCGAAAGAATTTCAAACTACATGTCGAATGTTAACAATGAACTGAAATATTAAATATAAATATTTGGCAAAAAAGTATCTTTTCTTCCGACATATGAACAAAATATATGCATATATATATATATATATATTTATTATAAAAATACAATTTATTTTTTCGTTAATAAAGTGTTCAAGAATTACAGGGTCTTTCATAGCTGTAAAAGCTTACAGTTGCATATTTATAGTCGCAGCATAGAAGTAAGCTTCAGCAAAAGCAAATGAAACTAAAGGTTTCTTGCAATAAAATTTATTTTCAAAAAATCTGCTTTCTTATAAATAAACTATTCAATAACATACATTACATAAATAAATAAAAAATAATTATTTAAATAAATACCTATAACTTATCTAAATAGACTTTCTTTGCACTTTACACACATGTAAGAGAGAGAGAGAGAGAAAGATTTGTTATCATCCCCACAATCTTGGGTATGTAGCCAGACGTTTTATTTATTTATTTTTAAAGAGAAGTAACACTCAGAAAATTAATGCCTACTACTATTGCTGGGTGTTACCTTCTTTAGGAAAGGTATAGTGATAGAAACATAGTTGGTGAAGGAAGCAATAGAGCATCATTTTTTACAACTCTGGTTTTGCACGATTTTTAATAATGCAGTGCTGCAGCGCCTCTGGTGTCAATGAGGCGTATAAAGTTTTTGAAGCTCTGTTTAGTATCCATTTTATTTATATTTTACTACGCCGATGATTCTGCTACACAATACCGACGAAGGAGGGCACTTTGATGTTACATTAGGATTACTATCTGCTGAAGTTGACTTAATCACTTGAACTTTCCTACAACAGCTGATACAAAGGGACACTAATGCGCATCAGAAAAATACGTGGAATTGTAATTTAATGACTGTTGGATACCGGGCTTGAACCCGTACTGAATATTTTAGCCAACCCTGTAATCAATATCCTCACAAAAACATAAATGTGAAAAAGGGCCAAGTTTCTATCCAAAATTTTGGCCATTAAAATTAGTGAGATAAAAATTTTGACTAAGTCCTTCTTTGCCGCGCCCTCTCTGGTAACCAGTCTTGTGTTTTCAGATTTTTCTCAAATTTCAACTTATAAACACAACTTTTAATTTAAAATTTTTATGGGCGTAGCCTCGTCTTTCTGGATAAAATTTCCATACCCAGTAAAAAAAGAGACTCCAAAAAAGTCATGAAAATGTAGAGTTTACGATGCGGAAGTAGTGCAAATTTCGATCCGATCTAATGATTTTTACATAGGGTTGTCATTGCAAGAAGTTCTCTTTTTCGATGCCTGGTCACTGAATTGGAAGCGATATTAACAAAAATTCCCTTTTTTGTGTTCTATGATAATATTTTCATCTAGGAAAAATGGTAAATAGTTGCCTTTTTTAACAATTCGTTTCTTTTTATACGAATTTAAGCCCGAAAGAGTGTTTTCATGTAAATTTAAACAAGTTATTTGCTCAATTTTAGACTAAAAATAGTTCATAAATTTCTTTAAAAAAATTAATTTTTTTTAAATTCTGGTGAGCATTTTCTAACACTATGGAGGAGTTACAAGGTTTTGTGTGACTAAAATAAGCTTCTACATGGTTTTTTGCTCACTCTCGGCAAATTAAAAATATCGATTTTTTGGAAGCAATGAAAATGTACTTCCGCTAGAATGACTTCCATTTTTTTTCACTGGGTAGTTTAAGATTTTTCTAGTTGGTTTCTCACCAACCAGCTTTTGTAACGAATTTCAGCTCATTAGCGCAACTTTTAATTTTTAATTTTATGGGCGCAATCCCGCCCACTTTTTAAAACAGATTTTTTTGGTCACTGTATATTATTCATGTCGAGTTTCATTGAAAATGAATAAAAATACCTACATAAATAGATTATTTAAACATGCTGAGCCGAAGTACATGAAATATGAGGCGTATTAACGCAAACTTTTTAAACAAAAATCTATAGCCTTGCATTATCACAACATGTATGTCGCATTTAAATAAAATCGTTCTCGTCTAACTCTTTAGATTTTCTTTTCTAATTCTGAACTTCATAGGCGTAGCTCCGTCCCACTGAAAAAAATTTTCGTGTTTTCAGAATTTTTTTAGTTAATGGTTCACCTAGGCCGACTTGTATATAAATTTCAATTCAATAGCAAAAATTTTAATTTTTATGGGTGTAGTCCTGCCCCCGCTACTTGCAGATTTATCTGTATATTGTAGTTTTTTTTACTTTTCTTCCAATTTTTTTTAATAATTTTTTTATTGTTTTAGGTTTTGCTTTTTTACTTTTCAGCATTTCTTTTAATTCCATTAAATATTCAAATAAATATTCAAATCACCAGTAATAAATGTTTTTTTTTTGATACACGTTTTTAAGAGTGACAAGATCATTCTCTCCTGATCGTATAAAACACTTCATCAAAAGGGTCAAAAATATTAACAATTTATTTATCTTTCTCACACAAGTTTCAAAAATTATGAAAGGCGAAGAAGCATCTGAATTTCTCTACCTTCGTTCGTTGAAGAATTTGTATGAAAAGTGTTGTAAGTTTTTAAATTTTTTTCTTTTATATTTATGTTACGTTGTTGATTACTCCCCAATTCCGAGTAAAATTTGTAAATATAAGTTCACAACAAATCTTGGGAGGAGCAGGCAATATTAAACCGTTTCTCGTGAAAAGTGATATTAAAGACTTTGTAAGAGATGTAATACTGTTGGAAATTTTTGGGAAGTGTTTTCTTATTGACAACAATTTTTATGGGACTGATCACAATTATAAATTAAAATTAGGAATCATTTCTTAATCGAACTTATATTCAGTAGACTCAGAAGACAACAAAAACGAAATTACACTTTTAGCTTAGAAAAATCCCTATATCTTCCTGTGCCATTGAGCACTTCATCAGCGCATAGATTATTTGCTAACATCAGCTATTTAACATAAATTTTTAATGAAATGGAATAAAATATAATCATTTCTCGTATTACTTTTCACTAACAATTCATGTTAAATAACTGATAATAATAACCAATCCCTGCCCAAGTACTATAGGCTGGACAGTTTTGTGCAAAGACCTCCGAAGTTTACATGGTGGTATTCCAGTTGAGAAATATTTGGCATTGTGTGTCTCAAAATCTCTTAATATCAGTGTTGAGTAAATAGAGTGATATTTAAAAAAAGTTTTCCAAAGGTAAAAACTTAACAATTTAAACTCTTAAAACATTTCTGATAGTTATACTAAAAACGATGTTACGATTTACGATTTTATCTTAATGCAAGCTATACACGTTACTTAATTTCGTACTTAGCGTAGTATGAGTTGTTGTATGGTTTTAAGATACACGTTACTACAAATCGTACTAATTCATTCGAAAGAAAAAGTGTTAAACCAATACACACGTGGAAAAATAAATAATGTGGCGGATTTATTAATAAGTGAACTGCAGTTGAAAAAATAAAATAAGAAAAGGAGCATGTTGTCGAAAGTGATTGAAGAAATGTTTTATTTTCTTATTTTAATAAAAATATCCTCTATTGGAAGCTAATTTTAAAATTGATTCGCAGAAAACCCCCGTTTTTTAAATCAGTTGATCATAAAAGAAATTTGTCTGTACAACAGCATAATACACAGTACGAATTACCATCCCAGAAAATCAAAAACTGTTGAGTTTCATATTACAAAGTATACTTCTTAAGTACGACAACACAATACACACTATACTGATTTCATACTTGTACGATGATCTATCGCATGATTTGTAGTAACGTGTAGACTCTCCATAAGAAGGAAATGCAAAGATGTGTATGTTTCAGTGTTCCCCACATTGTTTTAATGAATTTTCCTAAGATTTTATATAAAATAATATATGTATTAATTCAACGCTCATATACTCGTATTAAAAACATAAGGCGATAAAACACCCTGTATCATAGGTATTTCTTCAAAAAAAAACACAGGTTTTATTTTGTTTGTTTTATTAAGCACATACTGAAAAAAATGATCTACATATACATATTTACATATCATGCCAAAGAATAAGTACAAAAAAACATCATATTATGGTATTTTAAGAGTGGCCAAATATTCTGTGGTTTTTAGAAATAAAAATATATTTACAAATGTCTTCAGTAATCGGTGTTTTTAGTTAAAAATTTCATAATCTGTGAAATATATTTTTTAACAAAAAAAATTAAATTTTTGCTATTCTCACAGCTTTCAGCACTTATGCATACATATCGTACTAAAAGCGCCAAAATAGTTCAAGTGACATAATTTTCGAACTTGATTTTTTGACCAAAATCGATTATTTGCGCCATAAATAACAGGAGAATTGCGATGCGAAAATCAATGCGATGCGCAAATGAAATGCGATGCGTAAGAAAATTGGTATTCTATAAGGCTTTCGTAATCGCATTCGAGTTTTATTTTAAATCGTGGCAACGCCGGTCAAAAATAACAACGCTGGCCAGAAATAACAACGCTGGTCTAAAATAAACGTCAAAGTTAAATTTACGAAAGAAAAAGAAATTTGTGATTGTGCTTACAAAATAAAATTAATTTATATAATATATATGTAATTTATCAAAAATGGATTCTGTGGCACTATGGTTTGATGATGAAGAGGCGCATGACCAAAATGAAAGGGTGCAAAGAAGATTGCTTAGAAGCAAATCGGATATTCTAAGCTTGAATGCAAAAAAGGTAATTTACTTTGAAGCATTGAAAACAACAATGACCCTTTGCCAGTTGGCTGTGTTTCATCATAAATTCCACAATTATTTCAAATTAGTGCGATTTGGTGGTCTTGTTGTTTGTTTCCCTGAATAATTTTAACAATTAATGTAACAATAAATAAACAAAATTATTATTTTTCACTTACATTTTTGTGTTTTGCGAATGCTGTTTTGCCGTCGAATATATTTTGCGATTTTCGTATGTATCTGACATTTGTTTTCGCAATACAGAATACCGACGTGCCACATTTTAGCATTTTAAATGCGAATAAAAAAAGTACTTTGCGAACGTCGTAACACAGAATAGGAAGTGTTCGCATTTCCATGTTTTCGAGTCGCATTGGCTTTCGCATCGCAATACAGAATAAGCCTCCAGATTTTCGTAAAAAAGTGAGGTCCAAAAAATGTGTCGATTAAGCTTTTTTCGCGGTTATGGCACGATATGTATGTATACTGAAACAGAATTGCTGATTAAACTATAAAAACAAACGCAATTCCATACATAGTGTTAATACAAACTTGTTTTGTGCATCAAAAATGTGGAAATTTTCTAAACTTTGAGTGGCATTAATCTTTTAGACATACGCGGCTTTTGATATAAGCAACTACAACCCTACTCTTCTTCACACGCCACATAAAAGTTTATAATAATAATTAAAGCAATAACAACGAAATAAAATACAAAATATTTTGTTACCTGCATACATATTTAAGTGCATTCATACAGTGTCTGGCAAAAGTAAGAAACAAAAACTGTATACTTCATTTTTTTTTCTTTTTCAATTATATATTGCCTTATATATTTCTTTTTACAAAGACACTATATTAAATTTTGAAAGAAATTCAAACAACTTTGCAAAAATTTTGCCAAGGTCACTGTTGCATTTATTATGTAGTTTTAACATCATAAAATTTCTGTACATTAATTGTCTTTTACTTTAACAATTTTTCCTAAATTTGGCAAAAAAAATCTATATTTAGCCACATTTGTCTCTACAGAGTATTATTAATAAAGTTTTGATTTTCATAAGCGTCTAAAAACCAATTTAATTCACCTAAAGGAAAACTTATTGAAAAAGTTTTTATTAAAAAAATCACTTGCACATATACAATTCATTGTCATAATTTTGAATGACCTTTAAATAAAAATTGAGTAACAACAAGCATGATCACTTCAAATCGTTTAAAATGTATTTACTTGTTCGCACAGGTTCATTAAACAATGCAACCATTTTTTTCTTGTGTTGTTATTTAATCAAAAAACGTTTTGTTATTTTATTAATATTATTTTAAAATCCATCCATCTATTTGGTCGCCCACGATTGCACCTCATTTTAGGTGTGGATTTAATGAAAGGAAAATTTTTTTGTATTGTAAAAAATATTTTTATACAGATGCTTTTGCATCAGTGTTGCCAGGAGCTGCAGAAGGAATATGCTTCATCGGGCAATGATTGAAGGAAAATAAATAAAAATTTTCACAAACTCCTTATGAGATCTTGAGGTTTTTATGATCAAAAATTTCTTCTAAAAACGTTTTCACAGCACCTTAGAAAAATATGTATTTTCAGAAGTGAATGATTTTCTGAAAAATTTTATATGTAGCATCCTTACTTTAAATAGGTAGCAAGGAAAAGGATAAATAAATACACTTATTTATTTTTTTTATGGTACCAGATGCTTCTATGAAGTACGAGTAACTGTACACAAGTCTCCAGTTGGCAAACTTGTCGCAGAGGACACTTTCATCAACGAAGAAATTTCGATATTTGTTCGATTACAGTTTCTTTTCAGACAATTTAACAGAAATCGTACTCAAAGATTCGGTAAAAGAAAAATTACTCAACTAGTCATGCATCAAACTAGTTTGTGGATATTTTCCGCTTGTAACGTTCAATGTAAAATTGTGTTTCATTAATGAAAATCATAAAAAAATTTCAGTTCTACATGGAAAAGGAGCGAAAGTGTCGGTCTTGTTGTCATGTTTGAACTTAGTGGCCATTTGTCCAAAAATTCCTTCCATGAACTATTTGAAATATCGGCAACAGGCTATGCACTGGCATGGCAAAATTCTACTGCAGAAATCTAACCAGTGTTACCAAATTTTAGAATTTCGCTTTGAGTGTTGTATTTTTTAATTGAAGATACCGTTAGAGGAAAACTCTTTAAATTTTCAAAAACGCTAAAACTCAGAAACCGCAAAATTAAAACAATGCCGAAACGAAAAATCGTTAAAATTAAAAAACACTTAAATGCAACATAACACCATAAGTAAAGTAAATCTCAAAAATTCAAAAAAAATCACTGGAAGTTAAAAGGTACCCAAACACTAAAAAAGTCGCAAAGCCAAAAAAAAACACACAAAATATAGCTAAAACTTAAAAACCACCGAAAAAGACCGCCAAAAATAGAAAAAATCATTAAAACTAAAAAAATAGCCAAAAACCGTAAAAAATTATCAAAGTGAAAAAAGCGCTTAACTAAAAAACGCCACAACAGAAATTTATTTATATTTATTAGACAGGTAAGATGTGATTATAAAGACTAAAATTCGTATACGAGTAGTATGGCATATTTATATAGTGTACGTACGGAACCCTTCGTGTATGAGTCAAACTCGCACTTTCCTGAATTTATTTCTAAAAGAAATTTATTTAAATAAAAACTGTAACAAACAAAGAAAAGTTTAACATAAATATTTATGTCCCTATCGCGGTTTTCAACTTTGAAATTAGTTTGGTTGGAATTGATAAATTAAGTTTTCAGTTATGTTTTGGTACTGTCATTTACAACTCTGCATAGTTTGTTTGAAAAAAACCTTGAGTATACACAACTGCCTTTTAGTAGTTGGGTCTGTGGTTGGGTTTTTCTAGTTACAGATTTCTTAAAATATGGTTTTAGGTGATCCAAAAATACCAAAAGATTTCTTTGTTCATGCGGAAATAATTAAAAAACCTTCAAAAATAATTTTTTAAAGACTTCTTCCCTATTTTCATTATTCCTTACATTGCATTAGGTAGTTCAAGAGGATTGGAATAAGCAAAAATTTTTCTTCTGACACGTAGCACATCTATAATTGCGACTTCGTTTTTGTAAACAATATACATATCATCACCAAAAGGCCGTAAGTACATTTTTTACTTTTTTACAGGAGAAGCAAGAAACATTATAAATTTGAGACTATTTATTTGTTAAGTGCTGAATTGAATAATAAATAAAATCGGTATTTTTTAAAATATGGGGTAAAGTTTTAAAGAAAATTGTATTTTAATATCACATCATAATCAATCAAAAACTATATTTTGTATTTTTTTGGTTGTTACGAGCCTTTGAATTTTAGGTAACTATATGCATATTTGTATTTATATACATATTTTAAATAAAAATTAAAGAACAAAAAAGGCTTCATAATATTTATATTTTAGTTAAAATATCGTGCCCTTTTTTTCGACAAAAAAAATAAAATTTTCAGGAGAAAGTATTTTTTAAATATTCACTTAGGATAAAATTGTACAGCCTGTATCTTAAAAGTTATCAACAATTTTGGCATTTTGTTAATTCTAAACTATGGATAGGCCTATCAAATTTTAATTTCAATCAAAAATTCAATTTTCGATAACATGTCGCTTACGATAAAATCGAAAAAAGGGCTCAATATATTCTGGACTTAATTACAAATTTTTAACTAAGCCAGTATTAAATTTATGATTTTATTAGGCTAAGGTTCGTATCGCTTTGTAATTAATTATTTGACTTATAAGCCAAATTACATTTGATAATTATTAATCAACAAATAACACCAAAGCTAATTGTAAATATTCTGACAAACACGTAGTAGAACGGAACAACTAGTTATTTTCGAAGGCCACTAAACCTTCATCACCAGCATTCTTTGTGTTTGGTGTCAGTTGATGTAGATTCCTGCTTTATATTCTCAGCCATGATTGCTGATATGCGAATCATGGTAACTATTACAATTTGCTGGCAGATTTTTTGTAATGAAAGCTTGCAGTCTTGCCATTGTCGTTTGTTGTTTACTAACTATGCACATGTTAGTTGATTTGGTTATTTTTGTTCTACTTAAGACAAAAATTTTTGGTTTTTTGTTATTAAGTATACTTTTAATTTTTGCCACCAGCCCAAAGCTATTAATTTTAGTTAATTTTATTATTATTTTTCGAACTTTATTTGTTTCTTTATTTATGGTTTGATTACACTAAGGTTCGAATCGCCTTGTAAGCCAAGTAAGTACTAATTTTATTTTAAGATTTATGATAACACTCGTAAAATATATAAGATAGTATATTTGTGTCACACTTTGAGAAATATTAAAAAAATATGTATATATGTAATAAGATAAACATTTAAGTTTGTATTTCTCAGATTGTATTTTCCATATGTTAAATTTTTTTCCTTAATCTCTTTCCCATAACTTTTTTTCGTAATCTCGCTTACACAAAGACAAAATGTATACTCAATATTTCTGTCTAAAATCAAGCTTCAGCTTAAGAAAGAGAATACCAAAGTTTAACCTTTCCCCCACGGGAGATGTGGTTCATTTGTTTCATATGCAATTTTTTACTTTTAAGGCTTTTGCAAATATTATGTTAATTCAAGGTTATTGATCTCAAACGAAAGTATGTGTATACAAACATATGTATATACATACATAAAAAACAATCAAACAAACAACTTCAATTTATTTTAATAAGAATTGTTTATTATTATTATTAATAAGTAAACGGGGTCAGTATAAACAACTTTTGTCTCTGCTTTACAACTAACTTTATTCGTCTTGAGTATTTGTGCTGAATTTTAAGCATACAACCCGCATAAAGTTTCACTTCAAGTTATATATATATGATTCAATGTGAAATAACGCACGACTTTATGACAAGCTAAATAAAAAATTAATAATGTATTAAGAAATAGTTTGCATTTAAAATATGGAGGTATTTAATATTTGATTTAAAAGCATACTACATACTATATCTACTCATATTTTTTAGGTTTAGAAGTAATTAATTGAAAATAATAAGAATTTTTGCGGCCACACGTTCAATAAATCATTTTGAAGTTGTTTACATTCTACTGCTTGTCAAAATTCAATCGAATTCCCAACTTGATGGTCAATTCTGTTTTCAAGCTTGCAAGATGCAAGGAAAAAACTCAAAACTCTAGCTTTGTACCCCAAGAAATAAATGAATTTATTAATTGACTTTTTATGTCAGAATATTTTTTACATCAACCAGGAAAATTTGTTAAAATAAATGCGACTTTGAAGATAAAATCGTTAGCACTCTAGTCATCAAATTCTTAATGTAGAAGTTCATTGTGACTTTGAATACAAATTTAAAGGAAAACTGAACATTTAATCGCATGCATAAAACTTAAACTGTTTGTAATAAGCAAAAAACTTTCTTCAGTTCAAGCCGGATTTGCAAGCAGTTTTGGGCTATGGTCACCAAGCAAAATCAATATAATCGTACTACATGCGACAAATATTTTAAACGTCACAAAATTGTGTTGCTGAGTTATTGGCGACTTAAAAGATAATAATAATAATAAAAAAAAATTATAATAATAATAGAATATAATAATTAAATGGCTTAACTTTAAAATGAAAGCAAAAAATTTAATTCAGTTTTATTTATTTAATTTTTTTATACAAAAATGAAATCTATCTTGGACATAATTATTATTATTTTATTGTCATGGCATTTTTTTAAGAAAATACTTTTTTAATACTTTTTTTTATAATCTTTGTATTAAATTCGTTCATCTTGATTTGTTTCTGATTCATCATATATATCCGGTGTTGGGGCCTTATTTCTGAAGGACCAGTGATGAAACTCTTCCTCATGTACAAATATTAGGAAAATATTTCTTCTTTTCGATACTTATAGGAAGGTTGCTTTCATACACCTTATCAATATTGACTTTTTTCAAATTCATGGGTCGACCTTTACCAAAAACACGTATCTGTTTATAGGTTTACTATGGGCGTATTTATACTCTTCTACACCATGTTTAATCTTTTAGTACCTAGAAGATTTTACTTCCAACCAGTTCATTTAATCCCCATTTTTGTCTAAATTTTTATTTTTTATAAACTCCGATAGCTTTGATAAATCCAGAAAATCGGAAAACCGCATTTGAGTTTTTATACCATAAGGATTTTCTTTACTTCTAAGTCGTTTGGAGCGTGCGAGTCTGAATAAAGTTATTTAGTCTTGAATAGTGTATACTGGAACATTTTCCT
The DNA here is from genome assembly GCA_905220375.1 of Tachina fera. NCBI lineage: Eukaryota > Metazoa > Arthropoda > Insecta > Diptera > Tachinidae > Tachina > Tachina fera. The sequence goes on from LR999963.1 coordinate 68,279,642, forward strand.
TCTGCCTACTTAAAAATGTTTTATTAACAAAATATATTGTTATCTTTTCTAATGAGTTTTTTCTTCTTTAAATTTGAGATTAAGCTATTTTTGCAGTAATAATATAATAAAATATAGAAAGTTCCAAGTGTACTTGGGACTTTTTTGCTCTACATGTTTGGGTATTTTGGACATAGAATAATCTGTTTTAATACAATAGCTACAAAAATATTCTAAAAAGACATGGGATTTTTTACAGCACATACAATATGACTTTTAGGACACTTCTGCATCATTAACTCCATTTCGCAAAAAAGTGGACTTAGAACTTTTTTGAAGGATACCGACGATATGTGAATATAAATAATATGTATATTTTTTAGATGAGTATAGAAACCCGAAAATTTTTTCAAATTATTTGATATTAAAAAATTTCAAGGGCCAAATTTAGTAAGACGCAAAGCTTGTCGCTGATAAATTTTTTATATATTTTGTTTTTGTAATTTAAAATTTCTTCATATAAATTTGACAACGCTTGGCGTTGCGTTTTACAAAATTAGGCCTTAAATGTTTTTTCTGGATTTAGATCCATATGAAAAGATATTTACTCGATATTTATATTTCAAAAAAAAAATTAACTTAAATAAATTTTATTAATATCAATAAAAAGCACTAACGTAATGTATATTTAAGAAGATGACGTTAGGCGTTTTGGCATAAAGTAAATAAAAATACTTTTTGACTTATCCTGAAACACCATCCCTCATATTTATAGAAAAAATAAAATGTGTTTGCAATTCATTTTAAGAAAACTCGTTTAAATTTTATGAATATGGGGGTATAATTAAGTACTGCCAAAACGCAAAATTAAACAACCCTGTGTTAAATATTTCCAAGTCGATTATTTTGTAGCATATTTATGTGCGTCTGAAAACTGCCCTTATATTTCGTACGTATACGTAATAATGGAGACAAGTGTATTGCATATCAAGTATACGTATTAGAAAATCTTTTATGTATAACATATTTCGGGTTTTCACCAAAACTGGTAAGGTTCGTCATTCCTCCTTGCGCAATTTCCACAATATTCATGTGCGACGCCATAAAGTATATGTGTATATATTTTGGGTCCTTTCAATTAGAAAAGGGGAATAGGTGATGTCCTTCTATGAGTATATACGATTTAACGAAGCACCCAGGGAGTCTTAAAACTTTAGTTTTGGTCTAAAGTGATTCAGATGGTATATAGTTTATATTGAAAAGTGAGTTGTTCTTAATGTTAGTTTTTACCAAGCATTCTCCTGGGATGTTATCAACAAAATCAACTTTTCTATCCCTATAACAGTTGTATTGATTTTAATGCAAACTATAGTAAAATTTATTCAGATTTATTCAGTTTTTGTTGCTCAATTTTAACTTTATAGTTAGAAATAAGAAGACAGATATTCCAAAGGTATATATTAATTTATAGCTCTCTCTCTCTCTCTCACACACATATATACACACACAACCATAACTTGAGAAAACCCAGGTAACCAAAACATTCTTAAATAATATCGCATTCGAATGTTGCGTAAACATTTCTCGGATAAAACACTCGAGAGCAGCTATCGTAAACGAAAAGATAATAATAGTTCGATTTCGATTTCGATTACTCTTTTGTTGTAGATTCACAAAAATAAAAAATTGAGAGAAACAAATTTTCTTGTTGCTAAGCTTTTTTAACTAGATAATTTTTAATCGATAATTGTTCGCTACAGCGAACATTCCTTTATTTTCGTGTCTCAAGTTGGCTGCAATGTGTTTAAAATATATTCCCGAGCTTTGATGTATTCATTAACTAATACTAGATTTTAATTACGAATATTTTTGTAAAACATATAACGCTGTATTATTCACCTTTTTTAACCGACTTTAAAAAAGCAGGAGGTAATAAATTCGTTTCTATTTTTTTTGTGTTACTTGATAACTCGCTACATTTTAGACCGATTGTAAAAATTCTTTTTTTTCTAAGCGGGTATAACTTCCCATTGGGCCCATTGTAAGAAAAGTGAGAGGGACACTCTTAAATAAATATTATGATATTCAATTTATGTGATTGCTGCGAAACCTATAAAAAACTTCTGGTTCTTGTAATTACATAATTTGAAAGTTGAAATAATAGGCGGGGCTACGCAAATTAAAATTTATTTATAATATTTTACGCACTTCTACTAAACTGATTTTTATTAAACTTACCACACGCCTTAAGCTATAAAATGGACACACTCCTCTATTTAAAAAAATGGGAAAAGTCACGCCAATTAAAATATAATATTAAAATAATAATATTAAATAATATAATATTTTATGCAGTTCTACTAAACTGATTTTTAATAAACTTACCACACGCCTTAAGCTATAAAAAATACACACTCCTCTTTTTAAAAAAATGGGAGAAGTCACGCCAATTCAAAATTTAATATTTTATTTTAAGTAATTCTACTTTACCGATTTTTATAAGACTTAACACGCACCCTAAACTTTGAAAAATACATAATCTTACATTTAAAAATGAGCGGAGTCACGCCCATTAAAATTTTATTTTATATTTCTTGAACTTATTCTTATCTTATTCTATAAGATATTTGCATTAAATTTTTTTTGGCAGAGAGAATTATTAAGAAATAAATAAGAGATCAGTGCATAAATTAATTATAATGAAATCAAAAATGTACTACACTACTCATATCGTCCTTCATGCCGTCTAAAAATTTTACACATTATATTGCTTGCTCAACTCTTGAGAGAAAAATAAAATTGTTTTCCATTAAGTTGGGTGTAAATTGAAAATGTCACACTCATATTCTGCCAAACTGGTGTTTTGAGTTATGATGTTGTTTGAATACATGAACGATATGTTTGTTATAATAAACACAAAATTCTACCAGGAGATCTTTAAACTAGTGACACTTTCATTCTGGTGAATTATGTTTTGTACCTTGAAGTATTCTCGATCCTTTTTCAATACTGCCACTTGCCTTAAATATCAAAATTTATCTATTAACCGACTTCAAAAAAGGAGGAGATTATATTCATCTATATATTTTTTATTTTTAAAGTCACTTTTTTAAAAACAAGAAAAGTTTTTAGTGTTTTTTTTAGTGAAAAAAAGTTTTTTTTGCGCGATAGTTTGTTTAATAAAACTATAATTTACTATATGAAGTTAGCTTGTGCAAATACTTGTTAACTGCTCAGTATTGACTAAAACTACACTTGTATATTAAAAAAAAAACATAAATTAATATGAGATAAATAGAGATACAAACATAATCGTAAAAAATTTAGAATGTTAATGAATGGAATAATTTAATAATTTAAAAATTCCTACACTCAGGGAAAAGCAGCAAATTAAAAATAAGAACGCGCCACATTAATTCAATACCTTTCAATATTATAAAAAATAAATAAAATTGATAAATTAATACTGTAAATTAATATTTTTCCATATTGCTTCCCTCTCCCATTTTCCCTCATCGTCTAACTTAATTTAATTCTCTGGTACTGTGCGCCTTTCCGTTAGCTGCTGGTGGCCTGTTTAGTGATGAAGGTATAACACTGATCACTAAGCAGTCAAAAACAATAGTGGTTAACGTGACTGGAATCAGTATCGCCGATAAAACATAAAACATTCGATTTGAATTTTCGCACGTTGCTGTGTCTGACAAATTCAAAATTGACTTCTGCAACATACGGGGCCTAAGATTGAATTTTTTCTCTGTATATGCATACATTTGTCTTCATCGGCCGGATGTTTTCGCCTTATGTGAGACCCAGGTGTCTGAGAATGCTGATCCACAGGATTTTCAGATACCTGGTTATCACCTTTTATCGCTTTTTAACTTTCATTGGGGACTTGCAATGTACATTCGCAATTCAGTTGTGTACCAATGCCAGCAATCACTAAGCATATCTGATGCTGAATTTAGCTGTCTCTAGGTTAAATTCAGAATCAAGGGCACACTGTTTACATTTCGGATTTGTTTACAGAAGTCCAAACGCAGAAAGGAATACTACCATTTCTGGCTTCGATACCCTTCTGACTCCATATCAAAGATCCTGGAGAGTTTTTCGAAGAGTGAAATCATTATTGCTGGTGACTTCAATCTCCACAATTCAATATGGCTTTGCATTCGCAATTCAATATGGCTTTGCATTCCGTACAACTACGGGAGGCCAATATGTTGAGCTTTTCGCAGCGCATAAACACTTAGCGCAACTCGTGAATGAACCAACCCACATTCCGTGTGTTGAAGGGCACCAACAGAATACACTTGACCTTTTTCTCACTTCACACCCTGATAAGTATGAAGTGAGGGTTAATGGACCTCTCGGTAATTCAGATTACTGTACCATTTCGGCCTTCTTTGCGCTCTCAGCACTTCATAGCGTTTCACCTGCAGCAGCGAAACGACTAAAATACATCTACAAAAAAGCTCGTTGGGCTGAGCTCAACGACTTTTTTCAGCATTTTGATTGGAAGCTATGTTTCCTTGACAATGATGTCAATGTCATGGTCAAAATGGTCGAAAGTATAATTTTGATGAGAATGAAAGTTTTCATACCATCAAAACAAATTCTGATTAAGCCCAGAGAGAAACTGTGATTTAATGAGACATGCAAAAATGCAGTCAGATCTAGAGAGGAAGCATTTAGTATTTTGCGAAATAATCAAAACGCCGATACTGATTTACTACGCAAAAGGGCGAGATGTTCGTGTGCCAAAGGCGTGAAAAAGCTATTTACGAACAACGTCTAGAACATATATAACACCCTTACGATTACAATTTTATATAATGCATATCATATTGCAGTGATAGGTATTGTCAAAATTTGTATCTCACTACTTTTGATGGCCGAAATTTTGGAAAGGAACTTGGCCGTTTTTCACATTTATGTTTTTGTGAGGATTAACTGTACCTCACAGCAGTGCTTGTGCAGAAAGAACTTTTATGAAGTTAGGTTTGCTTAAAAACAAATTAACTTATAAATTAAAAGTAAAAACATGCAACTCACTGCTGTCAGCTTTAAATTTAATAGACAAAGGTATAGCAGATTCCCTGTGATGAACTTACTTTTAAATGTAGAAATGAAATTTCTAAAAAGTAGTTTATATGTGTGTTAAGAAAAAAAATTTGAAGTATAAATAATTTCACTTAAAAAATATGAAACGTGGTGGCAAGATCAAACGAATGGAAGTAGAATAAAAATCAAAAATATCATAACTTTAACTTAACTACTCTTTTGACCTGGGCAGTATACGAATTAAGTAAATTTTTTCAGTGTACATGAAAACATGTACATACATATACGTATAAGCATGCATAGTGCAACTGTAGACGAATTAGATTAATTAAGAAAAATATGTAAAAATCTAAAAAACAAGCCAACCTATAATAGTGTATCAAGTAGCATGATTTTTAATGGTTGGAATGTAATGGAAAAAACACTTCTCAATATAATTAATAAATCATTGGAGACGGGAGTATTCCCTAAAAATTTAAAAACATCTATGGTAACACGAATTAAAAAGGTTGCAAAAACACGAAAATGCGAAGAATTTCAACCAATTAACACACTAAAAACATGTGAAAAAAAATATTAGAAAAGTAGTAAAAGAACAATTAGAGAAATATATATATAGAAAGTAACAAAATATTATCAAAGTACCAATCTAGATTCGGAAAAGTTTTCATGCGAGACAGCAGTAAATTATTTAATAAGCAGATTGAAAAAAACTGAGAAAAATAATAAAATAGTCGTAGTTTTTGTGAACTTCAAAAGAGCATTTGAAACCATTGATAGAAACATACTTCTGCAAAAATTACATAAATACGGAATTAGAAGAACAGAATTACAATGGTTTAAGTCGTATTTAACAAACAGGAAGCAAATCACAAAAGTAAACAATATTAAATCTAATATTTATAACTAATAATGATTTCGGAGTTCCTTTTTATTTATTATATACCTAAATGATATGCCTATGAATAAAGAAAATGTTATAAACTAATTTATTTATTTATTTATTGTAATGGATATGAAAAGTATTGATAATACTAATAAAGAGATTATTTATTATTTATTTATTATGAGATAAGACAAAAATGGATTCTGCAATAAGCTTTTTGTTTTGCTTAAATTGTTTCTTTATTTTGTTATGCTTTTCATTAATAAAAAAACGTGAAAAAAGAGGTGCGACTCTTATTTTCTTAAACGAATTTTTGTGCAATTTTATTTTTACAAAACGATCATAGCGGTAACACCTTTTCACACTAGTGTCACCGCTAGGAATTTTAACCAGTGTTACCGCTAGGAATTTTAGAAAAGTCGCACAAAAGATCGTTTTGTAAAAATAAAATCGCACAAAAAATTCGTTTGACAAAATAATAGTGTAAAATAACAGTGTAAAAAACTAACTATTATTTTTTAACAGTTATTTAATCAACAAAAAAAAAACTCGTAATTGCTGACGCTGAGTGTCTCTCTGAGGGTCACATACATACATATACTTATATGTATGGACATACTATTACAAAAAGTAAATAAAATTACAATATAAATTGTACATATACATATAGTTATAATTACATATATTTTAATATATTTAAGGCCCTGTTCAACGACCCCGAAAAAATGCAGTAGTTCTTAAATTTATACAAAAACAACAACATAACAATAAAATTTGTCATTGCTTTCAAAGTTTAATTATACAGCGAACATATGTACATATACTTTTGATTTCGTTGAAAGGCACATTCACTTTAGTTGAAATATATTTTCTATTTTAATCATAGATAGTTTGTAATTAAGTCAATGCTAAAACATAAAACGCAAAAACTAGAGGTATAACTTGTTTATTCTGTATGTTTGTACATACAAACATATTTATGTGTGTATGTATGTTTTTATGTATGTATATGGTTGACAATTATTAATGTTTAAATAAATGGTCGTCTATGGAATTTTTTAATGAGCTAGATTTAAAAAAAATCATTGTAAATATCATATTATAATATTGTGTTAGTAAGAATTATAACTGAGACTATTTCAACCTAAAGCTTAATTCTAAGAAAATGTTACAATGTTTTTAAATAGGAAAGAAATAAAAATATCAGAAATACAAATAGAAAACAAAAATATTACTATAAGACAGAATTTACATTATAAAAGTTGTCATAAAATTGGTAACCTGAAACTTTATTTGTTTGTCAACATCAGGCTCGAGGAAGGAAACCGGAGCAAAAAAGTTACAACAAATGTTTTAGAGTTTCACGTTATTTAATTATTGTACCCTTTACTAAAAAATGGTAAATAGATATATCATTCTGTTTTTAATTTCCACAATATTAACAAGCGACCCATAAAATATATGTATATATTCTGGATCATTATGCATAAGAAAGAAGAACAAGCGATGTCAATCGTACGTGAAATCTGGTGTATCAGAAATGGTCCAAAAAAGAAATTGAGCAGACGGCTCCAGAGTTTGAAAATTCAAACTTTATTTTATCATGCAAAAGTAACTACCCAAAACTAATTTTTATAATCTTTTTATTAAATAAACTTATTTTATACTGCTGTACAAATAAAATGATATTCCAAATAAAAAAATCAAAAAGACTTTTCCAAAGTTGGATAACTTTAACTTTCTTTGTTATATAAAAGTGACTTACTAAAACAAATTTTTCCTTGTTTTCCTTTTTTAAATTAAACATATCTTATGGCTTGTTTCCCACCTGCGAAAGAAAACGTTCGACTTACAATTTATATTGAAAACAACAATAAAATAAGAAAATTTGTTTTTGTTTTCAATATAAATTGTAAGTCGAACGTTTTCTTTCGCAGGTGGGAAACAGACCATTATATTCTTAAAAGAAAGAAATTGGTGTTAGAAATCAGAAAAATCAAAAAGAATGATTTCAGGGTTGGAAAACTTACACTTTTTGCAATATAAAAAATTAATTACCGTAAACTAATTTTTATTTATTTTTATTAAATAAACTTATTTAATACTTCAGTAAGAATTAAATTGGTATTTGAAATTAAAAAAATATATAACAAAATTAAAAAAACGTTTCCAGAGCTGGAAAACTTTAAATTATTTTTTGTACAAAAGTAACTAACTAAAACAAAATTTTGTTTCTATAAATTAAACATATCTTATATTCTTAAAAGAAAGAGATTGTTATAAGACATCAGAAAAATTAAAAAGGATCATTCCAGGGTTGGGATACTTACACTTTGTGTGATAAATAAAAGTGACTAGATCTAATTGTTTTTTTTTCTTTTTCCTTATAAATTATATATATTTTACATTTTGGAAAGTAAAGTTTGACGTAAAAAAATATAAAAATAAAAACCAAATCTTCAGAGCTGGAAACTTTGAAAATTTTTTCTGGATATTAAAGTAACTAAATAAACAAATATTTTTATCTAATTTTTCGACCTTTTTTTTAAGTTAAATTAAAAAACTATTTTTTTGAGCTTTAGGTCAGTTTATACTAAATTTATTGGTTCAATATTTCGTTAACCTTCGGTTAACTTCTTCAGGATTTATATTGTTTCTCGTTTTTTTCATATTTAGTTTTTTTGATATTTAATTTTTTCTTTTTCCTCTTTTCCTTTCAAGTGTAAAAAAAAAGTTTTTTAATGTAACTAAATAAAACTATTTTTTTTAATTTCCTTCTTTTTCTTTATTCACTTAACATACTTTATATATATATTTTTAAAACTACTAGTAGATTCATATCGGTCAACAATTTCATACCAATATGTTGTTTACTCAACTCTTGGGAGAAAAATAAAATTTTCTTTTTTAATGAAGTTGTGCGTAAACTTAAAACACATTTTCTGCCAAGTAGATTTTTTGAATTATGACGTTCTTTGAGCAAATGAAAGATATTTTGTTTGATTTTTTATTTAAAAATAATTTTAAACTTGAAAATTACTTGAAAAAGTGCATGAATTGAACTTTGTTTCCAGTTAAATTTCAAGTGCTTGAATTTTAATTTTTTGAGTGCTTATTGGGATATTTTGTTATTGCATCAGTAGTTTATAAAATACAAATGTATTACCAATTTATTTGCTATCATCTGCACTATGCGTTAAATTAGGCCGACTTTCTGTGTAATCAATACTTTTACCTAGACTTTCATTAGTATTTTATTTTTAATACAAAAATCACTACAGTAGTGGTACTAAAATATTAAAATATTTCTAAGCTCCAACATAATATTTCAAAATTTTACGTTTGTTTTTTCCTTATTGTACTAGCTATTTGATTTTATGATTTTTATTGCTTAATAATATACCATCTGGTTAAAATAAGTATCAATAAACTTAAAGCTTTTTGAGCATATAAATATTTACTTAAGCCAAGTTAATTTGTATGCAAATAAAGTTCTGGAAGTAATAAATTTTCTAATGACTTGAGACTTGTTGTTGAAGTTATCAAAGTCTTTTATATATTTGTGTCTTTATCAAAAGTTAGTCCATATTAATAGTTTTGAAAAGCAATTTCTTTATGCCATTAATAATACAAATAATTATTTTGATATCAAATAGTCGTGATAATTTTTTAAAAGGTCTTATCTTTCCTTGTTTTTATTCCTGTATAGCTTCGGAGCAAAAAACTTTATATCATTTCCACCATATACTACCGCTTTTATTTTAGTTTGTTATACTTACATATCGTTACATTAATATAGAAAGGAGCTAACTCATTAATTCTTTTAAATCGAGTTTCTTAAATATTTCGATAGAAGATGTAGCGAAAAATACAAAAATATGCATTTGAAAAAAAATAACGAGTTAGGGCCTTTCTGTATTAAGGTAACGATATGCTGGTAGGTATATTTAGTATGTAAATTTTAAAAAGTTTATACGGCTGATTAAATCAGTAGGTGGTTGTATATATGCGTATGTGTGTGTTTATCTGTTAGTAGATGAATAAAAGTGTTTTAAACTTTGAAATTTAAAGAAAAGGGAAATTGCTTTCTTTTAAAAATCACCTCTCTGTCTTACACTGACAGAAGACAAACTCTTAAAGTTTGCAATGACTTTAGTTGAATGTGTGTGCATTTTTATTTATGCACACACACACATGCACAAATTTAAAACAAACAACTGTTGTTTCATATCAGAAAGAACTCAAGCGAATGTCATGGTTTTGAATACTTAATTAATTTCAACCTTCAATATCGTTTCTTAAAATGTGTAGAAATGTGTTTATGATTTATAAAAAATTTCTTTCAATTTCAGACTGGAACAATGAACTGATGAAATGAAAAGAAATGTTCAAAATATCAATTTATTTTCTAGCTTTTTACTTTTTGAAAAGAAAGCGAAAGTTTTAGGTATTTCATGGTAAAAGTTTTATATAAGATATTCATGAAAACAAATAAAAGTAAGATTGGCTCTTGATAAGGAATTTATATCAAATCTTGGGTTGAGATTATTTCTTTAATTAAGTAGATATCAAAATTCGTTATTAAATATTAATAAGCTGTTTAATAACCTTGAAGTTTTATATTTGTAATTAAATAAATACATATATGTATATTAAAAACGAATTATTTTTATGTTTACAGTAGCGTATATTTAATAACAATAACCATATAAAGGAAAGTTTAATTAATACCCTTATTTGCATTTTAAAAGTTATTAAGAATAACGGAAGTGCTTTACTGTTTTCTATTTTTGGTGCATTACATAATTGTTTATTTAACAAGGGACTGGGAATAGTATTTCCAATTTATATTATAATTTCTGACTTAAGACACTTTATTAGACTCTCGAGATAATACTGTACAACACAAAAACTTACAAGAACCTAACGACTGATTCTGGCTGAGAGAATAAAAAAAATAAAACTAAAGTAGTTGTGCGTTATACAAATGTTTATATTACTCCAGTGCAAATCAAAAGTAGTTGATTCATCTAATATTGCATTTAGTAGAGGTGAGCACAAAACATATGCACACTTAGTCTTCATGATGTAAATTTCTGAGTTGCTCCTTTTTTATTGCTCTTAATTTTATGAGAGCAAACAAACTCTTAAAATTTTCTAAACTAACATTAAAAAATCGCCAAACCAAACAAAATCGCCAAAAACCGAAATAACTTGTCAAAAAGTGCAATTCTAAAAAAATCTCTAAAACTAAAATAAACAAATTTTTTGTATTGCGTTTGGGTGGGGTGAAATTTGGGGCGTAGGGCAATGTTTGTACGTTCAGCTAGTATTATACATACATGCTAAAGTTCATATAGTATTATATAGGTGCCCTTACTTATGAAAGTGGTCTAAGTTATGTGCATTTTTGCTTCGAAATATTAAATGAATTTAAAAAAACTTCCACAAATATTTAATAAATATTATATATTTTCATATTAACCAAGACTAGAACAGCTCTAAATTAAAATATTGCCTAATATAAAAATAATTTTTGATTTGTTCAAATGTAATATACTAAATATCTCGACCAAAGAAATATCTGACTTAGACCACTTTCATACTTGATGGCACATATGTGCAAATAAAAGTCGCACTTTGCTTTGAAATACAAACATAAGCACATAGATAATATGTAGGTACATATTTATTTTGTGAAAAAATTCATAATTTTTGCTCTAGTGCAATTTTTAGTAAGTGACCTCTCGGTATTTTTCGATTAAATATTTTTTTGGATATAAGCAATAAGTAAAAATACAAGTTTTCAGGAGAGAAAAAAAGAAACGGTTCATCTCTTTATACTTCGGTGTTTGGATAAAAGTTCATATGCAATTATGAAGGAATTGATTACATATACATATATATATATATATATATATATATATATATATATATATATATATATATATATATATATATATATTATATTAGTAGTAATAATACACTAATCTTTTCTAGTTTAATTATGAAACGCATTTATTAAGATACGAGTTTGCTGCATTAAAAGTAATTTTAATTCTTGATACTTGAGGAATAAGTTACTCGTTTCTCGTTTGTTGCATTCATAGCTGTATAAACAAATAACGCCGTTATTCCAAAACTATCCAACAAAAACAATATTTAGTATTTCAATTGACCTGAAATTCGATAAAAACGAATGCTCACTAAAGCGAAGAAATTTCGAAAAAAAGTTGTTCAATATTTGTTCGCAAATCTAAAAAAATAATTGCATGTTCACTAAAGCTTCGAACTTATCTCTTCCTTTTTAATAACCTTATAAAATAATTTCAGCATTGTACCTCCATACCATATTGTTTTATTCAATAATCCATTATTTTACAAAATTGTTAAGTGTCTCAATTTAAACATCCTATTGAAAAAGGTATATAGCGCGGTATTATGTAAACGTTTATTCCTAAACAATTTTTTCGAGTTTGTTCAGCACAAATGAACGGGAAATGAAACGGAACATGTTCTTTAATTAATTTTATACTTAGTATAATTATTTCCATTTCCATTTACTAAAAATAAACTCAGTAAAGTGCGACTTTGACATGTGCACGAAGCGTGCCGTACGGACGCTAAATATATATTACTATATGAGCTTTAGCCTATATAAAATAAAGTTTTGGCATTTTTTTCGTTTTTAGAGGTTTTTTGTATTAAAGCGTTTTTTAATAAAGTTTTTTAGCTTCGGCATTTTTTCTGTGTGTTTGGCGTTTTTTATTTGGTGCTTTTTTTAGTTTTGGTGCTTTTTTCTCATTTTAGCGATCTTTTTAGGTTTTTGGCATTTTCTTTAACTTGGCGATTTTTTTAGTTTTGGTGCTTTTTTTAGTTTAAGCGTTCTTTTTTTTGGTTTTTTGGCTTTTCTCTATTTTAGCGATTTTTTTTCATTTTCGCAATTTATTTCAGTGCCACATTTTTTTATATTTGGTGTTTTTTCGCCTTGGCGATTTTTTTTGGGGGTTTTGGCGTTTATTTAATTTTTTAGTTTGGAAGCGTTTTTTAAGGTTTTTTAGTGTTGGGGTTTTTTTCAATTCGGTGCTTGTTTTTAGTTTTTATGCTTTTTCTCGTTTCAGCGTTTTTTTTAGGTTTTTTTGTGTTTTTTACTTTGCTATTTTTTTAGTTTTGGTGTTTTTTACATTTAGCGATTTTTCAAATTTTTTGGCGCTTATTTTTATATTGGCTAATTTTTTTACATTATGGTGTTTTTTATTGATTATTTCATTTTGTAGTTTTTTTTTTTAAATTTGGTGCTTTTTCGTTTTTTGTGATTTTTTTGGGTTTGGTAATTTTTTTTAATTTGGTGCTGTTTATTAGTTTTGGTGCTTTTTTCTCGTTTTAGGGATTTTTTAGGTTTTTGGTATTTTTTTAAGAAGTTGTTTTAGCGATTTTTTAAGGTTTTTGACGTTTTTTTTATTTTGTCGTTTTTTCATTTTGGAGATATTTTTCATTTAAGCGATTCTTTCATTTCTGCTTTTTATTTTTCGAATTTTTTGTTTTACCGTTTTTGAAAATTTCAAGACTTTTCCTCCTACCGTTACCAAGATAAAGCAAGATGTCAAAATTACATAAACTGATAGAACACCCTGTAATTTGAATGTTTATAAATTTTTGTGTTAATTCTTGTAGTCTGTATAAAAATACATTAATTTTATAAATTTCAAGTGTCTATATACATACATATGTACATACAATTGTATTATGTATATTACATGAGATTTTAATATTTTTTTGGAACACCCTTTAATTTTTAACTTTCATATTTTTGTTTTGTGGCGACCAAAGTTCTACATACTCTGTTCAAATTTCAGATCCGTAGCTCTTACGGTTCCTGAGAAAATAGCCTTTTTCCTAAAACATAAGATATGTTTAATTATAAGAAACAATATTAAAGTTTTCCAACCCTGGAAACGTCTTTTTAATATTTTATTTTTTTTTATTTCTTTTTAAATTAGAAACACCAATTTTATTCATACTGATGTATAAAATAAGTTAATTTAATAAAATAGTAATAAAAACTAGTTTTCGGTAGTTATTATGTATGGGAAAATAGAGTTTGAGTTTTCCAGCTCTGAAACGATCTAATCGATTTTGATAATTTTCAATAGCAAAATTTTTTGGAAAATTTCTGACACACCAACCCAAGAACGAAATCTCTAGCTGTTCTGGGAGCTTCGAAAATCCGATTTCATAAGGATCCAGAATATATATACTTTATGTGTCGCTTATTAATATTGTGGAAATTTCATGCGGAATGACAAACCTATATATACCCTTTTACCATTTTTTGGTAAAAGATACAAAAACTTATGTAAAATTAAACATTTGAAATTTTGTAAGTCCATTAGTTTATATTAGTTATTTAAATTGTACTAATAATGTGTTGAGAGGGAGTACTAAAAAGCAACACATAAATAATAACAATAATATAATTGGCTAGTAACACTGTTTCTTAAATGCATTTGTCGAGTTTTCATTGCTTTACATTTATAAAATATTTAATTGCAGTTGAACATTCATTTCTTGTTAAATGTTTCAATAAATAAGTTTGCTTTTTCATTAAATTAAATCGACAAAAAGAATTTTCTATTTCCAATAATGACTTTATTTGTTTAACTTTTTAAAGTTTCAACTCACAGCCAAATTTAATAAAAAAACCAATTTTCGTAATTGCCTTGACATTAAAATTATTAAAATTATAAGAAATATTTTTTTTATTTATTTACAAATTCATTATAATTAAAATTACAATAAATTAAAAGCTAAAAGCACTAACAACAATTTCTATCGGCTTAAAGTATATTTGTTTGACATTAAGTCTAGTAATTAAGCAACGTATTTATGCATTCCGTTCCTGCTTATGGGAGTCATCAAATAACCTTTTTAATGTTTTTTATTTGGTTAAAAAAAAAACATTGGAAGTACGAATAACAGCGTGAGTTGTGTTTCAAAAAAAATTTTCCAATACTTGTTTTAGTCTTGCAACACAACATTGCATGCATTTAGCAAAATTTCATAATCGCTTTGATTTACTTTATTAAGTTCATATTTAAAAAATCCTTCGCACGTTAATTTTAAATTTTTAAAAAGCAAAAAAACTATCGAATGCTACGAAATGTGTTGTAACTTTTTGGATGCTGCAATCATTACATTCTTCTGGAATTTTTATGTTAAGACACAGCGAAGTTAGCATGGTGGTATTCTAGCAGTGAATTTTTTGACATTGTGCGTTTTAATAGGTCGTAATATCATCAAAAGGAATCTGTAAGCCAAAGCAACCCACAAGTCGAGTCAATAAATGCAAAATAGTCTGTCAACAGCGTTGCCAATTAAATTTTTACAGCCCACAAAAAAATATCTGCATGTACATACTTGAGTATTTATATATAACCTTTTAGATCACAGAAATCAAACTATATTTCAATTCTTTTTTGAAATAATAGGTGTTTTTTATTGAGCTATAGAACTTTAAGTTGGCATCACTTTTTTAACTGGCGGCCATTTTGTCAGCTGTCAAGTGATTAATATTTAGTTTGGTTTGCCATTTCATCATGAACAGGTTGACAAAAGAACAACGCTTGCAAATCGTGCAAATTTATTTCGAAAATAATGGTTCAGTTCGCGAAGTTTACCGCAATCTCCGTCCATTTTATGGTCGACATAATCATCCATCAGAGCAATTAATTCGGTTAACCATGGATCGTTTTCGCACTACGCTTACTCTATGTGATAATACGCATCCGCAGAGACGTCGAACAGTGCGCACCGAAGAAACAATTGCCGCTATAGAGCAAAGTGTTGAAGAGGACCCGAATGAATCGATTCGCCACCGTGCACAGCAATTGGAGCTTTGTCCATCAACTTTTGTTCCCGAATTGGATGGCATGAATGTGGATAAGTTGTGGTTCCAACAAGACGGCGCTACATGCCACACAGCGCACGTCACAATCGATTTATTGAAGGAAACATTCGATGAGCGCATAATTTCGCGGAATGGACCTGTCAATTGGCCACCAATTGGGGATATGTGAAGTCGCTCGTCTACGCCAACAAACCAGAAACGTTAGGGGACTTGGAAGCCAACATTTGTGGCGTTATTGCCAACAACGGCCCCATATGTTCGAAAAAGTGGTTGAAAATTGGACCTGTAGAATTGGCTTTATTCGAGCCAGCCGCGGCGGCCACATGTCCGAAATCATATTTAAACATTAATGGCATAAAATTATCCTTCCAATAAAGCCAAATTGATGGACATTAAAACGATTTTCTTGTGTTTTATTTCAATTCGAAGTTCTATACCTCTAAAAAAACACCCTATATATGCTTTCATTACTTTAATTTTCCAAAGATAAAATCAATTTAAATTAATCTGTTAACTTTACAAATAATTGAAATATTTTCATACACAATCCTCACGTGACAGCAGAAATTCCATTAACAACGAACTTAAAACGGCACTGAAATTAATTCAGCATTCATACAAATAATAAATGTGTGAGTATGTTTGATGATTGCTTTTTTTCGCTATCTTTTAATAATTATTTAGAGCAATAAAAAACAGTAAAGTGTGATAATTACAATATAATTTTTAATGTTTTCATTTCTCTTGAGCTCTGCAAATGAAAAACGTTTGCACGATACTCAATAATTAGAAATATTAAACAGCAAAACTGTTGGATAATAAATGCAGCAGCAGCAACAGGCTGGCAATCATTTCCTTGATACGGATTTTGTCGCCGCATATGAGCTTTTATTGCGCATACAATAAATACTTACATGCATACACACATATTCATACTAGTGCATATGTACGTATGCACATACATATGAATATGTATATACATACACATTCACCTGTTTACTAGCATATGTTTATGTCTGCACTCTGGTCTCAAGGGCGGACACATTCTTCAGTTCAGGGGGTCGTATAGTAGAAATTCAGTCAGGACAGTGGCTACACTACATAGCTGGTAGTGCATCTTTATTGCGCCACTACTCAGCTAGGCCAGGGGGAGGTCATTACGTCTATGATATCCCCTTGAATACACGCCTGTCAGCTTTCATTGCAGAGTACTAAAAAGTTTTTGTTTTGATTACAACAACATTTAATGTTTTTTTTTTCTTATCTTGTTTTTTTCTTCTTCTTTTTATTACGAGTTCGTATGTTTATTGTAAAAAAAAACTGTAAAAACTATTTAAAATCGAGAGTATGACTGAAGGAAAAACCGAAAAAGAATTGTTCAATAAATTTTGAATTGTTTTACTTCCTGTGCACTTATTTTGTTTGCATTTTCTCAAAAATCATTCAAAATGCATGATGGCTTAGTGTGGCATATATACTGGTGACTTTAAATTGTTCACAATTTGCCATGGTCAGCCAGTATTTTGTGAATGTTGCGCACGTAGTATGTGGAACATGTATGCATATGTTTTGTAGTAGGTTGTTTAAGGAAGAAAATCGAAGAAACAGGTATTACATATGGTACATACATGCATACATACATATGTATTATATTGCATACAAAAATCGCAAGTAACTAAAAAGTAGTTTCATTATTTAACGTTACGTTTTTATGTTGAAAAATTATTTCAATGATTTTATATAGTTTTCCTATAACATTTTGCTAACTAACTTTCAATTAACAAAGACTGCAGTAGGTTGATGTGTATGTATGAACGAACGAACGCCTTCTCTAATATTCAGCTAATTATTTATCTATTTATTAAAATGAGCATAATACCAAAGTACTTCACCCGATGTAGTGAAACAGAGAATCGAAGCCACAACTCCCGGACTAATAGCCTAGCACACTACCTAATAAGCTACTGGTCTGCCATCACTTAAATATAATTTGACTTGAAAGTGCTGTAAGGTCCTTTATTAGAAAATCAAGTAAATTACACAACCTCATGAAATCGAACTTTTTGTTTCCCCTTCAAAAATTCATTCCATTTCTTCAGGTATCTAAGTATGCTAAAACAATCTGCATCATTGGGTTTTCCATCACCTCACATTTTGTTTTTTTGTGAGCCTACCTAATATTTTCACGAGGTATGACAGTATAATTCACCATAACTCCGATGTCAAAAACTTAAACACCATCGGGTAGCTAACAAAATTTGTTTCGAGTCATCCTACTATAGTACGCTAAAAACAACAAAGATTTCTTAGCTATTCGTGACCTAAAATTTAAATATTATATATTATGTTAAATATATTTCTTTTATAACAAAAAGGACGCATTTCTGTGAAAAATTAAAAAAACGAAATTTTAATTTTAAATTTCTCAACAATTGATTCAAATGAAACCAAGCTTGTATTAAAACTTAAAATGGTATCTATCCACTAAAAAAATTACAAAAAAACTTTATTGGTTCAAAAGTTACAGAGTTTTCTGAACAACTGTACGCCGTCCTATTTAAACCACATGATCGTGTCCATATCGCACAATCTGGCTTTAAAAAAACGCATATTCATCGACCTATAGCGCTCACTGTTAACGGTAATGACTTAGACAACATCGTTCTCAATAAAATATGAACCAAACCGATGGCATCGCCAGCCCAAAATCGATCCATCCTTAACATGATGGATGAAAATTCATGCTATTTAGCGACTATACGTTGTTTTCTAGGATTTTTAACCTTTAGCTTCCAAGTCTGTTTGAGTAATTTGCGAGTGCAGGGGCCCAAGTCGCGACGCAAAATTCTTCAAGTTGTTTTTTTTTTAACAAACACAACCCGCGAAGCGATTATATTGTCTGGGGAAAAACACAGGGTCTATGGCGGATCACCTCTGGACTGAGAGGCTAACATCGCTATCACTCAGCCACAGGGGCTCCGAAACGCAGAGTTCCTCTGCATATATTGCGTTTTACCGACGTACTGCGGGAAGGCCAATTTATTTCAACTATATCCAACTAAGATCAAATTTTCAGGGACGTCAAGCCTCTGGCTTTCATCAATTCAAAGAATTTGGTAAGCATGCAGCTTCAGGTGGATGTGTAATGACAATCTATGCATATTTGAATCACTTGCCCACTTCCTAGTGGAGAGATATACTTGGTGCGTCATTTAACCGATGCAAACCTGTTCTACTTACGACAGTCGTCAAACTGCCATTTCTGCACAATTTGAGCGTGCACAATAATAAATTCAACGTGCAAAGCCAACACCTCTTACAGCCTTATGTATAATAAACATTTACCATTAAATAAGCATATTGATGATCTATAAAGGGAAAAAATTGTGACAAATGTTATTCTCATCAAAAAAAAGTTTGGCGATCACTGTTGTAAAAATTTTATATTTTGTGTTGATATAAGTCTATTAAGTTGTGCTTTCATAGTCCTGGAAGCTTCAATACACAAAGAGCGCATAAATAGAACGCAAAAAACATCATGCAAGTAGTTTTTTAGCTATACGTCTTCTACTAATATATTTAATAACTCTGTCAAATTCTAAGGAATTTTGTAACACAAACCTACGAATTACTCTTAAGGAATGTCGTCCACGACATTCATGCGCTTGAAAACTTAACCGCATGAAAAATTGCAAGTTACACAACACGCGTTATAAACGCCTCTTTTATCAACTTTTTAATTTATTTTTACATTGAAAAATTGACTTGGAACATTTTAAATTGCTTTTTTATTTAATAAAACATACATTTCAAACTCTTCAATAAGATTTTCCTCCATGATTCCAATTTTTTATTTTTTTTTTGTTGGCTAATTAGTTATCAAAACAACACAACGTGCTAAAAAGTTGAAAGTTAACCAACTTTCAGCGGCAAACGCATCAAACGCGCATTAACGCGTTTTATGTACTTTCGCCTTTAATCAATTATGTTTTATAAACAAAGTTATAAACAATTCGATTTCAAAAACACTGCCTAAAAAGGAAACCAAAGTAGAAAAATGTCGAGAAAACCGACAAAAATATATTTGGTGAAAAAATACTACATTGCTGTATTTTTCACAAAATCTGAAATTTACTAGTCTAGAAAAGGTATTAGTCTTTTCTTTCTAAATCCGTTTATAAACTTAAAATCGGTTGATTTTCAACTTAGTTTGAGGTTGGTAAAAGGTTACGGGTACGAAAAACCGGTTTTTTAGCCGTAACTCAAGATTTTGGGGCTATTTGTAAAATTTCAAATATAGATTGTTGTAATGCTCAACAATACCTAACAGAAAAATAGTAATACGTACCGGGTATCATTTTTTTTTGCACGCAGTGTTATCGGAAATCAGCACTAAAAATTCAGAGGTCGGATAAAGTAAAGCGCTCATTGAATGATTAATTAATTGTCTTATGATAAAAATTAATCTTATAAAATAAAATTATATGTTGCTCTTTTAATCAAAGTTAAGAAACTTTACTAGCCCGAAGATTTTTAAGAGCTTTCAAGTCAGGCATTTTTATATATAAGATTTTCAAACCTTTATTGTGTATACATATTATGTAATAAATCAAACAGTTTAATATGCATATGTAAACGTTTGAAATTAGTGTGAAGGAAACAGGAAAGTTTTTTTTTTTAAATTTAAATTCAAGTTAAAACATTTCATTTCTTTAAACTTCAATTATTCAAATGGCCCAGCCTAATTGCTTTGATAAATGGACTTAGGCCACTGTCATAATAAATGGTTCGTTTATTTGTTCATTTTCATGATAGAAAGGAATCATTCATTCAATTTTAATGCGTTAACAAATAACCATTAAAACCTGACGTATGTACATATGTAGTATGTCAATAGTTTCCAAGTATTAGCCTTTAAAAGCTTAATCTTTATATACATATGTACATATATGCGATATTTATATGTATGTATATATGAGCTAAGTTAAATGAAAATGTATGAATAAGCCCAGCGGTAAGGGAAGAAAAAAATTCATAAAAATCAAGTAAAACCTTTAAGAAGAACAACTATTATATTAACTCTGCAGCATTGGAAAGTTGTAACAAGTAATAAAGTACAATTGCTTGGAAATATTAAAATTATTTCTCAGTAAAAACCTAAGAGGGGTCTCGCCCCAAACCGTTAAAGTAAATTATTCCTTCAAGTATTTATCTTTTACATCTTCGTAAAATGATTCTAGTCGATTTTGCTTAAGACACATTCAAATGCCCAGCATTGAAAAACTTTCTAAAGAACTTTGGAAAATTATTTCTTATTGGTTATTTTTTTTTTTTTAATGAACATTATCTACAGGTGTATAAACAAAATGTTAAAAGTCATCGGCAGTTAGTATTGTTGTTATTGTTGTTGTTATTGTTGTTGTTTGTTTTTGTTTTAAAAATACAATTATAAACAGAAGAGAGAAAAAGATGCCAAAAGGTGTACGAGTAGTACTGGTACACTTTAGTACACTAATGGTACACGACAATAAAAATCATTGTTCTGTTCTTCTTCTTCTTTGTTGTTGTTGTTTATTTTCTATTATTTTTAAGCTATTAGTGTAGTTGTTTAGCAGTTTATAACCTTAAGCGCTAAAACCGTTAACACACTAAAAGATTAAACTAAAAATAAAAGAGATAAAAAACGTTGAGTCTTGTAGCAAAGTTAAGCGCCCTCAAAGCTATAATCATACAAAACAATAACGATGATACAAAAATTAACTATAAAAATTGTAAGTACCCTATTAGTGATGTCAACATGTTGAACAGAAAATAAAAACGACAAGAATAATTTTAAATATTCGTGCTTGTCACGTTTTTTTTTTCAAAAATTATATTTTTTATACCCTTTGCCAATAATGGTATGTATAGGTTTGTCATTCGGTGTGTAATTTCAACAATATGAATATGCGACCCATACATAAAATATATGTGAAGCTATCAGCGTAGAAGTGGTGTAAGCGACATTCGATTTTTGTATGCTGTTCTGTTGACGATACCAACTATCAAACAAAATTAGAGTAAACCATATTTTCATATTCTAAAAACATGGAACTGAAAAATCGTGCAAAGTAATAAAGCAATTAAATAACTAAAAAAAAACAATTGTTTAAAAAACTAGATGTGGGTTACAACACTTCTGGGTCCTTATGAATAGGGAATACGACTAAGCAATGTCCGTCTGTCAGTCCGTCCTTCTGATGTACGTTTCCGAAGCTCCCAAAAAAAGCTAAAGACTTCTGTCTTGGACTGGTGTGTGAGAAATGGTCCAAAATAGATTGGTATTGAAAACCAGGAAAATCGATCAGACCGTTTCAGGAACCAGCTAAAACTTTTTTTATTTATTTTACCTTTCAGTACGACAAAAAAAATCAAAAGGCATTTTCAGGGTTGTGAAAACTTAAACTTTTTTTTATATAAAATATCACATACTAAAACTAATTTTTCCTTTTTCTCTATAAATTAAACATATCTTACATTCTTAAAAGAAATAGATCGGTGTTAGAAATCAGAAAAATCTAAAAGGATGATTCCAGGGTTGGCAAACTTACAATTTTTCTGATATATAAAATTATCTAGGTCTAATTAACTAAAGGTGCGTAAACTAGCTATATTGCAGTTGTTTGGTTCCACTTTGCGGAAATTTTCAGTTAAAAGTAGAAAACACTTAAATTTAAAGCGAATTTTTATGTCTGTGTAAACTATACAAAACCCTCTACATAGAGATGTTAATTTTATCATTATACACTATCACAATAAAATACAAATTTAACTAAGCAATGACTAACAATATTCACTATTCAAAGTTTTATTACAAAACAATACAATAAGATAAGTAGACGACAGACTGAAAAATTATAATAAATATTATGAACATACTAACACATTATTTTTAGCCAGCACAAATACTTATTTTTATATAAACAAGAAAGCATCTGAGAATCAATTAAATAGGATTTCGCGCACTTGTAACAAACAAAGGCTGATAAGATAGCAGCGAGTCGTATGTACTTTAGGTACAGAGTACGAGTATGTACGGGTGACACCATAAAAGGTAACAACTGTTTAATAGTAACCAGCAGCAGCAAGCAGCAACTGATGACTACTCTCGAGTCGCTAAATTCACATTGTATAATTAAATAATAGCAACGCAGTGCTGGAATAAATAATAACTAAAATTCAACAACAATGAGAATAAAAAATACAAACTTTAACGGTTACGAACTCATGACTGACGTCTTGATGATGTTCTTTGGAAATTAAAGCCATTAAAAAGTCAACAACAAACAGTTCTTTTTTTTGTCATACAAACGGACATTGGGCCAATTTTAGTTGTATGAAAAGAGTCTATTTACAGTTTTCATTGTTAAATAGTGGGAATGTTTTCTTTTTTAAATATATACATATATATACATACAATTTGTGGCGAGTTACATACATACATATGTATTTAGTTTAGTATTTATGATTAAAATAAAATTATAATTTTCTGAACAAGACAACTGTAATAAAGGTTTGCAAACTTTTACATTCACAATGGAGTCAGTGTTCATATTAAGGTGGGATTACACAACTACCGCAGTGCAGCAATTTGACTAAATTTTTATTGTGGTAAATTTGGGACATATTAAACAAATTGGCCCAACAAAATTTTTTTGCCGTTACACGGTCGCTTGATTTCAAACAGCATTTTCGGATTATGACATACGTGAACGTAATGAATTCTTATTCAGTTTATACGAGTGACGTATCACATAATTTGTTTTCGAAAGATTGTCGATGCGATCACGGATGTGACGATTTGAGCCCTGATTACCGCTAGTTGGCAATAATTTAAGCAACGCTATATTTTTATTGTTCTAGCTTCTGGCAACACCAAGAAACAGCTGTAGTGCTAACTTGCAAAGTTCATTTTTAGGGTTCCGTACACCAAAGGTGAAAAAAGGAACCCTATTGTTTTCGCTACGCTGTCCGTCTGTCCGTCTGTCCGTCACACGGTATTTTCTCAGGAACCGTAAGAGACAAAGTATGTAGAACCTTGGCCACTACAACAACAAATACATGAGAACTAGAAATTAAAGGGTGCTCCAAAACGAGCGACGAAAAATGTTAAAATCTCATATAATATACATACAATTGTATGTACATATGTATATTGACACTTGAAATTTGTAAAATTAGTGTATTTTTTTATAGACTACAACAATAAACATTAAAATATTAAAAAATTTCAATTAAAGGGTGGTCCATCAGTTAATGCAATTTTGACTATGTAATTTTGACAACTTGCTATATCTTGGAGACCGTAAGAGGTAAACTCTTGAAATTTTCAAAAACGGTAAAACTAAATAATCCGGAAATTATAAAATCGCCAAACCAAAAAAAATCGTCAAAACCTGAAAAAAATCGCCACAAATTTAAAAAAAAATCGCCAAATCGAAAAAAATCGACAAAATTAAAACAAAAATTCTAGCACTAAAATAAATCGCCAAATTCGAAAAAATCGTTTAAATGAAAAAAAATCACCAATATGAAAAAACGCCAAAAACCGAAAAAAAATCGCCAAAACGAAAAAAAGTGCCAAAACTAAAAAAATAGCCAAAACCAAAAAACAAATCACCTATATGAAAAAAACGCCAAAATTAAAAAAAATCTACAAAATAAAAAAAATCGCCAAAATAAAAAAACGCCAAAATAATAAAAATTTCCAAAATTAAAAAACTTCAAAAAAAATCGCCAAACGGGGAAAAAAGTGCCAAAACTCAGAAAGCGCCAATAAATTCAAAAACACCCAGACTAAAAAAAACGCTTAAAACCGAAAAAACCCAAAAACGAAAAAAATGCCAAAACTATAGTTTATATTGTTTGTATTGAATTACATATCCCGTGCCTGTACGGAACCCTTCGTGCGCGGGTCAAAGTCGCACTTCACTGAATTTATTTTATACAAATTTAAAAAAATAATTTAACATTTCCTTGCGTAAAGATGATTTTTGTTCCCTAAAAACATGGACAATTGTATCGCCTTTGGTTATCGGGTATGTAATTGATAAAACAAAAATGAAAAAACAGAAAAAAAGAAATGTTGAAAGAAATATGTACATGGGTTAGACAGTGGGTCACAAAGAGAAGCATTAAAGGCGCATATGAAAAAACACTGATGATGGTCATCGAACTGCATATTGAGACTGCAAGTAAATTGTAATTATAACATTTACCATCATTTCATAATCTATAGAAATAAATAAAATATAAGTGTTTATTTGCAATGCATATGGTACCATAAACGCTAAAAAAAAACTTAAGCTACAAAAGTTTCGCTTTTAATTTGTTACCAAAATCAATAACTCTTATTATAATTGGCGTTGGCAACATAGTCGTCAAAATTTGAAACAACATCAATTTAACACAACATCAATGCTAACTTTGTATTTCCCAACAGTGTTATGACGACGTTGCCTGTTTATTGATATATGTATATCCAATATTTAAGTCAGCTGATTCATATTGTTTACCATTTTTGGTAAAAGTATTTTTGAATAAGTAAAAGCTTTATAAATGAATTAAAATAAAATGCAAGATATATGCAGGCAAATACTTAACAAAACTCGAGTCACATCCTAATCCGTTTGCTCGTAATATTTTGAACTTTACTGGACACATCCGCCTAAAAAAGAGGGACACAAGGGCTATTTTACTCAACACTCTAGATGGGAATGCTTGAAAATACATTTAATTTTCCTTTTTGATTATCACTACTTTGTATTATTTAAACTATCACTAAGTTTTGGCCGACATTGGTCGGGCTAAATAATTATATTTTAGCTTTAAGATTTGATCACTTATTGTTAGTTCATATTTGAAGATACAATAAATAAATATATGTAAAAAAAAAAGAAAAAAAAGTTGTCGATCGAACGATTTCTGGTGACATCGTGGGACAGGCCGTAAATGTTTTTCTTTTCTATTGGGACGAAGAATATAAAAAAAGTAATGGTGAAAAGATTTGTCAATTAAAAGTCAAGTATATATCAGTTATCTAATGAAAAGTAAGTGATAAATTCAGTCATATTTTTGTAAAATAATGAGTAATTTTAATTTTAATATTTTAAAGATATTTTCGGCTAAACCTAATTTTGGTAAGAAAAAGGAGGGATCAGATCAACGTTTATTGGATTGATTTTAGCTTCCTTCAAAAGGGCTCAGGGCTAATTGCTTATATACGCTGCCTCCAGTTGCTGTGCACTCAGCATTGTTTGCTACCCATTTTTAATTTAAACCTTAAGTCCCGCCAGATCTGTAAAAATAATTCTATCACGCAGTATACTTTCCCAAAAAATTTTTTACTAATTTTTGCCATCCACCACTAGTTGTAATTGGTGGACCGAGAAAATTAAGTGCAGTCGCAACACTATACCAGTGTACCTGGAAATTATTAGGAACACTGCTCCTGCGGCATCTTTTAGCTCAAAAAGGGACTTTTTTCAAATTGGTTGGGGCTGGTAACTTTAATTTTGTCCATATTCACCCGTATTGCGTATATCACGTCCAATATTCGTCTACGAGAATTTCGTACTAGATTAAAGGAAATGTGTACAAGGTTTGTTTAATCTAGGACAAAATTCTCGTAGACGAATATTCGACGTGACAAACGCAATACGGGTGATTATATTTTTTACTTTTTTAAGAATTTTTTTAAAGAAATATATACATATGTATGTAATTATGTATATCTACTTTGGTATTTCTTATATCTCACTTTTTTACAATTGCAACTAGTTTTCAATTTCGTTGATGCTGACGACAAAATGAATGACAACATCAACATCAATTTTTTGTACAGAATACCAAACGTATGTTGAAAGTCATTGATAAATGGCAATGATATCTACGGGAATATCGATTTGCCAACAAAATATTAAAAACGACGTCATGTTGCCGACGCCAAATAGAATAAGGGTGAAATATTTAAGATAGTAAATAATCGATTTTCGTAGAAAAAAAAATAAATGAAGTCCAAAATATATGTCGCTTAAAGGATATCAGGATATCACCCATACAAAGCCGTTAATAATTATTCTATATCTACAGTCTACCCAATTAAAACAATGAGAGTCTTAAAATCTTCAAAGAATCACTTTGAAGACAATTAGCATAGTCAAGCACAAAACTTTCGGATTAGGAGAGGGAATAAGGGTAAATGTTGTAAATCTAGGGAGCTTCAAACTTGGTATATGTTACTTTCATAATAATTGCCTATGTGCTCAAAAAGGCAAACTTTTTAAATCACTTGGGAATTTGATTTTTTCAAGTGCTTAAGATTGCGCGTCTGATTTAACACGAATCATATATGGTAAATTTCAATGCATTTTTAATAAAACTTATTTTACTAAATAAGCAAAATAATAATTTGGGATTATTAGTGCTAGTTATTATTTTTAATGTTAAACTTAAATTGTAACAATTCCCAATAAAAAACACTAAAAACACTAATATGTTTAAAGACTGGCAATACTTGTTTTTCACATGGAAATAAATAATTATTTCTGCAAAAAAAATCGATATTTTTAAGAGCTTTATACATTTTAGCCGTTTTTCAACTATACGATATTTGCTAGGACAGATGACTTTTGTTTGTTAACTAAGCCAAATCATCGGTTGGTTCTTGGTTTGCTGCAAACATAATGCATTTTGAATATACTGAGTCAAAAACCAATGAACAAACAAACTTCACGCGGGTTTTGTAATATTTGTTGAACAACCAGGGCTAACTTTTTGATCGCCCTTGGTCAATATACCGAGAAACTACAAGTAATTTTTTATTGGTTTTTGGTTATTGCTTTAAGGGATTTATGTAAAGAAATATGTATTCTATATGGAAATTAAAAAAAATAGAAAAGAACGAACCCGCTTCTTGCAATTTATGTGGTAAGACATACAAAACGTGTAGAAATACAATATACATTTGTGGGAAATAAACAAATGAACTAGTTGGACCCAGCTCTATCGCCCACTTGTTTTAGCCAAAAAAAATTCCACACAACACTTTTTTTTTATTTTGACATATTTTACATAGAAGTAAAAATTGTCATACTACTTTAAATTAAAATGATTAATTTCGCAGCGAAAGTTTCAACGTAGGTATTTTTCTAAAAATCTACTGACAGCACTGACCGATATAATTTTTGAAAGAAAAAAAAAATTAGAAATTTTTATATATTTTAATTGAACGTGACAAAAATATGTTCACTTGGCAATCACTGTTCACTTGGTTATCACAGTTTCAGACGGCTGGAATAACTAAAATAAAAACTGTAGAATGCAACAACAAGTAACATAGACCACTACAAAAATACTTACATGCATGTACCGATGGTACATCGAATAAGTAAAAATAATTAATGTGATGATCGTAAAAAGATAATTAAGAATAGTTAAACATACTGAGGTAGAGTAAAATAATTTCGTGCTAACCTAAATAGAAAAATGAAAAATTGGAAAAAACAGAAAATTAGTAGTGATACTTATACATGTGTTTACCAAAGGTAAATCAATTGTATACACAACAATCGTTTCTCATATTCCGTTTCATTGTACATTTAAGTTAAATAGCTGATGTTAATAAGAATCTCTAGGATGATGTTAATAAGAATCTCTAGGATAGATAGACTAGGGTGCTGATGAAGTGCGTGGCTGCACAGAAAAGTATCGGTATTTCCCCCAGCTTAAAGTCTAAGTTTAATTTTTCTTCTCTTCTTTAGAAACTCACATTAATTAATAAAAATATTTCATTCAATAAGAATTGAAATTACTGAACTTGAGCCTAACTATGAATTATTTCTGAGAGAAAAAAAATAATAAAACATCAGACAAAATATTTGTGTGAAAATTTAGTTTTTTAGTTTCGAGCTGTTTTGACCAAAAATATACCTATTTTTAGAATAATAATTTTGAAATTTATACGCAATAAATGCAATTTGAGTATAAATACAAGTACATAAGTATGCATGTACATACATATATGAATTTCCTTTCACATTGTTTTTGTTAAATTTTTTGTTTCCCTTTTTTAATTGTTTATATTGAATTGTTTTATTATTTTTATGTAATCTTTTGTTTATATTGTTTTTATTGAATTTTTTGATAATTAAATATTGAATTTTTAATAAAAAATGTATGTAACATGTTTGTAACCCTACGTCTACACCTGATATATTTTTATCATGACAAATGTCAAATTCCATATACCAAAAACAGCTAACATAAAAATATTAAGTTTGACTTTTGTCATAATAAAAATATATCAGTTATAGACGTAGGGTAAATATGTATGTTAGTATGTGTATTTATTTTAAATTTGGAATATTTTTGGAAAAAATAATTTTTCATATAAAAAATATCGATGTTTTAAAAAAATATATATCGATACTGTTCAAAAATATCGATACGATACATATCGATAAATTTTGTATGTGCCCATCCATAATGGGGAGGGGAGTACTGTAATAAAAGTAGCCCATAGGCTTAAAGTGACTACTCTGCATATTCTTTGCATATTCATAGCTTTGTGCTTTTAAGTGAATTTTGCTTTAATTAAATTTATTTCCCACCATCTCATATGTAAAAAGCAACAATCATTTGTAAAATAGCTTAACAAATGATTCCATCTATTATCTTCTTTTTAAATTTCCTGCTATTTGGAAACTTCCTCTGCACTAGAATCCAGCCAGTCCAATTCGAACATGTGGTGTACCAAACAATAAACAGTTAGATTAATTACAGCAGCACAGCTATCAAATGTGCAATAAAAATTTCAATAATCTATTTGACTTGAACTTTAAAGAGAGAAAGAAAAAGACAAAGCTTAAGTTTTTCTTATTTCATTTAAATATTAAGTGAAACAAAAATGAAAAAAAAAAACTACCAGCAACTTTCCAATTATGACAAAAATATAACAAAGCAACATTTACAATATTAACGATCAATGATCTTTCAATAATCAACTTTGACTACCAACAAAACCAAGTGGCAACAGTCAAGTTTTATAACTGGAATTTATAGAAAATTAAAATGAAAAATTTAAAGTTGCGCTTAATAAAAATTCAAAACTAAACTACATCCGAGAGAGGAAAAGCGAGACAAAGAAACTCCTCTCAGTAATTCCTAAAAATTAAAATCAACAAAAAAAAAATTATAACTTTTGGCTTTAAAAGAAAAATTGGAATTAATAACAATAATTTTTTAAGTTTTAGTTTAAAAACACAAGTATGTAAGTGGCCAGTGGCAGTTTATTGCATCCATTTTATTTAAGTTGTATCGTATCGTATGTACTTTTTTCTTTCTGGGTTATGTTATTTGTATATGTATGCACATGTTCAGCAAATTTGGTTAACTAGAAAATATGCAAAATAAGCAAAACTAAACATCGCAACATATGTACATTAGAGTAGCAGTTATTTATTTTTTTTTATTTCTTTTATTCTCACCACCCAAATCGGTTCAGTTTTATGTAAAAAAATACAAACAATTTCATAAGTTTTGTTTTAGTAGGAACGTACACCCCTCAAAATTTGCCTTCAAGCCCATTTCTCAATGTAATTTTTTGCATATGACTACTTTTTTTAAATCATTTCACAAGAATATGATATACGGCAATAGCTCTTCTAGTCTACAACATTAGTCTCAAATAAAGTTTTTTGATCAAATTAATATTTTAAGAAATAATGAAGAGAATAACCAACAAAATACCAAAAATTATATATAACAAAATTGCATTTATATGGAAATTATTTTACTAAGCGTTTATAATAAAAGTTAATATATATTAAATTATTTCATACATATATTAACCTTCATAGGGTCTTTAAAATTGTTGACGTTAACGATCTTCGGGTCAAATTTGACCCAAATTGAAAATGATGTACTGGTTTCATTTATTTCTGATTCATTTATTGGCAATGAATGAGAACATTGTATCATAGATTTAATTCGATTAATACATGATACATAAAACGTAATATTAAATCGATATTAACATTAATTGTACATAAAGTAAAAATTTCCTGCGTTGAGGTATAATGGACCTTGACTTCTTTGGCTCTGTTTTTACCTTGTTCAAAGATTTTTTTACGGCTACTCAATTACCTCACGTAGCTTTAGTGCAACTTTCTGTGAAAATACTGATATTGATGACATTCGGTACTTTATATAAGGCATAGTAAGTTCCAATCCTAAGTTTTCTAAAAAGTGTCGACGTTTTGCAAAACAGTTTATTTCCAGCCGCTAGTAGCCGATCTAGGTATCAGAAAAGCATTGTTAGCTTATACATATATCTAGCATGTTACTAACCACCACTTCACAACATTGATTAGTTTTTGTTTTGCAAGTCAGAAAATATCACATAGATCAATTACTAATTCTCAGAAAAAAATTAAGGTTTTTTCCTAAAATGGGTTAAAATTGACCCAAAGACCCTATGAAGGTTAAGTAGAGTCATAAGAAAACTAAACAAACAAAATTAAATTGAATATATGGGTTTGAGGGCTAACTTTGATGGTCGGACGCAACTTATCGCTATGAAATTTTTTTGTATTTTTTTTTACACAAAACTGAACTTCCATACAACTAACGGATACTCTAATGTACATTCTTTGATATTGCGTATTATAAAACTGTAAAATTATAAAAGCATTGCATTGTGGTATTGATTATATTCATTTACAAGAGACTATCATTTGTTCAATTCATAAGGGCAATCATATGTTGTGTAATAGTTTTTTTAAATGTCAGAACTTGAAGTTGACATTAATTTCATTTGAGATTAAGCACGTGCCTCAATTTAGTAAGTCCTCGTCCGGAATTGCAACTTTTGTTGCTCCAATTTTTAAAATTCAGCTTTGAAATTGCATTAATGTCCACATTATGAAATTCTAGTCTTGGAACTATTCATTAAAACTTTCAAAAATGTTCCTGAAAAATTAAAAATTTTATTTACTTTTTGTTACATTTTATATTTTTCATACAACTTGAAGAAAGAAAATAAAATAAAATATCAAATACATTTAAACTAAAAAGTGTGTATTTCAAAGCGAAAGAGAATTGCCGAGCACATGGAACTGTTTACCCCTCCCCAATCTTCTCACCTCACTCAACAATAATCTCAAGAATTGCTGCAACAAAAATTGCAAGTATGAACAGGGACTATGTAATCCTATCGCTATAATAAATATAAGGAAATCTTATCGACTCGTACTTATTCCTTTTTCTATTCTTTTTTGTGTCTAATTTTATATTTTTTATGCAGAGATGCCAGACCATATAGGATTTAACAGTGTGAAAAAATGCACCTTAAAACTTTTTTCGATATAAGCACTTTTAATTCAAATAGTTTGAAAAGTACATTAAAATGAATTAATAAAGTATTAAGACGAATCTATTTTCTGGTGTTAGTTATCACATATTTAAAAGATTTTTACAAATTCATTCATTAAATAAAATATTCCCAGGCCTGGCATTAAAACAACTATTTGGAAAACATATAAAATTGAATTGTATAATTAGAACACCAGAACACATTATTGTATAATTAGACGATTAGAGAACGCATGCGACATTAATGCGTGCTTGTGAATCGAGCAATTGTTGTTGGTAATTCATGAAAATACAACTTCTTGTCATATTGTTGTTTTGGGAAAATGCAGTACTTGACACACTTTCGCACATAATGTATAAAAAAAACGGTTTTAATTATCAAAATGCTTGAATCAATCAAAAAATTATAAATTGTCTATGTATTGCCAAAATAATGATTTCAATTACAATAATAGCAAAAATTTCGATGTCGCTTGAATTTGAAAATTTTACCTAAAGCTTGGATCACACTATCGGCAAAATGTACTAATTTTCTTCAGCTCACTGAAATAAAGGCATAAGTAATAAGCTAAATTTGGGTTATTTTTCAAATAATTTAAAAATAAGGACACAATTACTCCAAACTGCGTTGCTAATAAAACCATATAGACTTATTCCATTATTAATTGAGTAATAATACCATTTTGGCATTTTTACGGAGTATCAGTCTGGTAAAAAAAAAACACTAGAATCAGCGAGCAATCAGAAGGGAGTTTCCGCAAAATTCCACTTATGATAATAGGTATTCTTACATCCACGCCAACAAATGCGTTTCCGATAGACTTAACAGTTAGAAATTTAGCTCCACGTACTGCGTTAGACATGTAACAGGTGCATGGAACTATAGATCACCTACGTCCAAGCACACGTATATGTACTGATATTTGCATTTGAGGTAAACAGCTTTGAAAGCTCTTAAATTTTTTCTTGTTTTCTTGCAAAGTAAGAGCAAAAATTGTTGTTTTATTGACAGAAGGGTTCTCGCCACTGGATGGAATCATACAGGTCTTCACGGATGGCTCCAGACTGGGAAAAGGGTTGGTGGGGTGTTTATATTCCAGAATTTTAAATTGAAATGTCCTCTATGCTCCCGAATACTGCCATTAAAAGAGCAAGACACTGGCTAAGCTTTTACCGGATATCAAACAAAGATATTCAAAGGCAGCCAGTCTGCAATTAAGTTCCTCGCAGGTATGTACTCCACATCTTACCTTGTTCAAGATCGTTTAAAAGCCATATATAATCTTGCGCAGCACTAATCTATCAAATTCCATTAGATGCGTAGACACCCGACTAATTTAGGCAATATAGTTGCGAATGACCTGGCAAAGAGTAGGGTCCCACTCAGTGTAGTCTATATTAACAATCTCTATGGACTATCACTCTCATCCTGCTGCATACGCTTCGATGTTGCTTTTCTCAATTCAGCTCAAGAGAAACATTTTGGTTTCGCCTAAACACCCACAGAAGAAAAATCTCATGAACTTCACTAGGAAGCACTTGAGGAATATCTTGGCCACATTCACCGTCCACTGCATTTTCGAAACGCATATTAAACGTGTTGGTTTCCCGTTAAATTATTACTGCTCCAGTTTTAATGATGAAGAAGAGGAGGAAAGCATATTTTATCTCTTCTTCTTCTGCCCCGCTCTATAGGGTTACCTTTCAGTAGCCTATCCCAGTTATCGGAAATGGGAATAAAAAATCTGAGTATTTATATTAGGAGCAGCGGCTGGTATGGCTGTTAACCCTCTTTCATGGTATGTGTACCTTTTCCCGAACCACTTTATTCTCTCCTCGATATTTATCTATACATATCCCTTTCATCTTTATCCTCCCTTCCTCTACTTCTATATATTGTCCAACTTACAGCTAGCATAAAAGGATCATCGTATTGGACCCAATTTAGTTGGACAAAGTAAGGAAAATTGGAGTTCAAAATGTTCAGTTCCTGTTTTAAAGTGCCTTATGTGTGAGAAGAAATTTGCAAAACTCTTAAACTTTTGAATATCTCATTTCCATACTTTTACATTATAATTAGAATATCCTAGGCTAATTTTAGTAAATACAACCAAAATTAAACGAGTTAAAGTTAATACAAATGTATTATGAATTAATTGGTTTCCTTTCTGGCTTTAGTGACTGTTATACGCGTACAGAAATTGGGATAACTCTGAAACTTAGGGAGATCTCATTTCCAAACTTTTACAGTATACTCAGAACATGCTAGGCAAGGTTGATAAAAATAAATAAAAAAGTGGCAAAGTTAGAATGAATTTAAATTCCGTTTTTGCGCATAAAATTTTTATATTAATTTTTTTAAACATCTGACGATTTTCTACAAGAATTATTTAAATTTAAATTTGTTAAAAAAATCAAAAACGGCAACACTTTAGCACCCCATAATAGTGCGCTTACATTTGAGCAAAATATAGTACTTAGGAGATCTCGAAATCTAATATATTTCCTATACAAAATAATATCTTCTTCGGCACAAAATCTACTTAAAGGGCCTGTTCATCTAAATACGAACGATAGATTCGATCGAAAATTTATATTAGAAACAAAAACAATAAACTGAAATTTGTTTTTGTTTTCAATATAAATATTCGGTCGAATCTATCGTTCGCTTTTAGATGAACCGGCCCAAAATCTACAAATAGGGATTTTTTACTTCTTTACTAAAAATTCAGCCTGTGTACATAAAAAGGTGTGTGAATTAACTAATTAAATTTGTTTGGTTGTAGTTTTGGGGTTTGATTTTTTTATAAAGAAATCTTGATAAAAATTAACATAATGCTGGCTATTCTGGAAAACACGTCGAAGAAGTGAAACTTTACATTAAAACAAAAGCAAATTTTCAAAAATTATTTTTGTTTGCCATTCATTTCTAAAATGAAATAAGCGCGAGAATTTCAATGCACACATTTATGTCTGCTAGAAGTATAGATATGCCTAAAATCAAGGAATTTCAAGAAAAAAAGTTTGGGTTGTTCGTTTCACGAATAATGCCGCTTAAGCATTGCCTTTTCGCTAAAGCGAATTTGACTCTGCATACAATTTTACTTGTTTTCACAAGAAACATTAAAAAAATGTATTTAAATTTTTAATTAACTTGCATTGTGTAGTAATCTTTTGATATCAACTTCACTTTGTTCACTCAATTAATTAATCTATTAATCAGTCAATCAATCAAACGTGATGTGTAAATTTACGCTGATATAAGGTGATGTATGGACGGACGTACACATGATATGATATGAACAAAATAACATTATTTTTATGCACTGTTCGGCATTAACAAGGAAGTTGTCCAAATGGCTATTTAATCAAATGTGATGTGTTACATTTTCTTGAATAATTATAGTAAAAAGTGCACACATGCAACTGACAGAGAGACATGAGGCCGTAACGAATCAGAAAAGCCCTATTAGAAATCTTTTTGAAGATTTAGCTTTGAAAACTATGTGGTAACTTGAAACACAATTTTAAAATTTTGTAAATTTACTAAAGGTTATAAGAAATATGGGTATTTTTTTGTTGGAGGCTTATAAGTTTAAATTGAAATAAAATAAAGATAAATAGTGATAATTGCTATGAATTTAGTTTTACTCGTATTTGTATG
Organism: Tachina fera; assembly: GCA_905220375.1. Classification (NCBI taxonomy): domain Eukaryota; kingdom Metazoa; phylum Arthropoda; class Insecta; order Diptera; family Tachinidae; genus Tachina; species Tachina fera. The sequence goes on from LR999963.1 coordinate 68,315,552, forward strand.
ATAACTATTGGAAATTTTTTGTGGATTTCTTTTTTTAAAATAGGAACTGCACTTGAGAGATGATTGCTCATGCAATGTCATATGCTAGAACCTTTATATATATATCGTTTTAAGAATTTTTTTCTAATACATATTATGAACATTATCATGAAGTAGTTTTGTTAACTTATTTAGTGAATATTTCCTCCTTTTGCATTTCAAAAAAAAAAATATTATATGTTACTTAAAAATATAAAGTTAATATTAACTTTCGAAATGATATGATTGAATGCTTGTTCATATTGTAAAAATTCTAGGAATAGCAACAACTTTATTAAACACAATTTCAACTATATTTTTAAAATATTCGATTTCAGCATTTATGTATTTTGCATCTATAAACAATATTCACATTTGTATGTAGTATGTATGTATGTACATATTTCATATCTCCCATACTCATTTAATGCCTAGAACAGTGTTCCCAGTTTAGGGGATTTGTCCCCAAATTGGGGATTTTTTTCGCGATTGGGGATGAAAATTTCGTATTAGGGATCTGGGGATTTGTTTGGGGTGTAACCAAATTTGAGGGGATTTTTGGGGGATTTTTTGTATAACTGATGGTCAAACAAGAATGATTTTTGAACTAAGAAATATGCGTCTGGCAAGTCTAAAAATGTGTGTTACTATTCATAGTGTATGGTTTCTAATAAAGAAAAAGTATCAAGGCAGATTAACGAATAATGAACGCTACCAAAACAAAAATACGCAACAAAATGCAATATAACCTTTTGAAAGCACTTCTTAGAATAAACACACACTTTAAAAATAATTCAATTTGTTGTGACAAATTTAATCCTTCTGCTGAAATGCTAAAACTCTTTAATACAAGTACATAATATGTACAACAAAGTCTCTGAGGCTGGTGAATCAGAAGATTTCGATTCTGAAGTTTTTGAAATGGTAATCTTTGGTTAAAAATTTGTTTATACTGGTTTATATTAAACTATGTGTAATTTTTTCTTTACAAGTTTTTTATAAGTACAAGTTAAATTTATATGAACGCAAATATACTCGTATCTATCGGTATAAATGAATTTTATTGAATAAATATGACATTTTTGTCATTATTTTTCAAATAAAATTAAAAAAAAACTTTTAAATTTTATTTTTTTTTACAAAGGCAAAAATGTGTATAAAAAATACCAATTTGGGAATTTTTGGGGATGAGAAATCAAAAATTGGGGATAAGCTCTAGAAAAAAACTGGCAACACTGGCCTGGAAGTTTAACGTGCAGTTAATTGCAATGAACTAACTCATGCTGACTTGAAACGGACGTACGGATGAGAGCGTATTGTTCACAATTATTAAAAATAATTTGCTCATGTACAAATGTACAGCTATTTTCCGATGAAAATACGCACACACACACACACACACACTAAAAATACGATTTACCAATAATACTTTAACAATATGTGTATAATGGAAATTATTGCAATTGGATCATCATCATGCAAAAGATTTACTTTTGCTTGTAGCTAAAGTTTCACATAAGCTTACAAATACTTACATAATTATGAGCATAATTGTGAGTAAATGCATGTTTTTAAATATTAACACAAACATTGAATATATTTATTACCCTGTAGTTCCCAGAATGTGAAGTGTATTTATTCACTTAAAGGAAACGGAAATTTCCTTGGAAGTACTTAAAATGAAGTGTACAATCATTTGTTTAATTTTAAAGTATAACTCTCAAAATTATTGCATTAGCACAGCGATGCACATAGGGACCAAACACGGTTATTTCAAGTATTAATAAAAGCAAGTAAGAGTGCTATATTCGGCTATACGGCATAGCCGAATATATGTGTAATTCACCTACCGATGTAATATACAGATCCATACAAAAGTACATACATATTTCTTTTGTCAAAAAATGTATCATTTTTTGCTGAAATGTAATTATTAGTAAGTGACCTCTTGGTATTTTTCAATTAAAGAATTTGATTAAAAAATGTTTTTTTCGATATTAGCAATTGTTGAATATTTTATTCTACACTCTGTATTTAAAAATTATTTTGCATTCAACCTTATTCCAGTTGTCAACATCGACGTCACATCAATAATATACAAAAAAATTGGGGCTTGTCTACTCGCTCTCGAGATCTTAAACGGTGCTACAATTTAATAACCCTAAAATAGTCTTATTATTGTACCTCCATACCAAGTTAACTAACTAATTTTATATATTACCGTATTTAACAATCTTTGATGTTACAAAATTTCTTAGTGTCTCAATTTAAGCATCCAATAGCAAATTGTATACATCGCGGTATTATTTAAACCGTTTATTCCTAAAGAATTTTTTCGATTATAATTATGAATTTTATCTCCATTTACTAAAAATTAATAAGAAACCCAGCAAAAAAAGAGACTCCAAAAAAGTCATGAAAATGTAGAGTCTGCGATCTGGAAGTAGTGAAAATTTCGATCCGATCTAATGATTTTTACATAGGGTTGTCATTGCAAGAAGTTCTCTTTTTCGATGCCTGGTCACTAAATTGGAAGCGATATTAGGAAAAATCCCCTTTTTTATTTTCTATGATAACATTTTCATTTAGGAAAAATTATAAACAGTTACCTATTTTAACAACTCGTTTCTTTTTATAAGAATTTAAGCCCGAATTAGTGTTATCATGTAAATTTAATCAAATAACTTTTAAATTTTAGACTAAAATTAGTTCATACATTTCTTTAAAAAAATAATTTTTTTTTTAATTCTGGTTAATATTTTCTAACACTATGGAGGAGCTACAAGGTTTTGTTTGACTAAAATAAGCTTCTACATGTTTTTTTGCTCACTCTCGGCAAATTAAAAATATCGATTTCTTGGAAGCAATGAAAATTTAGTTCCACTAGAATGACTTCCATTTTTTTCACTGGGAACTAGTTACAAGCTGTCAACGAAAGACCATCGAAAGACCATTTGAAACATAACTGTGCTGACAGCATAATAAGCAACATGTCACAACCCTTCGTTTATACTTAAATTAGATATCCAAATAAAAATTAAATAAAAATATAAAAAAATATCGAATAAAGATCTTTCTAAAACCTGAAATAGTTTTAATTGAGAAAAATATTTTTTGGTTTATTTTACCAAAAATTTTTTTCCATTTCCAACCCTGGAACCATAATTATGATTTTTTTGGTTTTTAATACTAATCTTTTTCCTTCTAAGACGTAGAAGATATTTAATTATAAAATAAATATATAGTTTGATTTAATTAGTTTTATATACCCGAAAAAGTTTAAATTTTCCAGATATGGAGCAATGATTTTTATTTTGTAAAATTTTTATTCCAAACTATTTCTTTCTAAAGCTACGGTCACACTTGTTAAACGTTTGCCCAAAAAAACGTACCCACTAAATGGTAATGAAAAATCTTTCAATTCAGAGACAATTTTATCAAGTCAGAGAGTAGCCAATAATGTCGGATTCTATGACATTATCTATTAGTTGTGTGCGAAGCTGTTTAATTTGATAAGCAAAGCAAGCATCTGGATCAAAACTTTTTTCATTATTGATTGTTGGTTACGCTTTTAAGGGCAAATGTTTGACAAAAGTGACCGTAACTTAAGACATAAAGTAAATTTAATTTGTAAGCAAAAAATATTTCTGACTATTTATACCAATCTATTTCTTTCAAATATGTATAAAATATGTTTAGCGAACAAAGAAGAAATGATATAAAGAAAAAACTAATTTTATTTAGTTATTTTAATATCCAAAAAAAATTTAAAATTTTCAGCTCTGGAGGCGTGGTTTTATTTTTCTACTTTTCTATACCAAACTTTTCTTTCCAAAATATAAAATATATTTTATTTATAAAGAAAAAGAAAAATATATATTAGACCTAGTTACTTTTATATATCACAAAAAGTGTAAGTTTCCCAACCCTGGAATCATCCTTTTAGATTTTTCTGATTTCCTACACCGATCTATTTCTTTTAAGAATGTAAGATATGTTTAACTTAAGAATAAAATATATGTTTAATTTATGGAAAAAAAATAGAAAAATTTCTTTTTAATAGGTTATTTTTATGTAACAAAAAAAATTAAGTTTTCAGACCCTGGAAACATCTAAAGGATGACAGTTACAGCTAGCTGTATTTGTTTAGTATCCTATGGTCATTGCGTTTAATGCATAATCTCTCAACTTGCTTGGTTTTTTTCTGTAATCACATAAGAAACCATCTGCTCTACCAGCAAATGAACTATCGGGTATAAATATAAAACTTTCTGTATGTATAATTAAAATTGCAAAGATTGACATAAACTATAATCCAATTTATGATGTAGTGCTCTGGCATTTGTGTGATTTTAAAAGCGAATAATGGTAACAAACAAAACACACAGAAAACAGCACAACCACAATATGTATGTATGTATGTATGTACATTGTAAATTTGTTACCTATTGTTGTTCAATTGTGTAAAGTTGTCGTTAGTTGATTTTGTTTTTCTTTCTTTTATAATTTACTTGGCTTATTATAATTATTATTATAAATTGGATACTACAATAATGCAAACAATCTTTTTTATGTGAAGTTAAAAAGTACTCATCTAAAAATTACATTTGACTCGATATTTTCATGGGAGAACGAAAAATGAAGCGTTTTATTGCAGAAACGAGTAAAACGAAGTTTTTTATATTTATTTGCGTGTCTTTAATTACTCGTAAATATGTTCAAAATTCGTTAAAAATGGGTTTGTGTTAATTTTGTCATTTACAATGCTTATTATTTATAAATATAGTACCAAAATTTCCTGCCGGAGTAATAATAAATCCTCACAAAAACATAAATGTGAAAAAAGGCCAAGTTCCTTTCCAAAAATTATATAAATTTGTAATCGTAAGGGTATTATATAATTTCTAGATTAAGCACATTATCTTGACAACATTTTTCCTGATATAAAGAAATGAACAAATATACATTATTTTGTCCTTTCTTAGAAGAGTAAAAATATTGCCAAGTTAGCACATTGTCTAGAAATTATAAAACACCCTTACGATTACAAATTTATATAATGCATACCATATTGCAGTGATAGGTATTGTACCAAACACGAACTTGGTAAAATTTTTTATCTCACTACTTTTGATGGCCGAAATTTTGAAAAGGAACTTGGCCTTTTTCACATTTATATTTTTGTGAGGATCTGACTATTTTTTGGAAGGGTTTCTTAACAAAGCTGTTTAAACTTTCAATTTCTAGTCTGTTATAGTTCAATTCATAATGTCTGCGCCAGTTCAAGAGGGCAGAGTTACATAAAATATTGGGTTATAGGGTAATATGTGCACCATTGTGTCATAATAAGGACCGATTAATTTGATTAATTTTCGAAGAGTCATCTGTTTAGAAATATGTAAAATATAGTGTAAGTTTTAGTGGGAGTGACTCGGCTTACTTGTCTAAAGTCTGCTCAAACGAAGTAGTTTTGAAAACGCAAAATTAAATGCTAGCATGAGTGAAATGTGCATGCAAGGTTTCCATACAGTAGCTTGTGTTTTAAATTTGTCTAGTTGGTAACTTACCTAAGTCTATTTTTTTTTTGAAAAATTTCATTTCTCTACCGTATAATATTTCGATAAAAATTTTATAAGCGTGGCCCTACTTCCCTTGTTTAACAATATGTGTTTTCAGATTTTTCCTGTTCGTAAATCCTTTAACTTAAATTCTTAATTTTGAGCTTAAAGTGTGTCCATGCCCCCCAATTAAAACTTCCAGGATTTTAAATCTCTCTTGATGTTATCTAACTTAGATTTATTTGTGTATTTAAGCTCTCTAGTGCAAATTCTAGCTTGAAATGTTATGGCCGTTACCCCCACTCTCCTTCAATTTCTTAAATTCAAGATTTTGTTATGAGCAGCGCTCAATTATCATCGTACCCTTTTTAAAATGATAGCTTTTAGTTAAAGCTTCAGTTAAAAGCTTCAGTACAAAATTATCAAGGCCCTTGCCACTACTGGTTAAAATATTTGAGTTTCTAGATTTTTCTATTTGGTTTCTCATCTTGACCTGCTTGCGTATTAAAATTCAGCTTTCTAGCGCAAATTTAATTATTTAATTTTTATGGGGGTATTCCCGCCCACTGTTTTTAAATAACTTTTTTTTTGCCAGTGCCAATCATACCCCAGTAAAAAAAGATACTCCAAAAAAGTCATGAAAATGTAGAGTTTCGATCCGATCTAATGATTTTTACATAGGGTTGTCATTGCAAGAAGTTCTCTTTTTCGATGCCTGGTCACTGAATTGGAAGCGATATTAAGAAAAATTCCCTTTTTTGTGTTCTATGATAATATTTTCATCTAGGAAAAATGGTAAATAGTTGCCTTTTTTAACAATTCGTTCCTTTTTATACGAATTTAAGTCCGAAACAGTGTTTTCATGTAAATTTAAGCAAATAACTTTTAAATTTTAGACTAAAATAAGTTCATAAATATCTTTAAAAAAATAGTTTTTTTTAATTCTGGTGAGTATTTTCTAACACTATGGAGGAGTTAGTTATAAGGTTTTGTATGACTAAAATAAGCTTCTACATGGTTTTTCGCTCACTCTCGGCAAATTAAAAATATAAATTTTTTGGAAGCAATGAAAATGTAGTTCCATTAGAATGACTCCCATTTTTTTCACTGGGACGTGTCAAGTTTCTTTGGAAGCGGATATTAATATTTAAATAAATAGTATATTTAAATCTGCTTATCCGAATTACATGCAATAGGATGTTTAAATTGTATAGGCGTGTTAACACCAACTTTTTTGAATGAAACCTTATAACTTTGCATTATTCCAACATTTTTTCCAAATTTCAGTAATATCGCTAGAGATAAACATTCTAAATTTGCTCTTTTAATTGTGTGCTTTATTGGAATAGCCCAACCCCTGGTCGAAATCTCCGGGTTTTCAGATTTTTTTAGTTAGTTGCTAATCTAGACCTACTAGTTTATCAAATTTCAGCTTACTAGCGTTTATTTTATATATATTTTCTTATGGACGTGATACCGCCCACTTTTTTAATCACAATACGTGCTGTAGCCATTACCTATCTTTCCTGTAGAGTTTCGTTGAAAACGGATAGTAATAAATATATAAATATGGAGTATATTCAAATGTGCTGACCCTAAATACATGAAATAGGAGGCTTAATTTTATGGGCGTGTTGTATTGTATTGCAAAAATTAAAAAAAAATTCTTGAGTTTAACGCATTAGATTCGTTTTTTAAATTCTGAGCCTTATGGGCGTAGCCTCGCCCTCCTAGGTAAAATTTTTGGGTTTTAATATTTTTTCTGGAAACGGATATTAGTAAATTCATAAATAGTACATTTAAATGTGATGACTCGAACACATGAAATAGAAGGCTTAAATTGTATGGGCGTGTTATCGCCCACTTTTTTCAATAAAAATTTACAGCCTTGTATTATTGCAACATGTGTGCAAAATTTCAATAAAATCGCGTAAGTTAAACGAGCTTCATGGCCGTAGCCCCGCACCTTTGGTTAAAGTTTTTGGGTTTTCAGATTTTTTTTAGGTGAGTACTCACTTAGTTCTACTTGTGTACCAAATTTTAGCTCACTAGCACAAATTTTAATTTTTATGGGCGTAACCCCACCCCTGGTTAAAATTTTCGGGTTCTTAGATTTTTCTAGTTTATAGCTCACCTAGATCTACTCGTGTACCAAGTTTTAGATCTCTAGCTATAGCAGAAGTGCTTCATAATATTGATGAGTGAGTCAGTGAGTATATCTTTTCGCTCCTTTTGTGCACATAATCAAATTTGCAATAATAAAACACATTAGCAGTATTCGGTATTTGATGCAAATGGTCTTGACTAAGTATAAGTGCAAAATATAGTAGGTTTTCTTTTGCTTGATATAATATAAACACAATCCTAAGAAAAGCTACGATATTTTGCATTTAAACTTACTCAAGATCATTTGTATCACACACCGAAAACTCCCAATAAATTGCCTTTACCAGCATAACAATTATAATATATTACCTTGATTTCATAGAAAAGGTTAGTAACAAATATTACTTTTTTTAATAGTTACATATAAACTTAGAAAACCAAAAGGCGATAGATAGTAGCAGTCAAACGTATCGAATAGCAGAAATAGAAGTACAAAACGCACTAATGTGTTACCAACACTGCAGTTTATTACTGTTGGTATTTTTTTTTATTTAAATAATAATTATTAATTTTTCACGCTGAAAAACACAATTTAGAAATTTATAATTCAAGTGATATTGATTTTAATATAAAACAAAAAATTTTAAAATCATTAAATCATATGTGCACGTACTCGTAGTCAGTGACTTTAAACAATAGAAACAACAACAAAAACAAATCGTTGCCACGCTATAATATCAAATTTTTAAATTGATTTCCGCTTAAGATTACAAAATATTATTTATGCGTATTTTTTTCATGTTATAAACAAGTCTTTTGTTAGATGTGATCGTCTTAATCAATAGTTGCATTTTGAATATATTTTGTAGTGCTTATTTATTATATCTACTCCACTACACGCCAAAAAAATAAAAGTATGATTATGAGAATTACAGAATTTAAACATATTATTGTCTGCAAGCCATCACTTTGGTCATCTGAAGATCTTCTCATAAGGGAGCTAAGCTTAGAGAACACATACTAGATATGGGCGAATATAAATTCTAATTTAATTAGCACAGACACAAACCAGAATTTCCCCATATCTCGTTTAGGACATAAGTCAATGCTTACATAGCGTCTACAACTGCGATTAACTATGACATAATATGTGAGAAACCGTCGGCAGAATAACAAAAATAAAATGCCGATATTTTTCTTCATCAAATCATCAAATTCTCATCGAGTTAACATGTTTCATTTTTGCATAATTAGTTATTTTATTTTCACTTTTTCACACAAACTTTAATTTATAAATCAATTAAACACATTTAAACATATAAAATCCCAGAAAATTAAAACAAAATTAAAACATTTTACTAAATGGCAAAGTCGATACATTTTTGTAATATTTATTATAACGATACGATTATCGTAAAAAAACTTACAAAATTTTACTACTGAACATTATCGACTTACGCTTTAAAGTATTCAAAGACTTACAGTAAAATATTGTGGCGAATATTTCTGTAGGATATTTTAACTCGTCAAATCTCGTCGTTTAACATAATTTTTTAACCAGTTTTACGAAACAAATAAAATATTTCTCAAAAATAGTCTCCATAGGATTAACCCTGAACCCTGAATAAGTATAAAATTAACCCTTAAACACATTTTATATAATATAATTTCAAATTAAAATGTTTATACTTTTTTTTGGAAAAAAAATTGCAGTTCGATTCCTTACACTTTTTGCCAAAAAATGTATGCCTATTGGCAACTCAGTTTATCTATAAGCAGCTGTGAATGCCTACATATTGTTAATGAAGTTTTAAAGCTGTTTAGTGGTAAAAAAAATTGTAATAGGGAAACATCCCTTTTAGATACGCAAAGTTTACTTTGCAAAGTTTTAATTCAGCTGTGAGAAAGACAAAAATAGATAGTGTTCAAAAGCTATAAATAAAATGCTATCCAAACCTTTTACAACACTTAAAAAATTTAAATATTGCCATATTCTTTAAAATGCTTAGTTTAGCACCAGAAGTCCCTGATGCTACCTCACATTTTGAAATAATTTTTGCTTCAATTTCGGCTTCTGAATACATAGTGCTTTGGTGCATTCTAAGACCTAAAGTTTGAAAGCTTAATGACAAATTTATGAATTGCATAGCATATTGTAGTGACAGATATTGTACCAGGTAAGAAAATAGGTCCAAGTTTTGATGGCCGAAATGTTGGATAGGAAATTTTCTAAAATTTTTGTTTTTCGAAAATGTATATTTACCTGCACAAAATTTATTTCTGACTTAGAAACTGTCCAAGCATTGACATAGCTGAGTAATCAAGCCGAAACAGGTCATTTTTAATAATTAAAATATTATTTTTTTAATTCTAAATAATAAGAATAAGTCTGCAACTTCAGGAAAAATTGCTGTCAAATTATAAAATAAACGGCAGTAATTTCAAATGCTCTCTAATTTTTATTTAAATATTTTATTGTAGTGTTGTCAGCATTGTTGAGAGAATGATTATTTATATGTGAGAGCATAAGGCACGCAAAGCTTACTGTTATTTCAGAGGAAGGACTACTATGTCTTTCTGTCCCAGCTGAAGACTTTGCAAAGTAAACTTTGGGTAGACACCCAAACTATTATAAAATTGATTATATCTCTCGGTTACTATCTGCGACTCATTTTTTTTGTAAATTTGTATGGAGAATGTGCTTATGCCGCAATTCTGTTTGATCAGTTATTCTCTCTGTGCATTTTATTTACTATATGTTTTTTTTTAAATAATTTTGTTTAATTACCAATAAAAAAAAAACAAACAACTGTATACGACTAATTAGTATATTTTTATTAAAAAATGCTTTTGTTTGGTTTATTTCCAGTTTCACTTCATTATAAGTAAAACTTTTATTATGCAAAATTCAATTAAATATAAATTCATTAAGAATTTTTTAATAAGTCGTACTTGAAATTTCACCACAAAATCCATTAAGTTTTATACTTTTTTTTTAATTTTTTTTAATTGTTGGATGTATTCAAATATTTTTATAGCCTGCAAATTTAACTTGACATTCAATTTTATTTATAAAAAATTATAAAACAATATTAAGCGTATTCACATCACGTCTGGGTATAATTTTAAGGTTAAAATTTCTATTCACGGGTACTAACAGAAGGGGATTACAATGGACCCAACTGGGTCGTCCTCAAGTGAAGGTGTGTTGTAGCACCACCGCTACCAACCTAACCTATGCCATTTACGTTAAGTCTTGCAGCTGTGCAAATGCGTAATTGCATTTTCTGACAAGAGCAACCGATATTAGGTTTGTTCGAGTACTTTTCCAGTAAAATTAAGTTTGTATGCCACTCCACTTTTAGGTACCAAGTTAAAGGGTTGTTGCGAAGAGTTCGAAAAGTTTTATGTGATAATTATTAATTAACAAATAACACTAAAGTTAATTGTAAATATTCTGACAAATAATTAGTAGAACGGAACAACTAGCTGTTTTCAAAGTTTACTACATCTTCATCATCAGCGTTTTTTTGTGTTTGGCCCATTGTGTGTGGTGTCAGTTGATGTATATTTCTGCTTTATATACTCAGCTTTTATTGTAAATGGAATATGTGAATTGTTTTGATTCGTCGTATTACAATTTGCTGAAACCTTTCTTTGTATTGAAAGCTTAATTTTACCATCTCTAAATTTACAACAGTCTTGCCAATGTCGTTTCTTTTTTAGTACTTTACTTTACATATTATTTAATTTGCCTATTTTTGTTCTACTTGAGACAAACTTTTTGGTTTTTTACTATTGAGTATATTTTTATTTAATTGATGATGAAGGTGTAGTGGCCTTCGAAAACAGCTAGGTGCTGTGTTCTGCTAATGCCCGTAATTTATACAAACAGGTAATTTACCTTAGGTTTTTACCGAAGAGTTTGCCTTATACAATTTAACTTACACGATAGATATCTGTACACTAATAGATACCTATGGCTGGAGATAATGAACATAAGTATTTGTCAGAAAATTTACAAATAACTTTGTTGTTATTTCTTCATTAATAATTATCACGTGTAATTTGGCTTACAAAGCGAAACGAACTTTAGCCCAATAAAATCATAAATGTAGACACAAATAAAGTTCGAACAATAATAATAAAACCTGCTAAATTTTTTTGTTTCTTATTTTTTCAAATGGCATTCAAATTTATTCAATAAAATTATAAATGATATTTAAAAACAAAACATAATAATTATAATTTTCTTATTTTATATCAATTATAAATTTTTTGTTTTAAAAATATTCGCAACCTTTCAATGTCTTGTTACGTACAGTGAATTTAATTAATTAATATTTAAAGCTTTGCCGTTTTGTTTTCATCATTACATTTATTGTATTATTTTATTTAATATTTTTTTCTTTTTTTTCAAAAGAAATCTTTATTGAAAACTAGTTTTTTAGAAAAGAAAAAGTGATAATATTTATTATATTATATTATATATTTTCTGCTAAGTGTTAATTAAGTTTTAGACGCAATTACAATTAAATATAAAAATATATTAATGTTTAACTGCTGCTTAATCAACAGTTATTTGTACATACAAGCTCATACGATCTAAAGTACAAATAATGACGCTATGAAAGATGAAACTGCAACAATGTTCAACCGTATTGGCCAAGCTTAGTTGCAAGCTTAAGATAATGGTCGGTTTTGTATTACGAGAACAATGGCTGTAGATCATAAACAGATTTTATACACGCAAATGCATACGGTAGTGTATGATAAATAAATAATATAAGTTTCATGGATACGAGTATATTTTTTTTTTGCCTGACTAAATATCCATACATCGAGTGTAAGTATACTACGACTAAAAGTATGAAAGACATTCAATATGCACAATAAGGCATTTCTATTCATACTTGTAGATTATTGCAGTTTTTCGCATAACCGAAGTAGACTAGAGTTTCTACGCGGGAAAAAAAGTCCCGGGAAAGCCCGGGAATTATTTTATTACAAATCCCGGGAAATCTTCAACGGGAATTTTTGGGAATTTAATATTTACGTTTTTAGAAATTGCTGTTCATTGTTTTTACCAAAAAATACAAATCTGTAAGCAGAGGTAAAGAGGTTTACGAAATATTTACAACATAAAAAGTCTTTATACTATCTAGATTGACAGATATAGATGGCATTTCCGTCCATGCTATAACTCAGAGCATAGGAATTTTTTTGTTTTGGTTTTTAAATATTGTTGTTCATCAAACATTCCCGGGAACAAAACAGTTTTTTTTCTCGACTCCCGAAAATTAAAAAAAGGGGTAGTTTAACGTATGACAGATTCATTATGCCCCGGCCTTTACTTGTAGTCCAAGGTTGTAAGTACTTGTTTCCAATGATATCGCCATGTTAAAGTAATGAGTTTAAGCGCTAAATCAGAAGTAGTGTAAAGTATTTTATTTGTATGTAAGTATGTTTATTCATTGTTTTGCCATCAAGATGTTAGTTGGGTTATAAAATTTATTGTTTGTGCTGTAGAGTGTTATCGCCGACAATTACAAAAGCAGTTGGAGCTGTGAATTGAGTGATTTGTAATATCTTTTAGAATCCCATTTTATTTTTAAGTTTGCACAACGCTGCTTTTAATAACATATATATAATAATAATGAATAAGTAAAAACCCAAACAAAACTCAAAAAAATAATTATTTATATGGAATAACAAGAGAAATATTTACTCGCTTAAATAGGTTTTTGTTATATGGTGCCACTTTTAATAGCGATTTCAACTATAGAGATTTAAAAAAATTAGGTAAACCTGAAATTGCTTTATCTCAATGGTCAGACTTGCTATCTGAGATCTTTTCATGGAAACCATCTATGATTGAAAATTATTTTAAATAAAAATCACCTCTAAATGAAACACCTTGTTATTACTGTCAGCATCTACGCTAAAAAAATATGAAAGAAGTATGTATGTGATGAATAAAGAAAGCGGCACACAGGCTTTTACACAATGTGAATGGAGGCAAATTAAATAATGAATAACACTATCCAACACACAAAAACTAACAATCTTCTGTCAACTGAGTCTTGTAGGGGAGACTAAAAAAAAGATATACGTGTATGGGCGTTTTGAAATTTTACATCTGAAACTCATTTGACGATGTATTTAAAGTTGCACCTTTGCGTAGTAAAAAAAACACAAAATCGTGCGATACTTAGGTTTTTGATATAGTGACATTACAAGCAACATTTTGCAAATCTTCTGGAAATATATCTTTTTGAATTTTTTTGGAAATGAGGCAAAGATCACCTCTAAAACAGAGATGTATGCAGTTGAAATATTCTGCGAAAGTGTTAGTCATGCAATTTTTCTATAGATTTCAGAACACACTTTAGGCGAGAATTTAAGGCCCAACTATAATAGGAATAAGCGAATTTAAGCAACTGTGCGGTTACATATAAAACGTATGTTGCAAACTATAATGTACTTATGGAACTTTTCGTCAAGTTTCGTTAAATGTCATTTGCTTAAGCTAAGTGCCAAACTGAACGCACATTCCGTACGGAAAACACTGTTTGTGCATTTTTTAAACTCAAGCAAACATCATCAGAAAACATTCATTGGTTTTATATATTTTTTATTTTTTCTTATTTTAAACTCAGATAAGAAAGCAAAACTTTTATTTTCATTCTTTGTTTTACAATACACATATACACACATACACATGAGTTTATTTATGTACATATGTTCATTGTTGTACTTTTTAGTAAGCAAAACAAATAAAACAACTAATAAAGTGGTGGATATAATTATATGTGAATTTTGAAAGATTAGGACATTCCAACAAGTTAATTTGATTGAATTGCATTCATTTAGAAGTTATAAGAAGAAACAAAATTACTAAAAAAATTTTAACAATACCTATATGTGCAACTGTGGCTAAAGAATAATTAAGTGCATGTAAGTACAATGTGGCCACCGAAAAGTCACATCTGATTTCCTTAAGTATTTGACAGACTTATCGTTCAATTCTGGCATTAGCTTAAGCCAGCTTATTCATATTATAGTTGGGCCTTTAACTTTACAATCAGAGAAAACTTGCAACTTAAAAATAAGAACGTGTCACATTAGTTCAATAATTTTCAATATAATAAAAAATGTATGTTGAGATACTTAAAAATTAATGAAATTAATAAATTAATACTGTAAATTAATATTTTTCCATATTGAAATAAAAAATTTCAACATGACTAGACTTTCGTTAATGTTTCTTATTAATTCAATTGCTTAATTCACAAAATCTCTTGTATCTCTGTATCCATTGTATTATCATATTAAATACAAGAGTGTAAAGTTTGTTGTTTGAAATTTTCATATAAAAATGAAATAAACTATTTGACTTTTATTTCATATGTTTTTAAAATGTTGTATTCAGAATGAGGCTCTCTGAGAGAATTTGTATGTAGCTTGCTCTTCTTTTTTCAATAAAAATACAAAATATATTAATACACTACACAGAGTGTGTTCACAATTAAAAAACAAAAAGTGTATTTGATACACAAATACATGATTCAAATTGTTGTGAATTAAGCAAATATGGTTTTTATTGATTGTAAGCAATTTTTTCTCTGGGTGTAGTACAACAAATAACCAAAAACCTAAAGGGTGGTTTAAGGGTTAATATAGTTAAAGTTTTGGCAATAAGGTGTTGGTATTAAAATTCCATGACAAATATTTTCGCAGAATATTTTAACTACACACATCCCTGTTCTAAGGGTAATTTGTGCGTTTCTTAAAAAAAAAAGTAAACAAAAATACAAATTTCCAGGAGAGTAAAAGTTTTAATTTATGACAACACAATGTCGCTGGTAATGTTCTGAATAAATATTTTTAAGACATTTCAGACTAAAAAACATAATTAACATAACACAAAACATGAACACAATTTTCCACATTTTGTACTACACAAACGTGCATTTGTAAATAGGCCGTCAAATTAGTTTCAGATGTAAGGTTTTAAAACGGCGACACACGCATATCTTTATTAATCCCCTCTATTTTGATAAAAATTGCATTTTGTTGTACAGTGTAATTAGCATTAAGAGTCACACAAAAGCAAATAAATATGTATATAATTAAATGAATTGAAAAAGTTGTTCTTTATTTTGCTTTTCAAAAAAACAGGTACTACAAAACTTTGTGTAAATTTATGTACAAATTTATTTTGAAAGGATGAAAAATTAGCAATTAATCAAAAGAAGTATATTAATTTAACACTTTTTTAAGCTTAGTTTTTCTCAGAAGCAACTTCAAATATAGCGGACTAAAATTTTCGGTTGATCAGTAAAATTAACACTGAGTACAGTTAGCGGCAAATAATAATTTGTTCAAACTATGGTCAATTGAATCATTTGGTGCGCATTGAATTTGTTATAATAATTGATATATGTACATGCGTTAATATATTCACATTTTAGGCCACCCTTTACATACTTTAACGTGCCTCATAAGAGCGCAAGTGAGTCATGATAATAAACACAAATATATTAATTTATTGAATTTGAAATACAAGTTGTTTCCCTTTTAGGGCCAAATTTGCAGTCATTAGTTAATTATTAGTAAACTAAAATGACAAATATTGTTTAACTAATACTTCATATTCACAGTGCATTGTTTAACTAAAGTTCTTAATATGAGCAAAGAATGGTAACACTATCAAACAAATAAGTTTCACTATTGACAGCTCTGCTATAGCATATGGTTTTTGTTTACATTTGCTGTTTTGTTTCTTAAAAATTGATAAAACAGTGCACGCTCATCTAACTTTACAGTGCAAAATATTGAATTATTGCTGAAATTGGTTCGGAAAAACTAAAATATAATATAAAATAAAATAAAAAGAATGTGTTACACCTAAATACAAAGAAAATGCTTGAAAATGTATGTGTGAAATGTGTATAAAAATTTTCCCAATGCAACAATACTAACAAAGTTTACAATGAATCAGCTGTTGTCTAACTACTTGTTAACCAATGAGATTTGGGCGTTTAACTAATTGTAAACAAAGCGCTGTGAATCAAATATTATTGGTTAAACTATTGCTATTAGTTAACTAATGACTGTAAATTTGGGCCTTAAAAACTTAAAATACACTTACATACATATATACAATGTACATTAGAGCGGATACATTTGTATGGGCCACTAAAAAATACCATAACCGCAATAACAGCCATAACCGCCGAAAAAAAGCTTAAGTGGCATATTTTTTTAATTTCGTTTTTTTGCGAAAACTTTGCATGCTTTTTGAATTAGTTAAACGGATAAATCAACTAAGCGGAAATTACTGTACTTATCCACTTGATTGTTTCTTATTTTAATGTGCTCACGTTTTTGACTTTTATAATGTAAACTTATTCTTGCTTGGACTACTGTAATATGAACGTCAGCTGATAGAAATGATATAATCGTATTACTAGCTTTGCTCGCGACGTTATTTATAATTTTTGACAATTAACAATTACTTTTATTAACAATAATAAAAGTAAAAATAGAAAATACTATTTTATGTGTTTAAGAAATTTATCAAAGTGCGAGCAATATTTACATATATAAAGTTCCGTGCCTTTGTATAATTTTTCAAAGTTCAATTGTTCTTCCAAATCGCTTTAAAGACGCTTTAAAAACTAAAAAATCATCATTTATGCCAAAAACCGTCAATTTGAAAAAATCGTTTAGCTGACCAAAAGTCTTGAAAACTGGAAATCCTGCGTGGCTTGAAAACCCTCGGTCTGGCAAGGCAAACTTACTACAAAATTACTGGCCACTTTTCGAGCTTATGGTCTTTATAATCAACCAACTGTGCAAAAAACTGACTAGATTATAGAGAAATTTTTAAAAGACTGGAAGCGTTACAGATGTGGCCAGGCCTGTGCATCACCGCAATATGCGCTTTGACAAAAATATCGCTTCCGTTAAGTAGAGTACATACATATGTACACACTGTAAAGCATGAGTGACAGTCTTGCTTAAATTTTAGATTGATTGATAGTGTAAGACAGTGGTGGGCGCTCTGAATGTATTGGTTAAATGTTTGTGTGTTGAGGTTGCTAGCTACCCACCAATCACAAAGTCAAGCATTTAAACTATAATGCTACATTATTTTTTTATACATACATAAGCGGAATTTAGAAATATTTTCTAGTTTGGTGAATTGAATATTTTTTTTTCTATTTAGTTAAAATATTAATTCTGTAGAATGATTCATAACTAAATTTAACTAGTATTTAGGTATTTAATAAAATTTAATATGAAAAGTATTCAGTGTCTTAAAATAGTTACTTTATATAAAAAACAAAAATTCTCCAACCCTGGTACCGTCTCCTTGATTCATCTGATATTCAATGATTTTCTTTTTTACTAAATACAAAACATGTTTAAGAAATGAAGAAGAAAAAACTAGTTTAGTTAGTTACTTTTATACGTCAAAAAAGTTTAAGTTTTCCAGCCGTTTTTTTTACTTTGCTGATTTTCAATATCAAATTATTTATATATAGCCAATTCTGACATATCACTATAAGGCCGAAGTTTCTAAAGCTTTAGCTTTTCTGGGGGCTTCGGTAACCCAATTTCACGTACAGACAGACGAATATCGTTAATTCAACCTCCCTGTTCATAACGTTCCAAAATATATGTAAGTACCAACGAAGTGCATTCTGGACGTGCAATTTAAGGCCTCTTGCGAGCATTAGTGGGACAGTATGTTGCAACCAACACGAACATTGTTGGCCTTCAAGACGTAAATTTGGTTTAGCAGCGTGGACTAGTTATTTATAAAAACCTTGTTGTCCAAATTAATTATGGCAAATAAAGACTTTTTAATAATTACCTTTTATTTAGTAAAGATCTTGATTAACATCACATTTTTGTATTAAATACAGATTGTTGCAAAAACTCAAATAGCTCGCTTTAATTAAGATCTTTTGTATTGAAATTTATCTCTTTCTTATCACAATTTATATTCCATAATTTCTCGATCTTCAAAAAACTCACTTGTTCACTTGTGCTTAAAGAATGTTTGCACTTTTACAAAACATTAATACTAATATTTATGTCATATTCTAAAGAAACCATAAGTGCAACTAATTTTTTTTAGGTATGTACTTTGAAAATTGCATTTAAAATTCTGCTTGTATTGTTTTTCTTTTTGAATTGTTTTGTTTTTTTTTTTTCATAAAAAAATAATTTGCGTATGTATAATAATTTTCTATTACTATTATTTTTATATCTTTCCCCTCCTATTGTCTGAGAGTGTTTGGTATGCAATTTAAAACCCAACTGCAAATTACAAACAAACCGCGAAATTGTCTCTTTCTTCTTTGAAAATAAAAGACAAAAAAACTCTGCTGCACCATAAAAAGTATTACTTGCCGTCGTATATGCATTTTAATGTTGTAAGAGAAAATTAATAATTATATGTAAATAACTACCAATTATTTGTTATAAGGGTTACACATAGTGGTAAAACCTAATAGAGATCTGGTGATAAAGACACTTGTAGCGATACAAGCGAAAAGAGAAAAAAGCAACAAAAAATATTGTATTATTGTGTTTAAGGGGTATTTCATATCTAGCGGAAATTAAATAATTAAAATATGAAATTGCTTTGAAAAAGCCTTATAAATTTTTTTGGCTTATGAATAATACGCAAAGTTTACTTTGACAAATTTTCACTCATGTAGCACGAAGTAACTATACGTAACGAAGGAAAAAGGAAAGAAACTACGAAAACCAAAGCTACTTTGCGAGTACCAAAAACTCTGAACTCACAGCTATCTTGTTTTCAATTCTCAAGGCTTAAGCTTAAATTAGACGTAACGTAACCATACAAAACAGCTGTTCAAAACAAGCTTAGGAGAATCGCCATAGGTTTTTCCATGGAAATCAATTGAATTTTTATTTGGTTATGGTTATGGTTATGGCATTATGGTTTTGCCACGTCTATTTTAAGCTTAAGACGGCTTTTACAAACGCCAAGTTTACTTTGAAAAGTATCGTTATATTTTCCCTTCTCTCCTAAAAATGCAAGACTTTGCAAAGCAAAGCTGACAGCGCAGTTGGGACGAACAACGAATTTTTCGTTGCAAACTTTCGTCATAAGAACTAAATCACATTTCTGGATATGAAAATAAGCACAACACCACCGTCGAACGAAATTAGTCGTGCGTGACGAACTCTGGGATGGATTTATTTATATTTTTCTCTATCTTTGCAGAAACAATAGCCATTTTTATTGATTATAAGAACTGTTATTTATTTGTCGTTGTTACCGACGAATATATTACCGCTGATGAAATTCGTTGTGTTCCTAGCACAGACGTTGTGCGCAAAAGACGTATCAGCAAAGTAAATGAAAGAGTATGCAATCTCACTTATCACAAGAGAAAAACTCAATAAAAACCTAAGAAACTTAACCACGCGAAATGTACATAAAGTTCTGAGGAATCGAATAAAATATGAATACACTACTTGGTTGACACAAATTCACTTAAGTTACTTGAGCATTTTTAGACAAACTTATACTTAATGTCCCTTTAAAGTTTCCACGTAAATAGCACATATACGCTAAAGTTTTATCAAAAATTATTTTTCTTATTAAGCGAACACAAAAAAAAAGAAAATAAATAATACACTTGTGCTCACTGCACACAATTTTATTAAACTACCTTCCAGGCACATCTGTGACTACAATAATTACCCATACTTGGAATGCGAAACATGTCAAGTTTTTCATTTTCATTATTGTTTAGTTTTTTAAGTTTAGAAATAGTTTAGGAAGAATAGCGTTAGCTGAAATGCAATATGATATGCTGGCAGTAAAGGAAACAAGAAATTGTTGGGGTACATAGAAAGTAACTTGTTAAAATACATTTTTCCTTGATTTTTGGTTAAGCATTGTCTATACGCATTTCGTTCCCGCTTATAGAAATCATCAGTAGATTTCAGTCTTTAAGTCAAATAAGTATACTAAAGTAAAAACAATTTTTAAGAAAAAACTCCAAAAAACTGAGGAAGTTCTGAGTTCGGATGTACTTTTGTATGTGTATTAATTCACATTTGATTATTTGATTATTTGGATTCTTCAAAGTGACTTTGGTCTTTTCAGCCCTTTGCCAAAAAAAAATGGGAGAGACCACACCCTCTAAAAGTTTTTCCTTTGATTTTATGCACTTTCATTTATCCAGCTGTCATGAAGACTGTCACACCTTTGTGCTCTTGTAATGACGCAATCTCTTGCTTAAAATGTGGCCGTATCAACGCCCATTAAAATTTAATATTACGTTTTACGTACTTCTACGTAATTGATTCTTACAAAACTTGCAAAGCGTCCTAACCTCTAAAAATGCCGCGATCTAACTCTTAGAAAAATGGGAGTGGCCACCAGAGAATGACAAAATTATCGTGTTAAGTATTTTTTGAGTATTGGCCATCAAAAAACTATGAATGCGTATAGCTAAGAACAAATCTCTTTTACAGACACACGCATTAATTTAAAACCGAATAGATATAACTATAAGCATCCTACAACTATTTTTACACACATTTTTTAAATAACGCAGCACAAACAACTTTAACTAAAATGTATAGATTTTGTGTGCTACAATCACACGCATGAGTATAAAAGTACTCTCACTATTAATCGACTATACCTGCGTATATACAGGGATATTTGTTACACACGCATAAAGATTATTTTAAAACTGCCACATACATCAATCCACACATTTTCCATTTCCCACACACATCCACACTATTCTATTTTATATATACAAATGTACGAGCATGTATACGGTGGCATATGATAAATAAATATCCCGAGTATCAGCATATCTTTTTTTTTGTCCTATTATATATCCAAAGATTGAGTATAAGCATACTTAGACTTTAAGTATGAGGGAGAGTTAATTAGTTTAGTACGCATGTGCCTTTTTATTTGTAGTTCAAGAGTATTTTAGCTTTTTACATAAACGAAGTAGAAAGGCTCTTGTATGTTACAATCCGCTATACTTATTCTTGCTTAAGAGAAAATATGTAAGCGTACGAACTGTTTGCGCTAAAATTATGATTATATGCAATTACTAAAATTAGGACTATTTACTAAACTATATTTTTGTTTAGTACTTATTAGCATTATCTGTTGGATACGCCCACTAAAACTGAGTCTTATATTATATAATTATATAATTCCCACAAAACGTGGCCAACACTTTGAGCTTTATCAGTTGAATAATATTGTGATGAAACTGTGTTTTACAAATTTTTCGATTTCTAGTCTAGTGGTACGACCAATCATAACGTATCTACACATCGTTAATGTGGCGAACATTTTAAGAAAGGGAGGTTAATGCAAAACCCCTTTAAAACTTATATCATATAACGAATCATCAATAAGATTTCATTACAGATATATCTTCCTAATTTTAACATAATTACATGTATCTCAAAAACTGTGTTTTTTAAGGTTTACACTAGAGAATCATTCATTACTGCAACATCACTATCATGCATAAAAATTTCATATAAATGGCTTGCAATTTCACTTCTTTCAAGAAAAACATCTTTTTAAGTTTTAAGTTTAAAGATTAAAATTAATTTTCTTCAAAACTATTTAAATTTTTGAGTTATTACGATGTAGAAATAAAGAAGTGATGTTATAAGTATATTTTTTTCCTTTAAGTATCATATGGCATTTCGCTAAACGATAAGTATTTTTAACAGCAAAAATAATGTATTCCTTATGTTGGAGATGGCCTCCGCTCAAGTGAATTTAATGAAGCCCTCATGTAATTACACATTTAAGTACATTCAGTCACGTCAGTGACAGCATACTTCGAGATACTTCGAACACCACTAGAGAAAACAGTATTGCTCAACATAAGAAATAAGCAAACCAAATACCGGCGAAAAATCCTAATTCAATAAATCATGATTTGATTTATATACCCTTGTCACAAGCCAATCATTTGTATTGAAGAAACCTTCTAAAGGAGACTACACCAGAAGGGTTATTTAGTTTGGAGTGCGCGAGTCAGAATGATGATTATGACGTCTTTATAATCTGACAAATTCAAACCTTTAAGATAGAAAATAAGTCAAAATAAGCTCATCTACAACATCAAATTTCCTCTTTGTGGTTCAAGGTCAAGGTTCAATTCTGGGTACTCTTCTTTTTGCAATTTATGTGAAAGACTTACCTGACCATACTTAAAATTGCAATTTGAGAATTTATGCAGATGATGTCCAATTGTATATAAGCAACAAGTAAATATATATAATAAATACATAATAATAGTTGTTCTTACAACTCAGTGATTAAAGATCTTAAAAGAGAACTCCTTGCAAGGACAAGCTTTTGCGAAAATCAATAGAGATTATTCAAATTTGTATATTTCCGAATCGCAAAATCCTACATTTTCATGATATCTTGTAACTGTCTGTTTTTACTCGAAAATTTTTAAATGCAATTTTATATAACTGCTTCACATGGATTGGTTGAATTGCTTGATGCAATTTTACTTACCGAAATTACTCGTATTTAGGTTTAATAATAAATTTGATTCTCTATAGTCCTACATGCAGTGTCTGGTTGATAATTTGGTTTACGTACTCGTAGCAAATTTTTTTTTAGTTATCATATTAGATAACGCGTTTGACAATCCTGCAGACTTTAGTTTGTGAAGTTAGCTTTTTCTGAGGAATATCATTGGTTATTTACCCATAAATAAAACTTATGTGTTACTACACAATCTCTGGAATAACAGGGGTTAGGGAGGTACACATATTTATTAAAAGAAAGTTGCTTACTTCGTTGCTTTACATAAGTAGCGTAACCTGCAGATGTCTTGAGTTAAAAAAGTGAAAGAGAGTGGAACTTCGAAGTCTAACCAGTGCACAGTGGTTCAAGTTTCTAAGGAAGGCGGTCATACATAGTTTACTTAGCTATATTCATCAAAATTAATATGAATATTTATGCTTACGGTATTTATGAGCCAATTAGGGTAAAATAAGACAAAAAAGTATTCAAATATAATATTATAATAATTTATTTACCAAAAATGTTAATTAAAGAAAAAATAATAAATTTTATAACTGCAATTTAATACCACATTTGTGCATTGTTTTCAAAAACTTAACATACGTAAAGCCTCAGCTGATAGCATAGACTTCTTGTTTTGTGGTAATTTACATAAAGAAGAAATCAACGGGTCGGAATTTAGAAGAATTCTATACAACAGATCAGTGTTAGTGACAAAACGAGAAATTTTTCGCATGTTGTCTCGTCTGAATTGCATAAATAATTTATTACACTGCTGAAAGAGATAAAGAAAGTTGTTTTGATTTGTTGACTTCCGATGCACAAAATAAATGTAAAAATCAACTGATTGCAAATCTTTTTTAATATTTTAGTAGTACCACTAATAATGAGTATTATAGCGAACTAACCACTATGTCCTACTACTAAACCACTGTGCAGTGGTTTAGTAATGGTAAAAAATATGGCATCCAAATGTATACCGATGGAGCAAGAATAGTCTTCGCGATCGGCTCTGTAGTCTTCTCAGATGATATTGGGGTAGAATGCTCTTGCCTTCTCCCTAACGAAATCGGTGTATTTCAACTTGAAATTTGGTTTCTATGGGAAGCGGGAAAGGTGTTGATCAATAGAAAACTAGGGAGAAAAAATCGGCATATTTGCCAACAGCCAGGCGTACTTACATATGTCCCTAATATCGTATACAACTTCTTCTTCTCTAGTTTTGTAGTGCAAGAATGTTGTATCTAGATCATGTGACCAGGCTGACCTTACCCTCATTTGGGTTCCAGCATACATACATAGTTTTCGTGTAAAAAACATTTAAGAAGGTTGGTTCTGGTACCAATCTCCATATCCGCGTGTTTGGATATTGTTCTGTATAGGTTGACACCTACGAGTGGAGTGGTCTGTCAAAAAGAGTCATTCTGATTCTGCTTGAATGCCTGCGTGGGGCAGGCAGCCACATTAACTAACAAACCAACGGACACCAGTGTCCCAACAGTTGCGCTGACTTCCAAATCGTCAATTGATTTGTTTTGGAACAAAGTGTAGCATTTTCTTGCAGTACAAAATATTGAAAACGCATTCCCTTTCTTAACGCCATCAAAAAGTATTTAAAACGGCACAAACAAGTAATCAGTGCATCGTTTTTAAAGTTGTTGCTCCAGATTACAATGTTTAGCTACTTCGTATCTACACTTGATCTATTCTACAGTTTTAATAAGTGGTGATGTGTTCGTATCATCCATTACCCAAAGACAACTATGGACTTTGTCTAATGCTTAACAATGACAAGCAAGTGATGGATGGTCTTTGGGGCAACCATTGATCCAACCCCAATATTAGTAGTGACCCTACGTTGGTGATTAGTGAAGTATTTTCTTAGATGTTATGAGGCTACTATTCTAAGATCAGTTACCATTCAATAGGTACTGATCTTAGCTTGGTCTTGGCAGTGAGGATATAGATAGCTCAAGTGCTTTAGGTGATTTTAGGTTAGCAGGCCGCTGGTGAAAAATTAAAAATCTAAGGTTCCAGCTCACTTGAGTCCCATGCCATGATCCATTTGTGCTACCTGTAAGTTGAAAGTATCTAGTAGAAGAAAGTGGGGATAGGGAGTAAATTGGAAGATGTGCAATATCTTTTCGGGAGCACCTGCCTTTACGGCCTTATCTCACGGGTGCCAAGACACCGGGTGCAGGTAAGGCGCCAGACCAACGCCCCCATGTACCCTTTTTTGAATGAAACTATGTCCACTCAATAAAGGTACAGAGCTTGCAATCTTTGTATATAGTTATCCCTGTAATATATACAAATACCTTGCTGAGGTACTTTGAGTTATCTAAGCTCCGCTGCTATGTCCGTGCCCATAGCAGCTTCTGTTGAATGGCAACAGCACCTAGAATAGTGTCTGGCTGACAGCGTCACGCCAATCACTAGCACTCATTTAACACTGGGAAGCCAAGACTATTCTCCCAGCAATTTTGGTAGCAACCACAGCCACCACGATAATTCTCCGGCTGCCATCCTAAGGTGTTTTGTATACACCCATAGCGAGGTCCCCAAGAGAATTTCTCAACCATTGCCAGCACAGCTCAACCACTCATCCGAGTTTAACGCATGCCTGTTAAATTGGAAGACATAGATGAAAAGTTTCTTTATGGTAAGAGAGAATTAAAGAGAAGTGAGGTGAGTTAGGAAAGGGAATAGTGTATACCCATACCAGCCGCTGCTCCTAATGTGTAGAATTAAGTTTCTAATACCTATCTCAGATAACTCGGACAGGCTATTGAAGGATATTCTGAAAAAGGAAGTGCAGACGGAAATCCTCTAAATCGGAGCAGAAGCAGAGGAAATGTGAAATCCTTTCCTCCTCTTTTTCATCATTTCAACTGTAGCAACAATTATTGTATGGGAGACCCATAGGGTTAGCATGAGTTGTGAAAGTACAGTGGCCAGTTAGTATGGTAAAAAAAGATTCCTCAAGTGCTTCCTGGTGAAGCTATTGAGGTTTTTCGATTTCTTGATACTTAGGCGAGACCATTGCAAAATCTGTCTTGGGTACTTTAGCAAGATTGATAGTCATAAACAGGGATAATTATGCTATTGCTACCTTTGAGTTCCCTGCAAGTCACATAGTCATTTCTAAGAGTGCAAGGGAGCGCTAAATGGCTCCCAACTTTAACCGGTGCTAAGAACGGCAAGAGCTCATATTCTAGTGAATGAGTCGTAAGTGAAAAGTTACACACCATCCCATCCCCACTATCTTTATATTTATGTACATATGTATGTAGGAATAACTGCAAGATTGTTTTGCACTACAACTGCAATTATTCTACTGCCACCACCATATCGGCATCTAACTTCAAATCATTTTTTATTTTGTTATTTCCTTTTAAGTTTCTTTGTTTGATTTTGATTGTTTTTAAGCTTTTACGTTTTGTTTTCATAATTGTTGCAACTGCAATTTTCTTTCGTTGACAATCAAATGACAATATTTCATATTTTTTTTTTTGCAAATAACACTTGATTTTTTTATTTAAAAGCTATCGTACGCCCACATTGCTCGCGCAATGAGAATTTTTTGATTCAAACTAAAAAATTTTAATTACTGCAGTTTTGTCACGAGAAAAATTAAGATATGCAAACAATTACCCAGGCTTATTGTAGCGAAAATTCTGAATAATTTTTAAGTGAAGATAACATCAAATAAAAATAATAAAACTAACTAAAATCAATGAGAGTTGTTTGATAAGAAATATATAAGAGTAAATATGTACGTATATATTTTTTTAACTTTGGATTGTCTGCAGAAACACCCAGAGTCTTTGACAGGACTAGTACTGGTCTAGTACCAAGAGGACAGTAGCCAAGAGGACACTAAAACATTAATGAAATACTGACTCAGAAAAATAAATTTAAAAAAAGTTTTTTTGAGTAAGAACACTTTTTTTAAACACAGAGTCTTAATTTCAAATTGAGAATGATTTGAAATCAAACCTTTTCTCAAACGACGAACGTTTGAAAATGATTTGAAAAACATAGCATTCTCAACAAAAGCGGGAAATTAATTTCAAATTGAGAAACTCATTTATTTTCATCTTACTTTCAAACGTTATTCCCAATTGTTTTTCAAATGTGGATTGTAATATAATGTGAAACATAAATGAAGTACAATTTTTGCTTTTTAAGTTGAAGATCATTATTGACTGACATATTTATTTACTTGTATGTCCATATAAAGTTATACTTAAGTAAATAAATAAAATAATAATATCTTAAGTTTTAAGAATGACACTTGAAATCAAGTTGAGACAAAATGGATAAAAAACACTGGTTGTCAACACAAACCTTTGAAAATGATTTGAGAATTGTGCTTGATATCAAACTGTAAAGTCATCTTATTTCAAAGTTTTGACTTCATGTTTTCTGGGCAGATACTACGTTAGAAAACGCACAGTTTTTTTTAACAAATTTTGGTAGATTTAGCCAATTTTGATTAAAAAAAATAACAAAAACCATAAAAGTTTTTTCATTTTATCAAAACTAAAAAAAATCCCGTTTTTTTACAAGTGTAAAATAAATTTTGTTCTGCACTTACCTCTTCACATTGCGGGTTCTCTTGGTCTGCTGTTGAAATTGTTGCTGCTGTTGTTGCATTTGTTCCTGTTGTTCCGCCTCCTTGACACTGTCCCACGAGTCGCCAACACCCGACGAAGACATTTCATCCAAACGCTCTTCATCCTCTAGGCCCGAATCCTCCAAACTAATATGGCAGCTGGTGAGCGTAACTTGTTTGCCATTGTCGCCGACCTCAATCCAATCAGAGGTGCGTATGCGTGCCGAACGTTCAGTGCCATAGGGCGACGAATCGGAAGAACAGCCCGAGGGTGTACGTTTGCGTGGCGTATTTTGCGCGGTTATAACTTTCAAAGACTTCTTAAGATCTTCTTCAATATCATTATCACCATCAGCATCTTCGATATTATCAGCATCAATATCATCATCGTGATGTTTGTGAAGGGGTGATGAATGCTGATAATGCTTCTGCTGATCTGTCTTTTGTTGCTGCTGTTGTTGTTGCTGTTGTTGCTGTTTAGTATTGACTGTTTTCAATTGTGTCTCCAGAGTTTTGAATTGTTTATAATTCTGAAATTGTTTGTCAATTGCTGATGATTCTTGCATCGCATGTGGCGACGTTTGCTTTGTTGTTTGCAAATTTTCCATGGAGCATGATCTGGTGCGCATTGCAGCCAGTTCAGAAATCAGCATTTCATGGAATGCAGCCGATTTTTTCTCTGGAGAATTGAAAGCTGAAACCACTTGCCTGCCATTATTTAGATTATTCGCGGTGTTGGCGTTGTTGATGCTGGTGATGTTAATACGCGTACAATTATTGTCTTGGTTGTTGTTGTTGCTGTTGCTATTGCTGGTTACCACTTTCATATTATTGTTAATATTTGCATTATTTAACTTCATAGGATCCGCCGCTGCTTGATGCTGTATGGCTCTTTCATGCTTTGTTATGATTGTATTGGTGGCTATAGTTAAGTCGGAAGCATTTGGTTTCTGTTGATTGACCATTATTTCCGAGAACAAACGTTCGGCGGCATTTTTAAGATTGTTCTTGATTTCCACTGTCTTTCCGGACAAAAAGCTGCCAGCGGAATTGGTACTTACAGTGCTGTTGTTCGAACGTGAGGTGAAATTTTCGATTGAGGTTTTGGATCGTTTGAAAAGATTCACATGAAGAGTGTTAGAGGAAGACGTTGTAGTAGTCTTTGAACTGTTATCCTCTACATCTAAAGTGGCTACGGGAACTTTAACAATTTTTCGAGCTTTGGGCAATGGCTGAGATGTGGGCTGCAGCTGTTGTACTTGTATTTTGCCAACTCTTTCAAAATCGGCCTTACCTAAGCTGAGACGTGTATCCTTTGCCAGAGCTGAAGGTTTGTTTTGAGGCGTGCATGAGCCCATGGAGTGATGGCGGTTTAAGGTTACAACTCCCTGAGATGATTGTACAATTACAATGTTGTTGCCTTTATTATTGCTGAGATTGAGATTATTAGAGTTGTTGTTGTCGTTGGCGTTGGCGTTTGCGTTTGCTTTTGTTTCATTTTCTTTGACTTCCGCTTGTGTTGTTGTTTTTGTTGTTGTTGTTGTTGTCATGCGTGGTTTCAAATTCGTGGGCACGTCGGGGGCTTTTCGTAATTTTAGCGGTGGCTTAGGTGCCTGCGTGCCATTTGCTAATTTTGCTTTTGCCGTTGTTAATGTTGTTGTAGCTGCTGCTGAAGTTGTTCTGGTAATGGCAGATGTTACTGTCTGAGTACTGGCTTCACTACGTTTCTCACGTTCGTCTTGTCGTTTTTGCAAATTCAATGATGGTGATTTGTAGATAACCGTGCGACCGCCACTTGTTGTAACTGAAGTAGTGGCTGATGTTTCGGTTGTCATATTGCTGCTGTCAGCATTTGACAGTACGGGTCTTCTATTAAGAATCTGTGGTTGTTCTAGACCTACTTTACTCATTAAACGCTGCGATGTTGCTGTTGTTGCTGTTGTTGCTGTTGTCGCTGTAGCTGATGAAGATGATGATGATGATGCATCACGTTGCTGTATTTTTAATAAACTTGATTGCTGTGGTCTAGGTGGGACGGGTGGTCCTGGTTTTTTGGGTGGGGGGGTAGGTATCATTGTTGTAAATGTTGATGTTGTGGTTGCCATATTTTGTTGCTGCTTTGCTTAGCAATATTTTTCATATGTTGCCAGCACAATCGACTCTTGCCACTTTGCCTAACCTAGGCTGAATGACTGGTTTATTTTGTTGTTGTTATTGCCGCTGATTTTTATTTTTCTCAATTTTTTCGAGTTTTTTATTGTCTGTCTCAACTGGGTCTAGTAGCAAAGTGGTTCTTTGCTATATTCGCTGCTTTAGTAAATGCGCAGCAATATCATAAACCTGTCTTTATAGGTCACTTCTACTTTGTATGCCTTTCTCCTCTCCTCGCCTTAGTGTTTGCTGCTACTGCTGCGATTGCTGTTGCTGTTGCTGCTATTGAAGTTATTAATATTATTATTACTGTGGTTTTTTATCTCTAATTTCGACTCACTCACTAACTGACTGGCTTGTTTAGTTTAAGAAAAAATTTATTTTATTTTTAATTTATGTTTAGCATACCATACTTTGAAGCCACCAAAAACACCAACATCAACAACACCGAAGTTATGAAAACAACAAAATCTGGTTTCATCTTAGCTGATTTTACTACGAGCTCAATACTTTTTTGTTTGCTTTTTGGGCCAATCTGCACAAACAACATTTACACATTTACCCAGCTTCAAGCTTTCCAATAAAATCTTTCAATGAGTTTACTTTTTATTTGTTAGTTACTGACAACAACACAAAAAAAACAATCTCATTCAGAATCTCAACATTTTCAGCCTCTTCCACGAGTTTAATAAATTCTAACGAAGGCTTTTTACAGATGGCGATTTTTTAGCTATTTTTTTATTTTTGCATTCAATACAGGTTCATAGTGTGTCTTACTTTTTTGTGATTGAGTGCTGTGGCCTACAAATGATTATTATTGCACTTAACTCGTTTTCATTGATCTAAAAATATAGTATTAAAAAGTAAAAAAAAAATTTAATAAATTGTAGTAAATTAAGTGACATTTTTAAATAAACAAAAATAAATAAATTCGTTAAAATGTGACTTTGACTCAGGCGGAAGGGTTTCCGTAAAGCTCTTCCCTACAAGAACACTACCAGTCAATTGACTGCTCATTTGATCGATAGTCAGGCAGAATATATTCATCATTGCGTAGAACAAAGTTTCCATCACTTTATTAAGGGCAAAATGAAAAATGTGATGGAAACTTTTGTGTACGTGTGATCTTGCATCTCTCTCTAACTAACGAATATAACATATAGTTGAACTGCTCACTCCAGTGCTTTTTAATAATCAATGATAGAATAAATATTACTCAAGTTTGACTGATCATAATTAATTTATATATCCCCCACAATTGAGTAATCATACTTTTTTGATATAATGACAATATAGTTTTTATTATTTTAATTGTTTTTTTTTTATTACAAAATTATATAAAAATAAATAAATAATTTAAGATAATAGATATACTTTAACAAAAAAATAATAAACCGGGCGGTATATTGCCCTCCGTACACATTTTCTCCACCAACGCATCTTGCTTTTTACAAAAACATATCTAAAATTTTGAAAAGAAATATAAAAGAAATTAAATTTTGTAAATTTCTTTATTAAATATTGTTTATACTTATCTTTTTTAACACTTTTAAATTTTTCTTTTCACAGACAGAATTAATTTTAGTTTTCTTTAAATAAAACTCGATGTAAAAGTTTTGGCATATGTACATTAGATGTCCCACTCTAACATATATGCTAGAGTAGAACAACTATAATTAATAAATAAATCAATCATCACTTCCTATCAAATGACTAGTCAATTGACTATCAATATTGAATTCAATATAAATTGCTGCAAGTGTGTTAGTGAAAAAAATTTTGTTTGTGTTAGTTTCAGTCATTCATTTCTTGTAGGGTTGTTTCTTTTTGGTTTCTGGCGATTTTTTCAGTATTGACGCTTTTTTGATTTTTTTCCTTTTTTTGTCTATTTTTTCGGTATTTGGCGATTTTTGTTCTGTCTTACAATATATATTTTTAGTTTTAGCGATTATTTTTAGTTTTGGTGCTTTTTTCGTTTTAGCTATTTCTTTCGGTTTTTGATGATTTTTATACCCTTCACCAAGAATGGGTTGTCATTTCGTGTGTCATATAAATTACATTCATATATTCTGGGTCCTCATGAATAGGGAGGACGAATCAGCGGTGTCCGTCTTTCCGTCCGTCCATCTGATGCAGGTGAAATCGGTTTTCTGCTGCTCCCAGAAAAGCTAGAGACTTCAGTCTTTGACTGGTGAATCAGAAATAGTAAAAATAGCTTGCTATTAAAACTCAGCATAATCAAAAAGATTGTTTAAGAGCTGGAAATCTTAAACTTGATTTTGCCATATAAAACTGAATAGCTAGAACTATTTTTTTTACTTGTTTTATGTTTCAGTACTAATAAATTCATTAAAAATAAGCAATAAAATAGCAAAAACTCGTTTTCAGGGTTGGGAATAAAAGTAACTTCTTAATTTTATTCTTTTTATAAATAAATTAAATAAATTTTATGTTTTTGAAAGAAATGTTTGCTATAGAAAAATAAAAACCACAGCTCCAGACCTGGAAAATTTGAACTTTGGATATTAAATTAACTAAAAAAAACATTTAAGAAATTTATTATTCGACATATTGTCATAATTATATTTTAATTTGAAATTTATTTGCTGGTGGTTTAGCTTGGTCTATATACGTATTTCATTGGCGCTTGAACCAAATCATCAGTAGACTTCAACCACAAATTTTTAACAGTCTGATTTGATGATTTGGTTCAAGCGCCAATGAAATACGTATATAGACCAAGCTAAACCATCAGCAAATAAATTTCAAAATAAAAAAAACATTTTTTTCCATTTTTCTTTGTTCACTTAACATATTTTGTATATTTTTTTAAAAGCTATATTGGTATTAGAAATCAGTGAAATCTAAAGGATGATTCCAGGGTTGGAAAATTTATTTTTTTTACATAAAAGTAACTTGTATAGATTAATTTTTTTCCTTTTGCTTACAAATTAAATATACTTAATGTCTTAGAAAGAAATATTTTGTAATAAACAATTAGAAAAATAGAAAACATTGCCTCGGACCTGAAAAACTTAAAACTTTTTCTGGCATATAAAACTAATTATTTCCTTGGTAATTAAATATATTCTTTATTTTAGAAAGAATTGAATTTGTAATAAGAACCAGTAAAATCAAAACTATGGTTAAAAGTCGGAAGTTGAAAAAAGAATTTTAAAAAATAATCCAAAATTATTTTTTTTAGTTAAACCTATTTCATGTTTTAGGAAGATTTTTACTCAAGATTTTTTAAATTTTTGTTATTTTTTGCATCTTAGCGACTTATTTTTGGTTTATCAACGTGCGTTGTCATGCATGAAAAAACATGACATGCAGAGGCATTTTTAAGCATATATTTAGGTTATTTTAAGAAAATTTTCTACAAAAGTATCTTTTTAATCACCATTATATTGACGTATGTAGCAACAACAAAAGATGCAATTCTTTATAAACAAAACTCGAGTGTTTCTTCTGACAGTAATAAAATCAAGTTTGCCTTTGGATATTTAAAATTTAAAATTAGGGAAAGGAGACGAAATTTCACTGGCAACACTGGTTTATGGTGAGAGTATAACTCATAAAATGTAATGATAATGGTTGCCGACCACGGCTTGACACGTTCGAAATGCTTACTGGCAAGCTTGCGTAAAATTTTTTAGACAAGACCATCGGCATTATTGATGTCACATGTTAGTATATATGTATGTATATATGTATGTCAGTGTGTAGTCTTAACCCATCAATCAAGCTAGGTCAAATTTTCAATACACCTAAATTAAGTATATTTTAGTTAATTTTAATTAATATTGTTCGAACTTCATTTGTTTCTATTTTTATGATTTGAACGGGCTAAAGTAAGTATCGCTTTTTGAATCAAGTTACATGTGATAATTATTAATGAACAAATAACATCAAAGTTAGTTGTAAATATTCTGACAATGCTAGATAACCTTTCAAACATAATAATTTCAAAACAATAAGCACACGTACACAAACCTGACAGCAAGCATTTTGCTCGTGTTTTAAGCTCTTCTTTTCGAAAAATTTCACTTTTCATACCATGAGCACAATTTATTATGGAGACCTCGATATTCACAATAGTTTATTATACAGATGTGCCTGCTATAAACAACTTTGTTAACAATATGTTAAAAATTAAATTATTGTACATATGAATTTTGATAAATTGCTATATCCGACTTCGAAAATTACTGAGCTTGATTGTAAATCTTTAAATGTATACAAAATTTATGCCGATCAAACGAGTTTTTTGTTTTTCTTTTTTTTTTGTAGAGGTCTTTAATCAAAAAAATGTTTTATTTTACCTAAAGAATGTGGGAAATATTGTGTAGGTAGCATTAATAGAGTAAAATAAAGGGTTATCCAAAAAGCATATGTTGAAGCCGTGCCAAATTACAGTGTGTGGCAAAAAAAAAATTTCTGGTAGGTATTGTCGAATATAACAAAAATCTGTATTTAAAATTTTCCAAATACCCCAAAAATCTTTAGTTACGGGTAAAAAACTGGTTTCTCGTATCCACATGTACTTATCAACCTCTAAATAAGTTAAATATCAACCGATTCTAA
Organism: Tachina fera; assembly: GCA_905220375.1. NCBI lineage: Eukaryota > Metazoa > Arthropoda > Insecta > Diptera > Tachinidae > Tachina > Tachina fera. The sequence continues at coordinate 68,350,182 of LR999963.1, forward strand.
ATTTACAAATGGAATTAGAAAGAAGAGACTAATACCTTTTGAACCATATTTATTTCGTTTAAGTCAATTGCAGATTTTTTTTAGTAAATTTCTGTATTTTTTTACCAAATATATATATTCGGTTTTTTCGACAATTTTATATTTTGGAACCATACTGTTGTTTTGGTTTGTAATTGTTTAACGTACCTTTTCACAATGTATGGTTAAAAGATAACAGGGACTTTAACAGCAAGCTTTGTATGAAGAACTGTCAGTTAAAGTTCACGTTAACTCTTAACCATGCATTGTGAAAAGGTACGTAAGAGTCATTTGCACGTTTAAGTTAAAAAATTAGTTATTAAATATTTTATTAGAAGACTTTTTGTTAACAAACTACCTGCATGATGTTTTTCCGTTCTATTTATACTATTTATATAAAATTAAGCTTCCAGGATGATGAAAGTACAATTTAATAGACCTATGGATATCAACACAAAGTATTGTATTGCAATGTCGCCAAACTATTTTCCTCAAAAAGCCACATTTTTTAAATGCACCAACCATAAATTCCGCTAAATTACACCAAATTAAAATTTAATTTGGTACGGGCACCGCTGTTTCAAATACTGCAATAGAAACTAATTTGTATTTTATTTGTATTGCATTTTAATATCTAGTTGGTACACTTTAGCTTTAACAATTAACACGATTGTTACTAAAGACCTGCACAAGACCTCTCATGAGAACATTTAAGACATGAGAGATTTTTCAAAGGTTTTACTGTTGGCAATACATTTGTTTAACTTATTGCAGGTATAGGAGTAAAGAAGAAAATAGTTCGTGACTGAAAAATTTGTGATGCTTGTGCTTCTTGCATAAAACCTCCGTTTAACACATAATAGTTTACCATCTACATTTTACACACACCCACAAAGGTACAATATGCAAAATTACAAGCAAACACGTATATCAACAGTACTTCTTTTGATTATTTGTTACGAAAAAGAAGTCTTCGTGACATCGCTTGTTAATACTCATACACACGTACACCAATACATCTATCGTGCTTCGCTTATAGGGCGACAGCATTAATGGCGCCAGCATTGATGGCTTAGTATAATACATGCCACGAGAATACATTTAAAAAACATGACGTATTTTCATTTTAAGACTGTTTACGCAGGTCTCTAATCTGTACAATATGATGGTCGCAAGTTGCAAGTCACTGTTATACTAAATTCGAGTTAAAGTGGCATGAAAAATTTGCAAAAAGAGCTTAAGTCATGTAAAAATACCATAATTAATTGTCATTTTGCAGAATATTAAGGTTAGTGCATTAAAAATTGTTATTCTCTAGAAAAAACTTTTGACGATCACTGTTGAGACTGATTTTAAAAAATCTTTTTCCTGAGACACTATAGCCTTCATTTATTTCCTTTCTCACAAAAATGGGTAGTTTGAAAAGTGGAGTGGGGCCATTAAGTGTTAAAGAAAATTTTAGAAAAGAAATATTAATTTTTTGATAATCTTAATTTTTTTTATAATCCCAAATTGTTATATTTGAAATGCATTTTAAAAAGTACTAAGATATGTTTGAAAAAAGAAATTCTAAGACAACAGCACAATTTCTAAATTTTTTAACTAGCTATTTTGGACTAACTGAAAAATTTTGATATTTGGACATGTGCTGATATTCACGAAAACCACAGAATTATTCATTGCTAAAATTTTTGAAATATGTTTTAAAAAAATTTTATGCATTAGACGGCAATGCACGTCATAAATTTTTTCATTTCAGTTATTTTATTCATTTATTTACTTTTATTTTTGATTAGATAATAAATAATTTCAAATGTCAACAAGCAAAAAATGTCGTGAAACAAATACTAAAAAAACATTTTAATTTTAATGACACTACTTAAAAAATCGTTAAAATCGGTTGTCATTTACAAAAATTACAGTCTTATAAACATAATATAAAAGAAGGCTACAATAAAAACTTAAAAATGAAATTTCGAAAAAAAATTGAGATGTGCTTTTTTTATATTAACCCATCGATAAGCATAAGTACATATCGTCGGTTGGTTTCTGGTTTGCGGCACATTACATTCAAAATACATTATGTATGCAGCAAACCAGAAACCAACTGCCAATATACGTACATATGTATATAGTTCATTAAGTGTATTTGAAATGTTTGAGGCACTAGAAACAAATTTTTGTTGGAAATTTTTGTTGTTTAATGCTTTGCAAATTTTTATTACATTTTTTCAAAAATGTTGGCAATTGCTTGTGATCTATTTTTTGATCAAATTACATATTTTCTTTGCATTCATACAATTAACCAAAGCTTTTTGCAAAATTTTCCTAGTTTTATTTTTATTTTATTAAATAAACAATGAATTTTTTGACTAAATAAATGTTTAGTGAAAGGTTGTGTATGTAAATTCAACTTTGTTGTAGCGGTGCCTGACTGAGTTGTTACTTTTTTATTTATTATATTTTATTTATGGCTCTACAAGTTTGTATTTTTTTTTGTTGCTTTTTTCACTATAGTTCAGATATTAAAACCAGATAAGTAGGTGCTTCTCTAATTTTCTTTTTTTCACTCTTGTAGTGTGTAGTTTTTTTTTAATTGGAAAGTGTTGCTTTTTTTATTTTGTTATATTTTTCGAATTAGTAGTTTATCAATATTACAATATGCATACCAACGTCCCTCTAAACAATTGCAAGACTATTGATGAAAAATGTAGTTTATAGTATCTTCTAAAAGATAGGTAGTGTGTGCGCGAAGTATAGACTTGTATCCAACAGCTCATTTTATTTAAGCTTAATAAATTACGGCATTCGATATCGAATGACATTTCCAAACAAACACAATTAAAATTCTATGAAAATTTTTTCATTTGGAGGTAGGCGCGTGTCGTTTATTTTTTGTGACTCGACCACGCACGACTCAAAACGAAGTGTTCATGACAGAAAATTGATTGACGAAAAATTTTAACATTTTGTATCGTCAAACACGCAACACCAGCCATTGCGATACGAACATTAGCCTAATCAAATATGTCTATCGAGTCATAACCGACATAATAATGGGATTAGATTTTTTTCTAGAAAATCGATTATTTACGATAGCAAAAAACGAAGTTCAAAATTGTGTCACTTAAGATTTTTTTTTGGCGGTTATTGCACGATATAGAAAATGTTTTATTAAATCGTATAAAATTTTAAGTGTTTGTTGGGTTGTTAACAAAATACTCGCACTCCCAGCTGCAAAGCACAGATGTTAGTACGAGCGATGGAATATTGTACATACATTTATGTGAAAAATAATAGGGACACTGTTATACAAATACAATATTGGAGCAGAAAGAAAAATATTAATATGAGGAATAATTTCTTAATCAGGCTGAAAGCCCTAATTCAGTAAGAAGATTTTGGGACGCTTTTGCTTAAAAGTACTTTTGAGTTCTTGCATTTGAATTGTCTAAGAGCCAATTTCACCAACTTATTTAAATATCAATTCATATTTAAAAGTAATTTTTCCATACAAAATTTCATGAAAATCTACATTTAAATATGAATTGATAATGAAAAATAAAAATATTATTGCCATTTTTTTAAAACATAAAAATTTAAGTAAGGTTTTATACAATACTTTGAAAAATATATGAAAATGGTTATAATGTTTGGAATAAAATGATAAAGCAAATACACGAACCTTCTAGCATAGGCGATAAATAATAATTGTTTTAAAGAATCACAACTGTGGCTTTTTTCGTTCATAGACAAGACGATACAATCGTCGAACAGAATTAGAGCATAAGTTAAGTATTTTCAATTCTTATTGAATGAAATATTTTTATTAACTAATGTGAGTTTCTAAGGAAGAGAAAAAAATTAAACTAGACTTTATTAGCTGGGGAAATACCGATATTGTTCTGTGCAGCCACACACTTCATCAATCTATCTACTTGGGTAGAGATTGTTATTAACATCAGCTATTTAATGTAAATTTTTAATTAGGTAAAATATGAGAAATGATTATATGTACTGTGTGTATTAGTATTTGAAATTATTTCTGCTTGAATGTGATTATTTATTGATTAAACTTTAAAAAGCAAACTTCACTTCGGTTTTGCTAACTTTGAACTAAATTATAGTAGGGTTTCTAATTTCTTTCTTTGACTTTCCTAATTCTCGGGAATCGAGAAGTAAAATTTTTTATTCCCGGGAGTTCGCGAGAATTCTAAAAACAAATGAATTTAATTAAACTTCACCAACAAAAAATATAATTTTTTGCAAAAACATACAACATTTAAATTAAAAACAAAACAACTCTATTTTATTCATTTGATGACCAACAATATTTAAAAAAACAAAACAAAAACAAATAAATTCATATGCTTTGAGTTATATCATGGATGGAAGTTCCATCTACTTCTGCCAATCTAGATACTATAAAGATTTTTTATGTTGAAAATATTTCGTTAATCAATTTATCTCTGCTTATAGAGGAAATAAAACAACGAACAGTAATGTAAAAAAAGCTAATTCCCGAAACTTATGTATTAAATTACCGAAAATTCTAATTGAAAATTTCCTGGGATTTGTGAAAAAATAATTTCAATCCCGCGTAGAAACTCTAGTATTAATGCAAATCTGGTATGTGAAACATAATAAGGACTTTTCGTATTATCGTAGAAATATATACGTATATTATATAGAAATAATAAATGAATAAAACTTAAACAGATTTTTACTAATTCTACAAAATGTTAACAGGTCGTTTAATATTTTGTTCATGACTATTTGTTGTCCAAAACTGCTCGGGACTATTTGGGCAACTGACTTTTAACATACTGAAACAGTTAATGCATTCCACGAAGTATGTTGCAGTTCCAAGACTCATTACAATTCGATGGCTATCTTTCCTTTATCGAGTTCTGATTAGATTCCATAAAGTTTAGATGGAATTTAAATCTGGGAATTTAGGCTGGTCACCCCAATAATTAATAATTTTTCTTAATACTTTGCAATATGTTTGGTATCATTATCTTATTAAATTAATTTTTTCATAATTATTGTGCCTCAGAGTTAAGGGGCCCATACACTACACCAGCATGCATGCGAAACCAAGTTTTTGTGCCAGCAGTTTGGACGTATATAGGCGTTGTGTGTGCCTTTACGGTTTGCTGTACCGATGTCAACTATAGTTTGATATTTTGCTGATGGTACCAGCTTGCTGGTGTAGTATATGGTGAAATTAGCTCAGTTGAGCAAAGTTGTCATGGAGTAAACATGCATTTGAGATATATGTACATATAATTGGTTGAAACATAATTTGTTTCAAGGGAAAACAGAATTTTAGCACTTTAATTATACCTAGCTGCTAATTTTATCAATATACCAATAATAATTGCAACAAAAACTATGTCACTATTCATAACCAGCCTTCCCGAAATTTTGTAAGAAATTAATATTGTGCCAGCTTGCTGGTATGTTGTGTGGTTCGAGAATGAATGCTCTATCGCTTGATTGCGCGTGCATGCTGTTGTAGTATATGGGCCGCTTTAGTAATACCGAAGTGCAATTTATTTTGAAGACTTTTAGCAATAAATAAATAGATTCAAGCAGAAAATAATATTACATTTTATATATGTACTTTCTACTCTAATATCATATTAGCGAACCACTGTCCCTATTATTTTTTACATAACTGTGTATACATACATATTTACATACATGAGTAGACATGTACATATATTTGCAGTTGGTCGATTTATTTGTTTAACAATTTGTTTGTTACATTTTTTTTTTTGGTTTCATGTTAAATCTCTCTTACACTATGTTTATTGGTGATTCCCGTTGTTTATACTTGATATTACATTTTAAAATTCAAATTTCTATTGTAGGAGGCCAATAATTTGCTTTGTAAGCGTATTTGCTTACCACTACTAACGAATGCATTAGCGTATTATGTTGTTGTTTTTGGGGTGGGGAGGGGGAGCGGAAATGCAGCTGATGCGGTTGTTTTTTTAGTTGTTTCCATAAACCATTTTCTGCAAGGAAAACCGAACATTTTTTAAGTGTTAAACACTTAATATTAATATTACGGACATCCTTTTTTGTTTATTTTCTTTTTCGAACTGACAATTACAATTTCCTCAGTTGTTGTAATAATCAAATTGAAGATTTAAAACAAAAATCAAATAATGGAATTTTGCACGTTACAAACTTAAGTATGTAATAACTTTTATAAAACAAGCGCATATGAACCGTTTTAGTTTAGATAAAAAATTTATTCAAATATGAATAGAGTAATCAGTAACGATGTATGTAAATATCGTTACCTTAATATAGAAACGCTCTAACTCATAAGTTTTTAAAAATTGAGTTGTTTGCATATTTCGGTAGCTAAGCCTCTAGTCTATAGAAATAGGCAAAACAACTCCATTAGAAAAAACTATTGAGTTAGGGCTTTTCTATATTAAGGTAGCGATATACAAATAAGCAGTTTTTTGGCAGTTCAGTTCAGTTGTGTTAGTAAGAACAATTTGTCGCTAACGACCGACATACATAAAAAACTTATTATATGCTATTTCAATAACGAGCTTATTTTAAACCAGGCAAATTGATACGATTACTGTACTAAAGTATCAATTTTAGCTTTTTTTGCAGCCTTTTACACTTTCTACTACCCCTACATAATTACATATTTATAATTTTTATCTAATTCGTGCTACTTTTTGAAAAATTACATCTAGATTATATTTTTTATATTAGTAAATATGGAAAAAATACGCAATATACTCATATGTACGATGTACAAGAAGTGTTGTCAGTAAGTAACAAAATTTATTCATAATTTCTACTCCATATTCTTAAAATTACGAATAACAATGTATGACAAAAAAAATACCTTGAGATCTATTACTATTTTTGTTGAGCATAACAACAATCTGGTTGTGAAATTTTCCAAACGTCCCCAAAAATATTGAATTACGATTAAAAAATCCGTTTTTTCGTACCTGTGTGCACCTATAAGCGTCTAACTAAGTTCAATATTAACCAATTTAATATTTATAAAGTGATTGGGAAAGAAGAGACCTAGACCTTTCGAACAATGTATTATTTACTTCAGTTAATTTCTGACATATGTGTTTATTTTTTACCGACTTTATTCATTTTTGTCACACAGTGTAATAGGGCGTCGCATGGTCACATTCAAAGTTAAAATCGCAAAACGCAATCCGGAACGAAAAGTCGCCGAAATGAAAAAGCGCTTAAATGAAAGTTCCGTACGGACACGAGACATGTTTTGGAATTTTTGTTTTCGTTTTTGGGTTTCTTTCGGTTTCAAGCGTTATTTTAGTTTTTGGGTTTTTGCGTTTACTTGCGCTTTTTTTTGTTCTGGCACTTTTTTTTCTCGTTTTGGCAATTTTTTTGTTAATTTTTGCCGTTTTTTTTAATTTTGGCGATTTTTTTGGCTTTGGCGATTTTCTTAGTTTTTAGCGTTTTTTTCATTTTGGCAATTTTTTAGTTTTGACACTTTTTTCTCGTTTTGGCGGTTTTTTTCGGTTCTTGGAGTTTTTTTAATTTTGGCGATTTTTTTCATTCAGGTGCTTTTTTTAGTCTTGACACTTTGTTTTTTCATTTTGGCGATTTTTTTTATTTAATCAATTATTTTGGTTTTGGCGCCTTTTTTGCGTTTTGGCGATTTATTCCGGTTTTTTTTAATTTTGGCTATCGTTTTCATTTGGACGATTTATTTTAGTGTTAGAAACTTATTTTTAATTAATTTTTTCGGCTTGGCGATTTTATAATTTTCGGATTTTTTAGTTTTACCGTTTTTTAAAATTTCAATATATAGCAAGCTGTCAAAATTGCATTAACTGATGGACCAGCCTTTAATTTAAAATTTTTTTTTTTAATTTAGTGTTAATTGTTGTAGTCTATATAAAAATACACTAATTTTACAAATTTCAAGTGTCAATAATGTATATTGATGATACAATTGTATGTGTATTACATGGGATTTTAACCTTTTTGGTTTATCGTTAATTTTTAAATCTCATGTATTTGTTGTTGTAGCGGCCAAGTTCCGAATTTCAGTTTCGTAGATCTTTTCACCTTTGGTGCACGGAACCCTAAAAATCGCCAAACCGAAAAAAGCGTCAAAACTTAAAAAAATCAATGAAGCTAAGAAACAACCGAAAAAAACCCAAAAACTGGAAAAACACCAAAACAAGAAAAAAATCGCTACAACCAAAAAATCGTTAAAATCTGTAAAAAAATCAGCAACCTCAAAAACAGTTTAAGAAATGTCTACATCAGTTAAGATATACGATTATATTGGCTAAAGTTCGTACAGTATTACTTTTATATCCGTACGGAACATTTCGTGTGCGAGTCAAAGTCACAGTACTTAATTTATTTTATTATCTATTGTTCTTCGTACACAAGAGATGCTCAGATAGCGAACTAGTCGTATTAGAAAATTTTACTGAATTCCTTTGGCGATAAACATAGAAGCTGCAAAGAACAACAAGAACGTAAACAGTCCCTTTGGTTGTCACTCTGCACTCACTGTACATGTGCTTCCATGAGAATTCTTATTTTTTTTTTTACTAATAAGTAACGATGCAGCAGATAATTGCGCAAGTACATCAAGAGCATGCCATGGTCGTGTTTATCAAGAAAGTACTCATGTACGTACAAACGTATATATGTATATGTAAAATATGGTATCTTTTCTAGCTGTCACTTGTTTAACAAAACAATTTTTTATATACATACAAATACATACATACATAATCTATTATCGATTCATTCATAACGAATAAATGTTTCAATTTAATTGAGTTGTAATCGCACAATAACCCCGTAAGGAATACATACATTTATTAATGAAAATTTATTAAGGTCGCTCAGCACCAATATCTCGTTTAAAAAATTCTATTTTTAATCAACTGCAATTAAACACAGTCTTGGAAATTATTTACTACGATCTGGAACGGCAAAAAATATTTCTCCATTTAAAGAGGCAGACACTAAATAATGAGAGATTCAGCACAGAAATGAAAATAATTCATTTTATTCTTTGTTTTGCTTAGCATTTCATTTCTACTTGATTGGTAACGTTTCACACGTTAAATGGGTTAATTTAAAATTGATCAAAAACTAAATTACTTCTATTAAAATAATTAGTTTGAGTTATCCGTTGTAAAACCCCATTGCAAAGTACAGTGGGACAAAATATAGATTGTACAAAGTCTAAATCTAGTAAAAAATTGTACGTCCGCTTTCACAATGTTTGCTTAAGAGTTAACGTGAACTTTAAACAAAAGTTAAACTTTCTTTTAACATCAAAAGAAAGAAATTATTAGACAAAAACCAAAAAAAATAATTAATATTAATTATTAATTTTCGAACTTCATTTGTTTCTACTCGTATATTTATAATTTGATCAGACTAAAGTTCGTATCGCCAAATTACGTGTGATAATTATTAATGAACAAATAACACCAAAGTTAATTGTAAATATTCAGACAAATACTTAGTAGAACGGAACAACTAGCTGTTTTCGTCATCAGCGTTCTTTGTGTTTGGTCCACTGGTGTGTTGCTTTATATACGCAATTTTTATTACAAATGGAATATGTGAATTACTTTGATTCATCGTATTTCAATTTGATGAAAGCTTTTTTTTTGCAATTAAATCTCAATTTTACCATCTCTAAATTTAAAACAATCTTGCCATTGTCGTGTATTCTTTACTAATTATGCACATGTTACATATAAGTTTGCAAGAAATTTAAAATTTGTTTTTAATTATAAATGTACCGTCACACTGAGAAAATATTTCTATATCGAGCCTTATTTTTAATTTTATAGTAAACGACAAAAATTAAATTTTTCAGGGAATGGTTTTTTTAAATATTCAAATTTGTTTTTGAACGTAAATTGTCGCTTACAATAAAATTGTACAGTCTGTATCTTAAAAGCTATCAACAATTTTGGCATATTGATAATTCTGAAGTATAGATAGGCTCTTAAAATTTTAAATTCAATAAAAAGGTATATTTTCGATAACATGTCGCTTATGATAAAATCTAAAAAAGGGTTCGATATTACCAAAAAAAAAAAAATTATAAAATAAAAGGCAATTTGTTTTGTTGTCACAGTCAGCTGATTTAGATATTTGACGATTTTTGCTTCTTCAAACAACTATCAAATAGTGTCATGTGCAAACATGGCAAAACATGTTTTCTCTGCGGTCACTCTTAATTCAAACAAAATATTTAATAGATATTTTAGTATAAATTTGTACTGGACAATTTTTAAAATTTAATTGTGCTAATTTTAGAAGGTGAAGAAAACAGTTAAAAAAGAAGAAGAGAAAGTTTAATTTTATTAATTAAATTTATTATAATTAATTATATTATATTAATTAATTTTATTATAATTTTAACCGAATGACATGCTCGTGTTTATCAACAAAATCTTTATGTCACACAAGGTCTATTTTGTTCTAAATGGGAACTCTGAATAAGCAAAATTGTCGAATATGAAGTAACTGTAATCCACAAATTATTCAAGAGAGAAAATAGCACCTAATCACGGTGTACTGTGCAGTTTCAGCCAGCTGTATTGTCAGGCCATACATTTTATAAGACGATGGTGGCAATGTTAAAGTCACTGCAGATCGTTATTTAAAAATATTACAGTAATTTTTCCTTCCTGAACAACACCAAAAGAGAGTTCCTTTCAACGAGATGGCCGTTATGGCAATCCCGTAATGGCAGAGTTACACTGAACATTGCCAAACAAAATTATTTCAATAAATCCAAGATTTCAGTGGCCTTACCGGTTTCGAGGAAGAACTAAAGCTGATTGTTTTTCTTGTGGGTTTACTGTAAACAAGAAGCTTATAAATCGAATTTATAAAATTTAAGAGATTTAAAGCAGTCGATTCAATCGATCATAGATGCGATTCCCATATCAACTCTGCACAAAGTCATGCAAAACTTTTTCCTACGATGTCACATACGATTAATTATTTTGACTGGCACAGCTTTTTTTTGAACCACTCTAATATACATACATGCATAAGTTCATACCAAAATGCATTATTTAGTTTTTTCTCTAGTGCAATTTATAGTAAGTGGGCTATGGCTACTTTAGGACCACAGAAGTTGATTCAAAGATTTTATTTTCGATAATAAAAATGTTTAAATTAATTAGAGAGGACCTTAACAGAGATCAGCATCACATATAAAACAAATTGAATCTGCATATGGGCACTTCCACAGTAATGTCAACTTTTTCTAGCATGCGACACCAAACCAAATTTTTTTGTTTTTTTTTAAAGGAAAACAAAACTTTTTTTTACTTCTTTATATATTTGAGTAGGCCGGCAGAAGGTCTACTATATATAAATTTTTAGGGTTCCGTACACCAAAGGTGAAAAAAGGAACCCTATTGTTTTCGCTACGCTGTCCGTCTGTCCGTCACACGGTATTTTCTCAGGAACCGTAAGAGCTACGGACCTGAAATTTGGACAGAGTATGAAGAACCTTGGCCACTACAACAAGAAATACATGAGAATTACAAATTAAAGGCTGCTCCAAAACGAGCAACGAAAAATTTTAAAATCTCATGTAATATATACAATTGTATGTAGATATGTGTATTGACACTTGAAATTTGTAAAATTATATTATATATTTATTTATTTTTATATAGACTACAACAACAAACATTAAAATATTAAAAAATTTAAATTAAAGGGTGGTCCATCAGTTAATGCAATTTTGACTATGTAATTTTGACAAATTGCTATATCTTCGAGACCGTAAGAAGTAAACTCTTGAAATTTTCAAAAACGGTAAAACTAAAAAATCCGAAATTTATAAAATCGCCAAACCGAAAAAAATCGCCAAAACCTGAAAAAAATCGCCAAAAATTTAAAAAAAATCGCCAAATCGAAAAAAAAATTCTAGCACTAAAATAAATCGCCAAATTTGAAAAAATCGTTTAAATGAAAAAAATGGCCAATATGAAAAAAATCGCCAAAACCTGAAAAAACCGCCAAAAACTTAAAAATAATCGCCAAATCGACAAAATTAAAAAAAATTCTACCACTAAAATAAATCGCCAAATTCGAAAAAATCGTTTAAAGGAAAAAAAATCGCCAATATGAAAAAAACGCCAAAAACCGAAAAAAAATCGCCAAAACGCGAAAAATGCGCCAAAAAAAATTGTTTATGTGAAAAAAAATCGACAAAATGAAAAATAGTCGCCAAAATTAAAAAAAAATCACCAAATTTAAAAAAAATCGCCAAAACGAAAAAAATCGCCAAAATTTAAAATAAATGTCAAAAACCGAAAAAATCCTCAAAACGAAAAAAAGTGCCAAAACTACAAAAAATCGCCAAAACCAAGAAAAAAATCACCTATATGAAAAAAACGCCAAAATTAAAAAAAATCGCCAAAATAAAAAAAACGTGAAAAAAAGTGCCAAAACTCAGAAAGCGCCAATAAATTCAAAAACTAACTAGAAAAATGCTTAAAACCGAACAAACCCAAAATCGAAAAAAATGCCATAACTATATTGTTATATTGTTCGTATTGAATTATATATCTCGTGCCCGTACGGAACCCTTCGTGCGCGGGTCAAAGTCGCACTTCACTGAATTTATTTTGATTTAATGCTTAAAATTAATATATTATATTAGTAACTAGTGCTTCCACCCACCCCTCTTATATTGTTAATAAATAAATAAATAAATAATATTTAATAATCCGAAAATAATTTTGGTATTGTACCTCTATACCAACTTAGCTTAGTTGCTTATTTCTCATTTTCCAATATTTAATAAAACTTAATACAACAAAACTGTTAAGTTTTTCAATTCAAACATCCTATTGCCAATATTACCATCATCGTATGACCATCGATTTGACACATAATTGTGCTCAGAGCATAATTTTTACAAAAATAGAATTTAAATTGTCTCACCCAGGAATCTTATTTTTGATTTTTCTGATTTTAACAAAAAAAAATATTAGTTTTTTTTAGTTACTTATATATACTAAAAAAAGTTAAAATTTCCCAGCTCTGGGGGTGTTTTATATTTTTTAAATGTTTTTTACCAAACTCATTCCATCTAAAAGATAAAACCTATTTAATTTATAAGCAAAAAGAAAAAATTAATTAATTAATTTTAAAAAAGTTTTAATTTAACAGCACTGGAATCATAATTTAAATTTTTTGTGTTTTGTTATACCAATCTATTTATTTAAAAACGTATGAAATAAATTTAATTTATGGTTAAATTAAAAAAATTATTTTATTAAGTTACTTTTGTATACCAAAAAAAAATTTTCCAACCCTGGGATCATTATTGAATACCAATTTATTTCTTACTGAAATGTAAAATGCGTTTATTTAACAAAAAAAAAACAAAATTTAGTTTCATCTAGTTACTTTAACATGGCAAAATAAATTTTAAATTTTCCAGCACTGAAACCGTCTTTTCGACTTTGCTGACTTTCAATACCAGTATGTTTAGACAATTTCTGATACACCAGTCTCAGACCGAAGTCTCTAGCTTTTCTGGGAGCTTCGGAAAAGCGACTTCACCTACAGATAGACGGAAAGACGCACGGACGGACGGACATCGCTTATTCGTCTTCCTTATTTATAAGAACCCAGAATATATGTATATACCTTATGGGTCGCATATGAATATTGCGGAGATTACACACGGAATGACAACTCTATATATACCGTTTACCATTTATGATATAAAAACACTAAAAATATTTTATAAAATAAAACTATTATCAAATCAAATAAAAATCAATAATTTATATAAATTATAAAAAAAATTATTTGAGTTTGAAATAAAAGTCAAGAATTTATATATCTGTGGCAATATGGAATAGTAGCTTAAGTAGACTTAATAAAGTTAAGCTTATTTGTACTGTATTATGTTCCAGCTGGAATTTGCAGGGGTTAAAATTTTACATATGGAAAGAAAGGATCACAAGAAAGTGGAATCATGCATTAGAGCCTTATAATCTCTTAGTTAAAGCGTAAAAACTTCCGAAATGCACTGCTTTGCTTGAGTCGACTTAAGCTATTATTCCATATTGCCACAGATATACATATGTATATAAATATTTAAAAAAAAAAGTTATTTAAGTTTCCTTATGTAGCAAAATTCATCAGCCACTCTGTATTGCAGTAAAAGAACTTAATTCTTGAATTGATTAATTAAAAAATGTATTGTTCCTTCTATCGGTCTTAAAATAAACTAATTAATTGTATGAGTTTCCTTGTCACTTATTAATATTGGTCCTTGCAGTAAATCCGGCAATATGATGGTAATATTAAAAATTATCATGTTCAAATTAATTCCTCTTAACCAAGTATGCCGAATAAATTAATCACAACTTTTATTTTTATTCTAAAGCACTCAACTTTAAAACTATTTTCTAGTAAATAGTTTCTAAAAATTTAATTTCAAATCTATTTACGATTCATTTCTCTTGTACTTTAGACCTTACAATTCTATCATATTTATTTTTAACTATTTCCATTATTCTAATTTACTAGTAAATAATAAAAAAACTCCATCTATGAATAATTCGTTAAAATGCCTAATAAAATTAAGTTTTCAAATGGCTGCAAATGAGTCATACTTTTTTAACAGCCGCAACATCTAAAGATTGGGGAAAAATATTGCCAAACGAAATCGTCTTCCATATTATAGGAGATACATCAGATACAACACGTTAAAAAAAGTCAACGTGAAAAATTTGTATAAGAAAATCATAAATATTTGGTAAATTCATTACAAAATGCAAACAACTGCATCTAAGCATTGAACAGTTGTACGCAAACGTGTTAAAAGCGAGAAAACCAAGACGAAACCATTGATATTTAAACTTAAAATTGTATGTGAATATTTATGTTTGTATGCATGCATGTATGAATGTATGTACACATGTATGTATGTATGTTTGTAAATTATAAATATGTCAGTGTGTATTTTTAAGGGGTGTTCACAGTTTGTTGCCCCCTGCGAGAAACAGTTTTTGAAATGTTTTCGCTTAAACTTGAACCAGTTTGTTTTATTGTATAGATATTTAAAAACAAATACATACATACATATATACATTAAAGCAACGGTTCCCAAATGGGGATCAACGCAACCCTATGGGTCCGTATCAATCATTCAAGGGGTCCGCGCAAGAAACCAAAAAACAGTATATTTAAAAATAATATGTGAAATTTATTTGCTAACGGTTAAGTATCGCTAGATGCACTTCATTGGTGCTTTCCAAATCACCAGTAGATCTCAACCACATATTTTTAACTGTCAAAAACCTCTTATCTTATGCACAGACTTTCAAAAACTATTTGGGAGTTCAAAAATAATAATATTTTTAACATTCACAAAAGAATAAGCTTCATAGGCTTAGAAACTTGTACAAAGTCCAGCACATAATTTGTATCCGATATGAATAAATTTTATTTTTCTACATTACAATAAAAGCATTTAAAGCAAAATGAAAACTAAAATCCAATGAAATGCATATAGACAGCAAATACATTTCACTTATGATAAAATTATGAAAATATGTAAAATAATAAATTTAAAAAAAAAAATAAAATTGTACTTGATTTTGCTTCTACATACTTTTTATATTTTATTTTTTTTTTAATTAAAATACATATCGTAGGTCACAAGTAAAAAGGCTCTAATAACTATAACTTTACAGTAGAAGTTAAAACCATGATAGTAAACAGTTCAACTTCAACAACAATTGTTTTGTACAATTGCTTGTAAAAGCGTAATTTTTTACACTATTGCAATAAATTTTTGTCACGATTTGAAAACTGTTCAGCAGTTAATTTTGAACCTAGTGACACAATATTCTACCATGCATACATACAAACAATCCACCAAATATTTGAAATTAATCAAACTTAAATTATTTTATTTTATTTTGTGTTTTGAAAAGAGGCTGTGGAGAAAGGACAAGTTCCTATCAGAGATCAGCAATGAGTAGTCACAGCAAAAAAAATTAAAATCTTGTAACGGAAATAAAGAAGCCGTTTAGGAGGTAAAATTTGATTTTTTTCAATCAAACTTTTCTTTTTTACTTTTTTTACTCTATGAAGTAAAGATTTTTAAAATTAAATATGCATTTTATAAATAATTAAAATACACTGTGCAACAGTAAAAAATCCGCACGGTCTTAACAGTATAGGTATTAACAAAGGCAAGTAAATCCTTATACATAGTTTGGCGATTTTTGTGGCCAATAAATTTTTATAAACCTCCAAAGATTTCGAAAATTAGTTCGCTTTTTTTTTCAAAATCTCTGTTGAGTTGCAGTAACACTTTTTGCAAAAAAAAATCCCAAACTTTTTCAAAATAGGAAATAAGGTTTTTTGAACTTTTTCAGCATAACTTATAAGGACTAATAATTTTGCACTAAAAATATTTGGAAAAGCAGCAACAAACCTTAAAAATAACAAAAACTAGTATTTGCAACATAAGAAATTCAACAATAATAAAGAGAGTAAAAAAATGCAAAAAATAGTTATGTCTAGTAACAAACGAAAATTTAACATCCGAATTTATTTTAAGGAGCAGTCAGTCAATCCGATAAGTGTTCAAACACGTCGACTGCTGAAATTCTTCGTTGTATATAACTTTTCGTTTTGTACATTCGCGTTGACTGCGACTGCTTACATTTTCAGAATCAGAAGCGTAAGCAGAAGCAAAAGCAATTTCACAAAACAAGTGTTTAAAAGCGTATTGTCCATATTTCCTTACTAGACTGTGCCCTTGTCTCGTAAATAAACATGTAAAATACTATCGTTAAATTTTAACAATGCACAATTGTCTACTAAAGTGCCTTAGAATACCATCATATAAATAAAAAATATGTGCATTGCAACGGTAAATTAACGGGTAGTGTCTGAATTATATACTAAATTTTTAATTAATTTAATAAGGCAAAACTAATTCAAAAAAAATATCAATTTTAAATTATTTAAAATAAAAATTCGTAGGTTCCGCCCTAAAACCATGCCACCCTCGACCTGGGCCTCACGGGCCTATACATAAATTCATCACTGCTGTTTGATTTACCATTACACAGAGGAGTATTTGATTTAAAAAGCTAGCCATTACTTTTAATATTGTTTGTGAAAAGTTATTGCGTGCACCTTCATTAATGAAACTTTGCAAAAATATTTCTTATGATTCTGGGCTGTTAAAAATTTAAAATGAGAAAAATCTAACATAGCAGAAAAAAGTTCAGCTCAGAGGAACTAATCCTATATCTGAAAAACTAAAGCTTTTTGTTAAATTTTTCCATACTTTTGCTTAGCAAACGCAACTTTTAAAGTCGGCCAAAGTTTAAACCCCTAAACTTGGACCCAGAAGACCATAAGATGTCATTTTCATGCCCGCTTCCTTTTATGGGTGGTGACAAAAATATTATTTGCAAAAATATTGTACAAAATACTACTTATGCTTTAATATCATAAAAATTAAACTTTTGAGCTTTTATGGCCAAAGCAAAATATTTCATGACTGACAAAAAGGTTTCTTACTTATATTTCTGCCCTTTATCCTAATTTACACTATGCAAGTCATATTGCTAAGCTGATTAGTGTATGGAGAAGAAAGACGAGGGGAACAGAGCCGTTTCTTTTCTTCTCGTCTCACTCTCCTAACAAACTAATTAGCGTAGCAATAAAACCTGCATATTGTAAATTAGGACTTAATTAAGAATTCATGTACATTTTTGCTTCAAAATAACAAATAAATCTTAAAAAAATATTATTAAATAAATATTTAAGAAATGTCAAATAAATTCAAATTAATCGAGACTAGTACAACACTAAATTAAAATATTGCATAATATAAAAATATTTTTCGATTTGTTCAAATGTAATCTACTGAATATCTCGACGAAAGAAATATATGACTTAGACCACTTTCATAATTAAAAGCACATTTATTTATGCAAAAGATGACCAAAAACAGAAAAAGATGAAATTTAGAAAAAAAATCACAAAAAATCAAAAATTAGAGATTTTAAATTTTATTCTAGTAAAAGCATAATTCTGAATGCAGCTATCTTCACTTTTAAAAACCTTCTTTTTTTGCAAAGAAAATTTTATATTTCTAAACGAACTGTTTCAACATTGATATTCCAGATAATTTGTTTGTTTCAATACTAAAAATACCTTTTGATCAAATATTTCAGCGAAAAAAATTCATTTTTTTTTGATTCCTTTAGCCACAAAAAAACATTAAAAACTCCTGATCTACAAATCACAACTTAAAGTCTTCATCAAAATTTACAATATGATGTAAAATTTTGTTTTGTATAGAACTGTGTACACACATATGTAGTTCTTAAGATTTCTTTAAATTCAGTTTTGCCTCTTTTTGCGTTACTTGAATTATTGCAAAATTCATGAGACACATTAAAACCCATGTGAACGAAAAATTTTATTCAGAAACTTTCACATATGGAATTCATGATAAGCCTGGTAAAAACATTTATATACATACATATGTATTAAAGTCCTGCACAAGACCATTTATAAGACCTTTCAAAACATTAGAGATTTTTCAAATGCGTTACTACAGCGAAATATTCTAAAACAAACGCTAAATAAACAACACTGTTGGCAACACAAATAACTGAAACAAATGTCTTGTCAACAGTGTTGTTTAGCATTTGTTTTTGGAATATTTCGCTGTAGTAACGCATTTGAAAAATATCTCAAGTCTTGAAAGGTCTTATAACAGGCTTATTCTGGCAATTTGGTAATAATAAATTTCTAACCGAATTTTTGTTACCTGGTTTTAACTTTTATTTGTTCCGGCATTCCAGCTAAAAGGTAATAACAAAATTATACAACAAATGTGGTGAAAATATTTTTATATATTTTTTTAGAAAATGTAATATAAAAAAGATTGCTGAATACAAAATACTACATTTATTTATTAATGCAAAATTGTACAATCCAAAATCGCTTTTACATTAAAAATAGCGAAAAATTGGAAAAGTTTTAAAATTGTTTTAAGTTAGCTAAAATTGTTAGATATGCAAAAAAACGGTAAAAATCGCATATGCAACAAAAATGCGTAAAAACTTGTTAACATTAAAAAGATGAACAAGTCTTATAGTAATAAAAATTCGGCAAAACTGTAAAAAAGAAAAAAGAATTGGCTAAAAATCGTGAAAATAATCATAATTTGCGAAAAACTGCAAAATTGAAAACGAGCCCAAAAATTGCTTAACAATAGAAAATATAAGGAACACCAAACATTAAAAAAATCGAGAAAATCATGCGAATTCGCAATTTCCCCGATAGGTGATTTCTTGACGGTTTTTGGTTTTTTTGCAGTTTGACCGAATTTTAATCAATACCAAACTTCGCCATTATTTTTAATATTAGAATGTCTTTGCAAACTTTAATAAATTTCGCGTTTTTCCGACTATTTGGTATTGCTTGCAATATTAGACACTTTTAAGAAATTGTAGGGCTTTTTGCAATTGTCAAAATTTATTTAAGCAATATTAAATGAATCTAAGGGTTCGTTTACAATTTTTAGCGAACTTTAATATCAAATTGAATTACAACATTTTTTTAAATAAATTTTTGTTACCTATTTTTTTGTACATAATAGTTTTATTGTTTTTTGTTAAGATAAAAAACTTATCAGAATACCAGTTTTCTATTTTGATAACTTTGGTTACAAATTATAACCAAGGTGACTATTATTACTGTGTCAGAATAGGCCTGTAGATGGTCTTGTGCAGGACACTAATATGTATTTAAAATTATTTTCTTATATATTTATTTTTTTCTAAACAAGTGATTAGAAAATTAATTATATGGAGCATAGACTTTCTTGATTTGGTAATTATCAGGGAAACCGCAAATATGCACTTGCATATTTTTTCTTGTCTGATATATTAATGCGGAATTAAGATATTTATCCGTTTCAGAACTTTTTATGAATTTTGGCATCGATTTGTTATTGCATATTTTTGCATATTTTACCCTTTAAGGCATGTTATTGCATATTTCAGTCTAACCCGCATTATTTGAGTATTTTTTTGAATTTTCAGAGCATTTATGCGTTTTTAGGGCATATTTTGGTAAATTTTAAAATTTTTTCATTTTAATATTTAAAAAAAACATTTAGTAAAACTTTTTACTTTTCTCCATCAAAATTTCATTTTGTAGTGAAAGAAGCAGTAGTATGGGCAAGCAATATTTTGCTAACATTATGTAATTACACTTTAAAAAAGTCTATTTTGTATGTTTGGCTTCTGATGTTATAACACATGCTACACGTGTTTAAGTTGAAATTTAGTATGTATTTCAACATCCAAATTTCGAAGAAAAAAAATTTAAATTAACTATTTAAAATTTTTTAATTTTCACTATCTTGTAAACAGTCTTGTGAAAGAAACAAGAAAATTAAAAAATTTTAAATCGCCCATTTCCAATTTTTTTTTTACTAAATTTTAATGCTGGAAGAAATACTATTGATTTGTATTTTCTGAATTTCAACTTTAACAGGTGTAACATGTGACTTGGTTTGGTAATTGTGACGAAGGGTGCCCCGATTACATCAGTTGATGTTGAAAGAGAACATTTTCAATGTATAAAAGTTTGTTAAGATGTCACAGGCGACGATTTTTATTTATAAAGCTAAGTGAATAAATAGTTTTTTTAATTGCAATAACAATTATAATTAAAAATCTTGTCTTTTTCTTCAAAATACAGTTCCAATGTTTTTATTCTGATATCGTAATCGCCTTTGAAGTAAAAGTTAAAATTTTGTTCTTAATTAATTTTTTTATTGTTTCCTTCTTATTATGTTTATATTATTTTTGTCTTGTTTTATATGCAAATTTTATTGAATTGCTGAATTAAAATTAGATTTTCATTTCCAAATAATTCAATTTATGTTATTATTAAGAGCATATTTTTGGAGTTTTTAGTGCATATTTCGAAGTTTTTAGTGCATATTGAATGCGCATAAAACAATTCTTTTGGAGCATATTTCTGGTTTCCCTGGTAATTATATATGTACATAAGTTACTCAATGAGAAACAATTTAGAGTACGGTAAATCACAAATTCGTTAAGCCGAGATACCACTGTACTTCCTAAAGTATTGGGAAAAAGGCTGTGGAATTAATGAAATGGCCGTTCCTTAAGAACGAATTACATATATATATGTACATATGTGTATGCCTTTTTTAATAGGCAATTTTTAATTCCTTTTTAATGCAAATGAATTTGTTGAATTAGTGCCAGTGAAACGTATTACACTTTGTGTTAAGTAAATTAATTATAGACATACATTTTGAAAGATTTTAAAAAGAAATATTATGGGCCTATTTAACATGAAGTCAAAACTTAAAATTATTTTAATTCGTTTTTTTTCAATGAACATACAATTGTTGGTCATGTTTTTTGTTTGTTTATTTTTTCATTTTGTGTTTTTTTGTAATTGTTTTGTAAAAGTATTAAATATATATGTTGTATTTGCACAAATTTGGGTTAAGTTTATTTTATTAGCTTTTTATATTTACATATACATACATACTTGTAAAAAAAAGGTGTTCATGTTTTGTTTTTTTTTGTTTTTGTAATTTTCTTGCAAATACTTTGCGCTTTTGTTCACTAAATAATTGATGTTGGTTTTGTATTGTATTTGTTTAATAAAAAACTCAAGGAAAAAAAGCTTTTTTGTTTCCTTTCAACAATAAAATTTCAAGTATGGTTTACCTTTTTATATATGTGTGTGTATAAATTTTTTTCTTACGTTTTAAGACTCCAAAAAGTAAAATTAACTCTTTTGTTTTGCTGCTGATGTTGTTGGTATATTTTTATGGATATTTTCACTATTTTGTTGTTGCTGTTTTTATTGCTGCAGTATCTCTGTGTGTGAATGTTTACTTATACTATTAATTCACATACACCCACGCAATGCAACGTAGAAACAAATTAGTATGATTATTTTTAAATTCAACTCGAATTCGTTTGAATGCACAAAATAAAACACACTTACTAAGCTCATTCACCGAATGAGAATGTCTGTCTGACTGACTGGCGGACTGTCTTTCTGACAGACAGCTGACTTTGCGGCACAAGACTTTCAAACAATTTAATACGCACGCACCACGTACATATGTATGTATGTATGTACATATGTTTGTATGTATGTACGATTATGTTTGTATGTATTTCAAGATACTTCTTTATATTATTTATTATTGCCTGTCTTTTGTATAGTTTTGGTTTCTTTATTTTGAAAAGCACACGATTTACTTAAATTTATTAAATCATGATGATTATCTTACTATTCGTATCTTTTGAACATGCACTTTTTGATTAGATTTTTATTCTTTTTTTTTTCTGATAATTTTCTAATTTTGTGTTGCACTTCTTGTAATTTAAATTAATTTTATGAGAAAACTATTCTTTATGTCAAACAATAAAAATAATAATAATCATAAACACACACTAAATATGTTGCGTATCTTTGTATCTCAACGTTTGCTTGTATTTCCAGATATATAAAAATCCAACTCCGTTATCGATTTCATCTACGCTACCAATCCGCACGAAAGCCCAATACTAACTGACTCATGAAAAAACTGAGCCCACCTTAACCAAATTGCGGCAGCGGTGGCTTGTTTGTGTTTTCATGGCCCGTTCGTTCGTTCGTTCGTTCATTCATTTATTCATTCATTTCATTCGTTCATCTGCTGTTGTAGTTCACTTTTAGCCAGTAATTTTATTTCTTGGCTTCTCTTAGCTTTCAAGTATAAACCAATTTTACATCTATTGCTAAAGAGAGCATAATTCATTCATTTTACATGCCGGCAAAGTCTATTTGTTCTCTCTTAACACTCCAATTTATGGAATGACTGAAGTTGTAAATTGTTGTAAAAATTAGTTTTTTTTTGGGTTTTTTGTTTCTTTTGTCGCATCATGCTGCTAATTCTGTTGAAATGCTTTTATTCATTTCCCTTTTTATTATTTTTGTTATCGATTATTTTTAGATAATTGTAATTTGTTTGTTTCCACTTGGTTAAGATTTCCATCAAAATTTCCATTCGTTTTGGTTTTATTTTTTATAAAATTTAATTCAATTGCCTCATCGTGGGTGTAGTAGTGACATACATATGTACATAGTTTGTCGTGTTTTGATGTAGCTTGTTGTAGATGTACGACTGAAAGTTTTTTTACGATAGAAAATTTTTTAATATGTTTTTCATATCTATTACACTGTGCAACACACAAAAAACAACAATGCTCTGTCAACTGATTTTTCTAGAAGGAACGACCAAAAGGATATACTGGTATCATCGTTTTAAAAGTTTACATCTGAAACTCATTTTAGGGCCTTTTTAAAGTTGCAACCTTGTGTTGTAAAAAAAATCTAGAAAATCTTGTGATACTTAGGTTTTTGGTATATAAAATCTTCAGAACATTTATTGAAAACATTACAACTAACATTTTGTTCGCTTACATTATCGCTTTAACTTTTCTGAAAATAGGTATATTTTGAAATTTTTGGGGAAAAACTAGAACGCAGAGTGTCATGGGGCACCGGGTAGGACCGTAGTTCCTTACGTTTTACCTACCTTACCTTCTAATAATCTTATTTTTGATAAAATATATAGCGTTTGTATCCTTCCAGACCCAGATTCTATCCATGTTTTGAATTTCCTCAAAATCGGTTAGTTAGTTTCAAAGAGGCACAAATTGCCCCTCATCGTGCTCCTATTTTTGAAAAAATACATAGCCATGTGCTTTTTTAGACTCAGATCTATCCATGTTTCGAATTTCATTAAAATCAGTTAGATAGTTTCCAAGAGAAACAATTTCCCCTGCCACCCTACGTGCTCCTATTTTTTGTTTAAATTTACAGCCGATATCTTTTTAGACTCAGATAAATCTATGTTTTATATTTCATAACAATCGGACTGATAGTTTCAAAGAGGAAGAAATTTCCCCTTACCGACCCTACTTTTAAGAAATTTAATGTAAATCGCATACTAGACAGTTCCAAAGAGCCAGACAATTCGCTTTACCTCCCCTCGTAGTCCTATTTTTGAAAAAAAAACTTCATCATATGCCTCAGATCTATCTATGTTTTGAATCTCATCAAAATCGCATAGATAATTTCAAAGAGGAAGACGATGATTATTTTTTTGACAATGATTGTATGTGTCTTTCATGTTATTTCAACATAATTTACAATTATTTTCAAGGAAATTTTATCCTTTTGAAATAATTTTATCTCAAATTGATTAAATATTTCAGTGCTGTTAAATCAAAATGAAGAATCTTATTGAATCAAAACTAGTTTAAGTTGAAACAACTTTATTTACAGTTATTTTTTTAAAAAGCCACAAACTGCGTAACTATCACTGGAGCTCTAAAAAGCACACCCAGTGCAGCTCTACACGTTATATTGGACCTTAAACAAATCAAACTAATCGCAGTGAACGCCACATGTAACGGATGGGCATGTGCGCCTCAGGGAAACAGGACAAATGTCATACATTTGGTCACGGTAAACTATTGAAAGATATGGAGCATAACTCGGACTACACTAATTTGCTAAGCTACTGATTACACTTAGGTCAAACTCGTTCACTAGTTCATTTTTGCCACAAACCTATGATCATCGATTTGTGGCAAAAATAAACTCGTCAACGAGTTCTACCCAAGTCTACTGTAAGAGAAGTAGGTTAGCTTGAAAGGCCTAACTATAGTGGTGGTAATTTTAATTTTTTCAATGATGGCTCAAAGATGGATGGAGGGTTGGAAGCTAACACCAGCTGTCCATGACTCGATATAGAGGAATCTTATGAACCTCTTGATTACTGTAGTATTTTCTACGTGAGAATGCAGATAAAATGGCTGCAGAATTAGCTCCCACTCTTCACACTATGACAGTCAAAAAGCAATTGGGGCAAATGCAGCGATCTGCAACTACTCTTGTAAGGAACCTGGGGTAATTGAGACAGTACAACATGTATTGCAACACCGTCCGGCTCTAAGGGCACAAGATTTAACTGTCTTGGTGCTGATACTTGTATCGAGAGTTTTACTGTGTAGACTGCCAAAGTTTATCAAATTTGTGTCAAAGTCATTCGTAACGAGCACTTACACCATTTGTGACATATGCTGCTGTCGATAAGGATCAATTCCTGTCTAGGTGAGGTGTTTTGAACACACAGATTAACCCAGCCTAATCTCTATTTATATTTATATATATATATATATGTATGCATTAATTTTTATGTTTCTTTTACTTCATATGTGGACGTAGTTCAAGCAGTGCAGAATCGGGAACATGCTTTCCCAAAGAAAAAAACATAACAAAATTGTGCTTTAATCATGGTTTCAAATGATGACCAACTGTTTCGATTTAGGGGGAACATACATTCATATCATTGGTGATCATGTGTTTATCCAGGAATTTAAATCATTTTCTCTTAAAATTAATGACTTGAACCAATTCATGTTCTCTGATTCGAAGACATTTTTTCATAGGTTAGAAAATTAATATTTTTTGTAAGTCGGTGGATGATGGGCCCGTGCATGTTCCCTAATTTTAAAGGTTTTTTGGATTTTAATTTTTATCACTTCAATAATGACGAGCTTATTCAAATTCAAGAAAGCGTTAAAATGAATTCATTGCATATAATGATTAAAAAGACATGAAAATGACGAGGTCTTTAATCTATTTAATTTTTTTTTGCTGGATTATTATTAATTTTTTTAAATATATGATGGCAACATTGAATATGTTGTTTCTTAAGAACAACATTCATATTTTTTTATTGGGATTTTCTTATTTTTACTTCTGACTTGATTTCATTTATTATTCTGTTTTGGATTAATTTAAGAATAGACCAATTTAAAAGAAATCCGGTGTTTATTATTAGTACAATTGGATTATTATTAGCTTTATTTCATTTCGACAACGTGCTAAAATTCACATGCTACAAAAATATGTCTGCTTACATCTGCAAAGGGTGTAACTTAAATATACACATACACTTACATATGTATGTACATGTGAGCACCATATGGATACTTAGGTATGTGTAGGTACGTTCAGAAAAATATATTTATAGTGATGTGCAAGTGCTAGTCTAACATAGTGGCACATGTTATTAAGAGAAAAAGTTTTTTAAAAGTTGTCGTCACTAGTTTCAACCAAGGACAAGATAAAGTAGAAGCGTTAGTCCCAATTTACATTTGAGACATTTCTTGTCGAACATTTTTTCAATTCTCTTTTGTTCTTGCCCGAATCTTTTACATAATGAAAATTAATAGACAGACAGAAATTTTGCAGTTTGATTATTTCTTTTTCGCGTTTGCTACTTACGCACATACACATACATACCTAGCATATGCCTTGATAATACATATCAAGTATCCATACAGCCATTGAAATGAGAAAAATTATATGAAGCAATAAAAATAAATTGCGAAAAGTAGAAAAGAGAAACAAAAAATGTCCGGTACAGAGGGTTGTGTAGTGTACTACACACTCTGCATCTTCAGCCATTATTCTACAAACTTCGTCTGTCTATCTTTCAATTTCCCAAATGTAAAAGGGCACTTATAAAAAAACATATAAAGAGTGTGGTCACCCGCTTAGGAGGAAAGCTAAATCTTTCCTATCTCATACCTATCCGCACTAGTTCACATGTTCCCCTTGTATAGCAAATTTTCTTCTTCAGAACACAGCTGAAATGAGAAGTCGCACAGTGGATCGTTGGTGCCCAAAAACCCTATTTTTGATATACTTATTTTAATTATGAAATTTTAAATATGAAATCTGTACGTGTGTCTTTTTAAAAAAAAAATATTTTATTTTTGAAAAATTTAAGTAAAGTCCATGCAAGGGTGCTCATCAAGAATTGAATTATATTTGCAAGCAATTCAGTGGCCAATATACATACATATGTAAAATTTTTTAGGTAATATAATTTGACATAAATAAATTTGAAAAATATATCATATATACATGTATATGAGATATATCTCACAAATAAAAAAAAGTATTTTACTGAATAGTTAAAATAACAATTTGGGATTATTAGTGCGTTAGCAAAAATTTTTTAATTAATTGTAACAAATCCCAAAAAAAACACCAATTATAACTTCTTTTCTATTTACAGTTATTTTTATTACATACTTTTTACAATAACGATTCGAACTGAAAAAAGTTGGCAAATGTAACAATGCTAAAGTAAGAAAATAAAAAACATTTTGATTATTGAGTTCTTGTTTCAACTATGATATTATTTGAACTTCTCATTGATTTAAATGAAAGTTTATTAGCATAATATCAATATCAATAAATAATAAAAAAATAGTTGAATGAATAGGTAAAATAATAACTTAGGATTATTAGTACGTTAAGAAATGTTAAGCTTAATTGTAACAATACCCAAAAGAAAACACATAAAAATATCTCAAAGCCTTAAGAAAATGTTCCCAAGTCTACAAGCCTCTAAAAATTAACTTGGTTTTGATTTCCAATGGAAAAAAATTATGGAGCTTAACTTTTATCTAAGCTATATTTATCAATAAAATTAAAGGTGGGAGTGTCTTCATTCAATTAAAAAATAATAATTCTCAAAAATTTCAGGAAAAGGAAAAAAACTATAAATCACATAACTTGAAATATTCGCAAAAAAATATTGCCTACTTTTAGGAAAGTATTTATTGAATAGTGGAAGGGGCAAATTACATCAGCCGACATAGATCGAAATTTCCATGCAAATAAAATTAAAATAAAACAATACTTATGTATTGAGCATTTAAGAGAAAAATTGCGTAGAGATAATTAAAAAAACAACATGATTTTTAGGATTAGCAAATGATTATTTATCACTTTATACTTAACAAAAGGAAAAACAAAAATGAGCTTGTTTTCGGTTTCATATGAAGAAGTATGTAAAGAACTACGCAATTAGGGCATGTCCCAAAATGTCGACAACGTTCGTTTTGTAGACATAGTGGGACAGGCCCTTATTGAATACTTTTTTTTATTAAAACTCATTATAGTTCAATGAAGTATAAATAAGTATCATTAGGGTGGGTCTGATCTATATGGGGAAATTTTTTTTTCAACTTTTTCTCACTCTCATACCCCCAATTGGTGACAATAGGCAAAAACATTTGGTGTGAACAATTTCAATTCAATTGATGAATATTAAAGTCTGCCTTCAGCCCACTGAAATTCGGGGAAAACCATACGTTCTCTGAAAATCTAAATTTAATATATTGTAAGTTGAAAGATATTAATTTTGCAGATCATATTTTTTACTTATTGTCACCAGTTCGGGGAATGAGACTGCATAAAATCCAAAAATGTTTACTAGGCGGTACCCTAATATATCATTATTAAACACTTTCACAAAAGTCTAAAATTCGAACTTACTTTAGATGAAGTTGAAGATGTTATAAAAGCCATTTCGAAGCGATTCCTTAATTATTTTCCTTGATTAGCAGTTTCATCAGATGCTTTTATAACCAGCTGAAGATATGAGTCATCCAAACAGGAATTGCAATCTGGCGAGTAAACAAAGAAATTAAAAGTATATAAGTATATAAATAATAATATAAGTATATAAGTAAAGTCTTTTCTGAGATCTATTCAACATTATTTTAACAAAAAATTCTTATTTATATTTTTTATGGGATTCATAGGCGGTGGGGATGGCCGCCTTTTGATGAATCTCGACATGCGTCATTCTAGAAAGTGTATGTACCAAATTTGAGAACTTCTGTAAAAATAGGAAAAATTTTGTACGAAAAAATCTATTTGAATTGCATGGGCTGTACATGGGCTGTAGGCGGTGGGTGTGGACAGTTGGGAGGAAATAAATTTTGTTCTTAATTTATTCAAAACAAAGCTTGGTGCCAATTTTAAATGATGTAGGGTCATTCTTTATTATTTTTTTTTTTTGCACACAAATATATCACTGTGTGTTAGTGGTAGACGCGCAATGTACTGTGTGGTGGTATTAGGGTACGCAATAAAATCAATATTCACGTGCTCATCTCTATTTTTGTTTTAATTTTTTTTTGCTCATCCTAAAAATATTTGCTGCAGGAATCTAAAAATGTTTGCATTCAATTGTGTTTTCTGAAGAGAAATTTAAGAGAATATTTTCATGCATTTTCCAAACATTTCAAACATTTCTTATACTTCTGGCACAAGGCCAAAGTTATTCTTTTGCTTTTTGTTTCAACTCTTGAAGTATCGACTTAAAATCATTGTCAAGCACATTGCTTCGGAATTTCTCATATTAAGCAGCAGATGGGTGAATTCGGACTAGACAATACTCCACGTCAGCAGCCATGTGAGACATGCAAAATGCTTCTTCCTAGGAAACTCAAAGACTTCCTGGCCACAAATTTTAAACACATAAAGTTTGCAGACAAACTTCATTGTTGTTGTCTGTCTGCTCCATTGCGCTACGTTTTGCAGGCATAATTAACTTGTGTTAAGCTGTCATTTTATTGTTTATTTTACTTTGGCGATGATTCAGCTACATAATACCGGCGAAGAAAGACGTTCTGGTTTTACATCAGTATCGGTATCCGCTGAAGCCGGTGTAGTTTAGTGGACAGAGTCTATGACTTCATCACTTGAACTTTCCTACAACAACTTCACAAAAGAAAAATGCGTGGTGTGCATATTTAATGACTGTCGGAAACCGGGCTCGAACCAAGGATCTTCGATTTTGTAGTCAATGTGCTAACTACTTAGGCCAACTAAAGGGCCCCGTAGACGATCAAATAAACTCATCAATCACATGGTAGTGTGCGTTCAGTAGTGTTTTCGGCAATGGCGGATGAAAATGAAAAGGTTTAGATTTTTTATTTGATGTCTGATAATTTGATCGTCTTCAACTCTGATTTACAAAAAAAAGAATATCAGTATATGTGTGATTATTTTTAAGGATGGAGAAGTGCTCGGATAAAAAAATAGTTTATATTGCACTGCGAAGAAGGCAAAATAAAAATGGTGTTTGGCGTTAAACATACGACACTCACATCTATGTACTGATTGACGGGATTATTTTATCGTATCCAGGGCACTTAAGGGATATTGAAGTTATAAGCCGCTAAAATTACCTCCTGGATAGGGGAGACCACCTGATATGGATTTGCCTTGTTATATCACTTTTTAGTTTTCGGGCAATTAATTAAGGCCGAGTCACATAGGATTCGTCATACGTTATCCATCGCCTTTTTCAACTGAACTAAATATCAGCTTTCTTCTGAGCAATTCAGTATGTATTCGTCAAAGCAAAGACAAAAGTAGGATAAATTTAAACTTGATTAGTTTGACAGATATTAGTTGTTTTCTTAGAAATGTTTTGAAACAAGGTTTTGTAGTTTTTGGCAGCCAACATAAAATTAAATTAAATAAAACATAATAAAATAAATAAAATAAAATAAAATAATATAAATAAAAATTAAATTAAATTAAATTAAATTAAATAAAAAAAATTAAATAAACTTAAATAATGAATAACAAATGAAATAAAATAAAATAAAATAAAATAAAATAAAATAAAATCAAATAAAATAATATAAAATAAATTAAAATAAAATAAAATAAAATAAAATAAAATAAAATAAAATAAAATAAAATAAAATAAATATTTTTATCTAATTTTTCGATCTTTTTTTAAGTTAAATTAAAAAAACTATATTTTTGAGCTTTAGGTCAGTTTATAAAAAAAAAATTATTTACACTTGAAAGGAAAAGAGGAAAAAGAAAAAATTAAATATCAAAAAAACTAAATATCAAAAAAACGAGAAACAATATAAATCCTGAAGAAGTTAACCGAAGGTTAACGAAATATTGAACCAATAAATTTAATATAAACTGACCTAAAGCTCAAAAAAATTGTTTTTTAAAATAAAATAAAATAAAACAAAATAAAATAAAATAAAATAAAATAAAATAAAATAAAATAAAATAAAATAAAATAAAATAAAATAATATAAAATAAAATAAAATAAAATAAAATCAAATAAAATAAAATCAAATAAAATAAAATCAAATAAAATAAAATCAAATAAAATAAAACCAAATAAAATGAAATAAAATGAAATAAAATGAAATAAAATAAAATAAAATAAAATAAAATAAAATAAAATAAAATAAAATAAAATAAAATAAAATAAAATAAAATAAAATGAAATAAATAAAATAAAATAAAATAAAATAAAATAAAATAAAATAAAATAAAATAAAATAAAATAAAATAAAATAAAATAAAATAAAATAAAATAAAACAAAATAAAATAAAATAAAATAAAATAAAATAAAATAAAATAAAATAAAATAAAATAAAATAAAATAAAATAAAATAAAATAAGTTAAAATAAAATAAAAAATAAAAAAATTAAAATAAAATAAAATCAAATAAAATGAAATAAAATAAAATAAAATGAAATGAAATAAAATAAAATAGAATAAAGTAAAATAAAATAAAATAATATAAAATAAAATAAACAAATTTTAAATAAAATAAAATAATATAAAGTAAAATATACTTAAATAAAATAAAATAATATAAAATAAAATAGTATAAAATATTTAAATAAAATATAATTAAATTAAATTAAGTTAAATTAAAGAAATAAATTAAATTAATAAGAAATTCAGGTTAATTAAACAATATGGATAACAAACAAGTTCTATGTGACTCGGCCCTTGGTATTCAGTCGCTAGCGCTCAAATACCATACACTTACAAATCGTTGTTGCTCCGACAAAATCAGCTATTTGTTTGCGGAATTTCCCCAAAAACTATACATAACTACTTTGTAGTTCAGCTTCAAGAGCATTTCTAATAAAAAATTTTTTTAATTTTAACACATTTCTCTTTTTTTCAATATTTTTTGATATATATGTATATAAAGTCTACTTTCGCTAACTTCTACACCAATTAAGATATATGTAAACGATTCTGTGGGTGAATGTATGACACATCAAGTTTTATAATGATGAAATAAAAAAATTTTCAGAAACTTACACATAACCATCACGTCAGAGCAACGACGATATATAAATTCGATTTTTTTTAACCAAACAGTTTCAAACGGGGTCATCCAAATTAAAAACAATACAAGTAACTGTGAATCATATAATATACTGTCCGGCAACAATTGATGCTTGTTTTCATTAAAGCAGTGTTGCCAAATGGACCTGAACCTGCATCGAAAGTTATTAAGTTAAGCCAAATAGAGTTTCTCTTCTACAAAATTCTTGCTGAATGGAACATTTAAGTCGGTTTATTAAAAAATTAAGCACTTTTACTTATTTTGTTCAAAACATCTTGAAACAAAAAACAATTAAAAAAAACTGAAGCATTGCACTTTAGCAATGCAGCCGCCTCTTAAATAAATGATGCAGAGGACAGTAGACTTCGACACCACTTGGCATTTCCGTCTCCCTATTTAAGCTTGTCTATTTGCTTTTGAAGAATTTTTGGCTTCTTTCCGCATTGATTTGGTCTTTTGACAATTATATAAATACATACATACATACATACGTATCTTCCTCCCCAAGAGGTTTGACATAATACGACAAGAACGAACGACAGAACACAAACGAAACTGGGCGAAAAAACAATTCAGTTTGTCTCACGTTTTTTTCTTTCACGTAATTTGTAAGACATAACGACTGACACGAAGCGAAACAGACGAAAGGTAGACGGACAATTTGGATATAATTAAATGCATGGAGCATAAAAAGCATTCCTAAAACAAATTTTCGTTTATTTATTTTAACATTTCCACTGGATCGTCACACAATGTTTGGCTTCATTTATTATGCTCTTGTTAAGAATGCCTCCTAAAGCGTATAGACAGACAGACAGACAGACATACAGACAGACATGATTGCACACTGCCGCTAAGCATACAAACAAACACACAAAAAGCACTTCTAGTGCAACCATGAAAAAGTTGTTGTTTTTTTGTTGTTGTTGTTTTTGTTATTGAGAGGTGGGTGATTGGAACAACGGAGTACGAGTGTAATCGCGTGGCGACAAAGAAAGTCGTTGAAAATCTTAATGGTTTTTTTTTATTTATTTTTTGCTTTCATTTTCATTGAAATTTACTGCATTCTCTAAGCAATTAATAATTGAAATGAAATACGAATGAGTGACTGCAAGAATGGCATGTACATAAGTATGAATGCATGTATGTATGTTCGTATGTACAACTGAATGAAAGTAGACGGATTGCCGGTGAGTGTGACTGCAGCAATCGCATACAATATGCAGGTCTTTAAAGCAAAAACATAATATTCTTATCAGTGTAACTGTTAGTAATGACAGCTTTTAGGATTCTTATACCCTATAACATAAAACAAATTCTATAATTCCTAAATTTTTTAAGCGGAAGTAAAATCAGAATCGAAAGGCTTTAAATCAGAGAGAGAGAGTCCAGCTTCTCACAGGGGGTGAGAATTCAATTGTAAATTGAAATTTAACAAAAATAAATGTTGAAAAAATAAATAAATTTCAACAAACTATTTGTTAATATATTTTTCAGACTTTCCTTTAGCTTACAAATTCGTTTATTGTATTTATAAAAATCATTGTAAGTTCAAAATAAAATAATTATTTAATTGATATAACAAAAAAAAATAATTGTATTTACAAATCTTTTTTTTTTCTGTGAATGCAGCACAGAAAGTGTAATTTTAATATAAATTAAAACGGTTTTTATGAGTTTTTAAACAAGATGCAGAAAATAGTGCACAATATGGTTAAGGAAGGGGATAGTAAGTAATTTAAAAAAAGCAAAATATTTTGGTGGACGTTATTGCTTTTGTTAATAAAACGTATAATTTTAACTTAAGCTGAAATAAATGACTTTTTCAAATAATTATAAACTTTGCATAAGCTTCTGATAATGTTGGCCCCGTGGACTGCAGTGTTAATCCTTGACTAAAAATTTAAAAAAAAGTTCAGAATTTGTCCTTGTTTATTTTGCGTTTCGGTTTTTTTAATTTTTGATTTACATATATCATTTTCTTTCAGACAGTCTCAGCTTGAAATATAATGAAATTTTTCATGCTTGGATTTGTGGAAAGTATAAAAATGAAACAACTGATGCCATTTACAATTCTATTTTCAGTAAAGTTGGTTTAAATAATGTTTCAAAACAAGATTTGGTTTCGTTAAAGCAAAAGGTACTACATGCACACTTTTTGTCAAATTTATCATTAAGGTGGCACAAAGACTACGGAAAAATTAACGACATTTTCTACAAGATTTGTCTACATGGCTTAAAAATATCAGTTCGCTTTCGAAATATTTAGTTTTTCATTTTTTTTCATATGGTGGCAACCCTAAAAATTGCCACTATTACAAAAATCAACAAACAAAATCATGAGAAACTCTCATATTCCGAATTTCAGCCAGATTGGTCCAAAACTTTGGCTGATATTAATTTTGGCTTAAAAAGTGGGTCCAATTACCAATGTGCAAAAATTTTGTGAATTAGAAAATATTTTATAAATTTATGTTTTCAGTCATCAACTTTCTGGTCGTTTTTAGGGTTCCGTACACCACAGGTAAAAAGGAACCCTATTGTTTTTGCAACGCTGTCCGTCACAGGCTATTTTCTCAGGAACCGTAAGAGCTACGGACTTGAAATTTGGACAGAGTACGTAGAACCTTGGCTGGTACAATAGCAAATACATAAGAGTTGAAAAATTAAGGGGTGTTCCAAGACGAGCAACGAAAAATGTTAAAATCCCATGTAATAAACATACAATTGTTTGTACATACACAGAAAAAATTATTGTTGAATTTTTTTTAATTAAGTGATTGCTTAGAAAAAATAATACTTTTGATTAAAATTTTAATTGAATATAAGTTTATTTTAATTGACTTTGCTGCTCTAACAAAAAAGTGCTATCAACAGAGCTTAACTCAGTATACTCTGAAATAAATGGTTAACAATTTTTACATTTAATTTTTACATATTAATTGTATGTAAATAATGTAACGTTTGTTTTTATGTATGAAAATCGAGCTGTTTTTTGTAGTATGCCACATTGTTTTGAAAAAATATTTTCAATTAAAATACTCAATTAATCTTTTAATTGGTTTTGATATTTTACATGGGAGAAAAAACTACTCAGCTTAATTTTTTTTTTTTTTTTTTTGAATCGTAGTAATTTTGGCATAAGTTGAATAAAAATTAAATATGAAAATAAAAAAACAGAAATTCATTTTGTTCCCTTTTGTTGAGAAATAACAAGACGATAATGATAAAAAATGCAAGCTTATAGACCAAATGTGGATGGTAAAGTTAGTACATTGGCGGTATTAGGGGTTCGATGCAAATGGTCTTGCGTAAGTACATATGGAAAACATCGAAGCCTTTCTTTAAAATCCAATTATAAAATACACACAATTCAAAGAAAGGCTACGACGATATTTTGCATTTACACTTACGCAAGACTATTAAACACCGGATGCGGCCATTGTACGATTTTCCTGCATTCAAACTTCAAAAGCCATGCGATGCATCAGTTAGGTTTTTGGTACAATACACAAATGTTTCCATTTTTTAAATTTTTTATATGAAGATACATACATATGTATGTACATAAAATTTTTTATATTTTTACAATTTTTATATTTTTATTCTCTTAGATTTTTTATATTTCAATTACTATTTTAACTGAATCTATAAAAAATTGTAATTAGTTATTTAATTGAATCCTAAAAAATATTTCAATTAATTTTTTAATTGAATCTTCAAAAATATTTCAATTAAATTTTAGTTGAATCTTTACAAAACAATCAATTAAATTTTTAGTTAATGTAATATATTTTTAATTGAAAAAACCAAAAAAAAATTCAATTAAAATGGATGAGTTAATACTACAATTTTCGTGATTGGTTGAAAACTAATTAATTTTTTAACTGAATCTTTGTTTTTTTTAATTGAATCTTGTTTTTACTTTTTTCTGTGTATGTATATTGACACTTGCAATTTGTAAAATTTGTGCATTTTTATATAGACCATTTTTATGGTCCATCAGTTAATGCAATTTTGACTATGTAATTTTGACAACAATCTTAAAATTATAAAATCGCCTATCCGAAAAGAGTCGCCAAAAATCGAAAAAAATCGCCAAAACGAAAAAAATGGGCAAAATTAAAAAAATCTAACTTTAAGATAAACCGCCAAAACCGAAAAAATCGCCAAAATTAAAAAACCCGAAAAATCGATAAAACGCGAAAAAGGCGCTAAGACTAAAGAAATCGCCTTTATAAAAAAAACCCAAAAAAAATTGTCAAAATGAAAAAAATCGCCAAAAAGAAAAACGTCAGAAACTGAAAAAATCTCCAAACGAGAAAAAATGCAAAAACTAAAAATAAGCGTCAAAACTTAAAAAAATCGCCTAAACCGAAAAAACGCCAAAACTAAAAAATGCTCAAAATCGAAAAAAGGCCAAAAACGAAAAAAATTCCAAAACTATATTTTATATATATAGGCTCAAGTTCGTATTGAATTACATATCTAGTGTCCGTACGGAAACCTTCGTGCGCGGATCGAAGTCGCACTTCACTGAATTTATTTAAATTATGTATGTACATTCAACTACATTGAGCTTTCTTCTCGTTATGGAAAAATGAGCCAACCTATCACGATTTTATTTTCTATAACTTCTAGGCAAGTGGAGAAAGTTGCCAAGCATAACAATAATTTTAATATTTATTGCTTTACCAGTTGACAATTGGCCGTTCACATATTACGTCGTAATGCAGTATTTTCCCGATTTTCAGATCTTGGATGAATTTGATTTAAGTTGCTGCAAGGACAAGGACATGTGTCCTTGACCATGTATCCTCATTTTTACAAATTAGATTTTAGCTGCAATTATGATCAGAAGCCTATGAGTGTGAACTTGTCTTTTTCTAGACTAATAGAGAGGTTGGTGCAAGGACATCCACACCTGCCAAATTTATATTCTTAATTTGATAGATTTAGCTTTACCTAAGCATAATGCAGTTAAGCTTTGTGCCAAAATTTCATTTCTATTGGTTCAAGGACATGCCTAGCTGCCATATATCCTTTATTTTATAAAGTAAGTTTTAGCTATAATTATGATCAGAATGAAGCGACATTAAATTAAGTTGACATAGTTCAGCTTGTGATTGAGTTTTATTTCGGCTGTTGCAAGAACACCTCTACCTACCAAATACTCGGATCCTTATTTTTACAAGTTAACTTTTAACTTAATTTAATCAACTTTTATCTACAGTTATGATGGAGAATGCAGTAAGAACTTATAACTACTTCTTTATTCACGCAGTTTTGTTTTTTATTTAATATATGCAAGGATTTGCCTATCACTCAAATATCTTTAACTGCACCGAAAGGAAAGCCTCCACTTAGATATTGAAATTATTCATTGGATCAATGAAATTTTCCAATGAAAGTCAGCTAATGAAGACCTTCATTGGATCAATGAAAAATTGTATTTATGAAGTTAAGTTTTGGTGACCATATCATAAATAGAATGAAACTATTTTATTAGTTCAATTAAACATTAATGAGGTTTTTGGTTAGTTTTATTATTATTGTTTGGACTTAATTTTTTTCTATGTTTATGATTTGATTAGGCTTAAGTTCGCATCGCTTTGTAACACGAATTACGTGCTGTAATTATTAATGAAGAAATAACACCAAAGTTCATTGACAAACACGTAGTAGAACGGAACAACTAGCTGTGTTCGAAGGCTACTACACCTTCATCATCAGCGTTCCATGTATTTGGTCAACTGTGTGTGGCGTCAGTTGATGTAAATTTTTGCTTTATTTATTCAGTCGTTATTGGTAAAAGCTTTTTTATAATGAAAGCTCAATTCAAACATCGCTAAATTTATAACAGTCCATTTGTGCCATTGTGGTTTTGGTTTTTACTGATTGGCCTAATCAAATCATAAATATAGAAACAAATGAAGTTCGAACAATAATAATAGAAAATTTACTAAAAATTCAGATGCAGATGTTCTGTTATGGAACATACAAATAATAAATAAATAAATTAAATACGCATTCAACGTTGTTCAATTATTAAGCATAACTAAAAGTCGACCTTTGCCCAAATTATAAGTTAAACGATTTCCTTATTGTGTGTAATGTACCCCGTTTCTGATACCCCATATTTGCTTTTTTACCTCTATTTCCTTAAGTTCACGAAACAAAAGCTTTTCCAAACGCATTGAATGTTTACCCCCCAATTAAGATTTATGTCAGTTATATTATTTTTAATTAACACATATATTTTTTAAGAAATTAAAAACAAAAATAAAAGTAATAATATGGCGCCCTTATATCTTTGCAGGTGGTGGAAATAATGAACATGCTCAGCCACACTTTTTCCTATTGCAATCAAAGTATTGTTAGATATGTGTTATTAAACCTTTAGGATAAACTCATACATGACTTCAAATAATCACTTATACACACGAGTATATAAATGTATAATATTCACCCTCTAAAAAAAGTTTAAATGTAAATGAAAAATATAAAAGATTGCAAAAATTAAATGAAAAACATTTGTTAAAGTGTTCTGGTAAAATTCAAGAAGAAGTCGAAACATTATTCACTTTTTTGATATATGAAAACTTGGCATGGTCTTAAAGTATAACTAAATAAAAATTTCTACACCGATATATATATTTGCTGAGGCATACTAATGAGTAAACCAATTATTCTGTATTTTGGAAAAACCAGACAGTTCTTATGGAGGCAGCAAAATATATATAATTCATAAAAAAATCATGTTATATAGCTGATGTTAAGAAAGAATCTTTGCCTAAGATGGACATGGCTGCTGATGAAGTGCGTAGCATCACAAAAAATTGCCGGTATTTCCACCAGTCAAAGCCTAATTTAATTTAATTAATAAAAAATTTTCATTTTTATTAATTAATAAAAATATTTCATTTTATAAGAATTAAACTCAAACCCGATTAAGAAATTATTCGTGACGTGGTAATCAAATTGTAATTATTTCTAAGTTCTATTTAAATACGAGATTGTGTTTTTGAGTGCATATTTAAATAATACTTAAATGTCTAACCTTGTGTAATTAAATACTATTTAAGTTTTATGAGTGCACCATATTGTTTTTATGCGTGTACGTGTGTTTATTGAAAACATAAACATGAACATCATGTGTTCGTATATTTCCATAAAATTGGGAAAGTTTTTAGTGCTGCCGTACTTTCAACGTAATTTAATAAGAACTTTAATTAGTCACTAAAAAATTAAATCGTATTTAAAAACAATTTAATTTTAATTAAAACTAACGTACTTAAATATTAAGTTGAGAACTAGGGATAAAACTATAAATATATATCGTCATCTAAAATCGAAAATGTTACAAGCACACTTTTTACTTTTTTACAACAAACATTTGAGACTATTTATTTGTTATTTGCCAAATTTAATAATGAATAAAATTGGTATTTTTGAACATATGTGAGTACAATTTTAAAGAAAAATGTATTTTGTTTAATCACATCATAACCAATCAAAAAGTCTATTTTGAATTTTTTGGTTATTAAAGTCTTTTGGATTTTAGGCCTTTCGGTCCGGGTTTTTATTTCTTAAACTTCTTAAACAAAAAACTGTTTGAAAAAAAATTGTTCGTGTATGGAAAATACATATGATGATGCAAAATATCATTAATTTTCTCATTAGTCCTTTAATTATCCTGCGACATATTGTCCCACCCGGAAGTTTTGTCCTATTGTCCCACCCGGGTTCTTAGCACAAATGGGATAGTATATCCCACTAGTATTCAAAATGTGTATAAAATATTGAAATCTTATTTATAATTCATTTCATTTTTGATAATTTTGCTTGTAATGAAAAGAAGTAATAAGAAATAAATAATTCATTTCTTCTTATAAGCTAGCTTATTTATAAATGCAAAAAATTAATTATATGAGAAAACTAAAAAGTTTTAATTGTAAAAAGGATATATAATCAAAACAAAGTGGCACTTGGCAATTTGAACATATAAATTTATTTCTCTTCTTCTTCTTTATAAAACTGCACCTTACACAGTGCGATCTTTTTTCAGATGAAATAGGCATATGATCTCCTATATTAATAAAATTACCCTTACGCTTTGACGGTCGCCCATATGACACTCTTCTTTTTGTTTGACAATATCTTCTTCCAGTTTCAATCATGTCCTCAGCTAGTGGAACTAAGAAGTTTATCATTTCAGTTTTCTTATGATTTACTTCTTGGTGTACTATCCAAGCATTTACTACTGCCATCATTAATATTTTGAAGAAAACTTTCTTCCACCACTTAGTAGATTTGCAATCCAAATCGTATACTTAACTTTTTGATCAACAATATCCACTCCACCCATTATAGACACATATGTTATGATAGCATTAGGACAATCCACTTCAAGTTTTTGGTAATTTTTCTTGTTTTTGTGTAGTCTTGCTTGTGGCTGCATTATGACAATTGGAGAGTACTGTAACTTCCTTAGAATCCGTCCACCGGCAAGCAATAGTTCCGAGACAGTTTACCATAAATTCACTCTAATTTCTCTTAAATTTTTCAGTGAACTTCAGAACATTTCTCGAGTTTTTATAACTGTTCCAACTGCTGGAAAATCAATGAAATTTATAAGGCGAGTGCTGGTAAAAAGCGATCAAAACTTATCATAACATCCTTCTCGCGTATTGTGTTACAAAGCTTTTCTACCTACAACTCGTTCTCCTTAGGTAGTTTCAGATACTAAAACACTTTCCTCCCCACCGAAGTTTAAAGGTTTAAAGGCTTCATTAGACTTTACTTTATGTTGCTATTCTGTGCCGTTCTTTTCCGTATAAAATATGATGCAATTACTTTTTCTGTGAAAAAAATCAGCTGGCAACCTATAGAATTGATTACACTTGTACACAATAATTTTGTATCCTTGACAATTTGTTGTAGCTCATGATGAGACAATCCTAACCTAACACAATCATAATTTCATGCTCATCAGTTTTTTCGATTTTAATTTTTTTTCTTTTTCTAACATATACAGTCTCTGGTTTATATTTTCTGCAAAAAATATTAATAAGGACTTCGGGAAAAATTTTTGAATATATCTAATTCTGTCATCAATTAATATTATGGGTTCTTTTACTTCTGGAATCTGCAATCTGAGGCGACAGTCAAAAAGTGGTCTTGACCACAAATATAGATTTACAACATTATCATTTGAGCTGTCTTCAAGCCCTGATTCGTTGTCTATGTCTTCTATGTCACTTAATTCTCATGACTCATTTTCTGACTCTGAGTCACTGGATTCACTAAAATTAGAAAAGTCGGCATCTAAAGGCTCTTGAAGTTCTGGA
This sequence comes from Tachina fera, assembly GCA_905220375.1. NCBI lineage: Eukaryota > Metazoa > Arthropoda > Insecta > Diptera > Tachinidae > Tachina > Tachina fera. Next base: position 68,391,711 of record LR999963.1, read on the forward strand.
CGAAGCTGTGACATCTTTTCCTAGAAATAACACGAATGGGACATTTAAACCCAATAAAAACTCCGAATGGGACGATATATCCCATTCTGAAAATATGCTAAAAAAGGAAGCTGTACTTGCCAAACTAAAAAAAAATTTTACATTCATTCGTCAACTAAACAATTTTGCAAATTTTTATTGCGCCACAATTACAAATATTATGTTTTTTTCACGTAAATTATTAACTGATGCTTTCTTCTCGAAAGCTTATCATCAACTAAAATGCTCAAATTTCATTAAAAACACACGCAAAGAAAAAATATGGTTGAGGTTACCATAATCAAACAGCAACATAATATGATTGAGTTATATGGTTGTAGTTAAATCATATTATTGTCAATAGGAAAGCAAACTTTTAATAATATTATTATCTGAGTTAATAATAATATTATCCACAAAAACAATGACCTTTGTTACACCTAATCTTGTTATTGTAAATATGACAACACTATTGTTAGATGTGACTAAAATATAATTGAGACTCACCACACCATGTTCTTATATAATAATAATATTGTTAAGTACGACAACAGTATTATTTAATATAATAACAATATTTTGTTTTTCAATCATATATTTATTGGTGGATCTCTTATTTAAAACAGCTGTGCGTTAAATCCGAAATTAAAATAAATTAAAATTGTTGAAATGAAATGTATATATAGAAATGTATATTTACATATGTGTGTATACTCGAAATAGAAACACTTGTGTATAAAGAGATAAACATATGTACGTATGTATATGTTTTTATTTATCTACCCTTTTGGTTGTTTGTGCTTTATTTATTTATTTAACACGACGCGTGCACTACCGATAGCTTACAAACGAAACACTGAACTGAGAGAACATGTTTCTGAAAAAGATTTTTTTTTAACTTAAAATAGTATGGTTTTGGATAACATATTGTTATTTACATTATATTATTTTTAAATAATAACAATAACTATGTTGCAGTCATAAATTTTTAACAAAACTATATTGTTAAAATCTAACCATATCACACTTTTTTATGAATATAATAATGTAATTATTAAATTCAAACATTACTTTGCTTACCGTAACAAAGTTAATGTTTAAATAATAATAACTTGTTTTCAACGACCACAGATTTGTTTCTGACAACATAATATTGTTTTCTCAACCATTCTAAAACCATATCTTTTCTTTGCGTGCATACTCACAGTTAGATATCGTTATTTCACTAATAAATTATCTCTCTAAAGTACTGCTGGGATTATTAAAGGTATAATTTTCTAAATTGGAGGAATAAATAGAATTGTTCAACCTAACTCTGGGACGAATTATCCCAATAAGACGGAATGGGTTAGGTGACGATACGTAGAGTATCGTGTCATACCAGCTTAAAAAACAAAATTTAAAAATATATAACGCTTAAGCTTTTTTTGAGGTTATGGCTCGATATGCAATATATTAATACATATGTACATACAGATATTCACGTTAAAACCCTGTAATAACGTTTAAAAACGTATTCCTTTGCAAACGCCGATTTACAATTTCACATAAACTTTTTTTTTAATCTCTCTACAACCACCTGCTGCAGTCATATTTTATTCAAGTTAATTTGACACTTTGAATACAAAGTTGTGCAGTTTTGCTTAAGTGTTTATTGATTTCGTGTTATTGAATAAAATAAAATATTTTGCTTACTTGTATTTTCAAACTTTCATTTGATAAGAATATGACTACACACTTATTTATTTTGTGAAAATTTCTAAAAGAAATATTAACACTTCTGCAAGTACGTGTGCAAGTATTTAGCCTAAATAAATGCGAAAATTTCAATACACCCAAACTGAAAACAATATCATTTAGTTACATTTTTAAGAGAATAAGTCAGAAGACATCAACAACTTAAGCAACAGCAAAAAAAAACTTTCGCTAGTCACGCATTTGTCACTTGATGTTTCCTTAAAAATGTCTATAGAATTTTAAGTGGCCGGTAAAATGATTATTTAAACATTAACACAATAACAGCAATTTTAATCTGGCAGACAAAACGCACCAGAGACTTGATTCTCATAGATACTCAAATATATATAGAAAGATACGAGTATGTATCGTACATATACATATATGTATGTATAAGAGAAGTGACAAGGTAGGGGGCAGTAAATATTTAAAAACATTTTAGTTGCTGTGAACGTGCATACACTTCTTATAAGAAAGTGAATTGTTGCGTCTTATGCTCTCTTGTACAATAACTTCTATTGTATGTTTGAATATGAGGTGATGTATTGACCTTAAAATATTCAAGTATTTGTTGATTTTGTAATCCAAGGAAACGTATATGATAAGCACTTAAGTTTTCTTTTTGTTATTTCTATACAAAATTTCTGGGCGAGTTGTTCGCTGGGCTTGCAACAAGCAAAGAAACTACAGTGACTTACCAGTTTAACGAATGTTAAATTACCAATTTAGCATTTTCACTGCTAGACTCAAAATATATCAAAAAAAAAGTGGTGTAAGCCTTTGGTGTACGGAACAGAGAACAGATTGAATGCCTTATTTTCTTGTTTTGAATACAATCATAAAAAAACCTGCATATTGTTGTCAATCCACAACATTTGAAAAAATAACAGTGCATTGCACAACCGAAAGAGATGAGTAGGGCGAATTTTAGTGCGTGCATTGCTTGTTTTATATAAATCTTCACTGTTCTTGTCAAAAGCAACGCATACTCAGTGAATGGTGCAAATGATTTTGCTTTGGGCGACCATAATGTAGTCTTTGTACTTTGTGCTTGTATAAAATTTTAACATTAGTATTCATAAAACACGACTTAGATTTGAAATGTATTTTATGTCAAATTTTATATGAAACAGTTATTTGAAATACATTTCAGATCTATTTTAAATTTTCCAAATTTTACTTTTTTTAACGCCGTAAATATCGGCATTTATTTCTTCTAAAACTTCCTCCCTCACACTGCATTTTTTTATTTATAACCATTAAGATCACTTAAAGTAAACTTGTTATTTAAAAGTTATATACAAACGATCAGCAAATACTGAGTGAATGGTATGAATAAACTCCATTCCTTCATGCTGCATCATTTCATTTCGCTGCTCATGTTATATCGGCATTGTAATAATAGAGTGCGTATGAGCAATCAACAAAAAGTAATGAATTGTATCATAGGAATTACATTTGTTATTGCTGTCGAATAAATGCATGTCAAAAGCAACGAATTTATGAGTTGTTAACAAATGCGAATGGTATCATTCTGTTCTCTGATACGGAACATAAAAAACCAACAATATTGGTGTCATCTTTTTAATGAAACGTTAATTGTTAAAACCAAGATTTAGATTTCATTGTTTTAAGATGTGAATTGGATCAAATAACTCAAAAAAATAATTAAAAATAAATAAGCAAAAAATAAATTTAAAAAATTAAATAAAATATAAAATACTTGGTGATAATTATAGCAATTAAATTAATTATAAACACGCACACATCGCATCAACACACAAGTAACATCAAATATCAGACGAAAAACTCGTTTGAACCCCAACGAAGTGTGCTGAGATATTTTAACAATTCCGCATAATTTAAGTTTTTTAAATATAATTAGATTTTATAAAAGTTTATAATACTTTTACTTTAAACGAAAGCTCATCTTTCAGTTATTTGTGTTACTTACTCTTAGTATGAGAATTAGTTATTTATATAATTTTGAAATAGTACTTCACAATAAGCCGGAAAACAGAAATACAAAAATTTTAATTTATTTCAAAAGTAAGCTCTGAAAATGAAGAAAAACAAAATGAAAAAATTTCGTTTATGTGGGAATAGATGCAAAAATAAACTTGGAGATAATTTGTGTTAATTATCATTCGCTTATTTACATTGAAAAAAAAATATGTACTAAAATCCTTTTTTGTTTTCAATATAAAACGACAGACGATAACAATTTTAGTTTGTTTTCGATAGACCGACAGTAAGCCTTTTGTGGTCAGAAACATATATTACGAATTACACTTTCAGAAATCTGAAATTGGATACACCGAAAATATCCCTTGCAACATTTTCTAAAAAACTTATCATTCAATTCTTTCGTTAAATTAACAAAGTTTGTGTACACATCACGAAATAAATTCAAGAATTCAAACATTTTTTTAATTTCGATGGCAATTTTGATGACCATTTTTTCTGGACCTCCAAAGATTTGGAAAATCCGTGTGCTCTCAAAAAATGGTGTCATCAGTTTTTGGCCAACATCTAATTCAGATTTGCTGATAGCACTTAAGCCCCGTTCAGACTATTATACAAGTATTAATACTTTTGTGGAAAATGCAGCTCTGACATGTTGAGTTTTTATTGTTTTTTTGAAATTTTTGAAACAAATATAAGACCAGGGATGCATTTTCGTTAAAAGTATTAATACTTGTATTATAGTCTGAGTGGCCCTTTAATTGTATATGACAATAATGTAGTAGCTCACTTAATAAATCTTATTAATATTTTAAGCGAAAAAAAAATTATTTCTTCGCGGACTTTTTTTTGCAAAAATAAAGAGAAATAATTTTCACTATTCAGAAAAACTCTATTCTGCTAGAAATATTTAGCAAAGTCGTAGCTATGGTAACTTGTTGATGATATCGTATCAATGTGTTAACAACATAATTCATTGTTGTAATGACTCTGATTCGTTAATTCAATGTATTTATTTAATTATCATTGTATTTTATAAATTGAATAATGAACTTAAGCTATGTACAGACGATTGTCAGATATTACAATATTGTCAGATTTGGCAATATGTTGACAATATACTGGCAATCAAAACTTGCCAGCACAAGGTAGATTGATTGTCAGTTCACACGGTTATAATTTATTTCAAAAATTATAGCTTAGAAATGAATATATGTATATACCTATATTACAAAAAAAATTTAATTGTCTCCTGGATTCGAACCTGCGACTAGGTTCGAAAGGATATTACATTGCCTATTAGCCAGCAGCAGGATGTTTTCTTCATTGTAGTTACGAAAACATTTCATTAAAGTTGCAACAAAACTATAATTTCCATAACTATAGATTAATTACAATTATGTCACCTAATCAATTTAAAATATTTTTTGTATGAATTCTTCTTAAAAACATGTATTTAACAGCCTGTTTTTAGAAAACATATGCCCTTTCGTTTTTATGTTTCGTTTAAGGTGCCTATACACTACATTTTTTTTACATTGCTCCTGTCAAATTTTATATAATTCGGTAAAAACATATAGTTGGTGACCTCAAAAACTTTGCTTGTGTATTTTACACAAGCAAAGTTAAAAATAAGACAAATTATCAATTAGAGTATGTTCTATTTTCTTATGTTCACACATGTGTTTTCAAATGTATATGCCATGTGAAAACATTTATCGACGGTTGAATGTCTCCGATATCATTAGCCGTCCGTTTAAAGTATTTGTATTAGTGATAAATTAACTATTTTTTATCTCATTTTAAAATTTTAAAAACAATGATATAAAGTATATAACAAATGTTGACACCAGCTCCATATTTGCAGATTAAAAAGAAAAAAACTTAAATAAATATTATTGACGCCGGCACTTCAGCAACGCTACCAAAGAAATTTCCAGCGGCTGTTGTAAACAATCATGGCCGATGTCACGTGTAATTGTACATACAAGTTGGTGACCAAAAATTAAAAACCGTATGTAAATTAATCAAGTTTGACAGACACAAAAAAAACATGTGAATTGTAAACTTGAAAAAACACAAGCAAAAACATGTAGTGTATTGGTACCTCTATAAAAAATAACGTTTAAAATTTTCTTTTTATAAAACATTTTGTCATAAAAAGAGCATTTTAGGTATAACCAAAAAATCACACTCACAAAATTATAACAGTGACGGAATACAAAAAGTAAAATTTTTAACAAAAATTTCAATGAAAAATTTGAAATAAAATTTTTTTTAAATTTTATAAACAAGGTGTAAACAATTTTTTGTTTAATTGATTCCAGCATTCATTTAGAAAATTATACACTACTTAATATAGATTTTCATTGTATTTCGTATTTTCCGTTGTTATTATTTTCTCCTATAACTCATACTTTATTTTGACTCAATGCTAAAAACTTTTGTGATTTGTTTGACAGTTAAGTTATGAAAAATAATGCAAATATTATTTTGTTATACTGAATTTGGTAACAGAAATGGAAGTTGTGCAAGTTAAGTTAATCCGATTAAAGAAAAACCCCATGTGCAAAAAAACTAAAGTATGCTTCAAGTATACGTTAAAACCGGTTTTTGTGTGGAAATTTTGATTTAGGGTACACTTCAAGCACACATAATTTTTTTTTCTTGCATAGCGGAGAAAGTCTTTCACATTTTCTCGTTTATTTATTTATTTTTGTAAGTTAAAGTGTTAAATAAAAGAAAACAAATTTTTCTTAGAGTTTTAAGTCAGTTAACATTTCAACATTAAAAATTAAATATAATTTTCGTTAAAGTCAAATTCAATGAAACTATTTTTTTATAAAAATAAAAAATAAAAATATAAAGAAATTTATAAAATTTACTTACCTAAAGCTTAAAAAAATAGTTTCATTGAACATATAAAAAAGGTCGAAAAATTAGATAAACAATTTAGTTAAAGTCAAATGAAAAATATGTAGACCGAATTTTAATTAATTTTACATACAAAATTTTATGAGTGTAGAAATCTGAAAGCTCTTTTGTTGTCACTCACATGAAAATAAATAACTGCCTGCCCCAGGATGTCGAAAGAAAACTTAAGAGAACGAAAGTAAGTCACTCATTTTCTTCTATAAAAGTGTTCCACTATCTTTCGACTTATCGTTCGATTGACTTTACGTTTCTAACGTAAGCCGTATACCCGTTGTCAAATATCCATATTGCCACATCAACAATTTTACACATTCATCGTCAAATGGGAATAAAAAATCGTTCAAATGTGTGAATTGTGCTTTAAAAAATAAAACTCTGTTTTAATTTAACCTGCAACAAGTGGCACTCAAAAATAAAATAAAATAAAGTTAAAAAACCAATTTCTGTTAATGATAAAAAGTTTTCAGAATTACTCAAGGGTTTTTATTTATGCGAAATAAGGACAGAAAAACCACATGCTATGTAAAATTTTGTGAAGAATCAATCACCCAAATGGAAAAATGACCAACAGCCCATTTATTTAGGTTATTGTCATTTGGGTGATTGTCATTATCTTTAGGTCTTCTAAAAATACCAACAGACCCAGACAAATTGTTCTATCTTGCCGGCCTTTGGACAGGTGCAATAATTTTCATCTGTGCATACATACATATGTATATACATATGTCTATATGTATGTATGTATGCGCAACTGCGACTTCGAAGTTTTTTTATAGCTGGCCCTCGTCCGATCCTAAGGACTCTCTTCTCTACGTATGGACATATATATGTAAATACATATACATATGTACATACGTACATACATTATTTTTGCATTTATGTATGTATAATAAACCGAATACCGGCTACATTTAGAAGAGTTTTCTGCATAGCTGGATGGCTTAAGGATTTTCACCTCTGTGTATGTGGAACAACTACTTAGATGAATAAATACGGCCTGATGTATAAGAAAAAACTGGCGCAAAGTAAGTGACATTGCCTTAGGTGCTAATGAGTTCCTCCATGCAATGTGATATTAATCGGCGCATAATGTTTTAACCCACTATTAAGGCCCAGCGTAATTTATGCTAACTTCTTCACCGTTTTTTCTTATACATAAGAACTATAGTTTCTTACCAACTTTCATTACAACTAGCGGAAGTGGTGCTAAGCAGAAAATCTTTATTCATCGAAGCTGTTGTCGAACACATACATACCTAGAGAATAGTATCACAAAGACCAGCCAAAGGACGCAAAACCGCTGCTTATAAGCTCAGGCGTGAGGAGACCGCCAACGACGGGTTACGCAACAAACCCATTTCCATCGAAGCCGGTATTATATTTGCTCATTAGCAAAGCAAAATATTTGATTTAAATATTATATTTATTAAAAATAATTTAATCAGAAATAATTCATAGTTAGGCTCAAGTTCAGTAATTTCAATTCTTATTGAATGAAATATTTTTTATTAATTAATGTGAGTTTCTAAAGAAGAGAAGAAAAATTAAACTTAGACTTTAAGCTGGGGGAAATACCGATACTTTTCTGTGCAGCTACGCACTTCATCAGCACCCTAGTCTATCTACTTGGGTAGAGATTCTTATTAACATCAGCTATTTAACTTAAATGTACAATGAACGGAATATGAGAAACGATTGTTGTGTATACAATTGATTTACCTTTGGTAAACACATTTATAAGTATCACTATTAATTTTCTGTTTTTTCCAATTTTTCATTTTTCTATTTAGGTTAGCACGAAATTATTTTACTCTACCTCAGTATGTTTAACTATTCTTACTTATCTTTTTACGATCATCACATTAATTATTTTTACTTATTCGATGTACCATCGGTACATGCATGTAAGTATTATTGTAGTGGTCTATGTTACTTGTTGTTGCATTCTACAGTTTTTACTTGGATTTCCAGCATTCTGAAACTGTGATGGCCAAGTGAACAGTGATTGCCAAGTGAACATATTTTTGTCACGTGCCCATGATGTATTAAGTGAGAAGTTTAATTTTTCTTCTCTTCTTTAGAAACTCACATTAATTAATAAAAAAAATATTTCATTCAATAAGAATTGAAATTACTGAACTTGAGCCTAACTATGAATTATTTCTGATTAAAAATTCACTACAGTTCAATTAAAATATCTAAAAATTTCTCACAAAAATAATTTAATTCATTTTTTGTCTCAGTCGACAATAAAAATACAAGTGCCTGGTTTTGACATTTGAGTTCGTACAAATGACTGGGAAAAATTTTATTGGGGCGAAAATTTGTATTGAAATGCTTACGTTATCGTTCGCATTCATTTTCTTTCGACTTGTCGTGCTAAAGGCTTTTAGTGGAACGCAAAACAGCTGTTTGTCGTTTAAAATGCTTGCGAACGAAAGTGAGTGATATCCTGGAACAGGCAGTAAATGTTAATCAGAAATAATTCATAGTTAGGCTCAAGTTCAGTAATATCAATTCTTATTGAATGAAATATTTTTATTAATTAATGTGAGTTCCTAAAGAAGAGAAGAAAAATTAAACTTAGACTTTAAGCTGGGGGATTAAAATTCACTACAGTGCAATTAAAGAATCTAAAAATTTCTCAATAAATAAATGTTTTAAAAACGAAAACATAGTTTTGTTCGTTTTTTTTTTAAAGAACGTATACACTTATTCATTTTCGAAAAACAGGCTGTAAGTTTTTCATTACCCGAATGAAAGTTATTTCGTACCATAAATGATACTAGAAAATGTAAAATATTAAGCACTAGAATGGTTTCATTCCATTAATGAAATTTGCATCAATATAATGTAATGTTTCATTTTATTAATGAAATTTGTCGTTGTATTAATGAAAGGTATGCTTATTTATTTATTTATTTTGCTTCTGATAAGAGGATGTCAAAACAAAACAAAAATAGAATTATTAACAATTACATGTGTACATTGACGGAAGCATAAGCAAATCTTACAATTTTGAAAAAACTATTTTTTATGGCTTCTTTCACATGCGCCACAATTATGATGAAAAATACTCGTTACCAATAAATAAATAAGTTGTTTGCTATATAAATAAACCCCTCTCGCCTGTAAAAATTTAAGTAGAATAACGACTAAACATGATTGCAAAAAGAAATACATTTAGGCACATATTTATGTATGTACGTAATTTACTAAACCATTAGGCTTGAGGGAAATGTGGTATACTTGAGACAAGTCGTTGGCAACTTAAAACAATTCTAAGTAAAATGTTGCATAATAGATGCGTATTTGAACGTTTGCTTAAAACAGTGTGGTTGAAACCCAGCATACCATTATCGGAGCGCTCTTATATATGCGCTCATATATGAGCGATTTTATGAGCTTCTGTGAGTGTTTCCTGCGTGCATATTTCTGAGCTCATAAACGATCGATTTTATGACTTTCTATGAGTGTTTCTTGCGTGTAAATTTCTGAGCTCATAAACGGTAAATTTTATGAGTGTTTTATGCTTGGTTTCTGCGCGCATTTTCTGAGCTCATAAACGATAGATTTTATGTGATTTTTATGAGTAATTTCTGCACGCTGCCAGATAACGGTAAATTCCAGCTAAGCAGAAGAAAGAAGTTACACAAATTGATTCATTAGTGAATATTTTTGGAAGCGTAAAGACAAAATTGTGAGTTATTTTATAATAAATATAAAAATAATACATAATTAAAATAATGAAAATAGCAAGCTTAAAAGAAAGCAAATTAATAATAAGTGAACTTCGTTCAAATAAATTAAGAAAAGAAAATCCAGCATGTAATATTTAAAATAAAAAGAGTCATAAAATACTCTTTTATGGATAAAATTTAGAGCTCTTTCATAAGTGACCAGTTTATTGAAAAAAGCCACTCAAATATGAGCGTTTTATGACTGTTTATGATTATTTTATGAACTTATTTTGAGCGTCAGCGCTCCGACAAAAGAGTCTTTATGAGCTCATTTAGAGCGCATATGGTAGGCTGGGAAACTACTCTTTTATGCATAAAATTTAGAGCTCTTTCATGAGTGACCACTTTAGTGGAAAAAGCCACTCAAATATGAGCGTTTTATGACTGTTTATGATTATTTTATGAACTCATTATGAGCGTCAGCGTTCCGACAAAGGAGTCTTTATGAGCTCATTTAGAGCGCATATGGTATGCTGGGAAGTTTACATTTTGCACGCATGCATGTATTAGTACATTAGACTAGTCGCAGCTTGTATGGGATTATTTTTTAATTCTTAATATGTGCGCTGCCTAAAATATGAACTTTGCTGCCATAAATACGGTCTTAAATTTTTAGCTCGAGCCGACGGTGCCTTTTGGTGGTAGAGATTAAAAAAAATTGGAAATAACTCTGCAGTTCCTGAACTAGCAGTCCGATTGTTATGTAATGGATACGAAAGTTTTTTTCATAAAATTACGAATGTCTGTGTAGTAGGGTATTTAAAATTCGGCACAGCCGAATTAGCACTCTTCCTTGTTTTCCTTCATTTCTACTTGCCGAACAGACTGACCTTAACAATTAACCACTAGAAATATTACAAGAAAAGTTAAAAACCTATAATTAGATTAATCTATACACTTTTACCATATTTTTTTTTTCTCTTTCTTTTAAAAGACGATTATAAATATTGATTTCATATTTTGCAACAATTGAAAACTATATGCAAACTGCAACAAAAAACAATTTAAATGCAAGAAGCCAGTAAGTATGAAGGAAATGGCGTAAAAGTTGAACGTTCTCAGAATTTATTCAATGCGAGAACTGCCAACAAACTGCAAGCAAAGGATGAAAAGAATTGTTGGAATAATCGATGCAGACTTTTAAAGTATTTTTAAACGAAAATAATGACTTCAAGATTAAACTGTTATGGGTATAAAAATTGTTTTCAAACTGTTAAAGAGCATTAATGTTGAAATTATTGAAGAGCGTTTTGCTCATACCAATTTCAAATACGATGTAAAAAAACTTTAGAAAGCAGGTTTTTTAAAAATGCTAAAATTGTAGTAAGAACTACATATATAAAATTTTTGCAAGTTGGTTTTTTAGCAGAATCGCAAAAAAAAATTTTTCCAATTTTTTGCGTCATTTTTTTGGGGCAATTTTTAAAATTTTTTTTGCAATTTTTTTCTAATTATTATCTTAATAGTTCTAATTGTTATCTTAATACCATTTAACAATCAATTAATTCTTTTAGGTCTCACTTATTACACAAACACATTATGAACACTCACACATATATAGGCATTTCCACAGAAAAGTCCACTTTTTGTCACATTACGTCACCATGCAATTTAGCTCAGGGAAGGAAAATGACTTCTTGGATTTTGTACCAACTATGAAAAGAAAATGTACTTCTTAGACCATGACGGTACCATTTTTGTAATATACATATGTATATTAATAAAAACAGAAAAATAAGAAATGTGTATAAAAATTCAGAAGTATAAAAAATTGGTCCAGCCGTTTGGTCTGTACGTAGCCACGGACAGACACATATACACAAACAAACACTACAAACTTATAAAACCCTCCTTTTTTGATCGGAGGTTAAAAATATTAAATATTACATTTATAAAGGTAAATTAAAGAGGACATAGGCAAAATGAATGTTACCATATAGTGAAACATTGACATTTTTAAATTGTGCCAAGTACCTCGCGGTAGTACCACGGTACCAACAAGGTCAAAAATGTACCATAAAAAGTACAATTGTACCATGATTTCCATCCGTGATTTAGCTTATATTTTACACAGAGAAAAAACTGCCTAATAAAATCAATAAGATTTTCTCTATGAGACGTTTTTAGGCTAAGGGGTATTCCAGCAGAACGAAGCGAAGATTTTTTCATAGAGATTCCTTATTGTTTTTATGTGGTAAATCTTATTAATTTTATCAAGAAGAAAACCACATAAAATCAAGAAAAAATCGTATTATTCACAACCTTTTTTACTCAATTTCCGTTATTTTTGGCACCAAAAAAACAATCCATAGAGAAAATCTTCTTGATTCTATTAGGTTTTCTTATAAATTGTAAACTATAAGAATTTCTTATTGATCTCATTAGGTTTAGGCCTTATTGATTTTTTCAAAAAGGTTTTCCTTATTGATTTCATTAGGTTGCCTTATTGATTTTTTCAATAAGGTTTTCTTCTTGATTTTATTAGGTTCCTATATAATTATGTGTAAAGCATCTTATTAATTTTTTTAATAAGGAAATCTTCTTGTTTTTATTAGGTTTCTTGTTATTTCATATCTATAAATAAATATAGAGACAATTTTTTTCATGATATTTTTCGTTCTTGTATAAGCATGTTTTTGTCAATAATTTCAGTGCTGATTCAGGCTGCTTGTTAGCATATTGGTTGCTGGTTCAATACTTGTCTCCCCCCAAGTAATAAATATGTATGTATGGTGAGTTAGTTAATTAATAATATAATATTATATATATGTATGTATGTATGTATGTATAAATAAATAACATCTAAATATACTACTTACATACATACATATATCGTACAGAGTTTAAATGGAAATACATAAGTACAATTTTTTCATGTTTTATTAGGTTGCCTAATAAAATCTTCTTCTTTTTGAAAAAATCAATAAGATAGCCTAATAAAAACCACAAGATTTCTTCTTGATTTTTTCAAAAAGGTTTTCTCCATGAAATTAATAAGATTTCCTTATTGAAAAAAAACCATAGAGATATCTGATTAATATTGTTCTATTTTATGAGGTATTTATTAGGCACTGTTTTCTCTGTGTAGGGCTATGCTCTTCGATTGCTTTCTAGTTTTTACCAAATGTAGACCTAATTGCGCTCTACACCGACATGCAAAAAAAATTATATGAAACATTTGTTTTCTTTGCATAACAAGATACATCACAAAGTAACGTAACGTGACAAAAGGTGGACTTTTCTGTGGAAATGCCCATATACAATTGAATTACTTTGTAAGTTATCTACATATCTATGTAAGTTTTAATTCGTGTTTAATGTTTCTAGCATAAATTATTTGATTGGACTTAGTATTATTAATGTATGTTTGTATGAACCACAACAATACTGATTGTATGAGTATTGAGCCGAAGTATGGGTCTGTTGATTTGGATTTGAGTGCTCTTAATCACCTGTTCTGGTTTAGTAAACTAACCATGCTGCAAGTAAATGTAAGCAAATAAAAATATTTACCTGCACACATGGCTATACCTACATACATATGTACATGTGTAAATAATACATGTAATATAATGTATGCATGTATAGTCATTTGTATTATACGTTTATATGAAAGCGTATCTTACTCAAGGCCACTTCTAATGAAAACAAAAAAATTAATAGTGAACAAAGTTTAATATCAAATATAATTTATTTATTCTATTTGTTACAATTTGCTTATCTACAAAAAAATGCTGTAAGGCTGTTATCATGCATATACGTATACATATATATGTTTTAAATAAATTTTTGTTACAATATTTCTTTTGTTTGATTCATAGTACAGTCATTTTAATCAAATGCTCGAAAAACAACTTTCTTTAAATTGCCATATGTTGGCATTCAATTAATATTAATATTTATTTACACATAATAAAACCCTTTATAATTTCTTGTAACCATTTTCTGTTACTGCTGTCTAATCAAGTATCAAATTTCAAAACCATTTGTAATGACTTATAGATTTTGCTTTGAAAGCATGTAAGCGAAGTGGTGATAGTAAAATATGGAAAAAAGATTGCCCACATGCTTAAGGATATTTCCGATGAAATTCTGGATATTCCACAAAGTAACGAGTAGCAAATTTCGTTAGTTCAATGTATATGAATTGGTATGAATATTCCATTGGAATTGATAACTTTGAACGATTTTCCATCATCCCATCGCACAGAGGAGTATTTGAGCCAAAAAGCTTGCAATATCGTTTTTGTTTTTAGTTTCGATTGCCTGTGAGAAGGTATTGAATGCCCTTAGATAAATAAAACTTGGCAGAAATATGTCTTATAGTTCTAAGCTATTAAATTTTGAAAATAAAAAAAATCGAACAAAGGGGTAGCAATTTCCCCTAAGAGAAACTACACCCACCTCTGAAAAATTAAATTTTTTCTTAACTTATTTCATATTTTTGCTTAGCAAATGCAACTTTTAACGTCGTCGAAATTTCAATAGACCAGGAGACCGTAAAATACCATTTTTGTCCCCATTTCCTTTTGTGGGTGCTGACAAAAATTTTATTTGCAAAAAATAATGTAAATATTTTAAAATAAATTCAGTGAAGTGCGACTTTGACCCGCTCACGAAGGGTTCCGTACGGGCACGAGATATGTAATTCAATACGAACAATATAAACTATAGTTTTAGCATTTTTTTGTTTTTGGGTTTTTTCGGTTTTAAGCGTTTTTTTAGTTTAGGGGTTTTTTGAATTTATTGGCGCTTTCTGAGTTTTGGCACTTTTTTTTTTTTGGTGTTTGAAGTTTTTTCAATTTTGGCGTTTTTTTTATTTTGGCGATTTTTTTCATTTAAACGATTTTTTCGAATTTGGCGATTTATTTTAGTGCTAGAATTTTTTTTTTAATTTTGTCGATTTTTTTCGATTTGGCGATTTTTTTTTAAATTTTTGTCGATTTTTTTCAGGTTTTTGGCGATTTTTTTCGGTTTGCCGATTTTATAATTTTCGGATTTTTTAGTTTTACCGTTTTTGAAAATTTCTAGAGTTTACCTCTTACGGTCTCCAAGATATAGCAATTTGTCAAAATTACGTAGTCAAAATTGCATTAACTGATGGACCAGCCTTTAATTTAAATTTTTTAATATTTTAATATTTATTGTTGTAGTCTATATAAAAATACACTAATTTTACAAATTTCAAGTGTCAATACACATATGTACATACAATTGTATGTATATTACATGAGATTTTAACATTTTTCGTCGCTCGTTTTGGAGCACCCTTCAATTTCTAATTCTCATGTATTTGTTGTTGTAGTGGCCAAGGTTCTACACACTCTGTCCAAATTTCAGGTCCGTAGCTCTTACGGTTCCTGAGAAAATACCGTGTGACGGACAGACGGACAGACAGACAGCGTAGCGGAAACAATAGGGTTCCTTTTTTCACCTTTGGTGTACGGAACCCTAAAAATGTACTACTTATGCCTTAATATCATAAGAATTAAACTTATGAGATTTTATGGGCAGGGTGGAGTATCTCTTCCCCCAAAACAAAATATTTCATTACTGACAAAAAGGTTTCTTACTCATGCAAGATGAGCAAAACAGAAAAAATTTGAATATTTCAAAAAATCAAAAAAAAAACGATACCTTTATTCGTTTAGCCATAAAAGAAATATCATATAAACATGTTCAAACCGAAAAAAAACATTAAAAACTCATGTAATTTTCTTCGCTTGTCTGACCTTAGCAGTGTCTCAGAGCTACAAATCGCAACTTAAATTCTACAAAAATTTCGAAATGATGTAAAATTTTGTTGTGTACCGAACTGCGTACTTCGTTCTTAAAATTTCTTTAAATTCATTTTTGCCTTTTGGCCAGCTTTTTGTGTCAAATACTCCTCTGTGCATTGTCATCATGAGACCGCTTTTGCAAATTAAATGGTATTAAATCTGGAACTTCTAAGCTACTGACTGGATTTATATGAAACTTCCAACGTCCGTAGAGAAGCCGTATAGGAGCACTTAGGCTTAATAACACATATTTTGTCCGTCTTCTGGCAGGACAGGAGTTACATTGGGCCTAAGTTGACTACATGGGACTCAAAAAAACTTCTGAGGCTTGTAACTTTTAGAAAATTTTTCCGATTTTTATGCGATAAAGCGTTTTGAGCTAAGCTTAAAATTTTTACGAAATAGTGTCCTAAGATGTTTTTTCGTATCTCTTATAAGTTAGAAGATATCTGACTTTAGACAAAAAAAATTTTTGCCTTTTTAGTATTTCCCTTATAACATTTTAGAGTCCCATATGGTCAACTTAGATCCACTGTAACTCCTGGCCAGTTTAAGCCAAAAAAATGCCAAGATATGTGTTATAAAGCCTAAGTCCTTCTCTATGGATATTCGAAGTTTCATATAAATCCAATCAGTAGTTTAAAGTTTCCAGATTTATTACCATTTATTTTGCAAAAGTTCCCACTGTGCGGCATGGGAAGGCGGTAAATCATTCCAAATTTAAGCACGCCTCCTCGAAAGAAAAATATAATACGGAACTAGGCTTCTCTTGGAAACTACATTCACGTACTTTGAAGTTGTGTTTAGCCCCCTTTAGCAAGGATTAATTCCTAAATTTTCCACAAACTCCATAACATGGCAACCATGGCAAATGCAATATACAACAACGTCATACTCGTAATTGAAATCAGAAAGTTGGAAAAATTAAAATTTTTCGCTACTTTATGTTGAATTGATTAAATGACAAATGAAAACATTTTCAAAAAAAATTAAAGTAATGATAATAAGTATAATATGCAAACATGCTAGACCGCCTGTTTACTTTCCTTTTAAGCCACAAACTAAATCAGGCCGAAATAAACGAATGTGCCCGCACGCTCTGTTGTGTGTCCCGATGTGCAACATAAAATATGACGTTTAAAAATAATACAAACACACACACACACACACAGATACGAATGCCTACAGGCTCAAGACAAGACAGATGTTCAAAGAAATCGCAAGAAATAGTCGTATGGTAAACTGAAGTAACACAATCAAAATGCAATAAATGAATCTACGAACTTTACAACAACAACAATTTATAAAAAAATAATTTTTTACTTTAGATCTTTAGTCGTTTTTTACTATGGAATTAATAAAAACCACAACGACAATCTTCATTATATCAAGCCATGTTTGTTTCTTGTACATATTAAGAAAGTATTAAATGACAAAAATAAATTTCTTAATAATAAAATATAAAATAAAGAAACCAATACTAAAGTTCGTTCACCATAACTTGCAGGCCACATTCGAGCATAATGACTTCTTTCAAGACGTTTGCCTAACCGCAGGAAACTTACAATTCCAAGGAAGATAAAAATGTTTAATTTCATATTAATTTACTTAAAGGTATTAAAATTTAAACTAAATTTAAAGTTCACGTAGATGACTCCCTTTAGTCTGTGGCAATAAGGAAAAAAGCCTAAGTCTAATTAATAGCAGTTTTTCAGGAGAGTACTTTTAAACTATAATACATTAAACACATTCACAACGCATTCACAACAGCAGCGAACACACGACTTCAAATGCCGCTAGCTGGAATTGCCGCCTTGTAGCCAGGTACTAAATGCTTTTGGAGGCGGTAGCGGCATCTTAAGCAGCTGATATTTAAGTGTAAATACATATGTCAGAGATGACACCTTCTAATATTTCGCATTTATAAAAATAAAGCTGCTCTTGTAAAATATTATATAGTTATATCACATAAAGGGATAAAACTAAATCAATGGATTTCTTTACATGAATTTCGGAATGTTCTGTCTGTTAAATAGTATGAAATAATTGTTAAGCATCCCATCCATTGTACCATATTATTGTATATCCTGTTATACATATCTTGTCATTTTGACCAATACTATGCAATAAATGGCGCAATATTTTCAAAGAAAATATTTCGCATCAGCAGATTTAAATATACTATTTATTCAAATATTAATATCCGTTTCCAATGAAACTTGACACGTATGATTGGCACTGGCAAGAAATTTATTTAAAAAAAAGTGGCCGGGAATACGCCCATAAGAATTAAATAATTAAATTTTAACCAGGAGTGGCAGAGGCCTTGATAGTTTTTTACTGAAGGTTTTAACTGAAGCTTTAACTAAAAGTTATCATCTCAAAAAGGGTATGATGATAATTGAGTGCTGCTCATAACAAAATCTTGACTGGGGGTAACGGCCATAACATTTCAAGCTAGAATTTGCACTAGAGATCTTAAATTCAATACACAAACAAATCTAAATTAGAGATCACCAAAAAAGATTTTAAGTCTTGGAAGTTTCAATTGGGGGCATTGACACGCACTTTAAGTTCAAAATTAAGAATTTAAGTTAGATTATTTACGAACAGGAAAAATCTGAAAGCACCGATTGTTAAATTAAGGAAGTAGGGCCACGTTTTTCAAATTTGTATTGAAATATTATACGGAAGAGAACTGAAATTTTGCAAAAAAAAAAAAATAGGCTTATGTAAGTAACCAATATAAATTTAAAACACAAGCAACTATATTGAAACCTTGCATGCACATTTCACTCATGCTAGCATTTAATTTCGCATTTTCTAAAGGACTTCGTCTGAACAGATTTTACTACACCAAAATTTACACTATATTTTACATAATTCTACTCAGATGACTCTTAAAAAATTAATTAAATTACTCGGTCCTTATTATGACACAATGGTGCACATATTACCCTATAACCCAATATTTTATGTAACTCTGCCCTTTTGAACTGGCGCAGACATTATGAATAGAACAAAAACAGACTAGAAATTTAAAGCTTAAAAAGCTTATTAAGAAACCCTTCCAAAAAGTAGTCAGATCCTCACAAAAACATAAATGTGAAAAAAGGCCAAGTTCCTTTCCAAAATTTTGGTCATCAAAAGTAGTGAGATAAAAATTTTGACCAAATTCGTGTTTGGTTTATTAATATGGGTTAGTGAAAAAATATTTAAATTACACATATACATCCATATTTATGTAAATTTGTTTAATATTATATAAAAAAATTGTTTTAAAAAAACTTTGAAGATTTTTTGAAGATTTTAAAAATAAAATGCAGATTTTGAAGATTTTTTCGTGAAAAATTGTTAAATTTTCCAGATTTTAGCCTCTGAAATTCTGGCAACACTGCTGACATTGCTTAGTGTTGTGGTACGGCACGACTAATTGAAGCTTTATTTCGCTGCTATTCCGCATCGTGTTGAACTTGCAAATCAATGCAAAATTGATTTAAGTTATTAAAATATTTTTGCTTGCAAGGCAAAAAAAGTTATCTAATCAAATGGGTGAACAATCCACGTTAGTGATATTTACAGCTGTCCCACGATGTCAACAAGAAATGTTCTTTCGTTTACTTACATTGAAAAAAGAACAATATATGACAATTTGTTTTTGTTTTCAATATAATTAAGCGATAAAAAGTTTCTTGTCGACATCGTGGGCCAGGCGGTTAAAATACTTTTTCTATGTCACCCAGTGTAATTTTCATGCGGAATCGTTCAATCATTTTAACAGTCAAATAAGCCACCAACACTTGAAAGTATTGAAAACCTCTGCATTATTGCCAAACTTGAAAAATTATCCATGTAGCAGAAATTTTATTTCTCTATTGAATTTTTTTCCTTAAATCAGCTCTGCGTTTTTGAAGAATTTAATGCTCTTATGGGTAAATGACATTTTAATTACTTTTGGTAAAAATATCCTTTTATTTCTGTTTATATTAAGAGCCCATAAAAGCCATAAAATCTTGTAACGAACTGTCCCCCCACATATTTCTTAACTTTTTGTTTCAATTTAACTTTACTAATGCTTATGAAGTTAATAAAAACTTTTAGAATAGAATAAATTGCATCTTTAATAAAGGGCCATAAAACCCAAACACTAAATACTGCATTGAAAACAGATACAAGCAAGGAAGATTATAAGATAATAAAAAAGGATTTAAAAATACTATAAACGTCTCTCAGCAAAACCACCCATAAAAACATCTAAGAATTTTCGCTAATAAGTACATTCGTAAAAGTCTTAAAAACATGTGTATGCATTAGGAGGGCGCAAGAAAAATAAAAGTTAAATAAATATGAAAAATCTTGTGCTGAAGTGAAAAAAATTACAAACCTCAAGCACATGTGAGGTGAAAAGGAACTTGAACTTGAAGGTCAGGTATGGTCAATATTTACAAGATGATGACACCTGTCTTATTTCTGATGGGTAGAAGGCATCAGCTCTTGCATGCTTCCTTGACATACAACAACCATTTCGATAATATGATTGCATAAATTATTAAAGGTATTAGTAGCAGAAATTAATAGCAACCGTTTTTTAATTACGCGATTTTTCACGCCAATTTAATATAACATGCTTAAATAAATTCAGTGAAGTGCGACTTTGACCCGCGCACGAAGGGTTCCGTACGGACACGAGATATGTAATTCAATACGAACCTTAGCCAATATAAACTATAGTTTTGTCATTTTTTTCGTTTTTGGGTTTTTTCAGTTTTAAGCGTTTTCTTTAGTTTTGGGGTTCTTTGAATTTATTGGCGCTTTCTGAGTTTTGGCACTTTTTTTCTCGTTTGGGGGATTTTTTTTTGGTGTTTGAAGTTGCATTAATTTTGGCGATTTTTTTATATTGGGATTTTTTTATTTTTGGCGATTTTTTAATTTTGGCGTTTTTTTCAAAATGGATGATTTTTTTTTGCTTTTGGCGATTTTTTCGGTTTTTGGCGTTTTTCTTTCTTTTTGGCAATTTTTTTTAGTTTTGACACTTTTTTTCTTGTTTTGAGAATTTTTTCGTTTTGGCGATATTTTTTTTAATTTTGGCGATTTTTTTTCACATAAAGAATTATTTTTTGGGCGATTTTTTTGTATTTGGCGATTTATTTTAGTGCTAGAAATTTTTTTTAATTTTGTCGATTAAATTTTTGGCGATTTTTTTCAGGTTTTGGCGATTTTTTTCAGTTTGGTGATTTTATAGTTTTCGGAATTTTTAGTTTTACCGTTTTTGAAAATTTCAGGAGTTTACCTCTTACGGTTTCCAAAATACAGCAAATTGTCAAAATTACATAGTCAAAATTGCATTAACTGATGGACCACCCTTTAATTTAAATTTTTTAATATTTTAATGTTAATTGTTGTAGTCTATATAAAAATAGACTAATTTTACAAATTTCAAGTGTCAATATACATATGTACATACAATTGTATGTATATTACATGAGATTTTAACATTTTTCGTCGCTCGTTTTGGAGCACCCTTTATTTCTAATTCTCATGTATTTGTTGTTGTAGCGGCCAAGGTTCTACATACTCTGACAGACGGACAGCGTAGCGAAAACAATAGGGTTTCTTTTTTCACTTTGGTGTACGGAACCCTAAAAATCACATAAAACCTAAAAAACCGCTAAAGCGAAATGAAAGAAATCATTTAAATGAAAAAAATCGCTAGAATGAAAAAAATCGCTGAAACGAGAAAAAAGCACCAAAACTAAAAAAGTCGCCAAATAAAAAAACTCCAAAAACTTGAAAAATCGCTCAAATGAGAAAAAATCACTAAAACTTAAAAAAAGCACTTAATAAAAAAAAACTTCAAAAACCTAAAAAATCGCTAAAACGAGAAAAAAGCACAAAATCCAAAAAAAATCACCAAAACAAAAAAATCTAGCACTAAAATGTTTCAAAAATGAAAAAAATCCTCAAATGAAGAAACCGCTAAAATAAAAAGAACGCATAAAATTAAAAACAGCACCAAAACTAAAAAAAGCAAAATATTAAAAAAATTACAAAAACCTAAAAACAATCGCTAAAATGAGAAAAAAAACACTAACACTTAAAAAAGCACCAAATTAAAAAAAACGCAAAATAAACACCAAAACGAAAAAAAGCACGAAATTGTACAAAAAATCTACCACTTAAATAAATTTCTAAAATTAAAAAAATGCTAAAATGAA
Organism: Tachina fera; assembly: GCA_905220375.1. NCBI lineage: Eukaryota > Metazoa > Arthropoda > Insecta > Diptera > Tachinidae > Tachina > Tachina fera. The sequence goes on from LR999963.1 coordinate 68,414,100, forward strand.
AAAATCACCAAAATGAAAAAAATCGCCAAAATAAAAATAAACGCCAAAAAATTTTAAAAAATCACTACAACGAGAAAAAAGCACCAAAACTAAATAAAATGCCAAAAAAAAAAATACCAAACACCTAAAAAATTCGTTAAAACGGGAAAAAATCACCAAAAAACGCAGGAAAAAACCCCCTAGTTAAAAAAAAACCTATTAAAAAACGCTAAAAACCGAAAAACGAAAAAAATGCCAGAACTATATTTTATATAGGCTAAAGTTCATAAAGTATTACATATCTAGTGTCCGTACGGAACCCCTCGTGCGCAAGTCAAAGTCGCACTTTACTGAATTTAGTTTTAGTAAATGGAAATGAAAATAAGACTTACCGCTGAATCAACTTATCGCTAAATTCTGAAACTTATTGCTAATATCACAAAAAAAATATTCAATCGAAAAACACAGAACTTACTAAAAATTGCACTAGAGCAAAAATTTTTAATTTTTTTTACAAAATAAATATGTACCTACATATTTATGTACTTATATATGTATCTCTATACTAAATAAACGCACTTTGGTAAAGGGTATATAAGATTCGGCACAGCCGAATATAGAACTCTTATTTGTTTGGTATTGTATTGACATGACGTAAATGTTGACAACTGGAATAAGGAACAATGTAAAATATTTCTAAATACAGAGTGTAGAATAAAATATTCAACTTTTGCTAATATCGAAAATAAAATATTTGAATCAAATTCTTTAGTTGAAAAATACTGAGAGGACACTTGCTGAAAATTGCCATAGAACAAAAAACTATAAATTTTTTCACAAAACAAACATGTATGATTCGGCACAGCTGAATATAGCACTCTTACTTGTTTTTTTCTTTTATTATTTTTAGCTTCAAGTTTAGTTTTTATGCACATACTTTTCTATTATTTTTCAAAAATATTGCGCCCGGAGCAAGCATCATCACATTTAGTGTTTGAAATCTTCCACAAAAACAGATAAGTTTGTTACTGTAAAACAATAATATTCATTAATACAAAACATTATGAGCCGTATCCAAAAAAAAGAAAAATGAATTTGAACTTTAAGTGTTCTTTCGTATGGAAATTTTGTTTTAACTTTCACTTCTAGCTCAAATAATTTTTTTGGATACGGCCACATAGCTTTAAGTTTTCTTGTATTTAGACTTTTAATTCTTTTTATGTATGTGTGTGTGTTTTAAAGTCTCAAATAAGCTTAACTTAACTTACTCGTAACTTGAAATTTATTTAAAAAAATTTTATTAATTTTTTACATCAAATTGAAAAGAAGTTTGTAGGTTTAGCTGGTCTATTGAAACATTTCGTTGACCCTAATGCCAACTCATCTGAAGACCTTTAACCAAAATCTTAAAAAAAAATTAAGAAACCGCATATCTTCATACAAATAAAAACCCTCAGAAACTAGTTTCTGACTATCAACCTAAATAAAAAGCTTCAAAAATCATCACAAGTTATTGTTCTCTAATTCATTGTGCTATGCGTAAATCCTTTGAATCAATTAATATTTTAAATAAATATTATGAGCATATGTATTTCCAAATTAATTAAATTTAGGTACTAAATCAAACAACGGGTTTAATTAAAAAAAAAGAACTGTTGGTAACATTTTTTTCAGCATCTGGCAAGCCACTTAGATCCCTTTTCACAATGTATGGTTAAGAGTTAACGTGAACTTTAATTGACAGTTCTTCATACAAAACTTGCCGTTAAAGTCCCTGTTATCTTTTAACCATACATTGTGAAAAGGTACGTTATTTTTGTATTCTGCTTTATTTTGTTCTGATACATATTATGACTGCAATTTGTCACAGCTGTATCAATAACTTTGCATTATTATTATTATTATTATAACTTTTAGAAGAGTACACATTTTTGCATGTACATATGTACATATGTAGCTATGTACATATATATTTCCAAATAAAACTTGCCCATAACCGCTGCCTGTCGTAAACTGCAAAAAAGTACATGATTCTAAAGTTCCAATAACGGTTTGATGATACAGATTGTTTTCGGTTTATTGGTAGGAGTGGTTGGTTGGTATTCATGACAAAAACCCAAACATTTTGCAACCACGATTGGCGACATTAAAATAAACTTTGATATAAAGAACAAAACTAAATAATAAATGTATGAAGAAACTGATTTACAAACATGCATACATACATATATAAGCATGTATGTATGTATGTATGTATGTATGTATACCTGCAGACAAATTTATGTATGCACTTGCAGGCATAAACACACAATTATTTTGTAATATTCTTTTGTTAAGCACAAAAAAAAACGAAAACGAAACTGATATACATATGTACCGCTTTTATTGGCGACATTTGATGGAAAATCCAAAATGTAAATGGTAGCACGTAAATATTGAATACCTGAGCTGCAATAAATAGAGTTAGAATAATGGACACCCTACAATTCCAATAAAGGATCTTATTCCTGCAACATTTGGATTGTAAATATTATTAGTATGTATATATCTACAAGTTATTTAAATAACATTTCAAATAAAATCATACGTTACGTCGCAGTCACATATAGAACAAATCGGTTTCAAGTTGAAGGGCAGCTTGTAAGAAAACGTCATTAGCTATCAAGTTGCAAACCAAAGTGTGTTTTTAATGCCCAATAGAACGGTAATAATAACAAAAATTTAATTTTAACCCCAAATTTCCTTTTTATTCCCCATGCTGGAGTTGTTTGACCGCGTATAGGAGAGTGCGAAGAAACTCATCGGTGACAGTATTGTATCCAACTTTATTGATTCCTTGGAGCATTGACGCAATGTGGGGTGCATTTCCTTGTTCTATCGTTACTACAACGGAATATGTTCTAAGGAAATTATGCAGCTTGTTTCTCAAACCCGTAAATTTTTATTCACAGCACATGCTTTATTCAGAGCACATCCTTTTGTCGTCAATTGGCCAATAATATTCAGAATATTTTCATATTCACACAATCTATAAATTTTAGTTGTTGTCGTTTGTGCTGGGTAATTTACAAAATGTGTATGCTTATAGTTATTGGAAGTTTATAGTTATAAGTACGTATTCGAATTAAAATTAATGCGTGTGTTTGTACTTTGCGTGTTTTTTATTTTTACCTATACGCATTTGTAGTTGTTTGACGGCCAACACTCAAAAAGTAATTAAAACGATACATTTTGATTTCAATTAGTCGACGGTAGCGACGATAGCACGTAGCGCCATCCTGTTGGAATCACATCTCGTCCTGGTAAATTTCTATCATATTTTCAAACAAAACATCATTGATCATGTTATGGTAAACATCCCCATTAAAGTGAAAACGAGATGCGGCTCCAATGATACCAACGGAGTGTAAAGCTCACCAAATATCGCATTTTTCTGCAAGTGATGGAATCTGTGGGGTCTATATTGGATTAGTTTCGCTCCATGTGCGGCAAATTGTATTATTAAAAAGCCAGTTAAGCCAAAAATTAGCTTCATTGTTGAGCACAAATTTTGCGATAAAACATCGTTACGCGAATTGATGACTGATTTGTAAAGTAAAGCGGGATAATTTTGTAGCATCGTTCAATTTAATTAGTGGCAGGAGTGGACATGGAATGGATTGTATATATTTTAATATACTCGTATTTCCTTTGTCCAAACTACTCATTTTATTTTATTATTTTTTAAGTTATAGTAAATTTTTATGATAACGCATTTGAAAGCCGATTATCCTGCAATAACCAAAGAAAATAAAATACTTCATAAAGTTTGGCTATAATCCAAGCTATGTATTTGTTAATATGTACATATATCGATTTATACATACAAACTTCATTCAATTCATCGAGTATACTCTTAATGGCAACGCACAATGGCTTGAGAAAGAGCAAAGTGTTAATAAACATTAAGATTTTAGAAAAAAAAACATTGTTCCCGGTAGTGAGCTTTAAATTGCTAACAACGTTTGCTATTATGGTTCTCAATCAAAGTGAATTCACCTCACATTTTGCTTTTTATTCGCAAACGTTTGTTTGAAATAAAATTTGGTTTCAGTAAATATTTTTTCCAATTTTGTTTTGAGCAAAAACAAAACTGTAAAAAAAAAAACTGTTCCAATATAGAAGTTGCTAAATGCCGTAATACACTATCCTGCAAAGTCGTGAGATCTACGAAAAAGTACATCTCTGGTACGATGGTGTTTATGAAAATTTTCAAAAGGCAATAACAAATCACACCAGGGTTGTAGTTTTTCGTAGATAGCACGACTTTGTGTGATAGCGTATCATGGCCTTTACTGTACAGAACTAACTATTCTTTATTTGTTTTACTTGCTTTTTAATTTCAATAAAAACAATTTGTTGAATCCGACAACTTATTGATTGAAAAAATCCGATATTTTTTCAAGCAAGTTATTACAAACTTTTCATTTATAAATTTCTTTGTAGGATCTAAGTTGAGAAAAAATATTTGATTCAGAGAATTTTGTGGTTAATGAATTGAAAAATTTGTTTTTTTTAGTTGAAGTCTTATTTACCCTTTTGTTTGTAATTTAATGATGTTGTTGTTGATGAAATGCTACATTTCCATCCAAAGGATGTAACTTGATTTTCTTTTTTTTTAATATTTTGGTCTCAAAAAAAATTCACCCTCACTACTGGTGGAGGACATTGCACGTTACGCCCTGTATGCATGGGGTTACCCGACAATGTTGGGGAAAAAATAGCTTTAAATCAGGATCGCAAAAAAAGAGTAACGGTCACATTGTAAGAAAATTAATTTTACTTTCTTAACATATGGTCCACACCTAACATAATAATATGTAAGATGAGAGCCTCAAATTCAATAGCAGAGAGAATTACGTTACGTGTATACTTTAAATTAGTGTTATTTCAACCTTATAAAATTTTTTTATGAGAGTGTTGTTAAAAGGAGAGAAATGGAGCAAAAGGGAACGTGTTTATTCCCCTCGTCTCTCTCTCTCCTAACAAACTAATCAGCTTAGTAATAAGACTTGTATATTGTAAACTAGGACACAAGAACTACATTTAAAAGCTGTTATTGCTTTGTGGAAGTACTTGATCTGCAAAAGGAAATCAACTTTAATACTATTTCACGCCACTGTGCAAATTTTTTTATATTCCCTTTGTAATAGTATTTTTATGCAGCACCGCATGACATTTAAATGGAATGAACAAAAAATTATTCTCATTCTAGGGAGTACAATGAATTCTGATATTTGCACACTTGTCGCTATTTACTCGTAAACATTGCATGTTGCCCATTTCATTCTGAATGTTGTAAGTTCATGTCTACATAGTGCAGGGATGGAGAAATTTAAATTACACAAATTACTTTTTATTTGAATCGGCGGAAAGTCATAAAATAAAAAATATACTGGAATATACTGGAGATATTTAATAATATGAGTTTCTGAACGTTCTTAAGGGAATCTGGAAGTCAAAAAAATTCAAATTGTGTTCCTAAGATATGGTATTGCCTAAAAATTCGACAAAATTAACAATTAACGATGTCTAAGAATATGCACCGGACATTACATATATATACATATCGTCGGTTTAGAGTGTAAACCTACTAAATCAACTTTTTGTAACATATGACATTTTAATGCCGTTCGAAAGAGAAAAATACGCCTCATCGACTTGTTAAAATATGTGTTTTAATTTGAAGCGCTAGAAAAACTTAATGTATTATAGTAATTTCTTAAGCTTTGTATAGAATTCGTTAATAGTATTTTATCCCTCCTGTAAAATTTGTTGGAAGTGAGTTAGCAGGTTTACACTCCAAGGCGACGATATACATATTGTTACCCCAATATAGAAAGGTCCAGACTCGTTATTTTTTCGATACTTTAGGTGTTCATCTATTGAGATATACAAAAACTAGATTTTTAAAAAATATTAAGTTAGGGCATTTCTATATTAAGGTAACTATATGTATTTATGCATATGGGCACAAGGCGAATTCAGTATCAGGTGACCTTATCAGTACAACAATTTTACAAGACAAAAAACAACATGTAGTTTGCTGTGCTAGAAAACCAGTCTGTCAAAAGATTTCTGAGCAAATTTAGACGTTTTGGTTCAAATTGCTCCGTTTCGCATCAACAGCTGATAATCAGCTGGGCTGATAAGGTCACCTGATACTGAATTCGCCTTGTATGGGCATTTCATTCTCTTGGCACGGTACGTCACCAAGCAAGTATGCTTGTATTTTACAGTCACGCTGTTGAAATTTTTTCTGTCTTTTACTATATATATATGTAGATATAATTAAGGTCTACATCAGCAAGCAAAAAGTAAAATATAATTTATATATTCACTAAAGGTATTCACGTCAACTCTTGCAACTGTGCAAAAAAGCATAATTGCACTCTCTGACGTGAGCAACCCATTTTTTTTAGTTGTCTATAAAGCAACACAATATGTGCAAAGATGTTTCTTATTTGTATGTATGTTTCTTATTTGTTAAAAGAGTTTGTTTAAATGCTGAAACAAAATGTTGGAGCTTTGCTGATTAATTTTGTAATTAATTCACTAATAAAAATATCAATATTAATAATATTCGTATTATTTAACAAAGTTCTAATAACAATTTAAGCCATACATAGATCTTTTAAATATAGCAAAATTATGTATTTGTGATCTTAAAATCAAATTTAAGGATTTCTTTACAATTTCTAGCTAAGAATTTTTTAAAAAATTATAATTTTTCAATTATTTTATTTGTACGGAAAACATCTTCAACCAATTGTTTTTTTATTTAAAAGAAATACATTTAGGTACTTCTGCGTTGTAATTTGATGTATGGTAGATTTTTTAGGTACTTTTTGCAATTTTTTTTTGGATTGGGAATGCCATAAAAAGTTGCACAACTTTGCAAAATGTACCCTGATAAACTTGCACTTACTCAGACCCTGACAATTTTGCATCATTTGTGCAAAATAATTGTCTATGTTGTAGTTGTTATATTTTTTGAAAATTTTGCAATTTCGCTTTTTCGCACCAGTGCAACTTTTGACGTGAATACCCTTACTAAATTTTAGGCCAGCTGCCATTTTGGCCGTGTTTCGAAAAAGAGGGTGGTGCCACTTTGCACACATCTTGTGATTTAGAAATGTCAAGATCTCTAAATTGCACTACGCATTATAGAGAAAACTTCTTTTTTAGCCACACTGTTCTAATGTGGAACAAACTACCTGCGGAAGTCATCGCAGTGATTCATTTAAAAAAGGTCCGAACTTTGAAGTAAGTGCTATTAACAAATTACATAATCCCAATCATGACAATTTCACGTGTGCTTTTACAGGAAAAAATTCACTGCAATTAAAAGAATGTTTGAAGAAGAATAATTTATTTAATAATAGCAACGAGGCGAGAAGCTATAAACGAAAAAAGTATCTAAAAATATTTTAAATAACTAATAAAAATATTTATGTGTATCAGAAATATGTACATATCGCTCATTTACTTAAACAACGTCGTAACTCAAAAAAAACTAGTTTGCCAGAAAACAAGTTTAAAGTTTTAAATTTACCCACAACTTAATGGATAAATTAAAATTAAATTTTTCTCTCAAGAGTTCAGTAAAGAAGATATTTGTTTGAAATTTTTACACAATAGGAAGAACGATATGAGAATTAGTTATGACGTTCTTTGATTAAAGGCTCATTTAGCCCACTGTAATGGAATATAACTGCAACGGTAGGAAACAGCTGATCGATATGTTTAAATAAAAAGTAATGGAAATTCTTATAGAGATTTAACCGAAATCTAAGAATCTGTACATTGCTGTTCAATCATCTGTTTCTTGCCGTTGCAGTTACATTCCACTACAGTCGGCTAACTGGCCCCAAAATGAGCAATATGTATGTAAGTATGTAAGCTCTCTTAAAGGTTAAAAGTTAATTTAACTATTGATCACCCTGTTGGCACACACAATTTTATGCTTTTCTATTCTTTATTGTATTGACTCAAAATATTTTACAAGAGAAGAAACAATACATATTGAAGTATGCATTTGAAAAATGAAGCTAAACCATGCTGTAATTATACAGCTGACTGCGTAAGGATTTGTTATACAATAATACGGCAACCATAGCTGTGTAAAGAACTGAAGAATGTCAAAAGCACAAACATTTTTGTACCAAAACCAAAACAAAACGAAGTTTCTAACAATCGTTAGCTACAAAGCACATAGAGCAAGGTGTATCTAACTAGGTGGCAGCGCTACTTCAGCTGATAATTTTTTGCTCTATGTGCTTTGTAGCTATAGAATGTCAAAAACTTCGTTTTGTTTTGGTTTTGGAACAAAAATTTTTGTGCTTTTGACATTCTTCGTTTCTTGACACAGCTATGGTTGCCGTATTATTGTATAACAAAACCTTACGCAGTCACCTGTATAATTACAACATGACATAGAGCAAAAAATTATCAGCTAAAGTAGCGCTACCACCTGTTTAAATACACCTTGAGCTAACCCGTATTCAATTTACTCCACATAGTTTTGTACGGTGCACAAATGGAAATTATTTCCTCCCAAGTAACTAATAGCCTGCGTAAACATTCTTGAAATGTTAATACGTCTTGTTTTTTAAATGTATTCTCGTGGCATATATTATACTAAGCCAATAATAAATGCTGTCGTATTATAAGCAAAGCACCATGGATGCATTGGTTTTCGTTTGTATGAGTGTTAACAAGCGATCTAGCGGAGACTTCTTGTTCATAAACAAACAATCAAAAGAAATTGTGTTGATTCGTGTATGCTTATTATTTTGCTTATTGTACGTTTGAGTGGTGTATAAGATGTAGATGGTATGCTATTGTTTTTAAGGGTGAGTGCGCAGAAAAATAAGAGATAAATAAATACGCACCCATGCGTATGAAGAAGCAAGCATCACAAATTGTTCAGTCACGAAGTATTTTTTTCTTTACTCATATACCTGCAATAACTGAAACAAATGTCTTGCCAACAGTGTTCTTAAGCGTTTGTTTTAGAAGATTTCGCTGTAGTAAAGCATTTGAAAAATCCCTCATGTATTAAAAGTTCTTATAAGTGGTCTTGTGCAGGACTTTAGTACATATGTATTTCCTTAATGCTGAATGCTGATGATGATGATGATGAAGATGATGATGGAAAATGTAACAAAAATAACGATAATGAAGTTCGTCGCATGTTCTTTAATGAAGTGATTGACATTGGTTCCGGTATTTGCACATGTACGAATGGTATAATACAAAGCAGAGGAGAGTTTAAATTAAAAACAAACATTTCACTTAAAATAAAGAAATAATTTGAGCAGTTTATGCACATAAATACACATGTATGTACATGCATACACACACATGCACAATTTCCTAAATAAATAAATATACACAGACTTATTTATACAACTTATTAAGGCTTTAAAAAGGTTTTTTAGAACAAACTTTCATACAAATTTTTCTTAAAAAGTCTTTATAAAGGCTTAATAATTTTTATAAATAACGCTGACAGACACTATTTGCCTTTTAATTATAAAAATACTCAAGTCCATTAGTTGTAACAAACTTTCAAACTTGTTATTGAGAACAACGATTTGTTATTATTATTTTATGTAAAAATACATTTGTTTTATAATATTAATGTAAAGGGTATTTTTTTATAGAGTGACACAATTTTAAATCATAATAATAAAAGAAGGAAATATATTTTCAATATCAATGAAACGGGCTTTATTGGAAAGAAAATTTTATGAAATTAATGTTTAAATACGATTCTGCCATGTGGCCGCCACGGCTGGCGTGTACAAGGCGCAATCTGGAACACCAATTTTTAACAACTTCTCACAGCATTTGCGACCGTATTTCGCGATTACGGGAAATTATTTCTTCATCAAAAGTTTCTTTCACTAAATCAATTGTAGAGCCCACTGTTTCCAACAGGACGGAGCCACATATCAGCAAGATTAATGCCACTTAATTCAGGTACGAAAAGATTTCGAATCATTTTCCTATATCGTTCACCATTGCCAGTAATATTTTGACCATCATAGTTTTTGAAGACATATAGGCCAATGACTCCGCCAGCCCACAAATGCACCAAACAGTAATTTTCTGTGGATGTAATGGTGTTTCGACAAAATCTTGAAAATTCTCCTCACTCCTAATGCTACAATTCTGCTTATTTACGTACCCATTCAATCAAAAAATGGTCTTCACCGGAAAATAAAATTTTTAATGTAAATTCAAAATCAATAGAACAATTATTTTGGTGAAAAAATTCAACAATTTGCACGCATTGCTCTGGGGTGTAAATCGATTCATAATGAAATTTCAAGGCAAACTTAACAAAAAGTAACTATTAGCTGTTAAATGGGTGTGCAAATAAAGCAGTGATGCCAACTTAAAGTTAAGTCTAAAAAAAACCTTTAGATATTTAAATATGTTATAAAAAATAAATATTTTTCGAAAATGGATGAATGCATACGTTTTGTTTTGAATGATGAATGAATGAATTATTTTAATGTTAATGATAAAAATATAGCTTTCAGTTGTGTACACTCCTAAAATTAACTTAAATTGTAATATGAAATAAATGAAAATTCACTGTATGGTTATTTTTCGTGTTCTACTAAAGCTTTTTACAAATACTTAAACTCGCAATTTAACTCAAACACCAAATGTACAGTAGTTTCCACTTAATTGCTTCCTGCATAACAGATTTACCTGGATAACTACTCTAAAAAAATATTGAATAAAAATGTTTCACACAATACACATAGAAAAATCCCTATTTTAAATGAGTTTCGTCTAATTCCGTGACCCTTTTAATTGATTCTAAACTAGAATCCATTTTCAGAAATACCGAAAAAAGTTCCGGTTAATTGTTACTTGCTAATTTTTCACAAATTGTATTTTGTTTAACTAAGCAAAGGTCGTGGCAGCTTGCTGATGCTTGCCTTTTCATATGCTGTGTATATGATCTTTTATTTTTCTGCTCGCATACAAACGCACACTTGCATTGATATTAGTTATGTGGGCTTGCTTTAAAACACCATTCTTAAACACATAATAGCTTCCCATCTGCATAAGAGATCAGCAATGAGTAGTAAAAAAAGTGAATAGAGTTGAATCATGCAATCTTGTCTATCAGTCATATCCACTCGAAAGTTTGAAGTGCGCATCGAAATTATACTTAGCAGCATTTATGACTTTGTTGATATCGACTCTCCTTAGTTCAATGTCTATGGACGATGCAAAAAAATTGTATGATACGAACATTAAAGTTCTCATTATGAGGTTATGTGTTTGCTCTGTTGTTTTCTATTGCACTAATTCAAAAACACCGTTTTTAAATTAAAAAAATTTATATGGATGAGTTAATGAGCTGAATCAATGTAAGTAGTATAAGTATTTTTGTTAAATGAGAAATCGCACTGAAGTGATTTATGAGTGTGAGTGTGGTATAAATATGAATGTCAAAGTTACATTCATATTTATTGCAACCTATACTTATGAATCAAAATTATTGTGAGTGCGCGTAAATCAGAGAAGTTGAGTTTAAACGACGTCTACGCATTTATATTTAAAATTTCATGAGTCAGTATGAATAGCGAAAAAACGATTCATTGCAGATGCACTGATCTACATCTTACACACACACCCAAACGTACAATATGCAAAATAACAAGCATAGGCTGAGATTACCTCTGGCATTTCTTGTGTGTTATTTGCCCAAAAAAGCTTAACCAAATAATTACTAATGAAAAACTCTTTGATTCAGACATATATTTATTGATTTAAACAGTTTGCAATCATGTTGGATTCTATAAAATTGTCTATTAATTATGTATGAAACTGTTTAAATTAATAAATACACGTCTGAATCAAACAGTTTTTCATTAGTAATTAGTGCTTACGCTTTTTTTACGCTCGTGTGGCACAGGATATAGAAATGTAAACCCGGCCATACATATATCTGTGTCAAAAAGGAAAAAGTGATTAAGTAAAGATAAGCTGTTTTTGAGTTAATAGCACTTCCGTAATCTGAAAGTAGCCCTGGTCAAAACCTCAAATAATTTGTGCGATTTTCAAGAAGTTCTAGCAAAATTACTTGCAGCTTATCTTTTTTAGACCTTTAATCTAATTTGGAATTATAGCTTAATTGAGGTTATACTTTGGTATATTTCAACTTAAATGTATTAGCTATAGTGTGTAGAACGATGTTTACTTAAAAAACTTAAGGCTAACAGAGAATTTCCCAATTTAACTGTAAAAGAAATTCATTTCTGCAAATCGACTTGAACTCTTAAAAGTGCTCTCCTGAAAAACATGAGTTAAGCACTTTTTCCTTATTGCCACAGATATAATAACTTCATCCTTTTGTAGCATGTTTCGCATTATTGATTTCAAAGCTTAATTAAATTGGGTTTTTGTATTTGCGCAGTATATCGGGTAAATGATTTTTTCGTTTAATTGTACCAAACATAAACTGACCAGAAATCCCGCCTTAGGCGGGATTATCCCACTTTTCGCTGGTTGATCCCGCCTCGGATTTCTATCCCGCTTTATCTCGCTTTTTAGAGTTATGAAACTTTCAATCTCTTATATTCATTCCAAATATTTTTTCATGCGTAGTTATTGCTTAACTAACCAAAACATTGTGTTCTTCGCTAAACTCCATCTCTGTTTCGATATGAAAAGAAAAAGTTTTTATATAAGAAGTTCCACGCTTGCGGTTCAACTCTCATTATTTTGTAGAATACAATTCTCATTGTTAACATAAACAGTCAAAAAAAGTTTCAAAATTCTCACTGCATTAGTTTTCACGATATTTTTTAAGTAAACATTTTCTCTATTTGAGAGGAGATAATCCCAATTTTTTTCTATCATAGGCAGAATCAAATATCGGGGTATCAAGTTTATTTTTTTAGCAGATACCAAGCCATTAAAAAACTAATATTTAATTTACTTAGAAGATCACAAACTTTTTCGTCCATTATTAACTCCTTCTTATAATACCTTTATCACTATTGGCGTTACTGCTTACCAAAAAAATCAAAATATTTACTGTTTTGGCTCGCAATATATCTTGAGGTAATTGTTGCTTTTATGTCGGAAGCAACATCCAGCCTTTAGGCATTAAACAATTAATAGCCTATTGCTGCTTCTAGAACATTGGTAATACGCTGTGAGCAAATCAGTAAGATTAGTACACTGGTGATGGTTTTGAAGACAAACAAAGACACATGTCCAATTCGAACTTTTTTTATAAGGCAGCGCACATTACAAAAATCGTTGCTTATACAAAATTTTACGTTTCTTGCTTCATTAGATGCAACTCTACTCCAAAAAATTATATGGGATGGTCCTAATAAAAAAAGAGAAATACACATGTGCAAGCGCTCCCAGCGAACCGCATTTGGTTTTTATTTATATAAAGGGTCCGCCATCTAACTTTTTTTTTCAACTAGTGCTTATTTCGTGAATGGTAACACTTAGCTCATGTCTGATTTCACAGATAATTAGTTTTATCCTTCCGCTGAACGAGCCAACTGACCATCCAATGCGTTTTCGCTTCGCTAAGTGGGCCTGCGATCGACTTACAGAAGATGCCGATTTTGACAAAAAAAAATCATATTTTCAGATGAAGCTCATTTTGATCTTGGCGGGTATGTAAACAAGCCAAATTGTTGCATTTGGAGCACAGAAAACTTGCACGCATGCATTGAAAAGCCGAAGCACGCAAAACGAGTCACTGTTTGGTGCGAATTTTGGTCCAGAGGCATAATTTCGAAAATGAGCAAGGAGTGGCTGTTACAGTCAATGGCGATCGCTATCGGGCCATGTTGAACGAATTTTTGTTTAAAAAAATTGAAGAGGAGGATATTGGCAACATTTGGTTTCAACATGACGGCGCTACGTGCCACACAGCAGAAGTTTCAGTAGTTTTTTTATAGCATTTAAAAAAAATTTTATCTGGCGGACCCTTAAGATAAATATTTTTGTTTATTTAAGAGCGTTTCTTCTGTGTTGAAAAATGTGTTTTCTAAGTACATATGAAGCTTTGTGCACATCCCGCTTTCTAAAAAAAATTAATTTTTAAATCCCACTTTTTGGCGGTATTTTCTTCAAAATCCCGCTTTTTGCAAAAACCATCTGGTCACATCAACCAAACAACACGTATTTTTATAAAGTCAATTAAAGGGAAATCACTGTACGTACATATTTAAGTCAATACTTAAAATTTACACAAGGGTTAATTTCGTCCTTTGCACAATTGGTGGTAAAAAGTGCCACACTCCGAGTTTTATTGATTTAAGTTTGATTTCGAGCTTTGATGCTTTTATTCATGTACTTTTATTAAAATTGTATGGCGAATATTTTTATAGAAAAATTTAACCCTAAAGGTACTCATGTGAGCCTTTTTAAGAAAGGGAAAAAGGACCTGTACAGAGAAAAGTTAGAGAGTAAAAAAAAACTAAAATAGACTTATGAAAAAATAGTGCACATTTTGCAGACATTTTTGTTTATGTTATTCATAAGAATAAAATTATTCAAAGAGAATTTTGCTTTCCACCCAAAGTTAAGAGTAAAGCACAGCCCAAAAATGAACGTTGTTTATTGGTATCTTGGCACATGGCCAAATTATATTGTTCATTTTGTTTTGCTACCAATGTTTTTACCTTTTTTTCCGCTGCTTTCTTTCAGCCATCAGCTGTAATTCTATATGGCTAGACGTAAAGAACTATGACACTGTATGCAGTAAAATATAAATATGTACATGGGCACATAAATATAAGTATGTGTATGTTTGCATACATACATATATTTTGCAAAGGCACAAAAGCATAAAGGAATATTTATTTTTCCTGCAGCAGGAATAGAAATAATGTGTATATTATTAATACATAAAAGCATAAAGTTAGTGTTAGTAAATTTTCGAATCAAAATAGCAATGGAATATAATTGCAAATTTGTTTCTACATGGTTGTTGGGGAAATAATTTAATTACATATTGTACATTAGTGCGGGTCAGCTTATACACAAAAAAGTTGTGCCAGTCACTCGTAGAAGGAGTGCCAGTGCCAGTCACTGGTAGAAGGAGTATTCTACAACAGGAAAACAGTTTTCCTCCGTAAACGCAACGATTTTCGACATTATATTTACGATTTTGATATTTTTTTTTCAACAAATTCAACGCTTCATTTGAATTACGAAAATTGTTTCATTAGCTGAAAAATTGCATACCCAGTGAAAAAAAGGAAGTCATTCTAGTGGAACTACATTTTCATTGCTTCCAAAAAATCGATATTTTTTATTTGCCGGGAGTGAGCAAAAAACCATGTAGAAGCTTATTTTTAGTCATACAAAACCTTGTAACTCCTCCATAGTGTTAGAAAATACTCACCAGAATTAAAAAAAACTATTTTTTTAAAGATATTTATGAACTTATTTTAGTCTAAAATTTAAAAGTTATTTGCTTAAATTTACATGAAAACACTGTTTCGGTCTTAAATTCGTATAAAAGAAACGAATTGTTAAAAAAGGCAACTATTTACCATTTTTCCTAGATGAAAATATTATCATAGAACACAAAAAAGGGAATTTTTCTTAATATCGCTTCCAATTCAGTGACCAGGCATCGAAAAAGAGAACTTCTTGCAATGACAACCCTATGTAAAAATCATTAGATCGGATCGAAATTTTCACTACTTCCAGATCGCAAACTCTACATTTTCATGACTTTTTTGGAGTGTCTTTTTTTACTGGGTATATACAACGAAATATTTTCATTCAAGTAACGACACGACTTTTACTAAGCAACGTTCATTTTCATATTTTAAGTGAAAAATCTAATCATTGCGATGCAAATTTTTAATTTATACAATGAAGTGACAATAGTTTTACATTTTTTTAACGAAATATTTGCATTGAATAAACAAAATTGTTCATGTAAATCATGACAGTATTTCATTACTGAGACGTAACGTATCATTTTTTGAAGATATCGTATCATTGTGTTAACAACATAAGTCATTATTGTAATGACTGATTCATTTATTTAATTATCATTGTATCTTATTAATTATTCAACTTACGGGCATCAGAAAAACGTTTGTATGATATACTTGGCTTCCCCGGCCAAGATTTGAACTTGGAACTCATCGCGTGCTAGTTAGCGCACTTACCTCTGCAGCCAGAACAACCTCAAATATTATTTAGATACACACTAAATGCATACATACCATCATTAATGAAATTTAATTCAAAGTTATTTAATTGGTCTTATTAATTCAACATTATTTAATTTATTTGAAAAGTTATAACTTATAAATAAATATATATAAATACATATATATTAAAAAAAACTTTGAGTTATCTCCAGGATTCGAAGCTGTGACTACAAGAGTAGCACACTGCCTACTAGCCAGAAGCAGGATGTTTTCTTCATTGTAGTTACGAAAATATTTCGTTAAAGTTGCAACAAAACTATAATCTCCATATACACTTATAATTATAGATTAATTACAATTGTGATTTGATACTTTGAAATTATTTTATGTCACCTAATCAATTTAAAATATTTGTTTCTATCAATTCTTCATAAAAACATATAATAGTTAAGTTTTTCGTTACCCGAATGAAAATTATTTCGTAACATAAATGATACTAAAAAGTGTAAAATATTAAGCACTAGAATGGTTTCATTCTATTAATGAAAATTGCATCAATATAATGTAATGTTACATTTTCTTAATGCAAGTTGTAGTTGTATGAAAGGGGTTCAACGTAACGGTTTCATTCCCTTTACTGCAAAATTATAAGATCGCCAACCGAAAATAATCGCCAAAACCCGAAAAAAAAAATTGTCGAAACGAAAAAAGCAACAAATTAAAAAAAATTCTAGCACTAAAATAAATCACCAAAATGAAAAAAATACCAAATTGAAAAAATCGCCAAAATTTAAAAATCGCCAAATGAAAAAATCACCTAAATAAAACATAACGCCAAAAACCTAAAAAAAATTGCTAAAACGAGAAAAAAGCACCAAACCTAAGAAAGCACCATATTAAAAAAAGCCAAAAACTCAAAAAAACGCGAAAACTAAAAAAGCCATCTTAAAATAACGCTCAAAACCGAAAAAATCCCAAAAACGAAAAGAATTCTAAAATGATATATTATATAGGTTAAAGTTCGTCGCACTTTACTGAATTTATTGCCTATGATGTGACGTATGAGTATTATTCTATAAAAATAATATAATACTCATACGCCACAATAGGTGAACGTAGATCAATTTAAAAAATATTTATTTTAGATCATCATCCAAATTTTTTGCATACATTCTTTTCTAATCGGATCGTTCAGAAGATTCTAATTTATTACTTATTTATTCGCAAAAGGCATTAAAATCCCTCGACTTTTTTAAACGATGTAAGAATTACTGTTTCATTCGTACTACAATGTCTTTTCAGCAAATAGAGGAACTTTATTTATTGTCATTCCGTGTGTAATTTCCACATTATTTTGGGAAGACAAATAAGCTTTAACCGTCTGTTCATCTGTCTGCACGTGAAATCGGTTTTCCGAAGCTCCCAGAAAAGCTAGACTTCGGCCTTTAACTGATATGTTAGAAATAGTCCGAAATAGATTGGTATTGAAAATCAGCAAAATCGAGCAGACGTTTTCAGAGCTGGAAAACTTAAACTTTATTTTGCCATATAAAAAGAACTTGGTAAAACTATTTTATTTGTTAAATAAACTTATTTTATATTTCAGTACGCATAAAATTAGTACTAAAAATCAACAAAAAAAATTATAAGGACGTTTTCAGGGTTGGAAAACTGTAACTTTTTTATATAAAAGTAACTTACTAAAACTAATTTTTCCTTTTTTCTATAAATTAAACAAACCTTATATTGTTAAAAAAAATTATATTGATGTAAGAAATCATAAAAATCTAAAAGGATGATACCAGAGTAGGCAAACATACACTTTTTGTGATATATAAAATTAAATAGGTCTACTTGATTTTCTTGTTTCTCTTTATAAATTATATATTTAGTAAAGAAAATTATAAAAATAAAAACCACAAGTCTAGAGCTGGAAACTTTTAACTTTTTATCTGGATATTAAAGTAACTAAATAAATTTAAGAAATTTATTATTCCACATATTTTCATAATTATATTTTAATTTGAAATTTATTTGCTGGTGGTTGTTGTTGCAACAACAATGAAATGCATATAGACCAAGCTGAACCACCAGCAAATAAATTTCAAATTAAAATATAATTATGACAATATGTCGAATAATAAATTTCTTAAATGTTAAATTTTTAGATTTTATTTTTCATTTTGCCTTGTATTTACTTTTATTGTTATCCGATGGATTTCTAATTGTATAGAGGCGTAGAAAAATAAAATAGATTCATATCGAATATAAATTATTTGCTGGGTTTTGTATTAGTTTCTAAGCCTACTATGCTTGTTTTTCTTTTGTGATTTTCAAAAATATTATTATTTGTAAATTCCCAAATAGTTCTTGAAAGTCTGTACATAAGATAAGAGGTTTATGACTATTCAAAATGTGTGGTTGAAGTCTACTGATGATTTGTTACAGCAACAATGAAATGCATATAGACCAAGCTGAACCACCAGCAAAAAATTTAAAATTAAAGTATTTAAATAAAACTATTTTTTAATATGCTTTTTACTTTGTTAACTTAACATATTTAATATATATTTTTAAGAACTACTAGATTGGTATAAGGAATTAGAAAAATCTAAAAGGTTGATTGCAGGGTTGGAGAATTAAATTTTTTTGTATATGAAACTAAGCAGGTGAAAATATTTGTTCCCTTTTGTTTAAAAATTATTTATACTTTATGTCTTAGAAAGAAATAGTTTGGTATAAAAAATTATAAATATAAAAACATAGCTCCAGACCTGGAAAACTTAAACTTTATCTGGTATATAAAACTAAATATGTAAAACCAATTATTTTACTGGTTATTAAATATATTGCATATCTTAGAAAGAAAGAAATTAGTATTAAAAATTAGAAAAATCGAAATTATAGTTCCAGGGCTGGAAATTTAAAAAAAAATTAGTAAGAATATAAACAGTTTTTTTTCAATTAAACATATTTCATGTTTTAGGAAGATCTTTGCTCTAGATTTTTTTAAATGTGTTAAATTTTTATTTAAGTATAAACGAATGTTTATGTCATGTTGCTTCTTATGCTCTCAGCACAGTTGCGTTTCAAATCGATGGTCTTTCGTTGACAATTTGTAACGAATTCTTATAAATTTTTAGTAAATGGATATAAATATAAATAGCATCGCTAAAGAACAGTCGTAACTGTAAAATAAATTAAAGAAAATGTTCCATTTCCTTTCCCTGAAACCATTCCTTTCGGCTGACCAAAATCGAATTAATTGTTTAGGAACAAAGCGTTTACATAATACCGTGATATACACTATTTCCAATGGGATGTTAAAATTGAGTAGCACGGCTAAATAAACGTCAATTTTACACATAACCGATTTAAATTTATTTAACTCTCTATTTTAAAGTTTTTCTTAAATATATGCATTATATGGATGAAAATATTTTGTCGTTCTCAATTAACTTGGGAAAATAACAAAAAATTATTCCTACCTTCTTTTTCGGTATAAGTATAGGGTCTTCCTTTAAGAGGTTATACTTTTAATAGCTCACCAGTTTAACTCAACTTTTAACTATTTGACAGATGACAAGTACAAACTACTCCATTACACAGAAAAAAATTTCCTGCAATAAACACGTTTAATTGAAAAAAGTAGCAAAAACCAACTTGAAATTTTATTGAGTCAATGAAACTTTTAATTAAATTAAATATTTAAACAAAATTTTAATTGAATCAGTTAAATATTTTAGTTTATCACAGGAAAATTTTTTTCTGTGTACATACCCTTCAACAACGAATAGAGGTTGCTTGAAGAGTTTCCTGACATGTAATTTCTCCGTTACACAGTTACATAGACTTTTTTCATTAGGGCTGCGAGAAATAAAGGGTGATTTTTTAAAAACTTTCTTTTTGGCAACACTGTGTCTGGCAACTGAGCTGTTTTCGTGTATCATATTACTGTTAAACATGTTCAGTTTGCAGATTATTAAATTTTATTATCAAAATTCATGCTCGGCTAAAAAAGTGCATCCGTGACTTCTTCCATTTTATGGTCAGTTTGTGCGACTTTCTGAGGCGACTACTCGGAATCATGTGACTAAATTATGAAATTTACATTGTTGAACACTAAATCACCAACATGCTTACGTATAGTGCGGACAGAGGATAATGTCACAGCTGTATCCGCCAGTGCAGTTGATGACCTTGGATTATATATTTGGCGCCATTTTCAGCAATTGGGCCTTTCTTACTTTTTTTCGCAAAATGAAAGAGCTGGACTTGGCTGACGGTGCTCTTAAAAAATCACCCTTTATTAGGTCAATGCCAATGGGCCACACCCAGTCCAAGAGCTCAAAGACGAAATTCGTGACAAGGACATACAGCTGCAAATGTGCGAAATGGTGATGGAAAATTTCATGAAAATAATATGGTTATGCAAGCGTTCACTCCCCTTTACAATTGAATAAGCACCCGATAATTTCACTCAAAAATTCTTGTTTTTTTAACATATCTTATTAGAAGTCCCTATATATTCATTTACCATGAATTAGTTTCCCATTACATATTTTACTTAGTCGTTTGTAATTGCGACTTCATGCCGTTGATATTTTAATTTTTTGTAGCAGTTTTCTTACTTTTTTTTGCCTTTCCCAACAACATTATTAACAGGATACTAGTATATTTTTTGCTTAAAGGCGAACTGCATATGTATGTACATAAGCATACCCTGAAGGAAATGTCGATGGTGAAAATGTACCGAGTCGCTTTTGACTTTGTCACCAGTACTACTCTACAATTATCCCCCATACAATACTTTCTGCTGTAGACATTTAGCCTGTGCTTGTCATTGAAAATCTACTAGTAACGCTAAAACAATTGACTAGATAGTGACTACATAGTTATTATGAGAACATGGAGACATACCAACCAGACATTTACTGGTAGATTTCTATATCTTACGTACGTACAAATTTATGTATGTTGAGAAGTTGTTGCAAAATCCATCAGAAAAATCCAAATCCATCATATATATTTTCCCTATTTCTTTTATACTGACATATAGAAGAGAAATTGTAGACAGTGTAACTACTAATAGAATTTTAGTGTTGACATAGAGACATTTGGCCCCAGTCTGACTGCAGGGTATGTACATAAATATCCATACACCTATATGTATTATACGTACATATACATATATTTGCATATCTATGTATGGATTAGGTGTCTGTATACGGCTGCAGTGTGAGCTGTTTCAATTAACGAAAGTTAAAACAAAAAAGTTTTATTTTTTAACGTAATACACCACATTAGTTTGTTGGGTTAATTTTAAGTTAAGCAGTTGGAAATTTTTCTAATGTCTAGTTTGAAATTAATACATAAGCTAACAGACATACACACGAATGCAAAAGGATATTGGAAGAGAATCCTTATAAAATTAAAATCTAAACGAAACTAAACAGATTTATTTCATTCTTATGAAACTAAAATAATTTTATTAACTATAATACATACTTGTACTTATAGGTACATACGAGTATATTACTTTTTGAGGTTTAAGGATATTTTGTGTTTTAAGCAAAAGTGAATTTTTGAGTATCAAGTTATGTTGAAAAAAACTATAGCAACGAATCTTGGTGAGAAAAAAACTATAACATTCTGGTACGTTTAGAAGTGTTTCAAACAAGAAAAATTGGTTAACTCTAATACAGGGTTTTCAAAGTTAAACCATGGGTTATGAAAATACTTCCAAGCTAGTACCTTTCAAATAAATAACGATTTAGAAGATATTTCGTTCTTTAGAAGATAAAAAAATAAGAAACATACATACATATGTACATATTTAAGGGTTTTCGTATTAAAGTACCCTTGTAAAATTAATAGTCCTTTTAAAGATACTATATTACAAGACCACAACAACAAAATACATTGAAACATAATTTACTATACTTTTTAAAAAAAGCAAGACCAAAAGCAGTAGCATATTAAGGGCCTGTGCCAAACGGTAGCAAAATACTAGTGTAAGTGAATTTTTGAAACTTATAATTTTTAACACAACAGATAAATTTTTTACAAGCAGCAAATAATAAGCATGGTATCACAAAAGGTAAAACTACCGCCGTCGCTTCGAGCCGTCGCCAATTACATAAATTTCTACGTCCCTTAAATGAAGTTAGACTGTGAAAAATACATTTTTTATTTAAACTTCCGAAAAATTTTTAATCATATATGTATGTGTATAAAGTTATATAATTTTCTGCTACAAGAATATTGTTTTATATAAAAATCTTTTAAAAAAATTTTGGATGCCTACGGCTTTTAGTAAAATTTTTTTGCTTCGCCACCGCAGTATTTTTTTCATAAGCTTCTCTCTATGCTAAATGGAATTTGTCAAAATTTTACATTGTCAAAAAAGATATCATTTGGCACAGCAGAAAAATTAAATTATTTCCCCACAGGCAAATATTTTTTGACCATTGTACTTTTCTACCGTTTGGCACACGCGCTAAGTATTGTAATTGTACAAGTCAATTGGACAATTGCAAAAAAGCCATAATACTGATTAATAATCTAAGAATTTTATTATTCGACATAATGTCATAAGTATGTTTCAATTTGAAATTTATTAAGAATCGATAAAACTGTAAGGTATGCCAAAAATTCGCGAAAATTCACAAAAAGTTTCTAACAGCGGGAAGCTGTTCAAAACTGCTTCTTCAAAACTGTTAGGAAGCTAAAAGGCACGCCAAAAGCCGCTTTTATCACGAACTTTGCAAAAAATCGCAAGAATTTGCAAAATTATGAATAAGCCATAATATTGATTAAAAATCGCTAAAACTTTAACAAAAAAAAATCGCGAAAATTACGAAAATTTACAAAAACATATTTATTAAAAGCGGGATGAAAACAAATTCTAATATTTTTTAAAAATCGACAAAACTGTTTGGAGGCTGAAAGCATGAAAAAATCGCATTTATCGCAAAATTTGCAACAAAAATCGCAAGAAGTTGCAAAATTTTAAACAAGCCAAAAATTACCAAAACTGTAAGGAATGCAAAAAATTCGAAAACGGCAGAAATTTGCAAAAACTTATTAACAGAGAGATGATAACAAAATCTTATATTATTTAAAAATCGGCAAAACTCTTAATAAACTCAAAAAACGCAAAATGTCGATTTTATTGCGAACTTCTCAAAAAAACGCGAAAATTTGCAAAATCGCGAGTCATTAAAAATATAAAAATTTTGGAAAAAAAACTCGAAAAACGCGAAAAATCTCAAGTTAGCGAAAAATTGCTTAACGTATTGAAAAAATTACTAAAATAGTCAAATTCGCAATAAATTATAGAGAAATAAAGGGCACCAATGCCAATATCACACTCTTACGTATCTTCAATTTGATTCAATGCATTTTGTACCAATATATTAATATTCCACTAGCACCAAATCACATGGCGAAAAATGCACTAATTTTGCATTATCACTACACACATTTGAAGATTATTATTGCAAAATAGAACGTGAATATGCACATACATACATACATAAAAACATACGTGCATATATGTATATGTACTTAAATATGTAAATTTTTTTCTATGTACATATCGCCACCCAAGACGAAAAATCATATTAATACGTTTTTATAATTTTTTAAGAGAAACACAAAACTTGATTAAATTGTTCCAAGCGGTTATTAAATCGCCATTTTTGAAGATATAACTTTACAATAAAATAAAAAAACCTGATCTTTCATTTGCATGTGCACACTTATACAGGTGTCTCAAATGTGAACTATAATGCATAATTCATTTGTGCTATCTGATAAAAATATGTTCGCGTTTTATATAATTTTACTGTGTACATACAATATGTGATATTGAAATAATTTTGCACTACTTCATGATGTGCTTAGTGGCATTAAAAAATTAGTGCAGTTTCTACCATGCAATTAGCTGCTAATGTAATATTAATCCATTACTTTTAAAAGATTTTATTTTAGTGAAAAAATAGCATCAAATTTAAATTTTCACTAAAATTTTTGTTTTTCACTCAGTGCTTATGAAAAGTAATGCAAGTTGCCCTGGTGTGGTTGCATTCATCTATTTTTGACATTCAACCATTATTTTTTCACAAACAAAGCGCCTGCTGTTTTTGTATTTTCTTAGTTGTTGTAGAGCTGCATATACTTTATATAAATAAACTTTGCCCCGGCATTTATGTTAGAATTACTGAAATCGTATCGTGCTGTTGTGTGTCAGCTGACAAAATCCGTAACATTTAATAAGCATGTTGATGCTTATTGAAAATGTGTTGGTAACTTTTGCTACGTAAAAATGTACAGAAAATAGATTTTTACGTAGCAAACTTCTGGCTTACACACATACACACGTACACTTATGAAGCAAAGTAACACCTGACACTTTAGCTGGCAACTACGATACGACAACTCCAAAAGTAAAACGATACGATTTGACTAACGAAGCCATTAAGGCCATGTCAGATAAAACTTTTGCTTCGCGTTGCATTGAAGATTCGTTTTGACATCTAAAATGAAATGTACATGCTTATATGAAGCATGTCACATAAAGCACTTTTAATGCAAAGCGAAGCGAAAAGTTAGGCAAATCTCAACTTTTTGCGTGCTTTAACAATCGGTTGGTATACTTTTCTTAATTTGCTTGCCTAAACTCGCATGTAGATATTAAACTTTTATTAAAATGTCAGTAAATTTACATAAAAAACGAGCTAGTGCCATCGGAGTAATCGAATTATGCATAAAACAAAACAGTGAAACTAACAGTAAGTGTTGCCAAAGTTTTTATTTTGTCATACATATTTTCACGCTTCACGTTTTTTTTCCAAAGTTAGAAACGTTACGCAAAGCGTTGAACTTGTATCTGACACCTTTTTTAATGCCATTAGTGGTCGGAAATACTTATTGTAAAGTGTTGTCTACACAATAAATTTTTTTGTTCATGGCAATTTTATTTGCGCAACGTTTGAGTTTCTGGAAGAGAGAGGAGAAGATAATGAAGAGCGGAGCCATCATATTTTCCTCTCTCGTGCAGGAACTACAAGGTTGCTCAACTAAAATTGCCGTGTGTGAACCCAGTCTCTCTAACATAATAATAACACCGTATTTTCTTTCTACATACTCGTAGTTTTTATAAGAAATGTTATAATTGATAACATATAAATTTCCTACGTAGAGACAAATGTAATAATTCCACTAAATTTCAAATTATCTAACTAGAAAAAGAAGCTTATATCAATATCGAACTGTAAAAACACATACTTATTTCAATAACCCAATTTGTTCCTAAATTTAAAATAAGCTTTAATTTAAGTTTGTCATAACCACCATACTGAATTTAAAATACCAATTAAAAGCTGTTTCTCGTTTTTTTTTTATTCATTTAAATTAACCTCATTAATGACACTAATGTTAATATGTAATGAAATATTTACATACAGTAAATGCTTTCGATAACGGATACTTCAACAACGTAATCCAAAAAAAAATCAAAATTCTAAATGATCTTATGAGTATGAAAGCACGAAAGTTTTGTAGAATTATTATATTATTTTTAATATGTACATATATGTATTTTTTGTTCAATTGACTTCAAGTTATAAAGTTGCTATATTCTTAGAGTACGAACCCCACCGGGAAGAAATAACGATGTTATTATCACAATAAAAACTCCTTAGGTACAGTTGCTTTATGCTTCTGCTGACAGGACAGTTTGATTCAATTACTTTCCCAGCAGAAACTTTCAACGAGAGAGTAAAGCAGAAATTTACAAAATTACTCTCCTAAATATGAAAAAGTAAATGAAAGTTTTACTTGTAAAAACTTGCAAGAAAATTTTATTCATATCAGAACCGTGGATGGAAGTTATGATACAATTGTACTTTTTCTGGTGTATTTTGTTTGATAATATTTAAAGTGCATTTTTTTAGAAATTGACATTTAATATGAAATTCTTTACACAGTTTCATGTATTTTTACTATTTTTATGAATTTTTCATAGTTTATTAATTTTATTGATTAACAATTGCAAAAATGCCACTTTCCATCTCTGATAGCATATGAGAATTTATTCGCCATTAAAATTGAATTTATGTGGCTTAATGAAGGAAAAACAATAAATTAAGAAAACATGCTTTCATTTTATATACGTATGCATGCTTTTTCAACAAAGAAATGCAAATTTTTCAGTTTTCCTTTTTATATATAAAAATATTTTTTAAATAATTAATTTGACAACAAAACACACAACAGGTGGTTGGATAGGAATTTTTTTGTCTCTCAATTTTTTCTATCTTTTAAGGCTCTCTCCTTGCTTGTGTTCTTCAGTTAATGAACACTTTTCAGTAACAATTGTTACAAATTCGTAATAGTTTTTAGTAAATGAACAAACCTATTATTTATAACGATTTGTATTAAATTGTTTTTATCAAATCAATAATTGCTAACATAGTTATAGATACTTTCTCTAGATTTTATTAAAATCAGGCGACACGTTTAGAAACTACATACCAGAGAACTGTATGAGCTGATTCACTTTCTCTGTCCACTCACTTTTACAATGCTTTTGTTTTGCATTTTAACATCAATATCAATATTGCTTGCAGAGTTACCTCTCTAACAATTGACTGCCATTAATCTCTTTTTTTTGGTGCTGTTAGTAAAAATCAATATAAATTCTTACTTTTGTTTGATTGTTTTGTATAGCAATCAAATAACTCACAAAAGCATGTTGACTATATGAAATCTTAAGTTAATAAAATATGGCGCATTCGTTAACAGTTTTTCTCGTGCTAAAACAATTTATAAAATAAAATGGAGCTAGCTATTTTATCTAGGCGCACGGCAGTGCGCCAGGCCAAGTTCCGGCCAATGCACGCAGTGTGTATATTTACAGGAAGCCATTCGAGCTGTTTTTACCCCCCTCATAACTTTGATCCGCGCAATCGTAAAATTCTAAGATTTAAACCATAATTAGAAT
Source organism: Tachina fera (assembly GCA_905220375.1). Taxonomy (NCBI): domain Eukaryota; kingdom Metazoa; phylum Arthropoda; class Insecta; order Diptera; family Tachinidae; genus Tachina; species Tachina fera. The sequence goes on from LR999963.1 coordinate 68,441,304, forward strand.
AAATTCATCTACCCTCAAATGCCAAGTTTGAAAGTTTTACAATGAAAGGTTCCGGAGATATGGAGGTTTAAAAAGTGAAAATTTTAACCAGAGGGGCGGCATTACGCCCATAAAAAAAATTTGCGCTAGTGAGCTGAAATTTGGTACACAAGTAGAACTAAGCGAGTACTCACCTAAAAAAATCTGAAAACCCGAAAATTTTAACCAAGGGTGCGGGGCTACGCCCATAAAGTTAAGAATTAAAAAAACATTTCTAAGGCGTTTAACTCAAGCGGTTTTATTAAAATTTGGCACACATGTTGCAATAACACCAGGCTCTAAATTTTTATTGAAAAAAGTGGGCGTTAACACGCCCATACAATTTAAGCCTCCTATTTCATGTGTTTCGGGTCAGCACATTTAAATGCACTATTTATGTATTTACTATTATCCGTTTCTATCTAGAAATTATATAACAACCTTACGATTACAAATTTATATAATGCATACCATATTGCAGTGATAGGTATTGTACCAAACACGAACTTGGTCAAAATTTTTATCTCACTACTTTTGATGGCCGAAATTTTGCAAAGGAACTTGGCCTTTTTTCACATTTATGTTTTTGTGAGGATTTTATAATATTACATAAAACTATATTTGACAGAAGGGGTTTTATGGTTTTAAGAAGTATTCAAAACAATCATACTGATGCATTGCTTTAGTGAACCATATAATTGAATAAAGATTGCAAGCAGTGGCATGCATTTATTAACAACAGTCTTATTGATATGAATTATGCAATAGGGTCATTCATTATTTTAATGTTAAGTGCTAGCTCAATATTCATTTTAGAAAATGCTAAATTATACGGTTTGATTCGTAATCATGCAGATCACTGATACATACATATGTACATACATACATATGTATGTCTACTACATATATAATGTTTATGGTTAAAATCTGTAACTTTCTTTAGAGTAAGCGCATTAGCGCAGCTAGAAATTTTTCTAAATGGGAAAGTACATATACTATATTTTTGTATTTATATTTTTTTTGTGAAAAAATTATACAATAATCTATTTTAACTAGCATGAATTAATAAATTATGGACCTATTCGCAAAAAGTACCTTATCAAGTGAAAATTGTTTGAAAATCAAACATAAATTTCAAAAACTTTCAAAAGTTTCTTTTTGCTCTTTATAGCAATTCTTCTCCGCTAAAACTCGAAAAAATGTAAAAGTCTTTAAATCTGTATAAGTAAATTTTTAATATGGGCAATTCCATACTGTCGTACGGGACAGTCGTATGCATTTTAAGTGGAAAAGAGACCAAAATAAAATAGATTTTAGTTTTGATTATTAGCCTAAGTTATGGCCTCTGATTATATCTATTGATGGTACTAAATACAATTATAACCAATTTTAAGTTTTAAAGATAATTGCAAAAAACTAAGATTGTCGTACGGGACAAAAAATGAAAGTAGGTTTTGTAGCAAACAATTAAAATGCTTTTTTCAGCGAAACCTGAAACATTAAATTAATGTGACTAATTTTAGAATGAGGTGAGTAAATGTTTCTTAAAATGGGCAAGATTTTACTAAAAAAAATATTAATAGCTTTTTCCTTATTTAAATTTAATTATAGTCGTACGAGACATTTTGTTCCATCATGATGTTCAAATATTTTCGGGTGCTTTTTTGGGAAATTATGAATAAAAAATTAAAAAAAAATAATTAAATAAAATAGAGGTATTCAATGTGTTTATTTTAACATAACGACGAACTTAAAGGGAAATGCAGAATGAGATGAAAAAGTAAATAAATTTCACAAAATAGGCAAAATTAAATGCGAATAGTATTGGGTACATTAATTATAGTTTTTTTTTTGAATATGCGGTATAATGTTTTTCTACTTTTCGTCCAAGTTATACAACGAAGAGTACTTCTCAATATAATCGGATGGTATAAAATACATTTTAATCCCTTAATAAAAAGAAAGTGCATCGGGTATAATAAGGTTTTTTGACTTTGCCTTTTCAGTATACGTTCATACCGCTTTTTCTCTCCAAAAACTTATTTATTTGCTTCAGCTAAATCTTTTGACTTTTTCCTAGCGTTACGCGATCTTTCTCGGCTTTTTAATTTATAGTTTTGCAATTTAATTTAATTTTCTTTTAATTTTCTCTGTACCATTTGCAATTCTCGCTGTTTTTATTCATCTTGATTTAAATAATTCAATTATAGAATGCTCTTCCAAAAATAATTAGTTATTAAAGAAAATATTTTTTTAATACCTTTAAATTTTTTTTTGCACAGGCGTCTAGTTCGCAATTCTTCTTATTTTAAAAAATTTTTTTTTTATTTTAATTGCAATAAAAATGTCTGTTTGTAATCATTATCATCAGTTTCGATGTATTGATACAAAGGGCTGTTTTTCAATGTCGTACGGGACATTAAATTAACGGAAATACAAAGCAAAATTTTATAACAATTTTTCATCGCATTAAATCTTATGCATTACTTTCTAATTCCTGATATCCTTACGGAGACCTAAGAGAGGAAAACTCAGGCCTATTTCTCACCTGCGAAAGAAAACGTTCGACTTACAATTTATATTGAAAACAAAACAAATTTTCATATTTTATTGTTGTTTTCAATATAAATTGTAAGTCGAACGTTTTCTTTCGCAGGTGAGAAATAGGCCATCAATGTATAACGATTAGCGCTAAGAATATTTTTCAAAACAAAAGTTGCTCTTCAAATTAAAAAAAAAATTAAAAAAGTTTCACTTGCTTGACTTTGGACATGAATATCTTGAAATGAGTAATGAATAAATGCAAAACATTTGCAGATTTTTAAATTTGATTGTTTTTCTTTCAAAATTTGCAACAAAAGAAAAATTCAAGAACTTTTAATTGTTTCGTCTCAGAAGGTCTGTCTACCTTCTGAGAGAAATGCCCATATATATTCTAAATTTTCTTTTTCCATATAAATTCATAACTCCAGGTACATATATTGGTTCTATTGTATTATGGTATTAAAATGCAGGAATGGGACTTTGCATAAAAAATATAATAAGAGAATGCAATATCATTAAATTCAATTTTGAAAAATTTATATTCCATCCAAAAATTGGAACAATTTATTATAATTCTTTTTCTTACTATAATATTTTTTAGTTAAATAAATTACAAGTAGATAACGACAAAACAAAAATTCAAAGCTAATTGCAAGTTTACATCCTAATTTCAAGCATGAAAACAATAAATATTTTAATAATTCTGGGTGTTGCATTGCCCCCACCCAACGGCCTTTCTACGCCAATGAATGAGTGACTTCAAATCTATTATTCAGTGGATGAGAAAAACAAAACAAAAATCATTTACTGACTTCAGTTTTACTAAACGGTCAACAGTGATAACTGAAAATAGTAACAACGGCAGTTTTGAGCATCAAGTTCATTGTTTTAACCAAAGTCACATTAGTGTTTTTTATCGGGAATTGTTACAATTTAGCTGGATCCACATTCTTTAACTCAACTTCGATCTTAACTAAAATAAATGACTGAATTTTTCTCTATTACTTAAACCATACGCAGGCAATCTCACAAAATACTTAGTTCAAACTCAAGCTCAAGCAAGCTCAATTTATCGAGTACCACTCAAAAACAGGTATGAGTGACCTGTTCAATTCTCAAGAGGAGGCACCCCACTTTCATCAATTTTATAGAACAATTTTCGAAATTGTGGAAAAAATTTCAAATTAATAAACATCAACTTATTGAGAGTAGACTGTACTTACATACATACATACATACATATAATACATACATACATATCTACATACACATATGCATATGTGAATAAATAATTAAATGCAAATCAATTAATTTGCAAAAATATTGGCAACGTTCCTGAAGCGTCTTTAAATTTTAACAAAAGTAACGAACGTATCCAAATTAAGTCATTTATTAATGAGACTTTAAACAACACATACGATACTTGCACATGCTTTAAGATGTTTTTCGCAGGAAAATTTCAAACATCCAAATCTTTGCTCTTTGCAATGTTATTAGCTACAGTAATATTTAGCAATTTTATTTTCGGTTGCGACTCCACCTCCACCACCAACTCTACCAAACGGTCAAATACAAACGATTTGAAGAGAACACCAAAATTTTTTAAAGAAAACTGTACCTGCTCAACTCAGTGGCAGTGCGAGTGTTGTGCCAAAGTAAACAATGACCTACTTAATGTCCATCAAAAATGTAAGTATTGAACAATAATCAAATTTAACTGCAGTCATACATTTTTACTATTTTATCTTTTAAAGTATGTGCCGATTGGACCATATTTTCGAGTTCGTGGAACATACAGGCTAACGTACGTTTAAACGAGAATATCTTGTATACAAATACATTTTCTGCCTGGAATATACCACCATTTTGTATTCCCATATGGCCAGCTATAGCCTTGACCGGATGTATTCAAATGCATAGTATAGCGCAACATGAATTCAATACCTTGCACGGTTGTGCAAATTTAACTTTGAATTTCATAACATTTAATTTGGTGAACTTTCAAATGGGTTGCATGGATGTGGGCACCGGAGGCATTCAGTTTGTTGAGCCAAACCATCAAGTTGTTAGTATGACTTCCACAGAAAAACCGCCAGAAATTGAATTGGAAACAAATGATCTTATAAAACTTGTCACAACTACTAGGACGAATGTAGAGCCTACTATAAGAACGTCAACGATACGGCAAGACTCTTTGAGTTATTTAAGAAGTCAAAACTTTTAAACACACTGGATTCCGTTCATAGCGAAGTTTGTTATACCAAAACAAACAAAATAATTAGTAATCTTATCATAAAAAATACAATCTTTTTAAAACGCAACTTCATTAAATTTACGAAAATGTTATTACGAATCGCAACTAGCAACGAACTACTCTTAATTTCGGTTAACATATTGGTTGGTGCATATTTTTTAAACAAAAAGGTGATAAAATTTAAGAAAAACTAATAAAAATCGAAATTAAATTAATGGCCTAATTTTGTAAAACGCATTGATAAATTTAAAAAAAAAATTTAACTACAAAAAAAATTTTAAACTACAAAAAACAAACACATACAGTGACCTCTCGGTAATGTGAACTTCCAATATAATGAACTATCCATTAATGTGAACACCTATTTTTTACTGATAATAGTTGTACAATGAATTAATGTATTTAATTTTATTTTGTTTTTAATAAATATTTATTATACAGGGGTGTCACAGAAACCATGTCGGTTTTCCTGATTGTCATTTTTACAAACCAATGTTGGTTTCATTTGGTGTCATGAAACCAAGTTGGTTTTGTTAATTTCGAATGTAACTAATACCAATGATCGAATCAGCTGTTGCTCACATTTGCTTATTTGTTTACAAATTTTAATTTTATTTGTTTTGCAAAAAATAGAAAAAAATATTGTTTTCATTAAAATATCAATCAAATTAATTATATTTCATTACATAATAAAAAATAAAGAATAAGTGGCCATAAATAAATTAAAGTGACATCATCAGTTGTAGCATTTTTGTTATTAGAAGAGTCCTTAGAAAAAGTGATGAGAAAGTCTGAGGGATTGCATCACTGCTGGCCACCCCGCTAAATGTATTCACGTATGTATGTTCATTTATTTATATAAGAAACCTATTGCAGTTCGTCAGTCTAGTGGCACTGGCCACCTGAGCTGCCCAATGAAAGTAAGTATATTTTATTTTGCGCTTATGTATGTTAAAAGCTGCTTTGCAGATTTGAAACCAATTATCGTTTAAACAAGGAGGCATTTGCTATGGTAGCGATAGTCTAAAATATTCCGGTTTTTATACAAATGGCTTCGTTGCGGCTTTTATCGGGAGGATCTTATCAAATATCAGCCGGCAACGATATAAGTCGTGTATATAGTGATAATTTTAGGTAATGTGCTCAACGTAATGGATCGGTTCATTTATCAATAGTGGGTCAGATTGGAACATCATGGACATCAATTATAAATGCAGATCAATGGACTATTTTTATAATACATAAATACATAAGTACATACATATGTATATGATATCCTCTACAGTTATTTGCAAGGAGTATTATAGTATTCCATAAAATATGTGAAAATATTTCATTTATTAAGCAAACATTTTAAAAAATAAGTAAATTTACTTACATTTTTACAAAAAAAATAAAAATAAAAATACGCCCCAATTAAAACTGACAGCTGTTATGTTCTTGGTTTATTTCCAATAACAAAACCGATAACATTGGTTTCTATGACACCTAAAACCAACATCAATTCCATTCGAACATAAAAACGACAACATTGGTTTTCATGACAGCAAAGCATTTTTTCGTATCGTTTTCAAAACCAATTCTGATAACATTGGTTTCTGTGACACCCCTGATAAAGTAAATTTAAAATTAAAAAAAATCATTATGTTTGCAATAAATTATATTTTATGTTAAAAATACCAAGAGTTTCAATATTTTGTAACCTTTTTAGGCAAAAAACATATTTATAAAAAAAAAGAAATTTCTAATTGTAGCAAAATACTGAAAATGTCCGTTTTGAGTCACCCTGTTCACTGTGATATATTTGAAATAAAGTTTTAAGATGTTGGCTTCCGAGGTTTACTAGTGTCTATTTCGAATGAACTTTAACATTTTCCATAGTGCGACGTGTATTTTTCATGTGACTTGTCAGCAAATGCGTCTCATGTCAAAATCACCAATTTATATACAATTTAGAATTTTTGCTTTCATACGTACATGTTTAGTTACATTTTGGCAAGACATTTGTTTTAGTTGTTTGTCTTGCCAAAAGTGTTGTTTAGCGTTTGCTTTAGAATATTTCGCTGTAGTAAAGCATTTGAAAAATCTCTCATGTCTTGAAAGGTCTTATAAATGGTCTTGTGCAGGACACTGATATATACACAGAAGATTAAGACAAAAGATTACAGGAAGTACGGGATAAAAACTATTGTGTGCCGTGGCAAAAATATAAAAAGAACAGGTACGTCAGATGTAACTAAACACCTATACGCCTATACCTCATTTTACACCCGGGACGATCCGACCGTGACCACCAGAATAATTTTTCTGACAAGGTCAAAATTTTTTACAAAATTTTAGTAAAATAGTTATAAAAATGTTTTTTTTTTGTAATACTATTTTTTGAAGTATTTTAGTTTTGAAACATTTGTAAATTTTAATTGAATAGCTGATGTTAACAAAAATCTCTACCCAAGTAGATAGACTAGGGTGCTGATGAAGTGCGTGGCTGCACAGAAAAGTATCGGTATTTCCCCCAGCTTAAAGTCTAAGTTTAGTTTTTCTCCTCTTCTTTCGAAACTCACATTAATTAATAAAAATATTTCATTCAATAAGAATTGAAATTACTGAACTTAAGCCTGACTAAAAAGTATTTTAGTTTTTTTTATCAAACCGCTATTATGAAAGACGGTTTTTAGATGGATATGCGTATTTCTAAATTAAGTACAGTTGGTCACACAAATATCTTGCCAATTAAAATAAAGTAAATTTATATATAGTTCAGGTCACAAATATATTTTGCTTTTTTAATTCAGTATAAGTTGTAAATGTGATTCAAAATATAAGACTTTTAGCAAAACACATATTTTAATACCTCGTTTTTGTACCAAAAATTAGCTACAACTTAAAATGCATTTTAAATCTATCATAACTATTTTTCTAACCGGTCGACTTTAAAATTTTATATCTTAAACTTAAAGATTATGGTCTCACTTAGTGAACAAAAAAAACCGCAATACAAAATTCCAATCCAGTCAAAAGTTATATATTTTTGACCGCCATCTCTCGAAATGGTCCACTGTGCGTCGTGTGAAACCAGCTTGAGTTCCAACACTTTTCTTGATGTGGTAACTCTCTTCATAAGCAATTTACTTATAATACCGTTATACTATTTCAAAGACAACCTAACGGCAAACTAATTCAGCAATTAAATCAATTACACACATTTCGTTTTACTCAAAATAAAGATTTTTATTTAATAGTTTTAGCTTCTTCATAAAATAAAGAAAGCATATTACACAATAACCAAGAAATACTGTAGAATAGTAAGTATAATCAATATCAACAAGAATACAAAGTGAAGCGAATAAAAAATCCGGATGAAAATGACTTGAACACATAAAATAATAAACAGACATAATAGTATTATTATATTAATAAGTTATGAAAATTTATGAAAATTGTAGAAAAAATATATTAAATTATGTATATACGTTTTAATTATATGCAAAAAATATGTTACATTTTAGTTACATATGTTATTGGTTTGTTGTTTTTGTTTTTTAATACTATATAATTCTCAAAAACTAAAAAACAAGTTAAAATTTAGGAAGAGTTTAAATTAAATATTTAACAAAATATATGTTTGCATCTATTGCATAGAATTTAGAATATAACATTACATATGTATTACTATTTTTAATCTATAATTTAATCGGCTATTGCAGTATATGGCAAACTGCTGTGTTTAGGTTTAGTTTTATTAATAAATACTTTTATGGCTCCATTAAAATCAGCACTAACCATAACATAGCCGCAACCTTTTTTATGTTGTTCCACCAAAGGATCTGGTTGATTATTTGTTTGCTTTGAAAAAAAAAGGAATTTGTTACATCTTTGAGATTTCTGTGTTTTATAAAGAAAATTTCTGAAACATATTGCAAAATGCACTAATGGCTTCATTTCCTAAAAAAAAATGTTTTAAATACGTTTCCTTTTTTCTATAAAAATTTGCAATATGTCTTTTTTTTAATAATGAATTTCATCTGCTGAAATGCAAAATCTAACCGTATTCATAATTAATTATTGGGTATCGAAACACAATTTTTCAAACCTTTATTATAACCAGGGAAACCAAAAATATATTCTAAAAAGTGATTTAGGCGCATACAAAAACACAAAAATATGCTCCCAAAAATAAAATAAATTGCTTTATTTGTAAATGAAAATATAAAGTTTGATTATTTAATAAAAATTATTACGAAATTGTAACAATTTTAACTGTAAAGTGTTCATAAACTCAAAAAGTTTGCAAGGAGAGAGCGTTAAAAGAGAGAAAAAAATTGAAAGACAAAAAAATTCCTACAAATTATAATAGTAAAATTTTTACTTGCAAGAATTATCAAACCACCTGTTGTGTGTTTTGTTGTCAAATAAATTATTTAAAAAATGTGAAATATGAAAAAGGAAAACTGAAAACATTTTAATTTCTATGTTAAAAAACATGTACACGTATAAAAAAACAGCATTTTTCTTTATTTATGAAAGAAAAATCATTAAGCCACGTAAATTCAATTTTAATGGCAAATATTTTTGTTTGTTTCTCATATATATTCAGAGATGGAAAGTGGAATTTTTGTATTTGTTAATGAATAAAATTAAAAAAAATAGTAAATATACAAATAAATAGTAAAAATACATGAAAACTGTGTAAAGAATTTCATATTAAATGCCAATTTATAAAACAATTGCAATTTAAAATATTATCAAACAAAAAACATCAGAAAAAGTACAATTGTATCATGATTTCCATCCATGGTTCTGATATGAATAAAATTTTCTTGCAAGTTTTTACCATTAAAGCATTTATTTACTTTTTCATATTTGGGAGAGTAATTTTGTAAGTTTCTGCCTTACTCTCTCGTTGCTAGTTTCTGCTGGGAAAGTAAATAAACAGACCTATATTTTTAATTCAAAAAATAAAAATAAACTAAACAAAAGAAAGGAAACAATAAAAAAAATAACAAAGAATATCTGCCGTTTTAAAAAAAAGTTAAGGGCCTCTTAATCAAAATGCGAACTGAAATTTGTTTTTGTTTCCTGTATAAATATTCGATCGAATCTATCGTTCGCATTTACATGAGCAGGCCCTAACTTGGGTTTAAATTGCACGTACAAATTGCCATACAAATTTTTATTAAAGCAAATTATGCTAAAAATATGCGTTTAAGACTGATATATGCAAAAAAAAAATGCTTTAAAGGGTAAAATATGCATAAATATGCACTAATAAATCGATGCCAAATTTCATAAAAAGTTCTGAAATGGATAAAAATCTTGTCCATGCATTAACACGTCATACAAGAAAAAACATGCAATTGCTTATTTGGGGTTTCCCTGATCATAAGAATCAGCCGAATTAAAAATTAAAATAATTGAAACTACTTCAGTCAGTTGAAAATTTTAGTGTTTTTTTTCTCTCTCCCATCAAATTTAAAAAAGTGTAGTTACGTGATTTTGCAATTCAACTAACGATTTACAAGTTGGCCTTGTAGATCTTTTACATCTTGCAGCTTTGGTAAATTGTTGTTGCTTTGCTTTAAATTTTCCAAGATTTACTAAAGCTACAATATGTAAAAGATCTACAAGGCCAACCGTGAATTCCGCCAATGTTTGTTTTAAAAGATTCAAATATACATATCGTCGTCAAAAATCCAGAAGTATGTAATAGCACTTTTTCTAATTTTACAGGAAAATCAAAAAACCTTATAAATAATGTGAGTACAATTTTAAGAAATTATGTATTTTGGTTAATCACACGTAATCAATCAAAAACACGTTTCTGAATTTTTTGTATATATATGTATGTACATTAGAGTGGCCGTTAATTGTATGGAGACTTTTTGTTTTTTGATTTCTTCTACTCCACCACTCCCACAAAATCAGTTCAGTTTTATGTAAAAAAAATACAAAAAAAATGTCATACCGATAAGTTGCGTTTTAGTCCATTTTTCAATGTAATTTTTTGCATATGACTATCTTTTTAAAAAATCATTTTATAAGAATATGACATATGGTAATATTTTAGCTCTTCAAGTCGACAACATTAGTCTCAAAGAAAGTTTTTTGTTAAAATTAATATTTTAGAAAATAATGAGGAAAATAACCAACAAAATACCACCAATTTTATGTAACAAAATTATATTTATATGGAAATTTTTTATTTTAAGCATGTAAAATAAAAGCTTATATATATTAAACTATTTCATACATATACAGTATATATAGTCAAAATAAATCTAAAAAAATTAAAAAAAAATATAAAAAAATTACATTGAATATATGGGCCTGAGGGCCAACTTTGAGGGCCGAACGCACCCCCTAAAACACAACTTACCAGTATGAAATTTTTTTGTATTTTTTTTACATAAAACTGAACATTGAAAATTTAACAAATTATTTTTTACTTACCTTTTCATGAGATATTTCATCAGGTTCTGGTTTAATAATGGCTTCAGGGTGTGGAGCGAATATTGCACAAGTAACTGTTGCGTTATGAGCTTTAATGCCTTCCCAAAAATCGCTTCTATCACGACGTACCTAAAATTTTAAATTAAAAGTATTTTTTAAAACATTAATGGGCACCTTTCCTTTGTAAATGATATTTACTAACCGAACTTAATTTTGAATAATCATGGTTTGTTTTCCATATATAAATACACTGATTTTCAGAACCTGCGATAATATATTTTCCATCATGACTGAAAGAGGCTTTAATTTGGGATGAGGCATTAAGATAACCCTTATATTTGCACGATAAATTTAAATCTCTCAAATCGTATAAACGAACTCGGCTATCGTTAGATGTTACTAAGATTTTATCTTCGCCCGGCATTGGTTCAATGCCGCTTATTTTACGACCTATGCGATTTTTTCCACGTGTTGAGCGAACGTGTATCTGTGTATGGTATTTTAACTGATCGGTATTATAGAAAATACAGCGACCATCATAGGAACCGACAACAGCAAATTGGCCGTTTTGACAAAAGTTTGCTGCCGTTATTAGTTTCGTTTGACCGTCAACTTCATTCCATAAGGCTACCTTTTTATCCGGTATATTCCACAAACGCAGCTTACCATCTAAACTGCCACTCAGGAAATAGCGATCGTCACGTGGATGAAATGCTATGGCCGTGACAAAATCTATGTGCTGAAAGCAGCATAGACACTCTTTACGCGATATATGCCATAAACGTACTGTTTTGTCCATGGAACTTGAAAGAATAAAGTAGTTTTTCGACCATGACACATCCAATAGGTCGGAAGTGTGGCCGATATATGTGCAAAATGATTTAGGCATAAACGGTCCAGTGCATTTTTCAGCCGCTGTTGCCATTGCCATGGCTTCTTCGGCAGATTGCTGAGATACCAACGATTCTTGTGAAGGCGTTGGTGAGGATTTTTGATCAGCATTGTACTTTGTACGCATGTCCTAAAAATGTTGGAAGAAAATATTATTGAAAAGTATTTAATTATAATTAAATAAAATGTATGTGAGACGGAAGGGTGCTGTTGGTGGAGGTAATTGGTGCGTTGACTACAAAGCAAACGACGGTATTTGAGAGCTATAGTTAGGGGGCAAATTACGGCACTCGTTATCGAACGAAATTACGAAATATTTCAATGGAGTTTATATGGAAATATTTCGAAATTTCGTTCGATAACGAGTGCCGTAATTTGCCCCTAGATCTTTGCTAGACCAAATTTTATCAAGGTCATAGAAGTTAGAATAAGTTATTTCAAAGCTATTTGGATGTCAATGTTTATCACTTCAATAATGACAAATTACTTTGGATTTAGGAAAACGTTAAACATGATTTCACTTCATGTAATGATTAAGAAGGTATTCAAATTGTAAACTCTTTGAACTATGTATTTGATTTTTTTTTTGTAATAGGTATGGACTAGTGATGCACGGATATTCGTATTCGAATTGCCGAATATTTGGTCATTTTTAGACATTCGAATTCGCTATATTGAGGCGAATACGAATACGAATATTTTTTCAAAAAAATTAAATTAAATAAATAAATGCATAAATTCTAAACGAAATTTAAATAATAGACTGAAAATAAATTTTCATTAAAATTTTTATTGAAATTTGTGCTTTGTATCATTTTAAAAATACATTTAATGACGATCATTAAAATTTTGGGTAGTTTTTATTAACTTTAAAGTATGCCAACAGAAGTGTGAAGTTCTTTTTCATTAACATTCATTCATATATCATTTTGCAGGCGTAAACACAGAACTCGACTTTAATGTCTATAAATTTCACACATAATATTCGTATTCGTATTCGCGAATATCGTTTCAAATATTTGTATTCGCATTCGCGAATATCAAAATTTGGCATTCGTTACATCACTAGTATGAACATACTTGATATCTTTTAATAATTTCTATTATTAATAAAATATATGACCAGCAATTAATTTGTATTTTGTATTTTAAATACCACCAGCCATGTATTTTGCGCAACTCATGATTAGTTTCTATGAAATGTATGTACTTTAGCTTACTTGGAAAAACGGGTACGCATCTTTAAGAACCCAAATTCGCAATACTTTATCTTGGCCGGCAGTGGCCAAAAGACGCCCACATGAACTGAATTTCATACACCAAACTGCACCGGTATGTTCTCCAGATAGATCCTTTATAAAAATAAATCAAAATAGTTTATAAATTTACATTGAAAAATAATTTGACTATTACTGTCATTCTGAGCAAAATATACATACTTGTACGTGCTGTAGCTTCGTAAATTCATAAGGACCTTTATTGGTTGAAGAGGCTTTAATTTTTATATTTTGTTCAGGATTCATTACATCAACTATATCGGCCACATCTTCTTTATGGCGTGCATGGGATACCTCGGATGCCAGTGATTTGGCTTTATCGACTGTCTTTCGCATAGTTGAACCGAAAAATCTTTTGATTCTGGCAGTTTTTCTTTTCAAACGACTGCCATCTTCAGCTTCGCCTTCTTCTTCATCCTGCGGCTGACCTTCGCTACTTGGTGGTATGCCAATAATACTTTCGTCATCTGATTCTTTTTGTATAACTTCTAAATGTGATGTAAGTTTAAGTATATGCAAGGACAAAGGATTCCAACCCTCGGGTACAGGCGGTGGCCTTACTTCAGATAATGGCATCGTTTCCCCAGTTTCCAAATTCTTTACCGGCACTTGTTCGAGTATTTCGAAATCGGTTAATTGCTTGCCAGAATTTGTTCGTATACGTACATCAATATTCATTTGTTTCAATACATCTTCATCGCCCGCCGATTTACGACGTTCCTTATCACTGCTAGTTCGATATATAAGAGATGGATATCTATATATGCGTATAAGATAGACAAAATGGTAAACTATGAAAGTTTTTTTATTATATTTATGTATATGGATATGTTAACACAACACTGAGACTACACAATGAGTTTTATGCGACTAAACGACAATTTGAAGTACATATGTATACGCAATTTAATATAAATATTAATACAACTACGGTTTAATAACACTTTCCTAGAGATGAGAATCGCGTAATCTTGGTATTGTACGGTTTAATAACACTTTCCTAGAGATGAGAATCGCGTAATCTTGGTATTGTTAAAAATAATAATTGAGTCCTAACTAAATAGCCTGATTTTACGATAAAAAACCCTGAATTTTAATACCAATAAAAAAAATTTGTTAATGGAAAATATTTTAATGGGACAAAATTACAAAACATGATCAAATTATAATCATTCGGGCTTAAGTCCAGTAATTTCAATTCTTATTGAATGAAATATTTTTATTAATTAATGTGAGTTTCTAAAGAAGAGAAGAAAAATTAAACTAGGCCCACTTCACAGCACCCTACTCTATCTACTTGGGTAGAGTTTCTTATTAACATCAGATATTTAACGCAAATTTTTATGAAACGGAATATGAAAAATGATTGTTGTGTATGCAATTGATTTACCTTTGGTCAACACATTTATAAGTATGTATCACTATTCATTTTCTGTGTTCTCCATTATTTCATTTATCTATTTAGGTTAGCACGAAGTTATATTACTCTACCTAAGTATGTTTAACTATTCTTGCTTATCTTTTGCGATCATGACATCAATTATTTTTACTTATTACAAATTATATTCAGGATCAAAAAAATTATTTTTTTTTAACAAAGAATTGAGTTTGAATCTATTTTGAAAAATGTAAGTTTTTGTAGTTACGGACCATCAATATGTTAATAGATTATTTGCCGTTTCCTATAACTGTGACTTTCACTGATGACAGTGTAAGTCTAAAACCATTATTATTAAATTGGTCAAGGGTAATATAAAAACGAAAATTTTATTTAGTTTCAACTGTCCCGTTGTCAGTCTGTAATCAAATCTTGCAAATTAAATTTGATCCATTTCCCGCTTTCCGATTGAGATGAAATGAGGAATATGGTCGACAGAAAGTTAAAACGGGTACAAGGGTCCAAAAAAATAAATTTTTTCCTCGAAAGAAATGAAGCACGGGAAAGCATTTCTAAAAGCGAAATGATAAGTTAATTACCAAAATGCCCAGAAGATGTGCTGCTGTTTTGAAAAATAATGGATATGCTATTAATTATTAAAATAGATTTGAAAATTATAATAAATTAATGTGAGTTGCTTTAGTTTTTGCCATGTACACATGAATTATTTTTATTTTCGTGTTCTTTTTTTTCTAAGGAACACAATTAATTCCCGCGTCATTAGTGGCACTCAGCATGCCTATCGTAAAGGCAGATCTGTTGAGAGTGCGCCTCATGACGTGGTTGGTGTTATAGAGAGAGGACTGCAGCACAAGGATTACATACTGGCTGCATTCTTAGACATTGAAGGAGCCTTTAACAACATAAGTATAGAGGGTATTAGGGAGTCGCTGGAGACTATTAGGGTTCACAACTTTCTAGTGGAGTGGATAATTATCATGCTTAAAAGCAGAATCATCAACTCGAGTATGGGAAGAGAAAGCCTGAAGAGATTAGTGACACGAGGTACACCACAGGGAGGAGTTTTGTCACCTCTATTGTGGTTGTTGGCAGTGAACGCAATTCTTAGGCGTTTTGACAGCAGCGGACCGAAGTTTCTTCCCACTATCAGTAAAATTATGCAGTCGGCGTTGGGCGATCTATCCTCATGGGCCAGCAGGAGTCAACCCAGAGAAAACCGAGCTAGTCCTCTTTTCCAGGAGATACAATGTAGAAAGCTTTGTACTATCCAGGATGGGAGGGGTGGAACTGAGACTAGCAGAGGGGGCTAAGAACCTGGGTGTGTTCTTGGAAAATGAACACGGAGGAAAGGGTAAAGAAAGGGCTAAATGCCTACTACGCATGCAGGAACTCCATAGGTGTATGCAACCGAAAGTAGTAAACTGGATTTACCCATCGGTTGTAAGGCTGGTATTGAGGAGGCATTGAGGAAGGAAAGTCACAGATTACTAGCTAAAGTTCAGAGATGTGCCTCGATGGGCATCACAGGTGCTCAGAGGAGCACACCTCAGACTGCCTTGAACGTCATTCTTTATACTTCCTATAGACGACTTTGTGGTGGGAACGGCGACCAGAGGTCTCCTTAGACTCGTAGAAACAGGTTTGGTGAGGACAGGAATATCAGTTAACACATCGATCTTAAATAACATCGGTTTTGGTGATCAGGGTTTACGGACTATAAGGTCGCTGAAATCGATTTTAGTAGAACACCCTTAATGGTCGGACAGATCGGTGAAACTAGCGATAGGTCATTACTATAAAGAACTCAGTAATTGGGTAGAAAGCAGGACCATGGCGAAGTAGGGAGAATTGTGGTCTCGAGGAGTTTTTGGCCAAAACTAGACTCAGGGAGATCTAAACTACTACTGGACATGAATAGGAAGGAGATGCGAATCATGATAGGCGTGTTGACAGGTCACTGCTCGGTCAGAGCAACAACCAGCATTTGAGAGACTGGCATTCCAGATGTTTGGAGGATGTGCGGGGATAAAGAGCCATTGCCCGAAGCTGCCCGAAACGTCTGCTCAGCCTAGATGGCTGAGCAGACGTTTTCATGAAAGCATTACTGATGTCGGGAAGTGTAAACTAGAGGGCGTCAGGGGCTTTATCATGGGAATTCGGTGGCTTAGTGATGGGTAATAGGGTCACTTCTGGCTGCAAATGGGAGGGTAAATATTACTTTTTTGGGCAACAGAAGGGAATCACAATGGACCCAGTTAGGCCTCCAAGTGGATGTGCGGTAAAGCACCACCCTTCCTAACCTAACCTATCCTATCTTTTTTCTAACTAAATAAAATTTTTACAAAAATTTAATGGTAAAAGGTCAATACAGCACTAAAGGTTGTAATAGGAACTGCTAAACCCATTTAATTATTTTCGTTTTTACAATACTGCTATGGAATTGTAATAATACTACCTCAGTTGGTTTAGTTTTTGCCACTAGTATATATATGTGTGTGTGTAAACATCTCACAACTTAAGAAAGGTCTAACGGATTGGATGCAAATTTGCGCAATTCGAAATATGTTGACTTCACTTATGTGTCGTAAGTTGGTGAATCGATACAGTTCCATAGATTTCGAATATAAGATTTTTAGAAAACTGTTTTTTAAGTCCGTGAAAACAACATGAGCTGGGCAAAAAATTGGAACATTAATATATTTCATTTTTATCTTTGGCACTATTATTATTTTAAAAATATGCTTGAAGGACAAAAATAACAATCATACATTGGAAATATGTTGCATTAAAATAAGGAACGATCCAAAGTAACGCAATATAAGGTACAGGTTAATTAAAGATGCTTGAATTACTTAATTTCTTTATTGAATGAGGGTTTTATATGTATTGTTTTATCATAAATATGTTGCAAAAATGTCGACCGATATTGATTTTTGAAACCGAGTATTTTTTTAACATACATACACATGTTTTCTTCCTTACTTTATTAGTATAATAAAAGCGCAAGAACAATGTGTATTACATATAAATATCGTAAAAAATATTTCTAGGATATTTTGTTCAGTTTTTATTCTAAAAAACTTTTTTACAAATAAGCCCAGGGAACACATAACGGCAGTCCATATCACACAAAATTTCAAAACTATTTTCAATTGAGTTTATGTGGAAATATTTAAAAATTTCGACCGATATCGAATGACATAATCATCCCTAGGTTTACATTTTTTAATTCTTTATGAGAGAAACGACAAAGACATATGTACATACATATATTTACATACATATATATCGATTGTATACCTCGCTATAATACATACATACTTATAACTTTAATAAAAAAGCAATGAATGAAACAATTTTATCTTTAGCTGTACAATTTTATAGTTAAACCAAATCACACCAACTTGATTTTTAAAATCCAAGGGGTATTGACCAAAGCTGTCAATTTATAAACAACAAAAACGTCAACTAGATTTCTGTAAACAAATAGGAAAGATACAAATTAATTTACATATACATACATATCTGTATTTTTTATTGTAGGTTCCAGCAAATTTGTTTTTTATATATTAATTTGGTCGGGCGAAATTGCAAAAATTACCAATTTTACTCTTGCTGACGTGAGTTATTTTATGCCAAAACGTTTGGTAGAGGTTCTCAAACGTAATGGATATTCATTCCACTTGATATTAATTTTTTTTAATAAACAGTGAAACCAAAAAAGCAATAAATTCTTTTTAGAGCTATGCTCTTTATGGCAGACATAGGAGCTAGTACATGAAAAATAATGGAAACTACTACTTATAAATTTATTTTTGTTTTGATTTCTTTGTACTTAAAATCAGAGTACGAAAATAAACGAAACAAAAATTTTTTGATTTTGTTTTGTTTCGTTTTGATTTGATTCAATTGATTAAAACAAAAACAAACCAAAAACAATGAGAACGATTGCTCATATTTTGTGCAAAAAATTATAAATGTTGTAACCCTTTATCTCAAACAAAATTTTCTAAAATTCAAAAAGTTTTTAAAAAAATATGGACCACAAAATCTCATTTGGTGTTTATCAAACATAGTGGGGAAAATTTTCTTTTATAAGTTAGAACCAACATTTTGATAATGAAGCCACAAATAGCCTGCATGAGTTCTCGCCTGGAGTGTATGAATACGACGATGCTGCTGCTACTTACCACTTCAAGTATATGATGTGTGTACTTAAATACACATTTAAGTCAATGTTAATTCAGTTTTATCACAAGATTTAAATAATAAAAAATGAAATAAATAATGAAAACTAACATCTAAATTTAACATTTAAGAAATTTTTATTCGACGTATTGCCAGAAGTTTATTTTAATTTGGAATTTATTTGGTGGTGGTTCAGCATTGTCAGTATTTTTCATTTTGCCTTATAATTGCTTTTATTGTCATCTATTTTTTATTATTTTTTTTTGTGATTTTCTAAAATATTATTATTTGTGAATTCTCAAATAGTTTTAGAAAGTCTGTGCGTAAGATAAGAGGTTTGTGAATGTTCAAAATGTGTGGTTGAAGTATACTTATGATTTGTTACAGCAACAATGAAATATGCATTTCAACAACGCTAAACCACTAGCAAATAAATTTAAAATTTTATGTTTTACGATAGACGTTACCTACTGAATTCAAAATTTAACAATATTTGTAATGTAATTACAAAATAAAAAAATATTTTTGTGGCTTTAATTTAATGTTTTATTATATTGGCGATATTTGGCGATATTCGAGAAGTCATTTGGTGAGGAGGCTGAAAATAAATCTGACAACGCTGACTATAGTAGATGTTGTAGCTGAAGAAGAACAAGATCAGTGTTGTGAACTTGGTGCGTTTCGCACCATTTTTGGTGCTTTTTGAAGTTTTTTGTGCGAAAAATTTCTTAGTTGGTGCGTGGTGCGCTTTTTTTAATTTTGGTGCGTTTTTTTTCAATTTTTGGTGGCACCAACGTAAATTAAACACGACACAGTCGTTAAGCAGCTCTGGGTCGGGGAACATCTCTCGCGTCATCGTAATTATTTCTTAAGTGCGGTCAGGCTTGTGTGTGTTGTTTGGCCTTCGAGAGTTTTTCGTCTCGCTCGCACTGGTTGACTGATCTGCCACGGATAACCGTATAATCTTGCAGTTTTTTGTGGAATTTCTTTAACAACCACGTTGCCTACTTCCTATGTGAAGGCATAGGTCGTGTACAGTCAGTCACAAAACCTTTTAAAATACTGTTAATACCATCTTGGGCATATGGTCTACGTTACTCCGCCCATATTTGTGCAACACCATATTATGCAAATTTACTTTGCATTAATATGTTTAATAAATAAGTAAAATAAATAAACACGACAGTGGGTTAAAACTGGAAAATTTTTGTTGTGCAACTTTTACCTACTTCCTGATAGTGTTAATTACCATATTAATAGTACTGATGTTTACAAAACATCACAATTTGAAATTAAATCTTTTTTATGACCCTATGATAACAATAATGATGAAAATATTAGCTTTATTAATTTGGAATAATTAATTTTTGATCTCTTGTTTAAAAGTTTTAAGCAGAATTTATAAAATTAATGTAAAAAAATTTATAATTTTTTACAAATTAATGTGTGTGCCCTTAATTGTGAAACTTGAATAAGTCATATATTTCTTTGGTCGAGATATTCAGAATATTACATATGAACAAACCCAAAAATGAACAAAAAAGAAGATACTGACAACTTAAGCGCTATTTACAGTGTGATAATAAAGAATAGCTAAAACCATCTTTCTTAGTATTGTAAATTTTTTAGTTCAAGTAAACTTGTATATTTTTATTTTTTTGATGTTTTAATAACAACACAAACTCGATTGTCAGTAAGTTTATCTTATTATGTACATAATTTTATATACGCTTTTGATGTTAAATTTTTAAATTTTAATAAAACAGACAAAATCCCCTGAAGAAGTGAACATAATAAAATTCACGAAACGTCGGGAAAAATATGTAATAAAAATTGAGTTTTTATTGACATATATGGCCTCACCAGCTAAATAATAAAAATAATTCAATTCACAACAAATTTGATTTGGCCGAAAATATAAAATAACAAATCCAAAAATATTTTTTTATTATCCGACAGTTCAATTAACCTAAAAAAATATAATTTACAAAAAAATAATATAATACTTTTTATGCAAAATTATAAATTCAATAAGTATTTTAAAATTAAAAACAGAAATTCTTAGCTTGGTGCTTTTTTTTTGTAAATGGCGCACTTTTTTCTCCATTTTGGTGCGTTTTAAAATTTCAAAGTTGACAACGCTGAACGAGATACATACAAATACTCTCAGATAGTATCTGCCTCTCTCTCTCTCTCTGAATTGAACAATAAACATTTTTTACAATGCAGAAGAAACGGTGGCTCAAGCTTGGAATAGTAAATTCCGCTAATGTTGTTTAATTAAAAAGTATGGTAAACGATAAGACAGGGTTTTCTTATGGTTATAAATCCTATATCATTTAACAGTACACACAAGAAATTTCAAAGTCAAAGCATTTGTGATAGCTTCCAACTATGACTTACATACGTAATTCATAGCGAAAGTATCATTTCACTGACGTTAACAAACTAATTTAGTAACAAATTTTTTACAAAATATTAAAGTTATTCTAACAGGCATATGCTGACACAGTAACAATAGTCACAATGGTTATAATTAGTATCCAAAGTTATCAACATAGAAAATTGGTATTCTGATAAGTTTATATCGTAACAAAAAACAATAAAGGTATTCATTTCAGGTTTTTCTCGTTGGAAAAATTAAAAAATTTAATTTTGTTGACAACAAACACAGGAAAAAAAAATTCACAAATTTTTTTCAAATTTTTTTCCTGCGTTTGTTGTAAAAAATTATATTTTTCCATTTTTCCAACGAGAAAAAAATGAATACCTTTTATAAAACTATTATATACAAAAAAGTAGGTAACAAAAATTTATTTAAAAAAATTTGTAATTCGATTTGATATTAAAGTTCGCTAAAAATTAGAAACGAACCCTTAGATTAATTTAACATTGCTTAAATGAATTTTATTGCAAAAAATAGCGAAAATTCGCGAAAAATTGCAAAATTGCAAACAAGCCTTACAATTGCTTAAAAGTGCCTAATATTGCAAAGATTACTAAAAATTCGGAAAAAATTCGAAATTTATGAAAATTCGCGAAAGTTTCTAAGATTAAAAACGATTGCGATTAAAAGGCGGTCAAACTGTAAAAAACCAAAAACTGTCAAGAAATAACTTATCGCGAAAATTGCGAATTCTCGTGATGTTCTCCATTTTTTTAAGTTTTTAGCGTTCCTTATAATATTTTTGGAATTTTTGGTCTCGTTTTTAAATTTTGCAGTTTTTCGCAAATTATGACTATTTTCGCGATTTTTAGCAAATTCTTTGCTTTTTTACAGTTTTGCCGAATGTGTATCACTATAAGACTTGTCCATCTTCTTAATGTATACAAGTTTTTGCGAATTTTTTGTAGTAGAATTAGAATTTTTTGCAATTCTAACAATTTTACCTAACTTAAAATAATTTTACAGTTTGTTTTCACTTTTGCAATTTTTCGCAAATTTTCGCTAATTTTTAATGTAAAAGTGATCTTGGATTTTATAATTCTGCATTAATAAATAAATATAGTATTTTGCCTTCAACAATTTTTTTTTATTAAATTTTATTAAAAAATATTTGACAATTTTTTCACCACATTTGTTGAATTATTTTTATTACCTTTTAACTAGGGATGTAACGATACGCCGTTTTACCGATCCGATACCGATACCGATACTCAAAAAGAAATATCGCCGATACCAATTCCGATACCGTTCCGTTCCGATACCGTTACGCATATTGAAATTTAACTCAAGTTAAAATTAACAAAATTCAAGTAGAGTAATTCTTTTATTATACAAAATTACAGTGCAAGAGATTATTAATATTTAAAATTGATATTTGAATTTATTCTGAAATTAACAAAAACAAATAATTTTTTAACAAAATACATACATGATTTAGCATTTAGAGAACACTTCACACTATGATGCAAAACTTTTGATATGTTATTTCTCTTAGTTGTTAAGCAAAAAAAAACGTTGAAAATTGAATTGCTTGTTCAAAACAGCTCTAAAAAATCTAAAAATATCGCCGATATCGATATATCGGCACATCAGAATTATCGCCGATATATCGGAATCGGTATCGGTATCGGTTACTTCCCTAGTTTTAACCGGAACAAATAAAAGTTACAATAAAATAACAAAAATTCGGATAGAAATTTATTATTACCAAATTGCCAGAATAAAGCTGTAAAATCTAAATTATCTACTTGCAAAATTGTACTCTGAAATTATCACTGTGATAAGCAGACATGATTTTTATTTGCCAATGTTTTTAAATATGAAAAAAACAGAACAGTAAAGTTTCACTGAAAACTTATCTTAATTTGAACTCATCAGGTCTTCACTATTTTTTGTATTTAATTACAACAACTAACTAGAAAACTAACATACCTGGTAGCACTTCCTAAACTATTGGAGCCAGTACCTGCCAATTTAGGCCTTTGAATATTTTCATTTAATATACGTTCAATACGTTCAATTTCTTCTTGAGAGGGTCCTTCAGCTTTATTAGATGCTTCATCACGTGGTTTTACCACATAACCACCTTGGGTGGCTTTATAAAGGTTTAGGCTTTGTGAAGGGTCAATGGAACTATAAATGAAATTTTTATTGATGGTTGTGATTTAGCATTTATTTTTTTATTGTTAACATTTGTACCTGACTCGTCCGGGAGCGGAATTACTTTTAGCTGAATTTGATGGGCTTGGTTTAGAATACACCGAAGTCGAACTATTACCCAAAGAGTGCGACATGCGATTGATAGAACTGGTAACAGCAGCGGTTGTGACGGGACGCGATTTGCTAGCTGAAATTTGACTTAACGAAGTACCCGATGCTGAGACAATTGTATTGCTTGAAGCATTTACCGAAGAGCAAACAGAGGAAACTTTACCGCTTAAGGCACTAATGCTACTGAATCCACCAAGCGACATGTTCATATTCGTTGATGTTGTTATGCTACTACCTTCATCAAGACTGCAACGAGCCATGCGAGCGTTTTTCAAAGATTTGGTTTCATTCCAACTCTTCTCGATTTCTTTAGCTAAGTCGTCACTCAATTTCTGTTGCACATCACGTACGCTCTTTATGGATTTTGTATCACTATCGGTATCAGTATCGGCGGTTGGCAACCGCATTCCCTCAATCATATAATAGTGTTCGGATGAACTTGTAGAACCCTTCTTCGATTCTTTTTTCTTGCGTCGGGGTGGTGCAATAGGTCCACTAGCCGTTATTGAATCTGTAGTCTTAGAATGTGCCAACTTTGTGCTAGCTATAACATCAGGTTCCTGCAATATAAACTGATTTTCCGATGGCACTTGACTCACAATACCACCAGCGCTAACAGCAGACTGTTGCAAAGTTTTGCTACTGTTTGTTTCTGTTCGACTAGATGGTACACTTGGTGATTTAATGTTGACAAAAGTATTTCCTGATGCTGCTGCTGCAGCTGAAGATGAATGCTTTTGTTGTATACATTGTTGCTGCTGCACTGGAAATTGCTGTTGTAATTGCTGCTGCAGTTGTTGTTGGCTACTACCGCTACTGCTTGTATTAGCAAAATATTCACGATCAATACTCATTGCTGAAGGATCAATACTGCCAGCTAATATCCGTCCAACACGACCCAAAGATGTAATGCTTTGAACACTCATAGCGTCATTTTCCACTACTTTAAATGGATGTGTTGGCCTCGCAAACACCCCATCTGTCGAACTATTCTATTGTATGCAACGCCACAAATCACAAAGAATAAAAATAAAAAGAAATAAGACAAGAATAGATTTGATTAAACTCTTTTAATGGTAATACTAAAAATATACCTGAGAATCAGGTGTTAATGTGTTTCCTGGATTTTCATCATCATCATTTTGCATTCCCTGACGCAATTCGCGAAAACGATCTCTTATATCTCTGGTAGTATTACTCTAAATACATTTTATTTGTATTGTATGATTCATTGATTCATTTCAAATTAATTACAATAAAGGCAATTGTCGCAAAGGCGTGTAGAAATTATCATAGAAGTGTATATTGAAAGACAGACAGTCACAATGATGGTTTAACATGAAAATATACAGAAAATTAAAATAAACCAAAAATTAATTAAATAATAAAACAAAATGTTAATATAATGAAAAGTTAATGATTTTCTGTACATAATACAATAATGCTCACTGAATTGCTTCACTTCCTCTTCCCGATACAGAAAATTTATTTTTCATAATTTCAAAGCCAAATAAATGTTTCAGCACACGCATTATTAGTTGTGTTCGAGGACGGAAAAGTTTTTACAAATTTTTACTGAACTTTACTATATTTTACACTCGTTTACACAAAATACATTAAATGAGAACAAAAATTGAGAGAGTGAAATGTCAATTCTTGCAAATTGCAAAATTGCAAATTTTTACTGCAGAAATTTTTCGTCAAAAACAAATAAATTTAAAAAATTAAAATCCCGACTACATAAAAAAACTGAAAAGGAATGAATAAATCACTATGTTCCGCACAACTGGACTTATTTCTTTTATATTTTTTTTTTCTTTTCAGTTGTTTTTATGTAGTCGGGTTATTTTGATTTTGTTAAATTTATTTGTTATTTTAAACTATTTAGTGTCCCGGCAACTCTTATGAACAAGCATATGTATGTATTTATGTATATGTACATATTTTATATGTATGTACATAATATATTATATGTATATATATTTTTGTAAATTTTTTAAATTTCTTATTCCTAATTAAATTTAAAAATTTTTGTAATCCCCCTTTAATTTCCTTTACTTTATACCCCACTCGATAAGTTTGGTAAAAAAAGTTTTCGTGTTGCACCTACATATGTAAGAACCCTTGGGTTCTTAAAAAGAATATAACGATACCCTAATTGTCGAAATCCATCCAGCCGTTTGGGAGATACGTGGTAATAAAGAAATTTACAAACATACATACGTACATAAAGGGTCCGCCATCTAACGTTTTTTTCAACTAGTGCTTATTTCGCTAAGTGGGCTTGCGATCGACTTACAGAAGATTTTGCCAAAAAAAAATCATATTTTCAGATGAAGCTCATTTTGATCTTGGCGGGTATATAAACAAGCAAAATTGTCGCATTTGAGGCACAGAAAACCCGCATGCATACATTGAAAAGCCGACGCACCCAAAACGAGTCACTGTTTGGTGCGGATTTTGGTCCAGAGGCCTAATTACGAAAATGAGCAAGGAGTGGCCGTTACAGTCAATGGCGATCGTTATCGGGGCATGTTGAACGAATTTTTGTTCACAAAAACTGAAGAGGAGGATATTGGCAACATTTGGTTTCAACAGGACGGCGTTATCTGGCGGACCCTTTATATACAAGGCGCGAAAAACATAATAACCCTTCTTGGCAGTCTGGTAAAAAGTAAACAAACAAAAGTAAGCAAACGAAAAGTGTAAAAATTTTTTAAAAAGCTAAATAAAAATTGTGGAAGTCATTAAAAAATAATTAATTTAAAAAGCATAATAATAGGTTTGTTCATTTACGAAAAATTGTTACGAATTTGTAACAATTGTTACTGGAAAGTGTTCATTAACTCAAAAAGTTTTTAAGGAGAGACAAAACAATTCCTACAAATGTTTACTGTTGTGTGTTCTGTTGTCAAGTTAATTATTTAAAAAATATCTGAAAAAGGAAAACTGAAAAATTTGCATTTCTTTGTTAAAAAAACATGTATACGTATGTAAAAGAAAGTAAAAAAATTTTAATTAGCATTTAGGGGTTACGTTTTTTTGGGCAAATGTTTGACAAGTGTGACCGTAGCTTTAATCTATTGTTTTTCTTTCATTAAGTGCTAGTTTTTTACTAGTTGGTTAAACTTAGTTTAACATACGTTTGAGTTAACCAAGAAACAAAGTTAAACGGGTTTTAAGCGTTCAAGCATTAAACACATTCACCACAGCAAGCTACCGACTACGAAATGTCAAAAATAGAATACACGTGTTTATATGAGAATGATTATTTTGACGACAGCAAGGCAACATGGCGGCAGGTTGTTGTCTATGCTGATTTTGTCGTTGTAGTCCAATTAAACTAATTTCTATTTCTTTGGGTGCAATGAGAAAATTCAGTGTTACCACCATAATACAAAATGTTGAATGAGTGACATCGTAAAATTATTTCATATTATTTAACAGAAACAATAACCAAAAGTTGATGTAAAGAATAAATTGATTCATTTTTATACGTTTGCGTCATATCAGTACATTTCGAAAGAGTAATTTAATTTTTATAAATGCGAAATATTTGAAGGTGGCAATACTGAACTATGTATTTATACTTAAGTATGAGTTACAGATGGTGCTGCTGCCGTCTCCAAAATAATTAAGTAGCTGGCTACGAGGCGACAAATGCTGCTAGCGGCATTTGAAGTCGTGTGTTCGTGTAGCCTGCTGTGGTGAATGTGTTTAATGCATCATGCTGTTTTTCAGTGATGGATTAACAGTTGTCAATTTAGCTAGAAATGCCATACTATGTCTTCAATATAGATATGGCATTCTTGAAAATATTTCATATAAATAGGGCAACACTTAAGACGCGATATGACAATTCTTTATATTAAAAAACTTCAATAAGTGTTTTCTGAAATTTTGATGAATTAAAAAAAGAATAATATGGACTTAAAAATATTGATTTTAAATCCAACGAAATATTTGAAAGAATTAAAATTCATTACACATATGTATGTATAAAAATGATCTCCTTTATTTTTCCAACAATTATCCTATCCAAGTTATTAAAGGTTTCATAGGCCGGGTTTACATCTGTGTGCCAAATGCAACACAAGCGTAAAAAAACGTAACCAACTAATTAATTATGAAAAACTATTTGATTCAGACATATATTTATTAAGTTAAACAGTTTCATACATATGTAATTAATAGACAATTTTATAAAATCCAAAATGAGTGCAAACTGTTTAAATCAATAAATACAGGGTGGCCCAGAACGACCGAAGTGGTGTGAAATCCTTATAACTTTTTATTTAAGACATATTTTTTTAGTTTTTTGTTTTTTAAATACATTAAATTTATAGGGAATATTTTAAGATTAGTTATTAAAAATTGTATCCCGCAAGTGGTGGCCATTTTCTGCTTCGCACAAATGTGCTCTTTCCAACACATTTTCAATGACCTTTCGCAAAACTTCCGGTGTTATGTTGTTAATTTCGTCTCGAATATTGGTTTTTAATTCCTCAATAGTCCTAGGCTTATTAAGATAAACTTTCCCTTTTAAATAACTCCAAAGGAAACAGTCTGGAGCAGTTAAATCCGGGGAAAGCGGAGGCCAATTAAAATTGCTTCTACGCGAAATTATTTTTTCACCAAAGATGTCGCGTAAAAGAGCCATTGTGGCCCTGGAAGTGTGCGCTGTGGGTCCATCCTGTTGGAACCATCCCCCTTATTGTGATTGGCGATTTTGCGGCGAAAGTCAGACGTATTGTACTAGATTAAAGAAAAATTTAGCTTGTTGTCTTTAATCAACTACAAATAGTCGAATTTGAAGTCGAAAAACGCCAACCACGATAAGGCCCCATATTTGCGGATGGTTTTCCACGGTTGGCTTTACAAAATTTTCCAAGATGGCCCGATATCGATCACCATTGATGGAAATGGCGACACTTCGTTCATTTTCAAAAAAATATGGGCCAATGATCCTTTCTGAAGAAACACCGCATCAAACAGTATACTTAACTGGGTGTAATTGTCGTTGATGAAGTACTCTCGGGTTTTCAATATCCCATATCCTAAAGTTTTGTTTGTTAACGAGGCTTCGTCACTCATAACTAAGTTATGAATAATGGAAATGGAAAGAACACATTTGTGCGAAGCAGAAAATGTCCACCACTTGCGGGATATCATTTTTAATAACTAATTTAAAAATATTCCCTATAAATTTACTGCATTTAAAAAACATAAAATTAAAAAAATATGTCTTAAATAAAAAGTTATAAGGAATTTACACCACTTCGGTCTTTCTGGGCCACCCTGTATATGTCTGGATCAAAAAGTTTTTTTTAATTAGTAATTAGTTGGTTACGTTTTTTTGGGCAAATGACACACAAGAAATGTCAGATGTAAACTCAGCCTTAATCACTTAAATCTTCGTCGTCATAAGAAATGTCCATTTTATTTATGTACGAATGTATTTATTAAAATTTTCAGTAAAACTGTTTTTTTTTCAATTGCGTAATATTTATTTTATATGTACATATGAACATATGTATGTATATTTATCATTTGACACTTCTAACTTGAGTTTAACTGGGTACATATGAACATATGTATGTATATTTATCATTTGACACTTCTAACTTGAGTTTAACTGGGCAATGTTGCCCAGTAGACCACTACACTTTTAAGAATTAAATGGCTTTCCAAATATTTTAATAAAAAAGTGAATAAGCACCACTTCCTAAAACATTGATTTAAGTGCTTTGGAAAAGTGGTTAATAACCACATCCACGGGTTGGCAAAAACATACCACTTCGCTCCAATGACACGCTAATGTAAAACTCACTACTTTTTGCTCGGAGTTTGAAGTGCTTCGTATTAGTAGTTGTGGTGCTTTTTCTACTTTTTTTCATCACTTTTTTTGATGGGATGTTAATAACAAAAGCACTTGTAATATAAATTTTTTTTTCATCTCAAAAAAAAAAAAGCACACAGGGTTCCGGCTACTTAATCAATAACTATATTTATTCGATTTCTATTTTGTTATAGTATGCCTTTTGTTATAAATAATAAGTATTATTTAAGTTAGTTACCTTAGTTTATATAAAAAAAATTTTGTAATATGATTTTCATTAATAAATAATTACTTAATCAACTAACATGGTGTCAAGTGTTGGGTTCTCGAAAAAATGTTTTATATAAAAAAAATTTTTTTTTTGAAAAATCTAGGCGCACGATAGTGCGCCAGGCCAAGTTCCGGCCAATGCACGCAGTGTGTATATTTACAGGAAGCCATTCGAGCTTTAGCTTTTTAGCCCCCTCATAACTTTCCCCGCAATCGTAAAATTATAAAATTTAAACCATAATTGAATAAATTCATTCATGTTCATATGCGAAGTTTGAAAATTTAAAATTTAAACCATAATTAGAATAAATTCATGTAACCTCATATTCGAAGTTTACAATTAAAGGTTTCTGATATATGGAGGTGCAAAAAGTGCATATTTTAAGACATACTCACTAACTCACTGACTCACTCATCAATATTATGAAGCACTTCCGCTATAGCTAGAGACCTGAAATTTGGTACACAAGTAGATCTAAGTGAGCGATGAACTAGAAAAATCTGAAAACCTTAAACTTTTAACCAGGGGGCGGGCCTACGCCCATAAAAATTAAAATTTGTGCTAGTGAGCTGAAATTTGGTACACAAGAAGAACTATGTGAATTATCACCTAGAGAAATCTGAAAACTCGAAAATTTTTACCAAGGGTATAAGTTTCATAATTGAAAAACATATTTCAGGGGTTCAACTCAAGCGATTTTATTGAAATTTGGCCCACATGTTACAATAATACCAGGCTATAAATTTTTATAAAGTTAGCAAATTATCTAGAAATTATATAACACCCTCACGATTACAAATTTATATAACGCATACCAAATTGCAGTGATAGGTATTGTACCAAGCACGAACTTGGTAAAAAAAATTATCTCACTACTTTTGATGGCCGAAATTTTGGAAAGGAACTTGTCCTTTTTGTTTTTGTGAGGATCTGACTACTTTTTGGAAGGTTTTCTTAATAAAGCTTTTTAAACTTTCAATTTCTAGTCTGTTATAGTTCTATTCATAACGTCTGCGCCAGTTAAAAAGGCAGAGTTACATAAAATAATAATAGGGTGATATGTGCACCATTGGGTCATAATAAGGACCGAGTAATTTCCTTAATTTTTAACAGTCATCTGAGTAGGAATATGTAAAATATAGTGTAAATTTTAGTGGGAGTAACCCCGCTTATTTTTCTAAAGTCTGCTCAGACAAAGTACTCTTGAAAACGGAAAATTAAATGCTAGCATGAATGAAATATGCATGCAAGGTTTCAATACAGTAGCTTGTGTTTTAAATTTATCTAGTTGGTAACTTAATAATATTTTGATAAAAATTTTATAAACGTGGCCCTACTTCCCTAATTTAACAATCGGAGCTTTGAGATTGTTCCTGTTCGTAAGTCCTTTAACTTAAATTATTAATTTTGAGCTTAAAGAGCGTGTCCATGCCCCCTAATTGAAACTTCCAGGATTTTAAATCTTTCTTCGTGATCTCAAATTTAGATTTATTTGTGTATTGAATTTAAGCTCTCTAGTGTGAATTCTAGCTTGAAATGTTATAGCCGTTACCCCCACTCGCCGTCACTTTTTTAAACTCAAGATTTTGTTATGAGCAGCGCCAATTATCATCGTACCCTTTTTAAGATGATAGTTTTTAGTTAATGCTTCAGTTAAAAGCTTCAGTACAAAGTGGCCCCTGCCACTACTGGTTAAATTTTCTATTTGCTTTCTCATCTTGACCTACTTGCTTATCAATCTTCGGCTATCTAGAGAAAATTTAAT
The DNA here is from genome assembly GCA_905220375.1 of Tachina fera. NCBI lineage: Eukaryota > Metazoa > Arthropoda > Insecta > Diptera > Tachinidae > Tachina > Tachina fera. The sequence continues at coordinate 68,472,917 of LR999963.1, forward strand.
TATTTAATTTTTATGGTCGCATTCCCGCCAACTTTTTTTAATTAATTTTTTTGTCAGTGCCAATCATACGTGTCAAGTTTCGTTGGATACGGATATTAATATTTAAATAAATAGTATATTTAAATCTGCGGATCTGAAGTACATGAAATAGAAGGTTTAAATTGTATGGGCGTGTTAATTTCCACTTTTTCAACGAAATTTTATAACTTTACATTATTCCAACATTTGTGCTAAATTTGAATAAAATCGCTTGAGATAAACATTTTAAATTTGCTCTTTTAATTGTGTGCTTTATTGGAATAGCCCCGCTCCCTGGTCAAAATATCCGGGTTTTCAGATTTTTCTAGTTAGTTGCTAATCTAGACGTACTTGTTTGTTAAATTTCAGCTTACTAGCGTACATTTTATTTATTTTCTTTTTATGGGCGTGATACCGCCCACTTTTTCAATCTCAATACCTGTCGAGTTTCATTGAAGACGGATAGTAATAAATATATAAATATGTAGTTTATTCAAATATGCTGACCCGAAGTACGTGAAATAGGAGGCTTAAATTGTATGGGCGTGTTAAGGCCCACTTTTTGAACGAAAATTTATAGCCTTGTACTATTGCAACATGTATGCCAAATTTCAATAAAATCGCTTGAGTTTAACGCCTTAGATTTGTTTTTTAAATTCTGAGCCTTATGGGTAAATTTTTAGGTTTTCAGATTTTTCTAGTAATCTGCTAATCTATAACTACGAGTTTATCAAATTTCAGCTCACTAGCGCAAATTTTAATTTTAAATTTTATAGGCGTGTTCCCGCCTACTTTTTTTACCCCAAATTTTTTATTTGGCTAGTAGCTATCTTTTCTGTTTTGTTTCTTTGGAAACGGATAATAGTAAATAGTAAATACATAAATAGTACATTTAAATGTGCTGACCCGAAACACATGAAATAAGAGGCTTAAATTGTATGGGAAATCTTGGAAATCTTAATATGGAAAAAGTGTGCTTCAATTTTAATATTTCTTTTTTCTCTTTTTAAAAACAATTAAAATAACTTATATTTCCTGACTTTGAATCCATTTTAGTTTTGAAAACGAAACCAATTTGCCAACATTTTATTGATAGATTGGTGACGGTGTTACCATATTAGGACGGTGCTATCATAAAGCTAAATTCAGTATTAATTCACTCTCATTTAGTGCATTTACTGTTCATGAAGTTACATAATAGGTTTGTTCATTTACTGACAATTATTATGAATTTGTAAAGCTATGTACAGACGGTTGTCAGATCTTGCAATATTTCCAGTAAAATGTGCTCAAAATTTCTTACAACCGTGTGAACTGACAAATTTTGTCAGACATCGTTGCCAGAAAAAGCATTGCCAGTCCATTGAAAGACTAGCAGCTGACAACAAATTGTCAGACATCTTACAATCGTGTGAACACATTGTAAAATTATTGCCAGATATTTGTCAGACATTTTAATATTGTCAGATGTGCAAAGTTTATGCATCTGACAATGGCGTCATTGTAAGAGAATTATTTCTATGGGCAACACTGTCCACGCTTTTTTTTATGAAAAAATTTATGGTAAAATATATGCGCACAAAATCATTGCAATTGCTTCTTTATGGTCCATAATAACTTATACTTTCACTTTTTACATTTAATACAGACACAAACGATTAATATTTAACAATTTCTAACAAATGTTTTGAGTATGGCAACGCATAACAACAGATCTGAGAATGTGTGCATATGACAACCGTGTGAACTGACAATTTTTTGACTGACGATTTTGTCAGATGAATTTATTTCCTTACAACCGTCTGGCAATAAATTGTAATATTTTCTTACAACCGTGTGAACTGACAAGGAATATTTCGATTGCCAGTACATTCTCAGCACATTGCCAGATCTGACAATATTGTAAAATCTGACAATCGTCTGTACATAGCTTAACAATTGTTACTGGAAAGTGTTCATTAATTCAAAAAGTTTGCAAGGAGAGAGCGTCAAAAGAGAGAGAAAAATTGAGAGACAAACAAATTCTTACAAATTATTACTAGTAAAAATTTTTATTTGCAAGCAGTGTTGTCAGATGTGGCGATATCTCGCCAAACGTGGCGACGAAAATTTGCTTTTGGCGATGAAAATTTTGAAATGGCGATTGGCGATTTACTTCGCGATATTTGAGCTCATTGGCGATATTTTTGGCTATATTTTTACGATATTAATAATATAGAATAATCTTAAGAACATGAAATTTTTTTAAAGGAATTTTTTCTACAACATAAAACATTTGGTGCAAAAATTCTAAATGTTTTGACTCTGTATCTCAAATAAAATTTTCAAAAATTCAAGAAGTTTAAAAAAATATGGACCGCAAAATCTCATTTGGTGTTTATGAAACACAGTGGGGAAAACTTTCTATTATAAGTTAGAACCATAATTTTGATAATGAAACACCAAAAAGCCTATACGAGTTCTCGCCTAGAGTATATGAATAGGATGCTGCTGGTACTTACCATTTCAAGGATATGATATGTATAATTAAATACACATTTAAGTAAATGTTAATACAGTTTTATCACAAGAATTAAATAATAATTTTTATCTTGGTCCTCAGACTGATCTTCTGGAATAAGTTATTTCTTGTACGCCAGTTAATGTAAGCACTTTTCTTAATTTTTCTTAAATAATATAATTTTGATGTTTTAATCAGAAATAATTTTATGTTTTACAATAGACGTTACCTATTAAATTTAAAATTTAACAATATTTGTAATGTAATTACAAAATACAAGAATATTTTTGTAGCTATAATTTAATGTTTTATTATATTGGCGATATTCGACAAGTCATTTGGCGAGGAGGCTGAAAATAAATCTGACAACACTGCTTGCAAGAATTATCCAACCACCTGTTGTGTGTATTATTGTCAAATAAATTAGTAGTAGTAGAATTTATTAGTATTGACAATACTTTAAGAAAATAAAAACAATTTCCATATATCAAAATAAAAATTACAAATTATGTTTTACAAAATATACAGCATATTTTCTAAATATATTATTGTTTCTTTCGGTTTTGATATTATTTGGTAAATCGTTGTATAGTAGTAAACCCTTGTAGAACAGTGATCGTTGCATTGCACTGGTGGATACTCTTTCGATCCTGAAGTGCTGAGCATTTATTAGTGGATATGGCTGGACCTCCCTTACGTGCGCTATTTGCTCCGTTAAATATTTTGGCGCTTCGCCTCTTTTTATTTTTTGTATAAACGTTAAATTGTTTAGTTCAAGTCTTTGTTTTATATTTAGCCATTTTAGCGTTTCTAACATAAAGTTTATGGATGTATGTACATATATCTATTTAATTTTAATATTACCCGCATTGCTTTGTTTTGTAATTTCTGCAGTCGTTCAATTTGGCGCGCCGTAGAACAAGAGTATAATATAGTCGAACCGAATTCGAAATGAGGCTTTATTACATATGTAGTCAATATGATTACTAAATTTCATATCTTGATCGATGACGAAGCCTAGATACTTTATTTGATTAACATTTTCTATTAATTCAATATTTATTTTGTTCATATTGAGCCATATTTTAATTTTTTCCATATCTTCAGTAAGGTTCAGGTAACATTGCTCGATTGACTTCGCTTCTGTAAAAATAATTGTATCGTCACCGTATAGGGTTATTTAACATTTATCCATTACGTTCGGCATATCGTTAATGTACACAATAAATAATAGTGCACCCAATATGGATCCCGGTGGTACTCCGTAATGATTGTTAATTATAGTGGATTTTTGACTTTAGTAACTTGTTTTCTGTTTGTTAAATACGACTCAAACCACTTTAATTTTGTATTCATGATGCCATAGTTATACAATTTTAGTAGAATTATATCCCCGTCGATTGTTTCAAAAGCTCTTTTAAAATCGAGAAAGATTACCAAATTTTTTTTGTCTTTTTTCTATCTTTTTCTACCTTTTATTACGTAATTAACTGAATTTTCGCCCGAAAATTTCTTTCTAAAACCGGACTGGTATTTTGATAGCAATTGATTGGTTTCTAAATATTCTTCAAGCTGTTCCTTAAGAACTTTTTCCAATATCTTTTCGCATGTCTTCAGGGTATTAATTAAACGAAATTCTTCACATTTTCTTGATTTGGCTACCTTGGAGTTATCATCGAAGTTTTGCAGATCTCTGGGAATATACCTGTTCTTAGTGATTCATTTATTATATTTAACATTGTTTCCCAACTATATTCCAACTATTTATTATTATTTTAGTGGATATTTTATTATAGTCTGATTTGTTTTTTAAGTTCTTACATATATTTTTCAGTTCTTCTAGTGTTATTGCACGAAATATGAATTTAGGTCTTCTCACAGATACGTTGACATATTGATTGATATATTGCACATTATTATTTATCGTCTCCCTCATCGACCTAATACTATTAACGAAATAATTATTAAATTTATTGGCTATGTAAAAATTTTCCGTATATTCTATTTGGTTAAATGTCACAGATTGGATTGCACTTTGGTTCTTCTTTAGAGTTTGTTTCTTTATTTCTCTCCAGATCTCTTTCTGGTCTTTGGCATCATTTATTTTTTTATTAATATATTCTTTTTTCGCGTTTTCAACTTTTACTTTATATATGTTTCGAATTGTTATGAAATTATTCCACGCTTCTTCACTGTTTTGAATTTGTTTGTAATTTTTTGATTTTTTTTCGTCTTATTTCATCAGTAAACCATATATTTTTATTGTTGTCACTAATTGTCTTTTTTATTGTTAGTTTTTTAACTGCATTTTCTATATATACATCAAATTCATAAACGGTGTTATTTATGTTATTTCTAGTATTTATGTTCTGAATATCTACTATTTCTCTATTATATATATCGCGATATTTGAATATTTCAACTTCTTTGTATGTGTTCTGATTACGACTATAATTAGCATTATTTATTGTTATCTCAATGGTTTCATGATCTGAGATTTTGTTTTCATTGTTAAAGGTATTCATTTCAGGTTTTTCTCGTTGGAAAAATGTAACTTTTTGAGAACACAAATTTTTGAATTTTTTTCAAATTTTTTTTTCTGTTTTTTGCTGAAAAAAACTACATTTTTCCATTTTTCCAACGAGGAAAAAACTGAAATGAATACTATTATTATTTACAAAATATTGAAAAAAGAAAGCATATTTTTTAAATTTATTGTTTTTCTTCTTTTAAGCCACATAAATTCAATGTTAATGGCAAATAATTTTGTTTGTTTCTCACCCTACAAGAACACTACCAGTCAATTGACTGCTCATTTGATCGATAGTCATGCAGGCTATATTCATCATTGCCTAGAACAAAGTTTCTATCAAATTATTAAAGGCAAAATGAAAAATGTGATGGAAACTTTAGTGTACGTGTGAAGTTGCATCACACTTCCGATCAAATGACTAGTCAATTGACTGTCATTATTGAGTTGAATGTAAAATTGTTTTAAATGTGTTAGTGAAAAAATTTGTTTGTGTTAGTTTCAATCATTCATTTCTTGCAGGGCATATATGATCAGAGATGGAAAGTCGAATTCTTGTATTTTTTAATGAAATAAAATTTAAAAAGTATGAAAATGCATAAATATAGTAAATATAAATGAAACTATGTAAACAACTTCATATTGTTACGTTTAAATTTTATTAAACGTGTGAGTTCTTTTGATTGCTCAAAAATAAAAATAAATAACGACATGATTTTTATTATTTCCTAATGAACTACCTCTTATTCTTGACTAAGCAAATTACAAATTGTCTTTTTTTATTTACTTCTTAACGTTATTATTCACTGCACGAGGTCTTTTACTTTCAACGATGTTGACTCCACTAATTTATAATTAGAAATGACGCAATCTCACACAGCACAACTCTTCTAATACTACACGAAACGGATCTAGAAAATTCGCCTGATAGATGGCGTAGCAACATGCGTGCATGTACCTAGTAAAACCAACTGGAAGAAACTATTACCGCACAACGATGTGTAAAATTCATGTTGCCGTTTCTAGATGTTTGTAGGTGATTCGATTGGCCGTTAATTTTTGAATTTTCAAAGTAACGACTTGTATGTTGGCAATGCGGTGTGCTACTGGTAGTACAGGGTGGTTACCATAAGTGCTCGCACTTTTTATTTGTATACGTGTACGTCTCTAGCTATGTACACAATTATTGTTGTTGCTATAGTGCTTGCACGTGAATATCTGTGTGCGTTTAGTGCTTTAGTTAAATACTTCTAAATAGTTCTTTGCGTTAACCCTGTTGGAATATTTTTACGTAACAATATTAAATATCAATTTCTAAAAAAAATTGCAAATTAAAATATTATCAGAAAAAGTACAGTTGTATTATGATTTCCATCAGGGATGGGCATATTGCACTAGATTTTTAGTGCACTAAAAATTAAATAATAAGTGGTAGTGCTTTAAAATTTCAGTACCACGAAATGGTTAGTGGTAGTGAAACATCAAATTTCACTACCACTAACCATTTAGTAGTACTTAAAAAAAAGTTGCACTACCACTAAATTTTAGTGGTAGTGAAATTTTAATAGCACTACCACTAATTATTAAATTTTTAGTACACTAAAGATCTAGTGCATTATGCCCATCCCTGATTCATTAAAATTGCTTCACTTTGATTAGTGCAATTTTTTTAAATACCACTAACATTTAGTGATAGTGCTATTAAACCACTAAACATTTAGTGGTAGTGAAATATTAATAGCACTACCACTACCACTAATACTGGTAGTAAAATTGTTGAAGCACTAAAAATATAGTACATTATGCCCATCTCTGATTTCCATCCATGGTTCTGATATGAATAAAATTTTCTTGCAAGTTTTTACAAGTAAAGCGTTCATATACTTTTTCATATTTGAAAGTAAATGAACAGACCTAATATATACAAGTATTTACTCAGATTTAGGCTTAAATCTAGTTTAGGGGCACCTCCCAAAAATTAAAAAAAATCTATCCTATCCTATAGTAAATTAAGAAATAAGAAAAAAATTAAATAAAAATATTGGCGGCGAGGCTTAGTTCCCGAGTTATAGGCCTCTGAAATTCTAGTACAATATTGTGATTATACGGTGTTTTTCAACGCATATGACCAATATTGGTATTTTTTTTAATTTTGGGGAGGTGCCCCTAAACTAGATTTGTTCCATTCAATGGGTTACTAGTTGTAGGACAATTTCCAAATACATAACAAAGCTTATAATAAACTGGTATCTGATGTTTTTTATTCTTATATTATATGATACAAAATTTGGTCCAAATGTAATGAAGCTATACAAGGGCCTGTTCTGTAAGTCACGGTGATTTAAAATCACGTGAATTCAAAAGTAAACTACAAATATCTGACTTGATAGTGGGTTTTTATTGTATTTTAAGTTTATGTAATTTATAATAGAATATTTTCTTTCAACTTCCAACGCTATAAAACGTGCAATTTACAAAAGCAATGATTTAGCTTCCTTTAATTTTTTGAAATCACCGTTATTTGACATGTCGTGATTTGCAGAACAGGCCCGATAGTATACCTTATAAAATAATAAAATTAATTATAATTATCACTATCCATTTTTTAGCGAGAGCCGTAGAAAAAACGTATTTCCAAAAAAACTTAGAAGAAAGATGTTGTGGTATTTATTCTAAACAAAAATAGTTATAAAAATGTTTCCGAAAAACGCCGCATTTAAAGTTATGTTGCCAAAAGTGTTTATATCCAAGATAGGTAATTTTTCATGTTAATAGTGCAATGCGCATAACCGGTATGCATGCTATTGTGCAATTTTTACACACGTGAGTTTTTTTATGGCCGGTCTATCAGAAACTGCCGGTGGAGCAAATAAAATAAATACTTTCGCCAATTTTCGTGGTCTAATGTGTATTCAAGTTCTTTAGATGCGGATGAATAAATTGCTTTCAGAAAGGGCTGATCTAGTTAATAATTTGAAAAATAGATAATGTATGCAATATTGTATTTTTGCATATACTTCATACGACGTCGATGAAGGGTATGTATATATGGCTAATCCGAATATTATATCTTACTTGCTTTATTTTCAAAAGGAAATTTTAGCTTAAGTAACAAGTTGCTGTTACAAAAACAAACAAAATTTTTTGTACTTAAGCTTAAATTGTTTTTGCCATAAAATTAAAACGGTATATCGTATGGTTATAAAATTTATAATATGATAAATGCGAATGATATCAAGTTGATTTTTATAAAAAACGCATTTCGAAAATCATGTTCGTTAATTTTCTTTGGCGGTAATGGCTCGATGTGTAGTGCCAACATTCGAGCAGTAAATAATTGGAAATCTTAGTATGCTTTTCTAATATAGGTACATATTTATAAAAATCAATTTATCTTAAAAAGATATTTAAAAAGTGTCATACATTTAATAATGTGGAAAAAATAATTATATTGTAGTTATTTCAGTTTTACTCACCGTGACCTGCACCGCTTTCGGTTCAACAAAGATATCTGATTTGACTCCACGAGCGCCAAGACTGCTACTGGGACTGCTTGTAGCTGGTGTTACTGTACCAATGGGTGTGGCATCACTGTCTGAGGAGGGCTGCAATCGTACAGCTGGCTCAGGAAATATAAACTCCTGTGGTATTTGCGAGGCATTTACTAAGGATTTGCGGCTAAATTGTTATTTATGTATATAAATTAAATAGATTATTTTAACATTGATTTGCAATATTTTTTACCTTAATGTTGACAAACGATTTGGAGTAGAGTCTTCCGCATCAAAAAATTCTTCAGAACTGTCTGAATCTGTTGTTGGCTTATTCATTTTGATTTTTTATATTTTCAAACATATGTACGTACTATGGATATTTGAATTAATTTAGTTAATATTTAATTACAACACACAGTTATTATTATTTGCAAAAAAAAATATGTGTGTATGTATGTAGGTTTTGTAATTGATTCTTTTTATGGCCAGAATTTTACATGCTTTGTATTTACGTCATTTGTCGCCATGTAGGCTTATTTTCTACTAATTTATGCTTTTAAAATACGAATCAAGGTTGGTTACATTATTTAACTACTTGAAAACTTCACATTTCTTTTTCAACTAAGCCAATAATTACTAAAGTTAAAAAGATTTGCATTGCTTTTTTCACAAAAAATAGTCTTACTAAACAAAGTAATAAAAGGTAAAATTATAATTATATCTCTTCCTTTTCTGTGACGTTTTCGGTTGTCATATCAGTGTTACCAGTGTTGTATAATTATTAAAATAAGTTGCACTTCTTATGGTAGGTACAGACTTTGCAACTTGCTTACGCAATACACCCCTGCATAAGTCGTTTTATTTGAGATTGCCTATTTTTACGCGATCTTGGAAATACTTTTCGTGTTTTATGCGAGTTTTATTTTTAACAATTTTTGGCGATTTGAAATAAATTTTGAGGCTTGTTTCCGATTTTGCAACATATCCGAATTTTTGCAATGTGCGCGATGAAACGACTTTTTGCAAGTATTCTGCTTCTTAACAGTTTTCGAGAATTTCAAACAATATTACACTTTGCTATTATGCTGCTTTTAGCAAGTTTTTGTAATTTTCGCGACTTTTACCGAATTTTGAGCATTTCCTAAAGTTTTATCGAATATTAATAAAACTACGATTTATTTAAAATTTTGCAATTTTTTGCGAATTTCTGGAATTTTTTTGAAAGATGTACTTGTGCAACGAATTCTTGAAGGCAAGTTAGTCGAATTATGCGAAGTTCGTCGTTCGTCCCAATTATGTTTGTAGCATAATGTAATGGGCTTGTAGACGTTTTTAAAATCATACAAGATAAATTTCTTTCTGAAATGATATTGGATGTTCGAGACAATAGAAAAATATAAAAAAAGAGCGAACAAATATATGCACGATTTTTATTACTTTTAAAATCACTATTGATTTGGAAAATGCGATTTTCAGAACATGCCTGATAGAGTAAAATTATATCGGTCTTCAAAAGAAACCATGAGAATAAAATAATATACACACATGCACGTATGTATGCATGTTCATTAATAAGAAAAACCAGTGCTATTTTTAATTAAGTATAGGAAATTATCTTATAACTAAATTATTTCTTCAAATTAGAACACAATCAGACAAACACATCCAATGTGAGAAACAAATATTAAATTAAAAATATATGTATACATAGTATATATCTATCCATTTACAATAAATACATATGTATGTATGCACACACTTTTTTTAAATTAGCAACATTCTTTCTATTCCCACCAGACAGGGCTTGCTTGTCAGTCTAAGGACTGAGCACCATCTCCATTACTACGTTCATCCTGCTCTTCGTTGTCGTCATCCTCTATTCCTTGAAGAAGACGTGATATAACATCACCAAACATGCCACCAAATCTATTCTCGGACGGTGAAGCCGCAGGGTTAGCACCAAAATGTTGTACACCAATCTTGGCTAAATATTTTTCGAGGGCTGCATCACGGTCCAGCTCCTTTTTATAAAGTGTACACAATGAGCGAAAAGCCTCTAAATTTTTCGTGTCCATAAGTCGAAACAAAAAGTGAATAAAATTCAATAACGGTTGCTTGAAGGGAGCCTGTTTACGATTTATTTGTGGATGATACCTCGTATAAGTGACAAAGGTATCCTCAGCTGTTTTACGGTCATTCACACTAATTTGTTGTAAGACAGCTTGCACTAAAAACAGATCCACTTCGCTTTTAAATCCTTTCATTTCATTAATTTTTATTAATATTCTTCCGCAAAGATTTCCATCTCGACATAGCATATAATATCGTCTTGCTAATTCAGTATTGCCTTCATTCCAATACAATTGGGCAATTATTTTATACAGAGCTGGATCACCAGGAAAATTACCAGACATTTCTGAACTCCATTTAATAGAACGATTCTAAAAAAATATTAAATTTTAATTACGATTCATATACATACGTACATATACTTGGTATTTCACGTACTATAATAGTCTCTCGTTCAATTGTTGTAGAGCTTAAGTTTTTTATCAATTCACCAATACGTTCTACCCATAGATCGCCATCCTTGCAATTGCCCCGTTTTTCCAAAGTATCCAAAATTAACACACCCAAATCAGCAGCACTTGATTCTTGCTGCTTAGCAATCAATTTCACTGACCCTTTGTATAGCAGTTCCAGGCAATCGTCATACTTTTTTTGAAGTGAATAACGAAAATATAAAGTGCGATACATTTGATGGGCTTCATAATAGTTGCCCGCCTCGATGGATCGATCCAATTTAGCCAGTACTCGGCCCAGACCTGTTTCCGTTCCAGACGTTTTAGTCTCGGATGCTGTCATCATATTTCCCAATGTAATTGACACTTTTGAAAAAACGTTATTTATTATTATTAATAATATTCTTATTATAAGATTTTGTAACTGTTATATATACGAAAAACTAAAATTTATTAAAAAATTTCTGGGATACGTGATTCAATGTCGAATGAAATAAATTACTTCTTCATTTTTAGCATTCACATTATATTCAAATCGGAATGATAACATGAAACGTCAAGAAAAATTACCGCAGCACATTTGAAGCTCAGTTAGCGGACTGTAATGGGATGTAAGAGCGACGTAGGAATCAGCTGATCGACATTCAGGTATGTGATGAAATACGACTTAGACACAAAATCAATTTGAAAACGATAAAAGGTGTGATGTGTTTGTTATGGTTTTTTAAAATATCTAATATATTGCTTACATTTTATCTTCTAGTGCACTTTTTAAAATTCAGTAGCTTAAGATTGGCTTAAAAATGGTACACAAAATCAATCCGAATTCAACACACCTTTTCAAAACGATCGGTTTGAAATCATTTTTAAAACGATTGTTTTCCATCCCATACCTGATTGTTATGTATGTGAAAAGTAGGTTACATTACATTACATCTCAATAACAATTTTCATTACTTTTCACATAACAATATCGATCAGCTGTTTTCTACGGTTGTAGTTACATTCCATTACAGTAGTCTAACTTTGTCTTTAGAGTAGACCATGGCAACGACAATCCCTGGAGTAGACGATCACCATCAATTTTAATTAGGCTGTCAAAATAGACTTTTATGTGGTCATTGTTATAGTGGGGCTTATCTCCACATGATTCGAAGGAATAAACTTAAGCTTATGGTGTTATACATATAACGGTAATCACTAAAAACTTCGTGTAAGACTTTTTAGATAGAACCTCTAAAACTTTTGGCTACATATATAAATTTGTTCATATCAACTAAGCTTATATTAATTATTTTCACCATTTTGTTTTTTCCCAACTACGAATTTGTCCCTTTTATCCATAAAGTAAATTTTATTTTTAAATTTTTATTCAATGGCTGTTCATAGCATACCGTTATATAATTTTATTGACCTAAAGGCTTCATTTATGACAATGGATTAATAAATGAAATGAAATCCTTTAACTTAAAAATTTTGATAATGCAATTTTTCGTTTACTGTTAAATACAAAAAAAGCAATTTAATATTGGCAATTTTTCCACGTTTGTTTAAAAATATCTAATACATATGTATTTATTTCAATGTTTTTTCATTTAAATTTAAAAAAAAAATTGTTGAAGGTTTAACATGTCTATATGCATTTCTTTGCAGTTAACCAACACTTCAGCAACCCATGCTGATAGAAAAAATCTCAATAGATTATTGAGATTGTAGTTTTGTAATTTTCAATATTCTATTGAGTTTTTCTATAGGCAATTAGGTTTTATGACCTTTTAGAATTGTGGTAGTATTTATATAAAACAGGGTACTTTTTAATTTTTAAATAAAAATTAAAAAAAACTACGTATTAAGTCCTGGAAGTGTTAGAAATTCTTTATCAGATGGTTTTAGAGCACCGGGAGGTAGATAACTCAAAAGCTCCTTTGGAACTGCACTTAGCATAAGTATGCGTTCATCTTCAATTTCGTGATCGCTGCAGTTGAAACATAAAAATTATATATTTTTGTACTTAAGAAGATACTGTAAAATTCATACCTTTTCTTTTCATTGTTTAATATTTCCTCAAAACTAGCAATTTGAGCAGCAATTTCTTTAGCCTTTTGATGCCTTCTTATTTCAATCATTTCTTTTAAAGCTTTGAAGTGTTCAATTTTTTTTCGTCGTCGCTTTTCATCTGAAAGCTGCTCTATTTTGTCTTGTTCTTCTAAACAACGCAAGCGTTCTTCCTCAAAATGTTTTTCCTCTTCTATGAACTGTTTTTCCTTTTGACTTTGAATTTCTCGTCGGTGATTTTCAAATTCAATTCGAAACTTCTCACGTTCATTAGTCTTTTTAACCAAACAATCCTTAAAACTTTGATCTATCTTTGCTTTGTGTTCCTCTACCATAAGTGTTAGTAGCAAATTTTCTCTCTTTTCTTTCTCCTGATTAAGTGTAGCCAATTTTTGCCCTATGCGTTCACTAACGGCCTCTTTCTCCTTTTGAATGCGATTCCTTTCTGTTAACAATTGGAACCTTAGATTGTCACATTCTTTCTGATAGGACAAATAACGTTCAATATCAGTGGCATTTTGTCTCTTTTCAAGTTGTTGCTTCAACTTGATATTCCGCAAAGATTCTTCCATTTCTTTTCTAGTTCTATTACGAAGCAGTTCAGCTTCTTTAAATTCTGCAACTTTTTCTGCTTGAATTTGTTTCATCATTTTTTCCATTTTATCTCGATCTTTTTGAGCCACTTCAAATTCCTTTCGTCGTTTTTCTTGCTTCTCGCTCATTTGAGATTTTAGCATTTCCTGTAAATCCACCTTTTTCTGCCTTTCTCGTTCCTCCTGTTCTTGTATTGACTTACTGATTAACTCACTCTCATCTGCAAACTTTTTATTTTCTTCACTTTTTTTTCGAAGTTCTTCCCTTTTTAAGGAGGCAATGTTTTGTTGTTGCTCCCTTAACTGTTTGGCTACCATGGCAGACTGGAGTTGTCTCTCCAAATGTCGCAACTCATGGCTGTTAGCACGCAACTGTTGCCTGCGCTTAAGTTCCAATGTTTCATTTAATTTGTACTCTCGCAATCCTGTACATATATCACTACCATATCCTATCTGTACATTTTCGTTAATAGGCAGTTCTAAATTAAATTTCTTAAAATTTTCACCAAGTTCATTTTCATTATCAAATGGTTTTAAAAGGTGTAAAGCATACTTGTCTGGAGCACAGTTTTTATTATTATTTTGACTTGAATACATTTTAAATATCAAAGTCGGCTTTTAATGAAATGTATTCGTATTCTTGCAGTTTTATATATTTTTGTATCTTTGGCAACAAAAATTTAAAAAAAGAAATACACCTGTTGGCTTCTAGGCGCAGGGCTGCCAAAAGTTTCTACTGAAAAATCTGCACTTTTTTGAAAAATCATCGGCATTTTCGTAATATTAATTTCGAAAATCGGCATGAGGAATGTCAACTTTTTGTAGTATGTTGCGACACCAAGCAAATATCACAAATATGCTTGTTTTTTACAGAAAACTAAACTTTTTTTCAACTTCTCTATATATAGGCTCAGTTAGCGGACTGTAATGTTATGTAACTGCAACTTAGAAAACAGCTGATCGATATTTTTATATGAAAATTAGGTTACGTTTCATTATATCTCTACAACCATTTTCATTACTTTCCCTTCATTATCCTTTGCGATAACTACATTTACTTCATTGGTATAAATTACCATCTTACTTCTCGAAACAGGGTAGCGTCGTCACATTGTATGTTTCTTACAGGAAATGACAAACACCATACAAAAATTTATATTCATTAGGTGTTAAAGGATACCCAAATAAAAGTATGTCTTTAGGCTTAAACCTACACAATACAAATTTGACATTTGGCTTGGCAATGACATTAGACACCTGGTGTAGTGCTGCCACCTAATAATTGCGCCTTGTGTGAAAAAAAATCGCTAAAAAGTTCATGATAAGGAGATAGACGATTTCTGTGTATATCAGATCTAAGGAACCTTGTGGCATCTCTAATATGTTTCCTATCAAGGCGAATTGACTCATTGAAATTAATTGAATTCATTTTGCCTTGTTCCTTTTCAATCCATTCTTTTATAAAAAAACATATGTTGATACAGAAACAAAATAGAATTATCAGCCGAATTTTTTAAAGGGACAACAAATCTTTTTTCTTTCAATATTGAAATACATATTTATAAAAATTAAATATTATGAATGTTGAAGAAAGCAGCAGCAGTGCAATAAGACTATCAGACGAAAGCAATACTGAAAAGGCTCTAGAGAATATCAGCCCAGATCCAGATGTAACATTTGACGGAACTAAAGCTAAAACGGCAGCTGAATTGGCCAAACAATTCTCATCTAAATGGATTAAACTAAATGTTGGTGGCAAGGTATTTCTAACCACTATCTGGACATTGGTTAGTAAAGAACCTGAGAGCATGTTAGCACGCATGTTTTCGCAAGATGGAGCAATGCTTCCCAGTGACCAAGATGAACAGGGCGCGTATTTAATAGATCGTAGTCCACATTACTTTGAACCAATTATAAACTACTTAAGACATGGTCAATTGATAGTCGACCAAAACGTCAGCCTCGAGGGTGTCTTAGAGGAAGCAAAATTTTTTGGTCTGGAAACATTGGTTAGCCAATTGGAGCCACAAATTATACAACAAAATCAGTCCACGGACAATATACCATTAACCAGAAGGGATGTAATCAAAGCCTTAATACAAACTTCCCATATAGCAGAGATACGATTTCAGGGTGTTAACCTAGCAGGTGCTGATTTAAGAAAACTGGACTTCCGCAATATAAATTTTAAGGTTTTTCTAAATTACATATCCATAAATTTGTCATTTAATTACTTGCTTTCAGTATGCTTGCATGCAAAGATGCAATTTGTCACACGCCAATCTCACTTATTGCTGTTTGGAACGTACAGATTTGGCCTTTGCGAATTTGGAGTGCGCTCAACTTGTCTCGGTTAAAGGATTGTGTGCAAACATGGAGGGTGCTAATTTAAGAGGATGTAATTTTGAGGATCCATCAGGCTTGCGAACTAATCTTGAGGGAGTCAATCTTAAAGGAGCATGCCTAGAAAGTTCTAACATGGCCGGCGTTAATCTGAGAGTAGCCAATCTTAAAAATGCTAATATGAAAAATTGCAATCTTCGTGCAGCTGTTTTAGCTGGCGCAGATTTAGAACGTTGCAACTTATCTGGTAGTGATTTACAGGAAGCTAACTTAAGGGGAGCAAATCTTAAAGATGCTGAGCTTACTCTTATGGTAACTCCATTGCATATGGCACAAGCGATACGTTAAATCTGAACATTGAACATTACTTCAAAAGAAATGTTTAATGGGTAATTTCTGTGATGACTGATTCTTTTAGTCTTTTTCCTTGAACGTTTTTATGTATTCATAAATTCCAGTAACTCTTTTAGCAATAAGTTTTCATCAACAGCGCAAAGATAATGTTTGCGTTAATTGCATAGTCTTAATTTTTAAATAAAAATCGTAATATATTTTCGCACAATTTTAGACCCTTATTTTAGTTTCGTTTACGAAAACTATGATCAAAGCAATTTATTTATTATCGTTTGCCATTTCTCAAAAACTTAAAAACATTGACTTTTTTAACAATAGTAAATTACAAATTTAAAAAACAAATAAATAAATGAATGTATTTAATTAGATCTTAAGTTATTTTTTAATACAAAAGCAAATATATGAATATTTATACACATAATATCCCATCTAGCATTTGGAAGATAGTTTTTTTTCAAAAATCAGCTTGAGTCTTTTTAGAGTACTACTGGTGATCAAAAACTGATTAATCACTTACACGATAAAAAGAGGACTCTAAAATGATTCGCACTAATGAGTAAAAATAGTTCGATTTAAAATAAAATGACAAATTGCATAACAATCACGAATTAATCACCCATACGTGTAAAATGTGATTATTATTAAAGATTATTATTAAAGATTGAAAAATGCTTAATCAAAAACAGATTATGCAGGTGTTTGAAAAGTATTTATAATTATGTATTTTATGATCATATTTTACTAAGATAGATGATTAAACACTGCTTGATATGTCTTTTTAAGTATACGAATTAGAAACATGACTGAAAGATTATTCGAAAAATTCACAAATGAAGTGAAATAAGACTAATAAATATTAAGAAAACGATTCCAAAAAGACTTTAAATAATAATAATTAATAAAGAAAAAAGACTCATAAATGACTTATCAAGAAGAGTCGCTAGTAGTCACGTTCTTCTACCGACAAAATTATATTTTATGATCAGAATATGAGCGCATATTCTAGCTTTTTAATCACGCAAAGGAGGAAAAGTATCGAATTTGATTGAAAATTCCAAAAAATGCTGGCTGGGATACCACTATACATATATCGATGGCTTAATATAAAAATTATGGACTTGTGGCCACTTGAAAAATATTTTTTCACGTAAATGCTTTTTTAGTTTTTCTTCAGTTTTTTGCTTCTCCTGTAAAATATTGAAAATTCGAGTTCCGACTTTCTTATATTATGCCATCGATATGTAAGTATATATGTACATACATACATATGTATGTATGTGTGCTAATACAGTGGAAATTATATTTTATTGATGTCATTAAATTTTAAAGGACGTATTTTCATGAAATCTTGCAATATTTCATCAGTAACTAGTTTGCGAGCAGTTTGATGTTGTTCAACGATCGGAGTAACAGTCTATAAAAAAATTTAGTTATGTCACAGTTGCGCAACAATGTTTCGTTTACTTTACCTCAATTGCTAGTTTTTTAATTTCTCCAGTCAACATTTCACCTTTGGTATACGCTGAACGTATTCTTTCCAATTCTTCATCATCCTCCAAAAAAAACTTTAATAGTTGGTAAGCCACGTCAATATCCGCATTGCCACCCAAAGCTCTATGTTCCTCCATTGTAGCTCGACCACCGGAAAATGCATATTTATTGATTTTATTTTTTATTTGTTTTGGTGTATCCGTTAAAAATACAGCCGAATTTGGATCGCTAGCTGACATTTTCGATTTTGCACCCTGTAAGGCCGGAAAAAATGTTGAATGAATCAGGGCACATTTTGGATAACCCAATCGCGGTGCCACGTCCCGGCACATTCGAAAATATGGATCTTGATCGATTGCACATGGAATTAAGCAGTGTACTTTACGATTACCAAATATGAAGGGAAATGTGTTTGAAAGAGCAGGCGCTGCCTGAACAGCGGGAAATCCAATTTTCCCTATTATATCGGAGTCTCCAAATCCAAAAATACCCTTAACTTGGTTAAAAGTAACACATTTTTGTATTCGAATAACATTTTGGTACATTGATGGACATTGCCTGCAAAAAATATAAATATAAAGATTTGGTAATTTTGTGATGCAAATCAATTCTAAGCATTTGCAGAGAATCTGGAAATTAATTTTTTCCAAGAATAAAATCAATTTCTAAACATTTTGAGAGGGCGAGAGAATTCGAATATTCGAAATCAGGTGTTTTTCCTACATTATTGTGGAAAAAAAATAGAAAGAAACGCTAAAACCTTTTCCAGCATCTCCTTATGAATGCAAATCTTCTTAGCAAGAACACCGTTAGAAGAGATGTATTTGTAGAAATAATTTTGAATATTTTGTTTGAATTTTTCTTTTGGTGCCTTTTATGGTGTTTATTTCCAATACTGTCACTGTCGTCCAAAAAGCTTTAAAATCGACTTATAAAAAATATTTTTTTTTCAACATATGAAAAACGTCTTCGAATCAGTAATTTTAATGAACATCAATTTAATTAAATTCCCGCACAAACACATGATTTTCAATGACATGCTAATGTAAAAATCATGCACGTGTCCACTACATCGAACCAGTTCATCATGACTTCAAAACACGATTCAACGGAATTTTTTGTTTTTTTTTCTTTGGCGTTTTTATAAAGCAAAAGTTCAACTTGATTCATTAGATCAGCTAAAAACAGCTGTGAAGGAAGAATGGGATGAAATTTTGAGAATTCAGTAAAATTTTTGCATTCTCCAATACCCGAATGAGATTTTAGTACATACATATGTGCATATGGCCAAAAATATGCACATAAGTTTTTAAAATATGCAGAAAAAGGGCAACAACATTGAGGCGCTATTAGTACTAGCAAAAAATTATATTATTATATGGATAGTGAGAATTTATGTCCGATTTTAATACCGTTAGCTTATTGAGCAACTAGGGCAAATCATTTTTGTTTTTATTTTTGAAGAATAAAATTTTTTATATATTTTATATTTGAGAACATTAAAATTCCAATTTTCATAAAAACTTGTCTATGACTTCACGATAATAACAATGAATCGAACTCTTAGTAATCCACAAATTGTAATACCTATCAAGAATTAATAATTCTATCTGTCAAAGAAATTTTCAAGTATAAGCTGCTAGATATTGGAACACTTTACCCAGAAATTTACGAACTGTTTCAACGTCGTTAACTTATTATGTAATTTAATCTCAAAAAAATAATAATATGGGTACATTCAACACTTTTCTCTTATAATAATACTAACTATTTTTAGTTTAAGCAGGTTGTATGTGAAAATTTTAAGGATGTTGTTGTGTGTCATGTTTTATCTCCATATTACAAGTAATGCAGATGAAATTAACCAACAGGGTATGCAAATGAATGAATAAATAAATAGAAATGAAATAAACAAGTAAGGTATATTTCACACAGCAAAGTTCTGGCAGCAGTTTCCTGAATCAAAATAGATCGCAGAACAACAATGCAACATCTATGATATATCGGTATATACATATAAGTAGGATGACATATTGACCATTTATAGGATACACCATATTAATAAAGATTACCGGCCCTATGCATAATGAAAAACTGCTGCTAATATGCGTCAAATATGTAGTCGTTGTAATTTGACGTGTTGGCATAACTCTATGCCCACTCACTATGAGCTTTCCCATGGAAGCACTTCTCTGATTGAATATTTCCTTATTAGTCGCAATCTGTTGGTTAATACTTTATCTCAATTTCAATTGCTCAAACCCCTATTAGTCAGGTACAATGCCCAACTTTCTTTAGGGACTTTGCTCGTGCTGATTTTGTTTCCATTTAGAGACACATTCATCAAACTGATTTTACTCATCTTTATATGTGTGGTAATCCTGATGCACAACTTTTTTTCTTAAACAACTTGCTCAATGATCTTCTCAATTATATACCTTTAAGAAAAATTTCATCATCATCATACCTCGCATTTACTATGGTATTTATGAAAAATCGTTTGTTGTTAGTGTTGCAAGGCTATGGAATATCCTGCCAATTAATCTTCGCTCTTTTGCGCTGCATTTATTCTCATTTAAGAGGAAGCTACTAAATTTTTTTCAAACCAGTTGAAGATATATATTATTATTACTTTTACTTTTTTATTTGATGTCACACTAAAATAAAATAATTTTAAGTTAGTTATGTATTGCTTTTTGCATTAAACTTGTACATTTAACTTATTGTAAGAATTACTTTGAACTATATTATTAAAATGATCGGTACATGTTTTTAAATATTTTGGATTTCATACCATAATTATTTTTGTTTAAAAGAAATTCACTTTTTATATCAAATAGTTTTATATTAAATAAAATACTTGTAATATTTTTTAAAGGCCAAGAGGCCTCATGTATTTCTGCTGTCGTATAAATAAATAAATAAATAAAAAAAACTAGTATTAAATTAGCATAAGATGCAAAATTGAACATGGTCTTAACGAGTTTTGCCATACAATTTTACATTAAAAATCAACGTATAATGTAGTTTAAACCCACTATTATAAATCCTGGCGTGATTTTTAATGTAAACTTGTATGGCAAACTCGTTAATATCATGTTCACTTTTGCCACTTATGATAACTTCATGCTAGTTTTTCATTATACATTGGGCACATGTAAAAAAACAAAATTATTATAAAACAAATGATTGGAAGTAATAAAGTGAACAATACTAGTGCACTTACCCCATAAATGTTAAATTGTTAAATATGAAAGTCTTCTCTACATCAAAACCCATGGCAATAATATCTTTAGCATTTTCATGAGCCAATTTAATGGCATCTTCTACTTTTAAATCCTTCCACAATGTCTTTTCATCATCAGACATTTGAATCACTAAAGGTACATTAAATGTTTCCTGTAGATATCTAAAAAAAATCAGAAAATAATTCAAGAAAAGGGAAGCTAAGTCCGGTATGTGTTGTTATATACCTTGTCATAATGAAAGGTATTAAATGCCCTAAATGCAATGATTCGGAACTAGGGCCTCGACCAGTATACAAGTAAAAGGGTTTACCTTGTTCCTTTAATGACAAAATTGTATTTAATTCACGATGTGAAAAAAATATGCCACGTCGTATTAAATGATGAGCAGGTTTACCACTTATCTTCTCAATGCGGGCTACGAGTTCATCATCAATTTTTGATGAACCAAAACGTTCTAAAAAAATAAATAATTTTTAGTAAATTCCACATCCTATGAAAAAAAATTCATATCATTTTGTACATACATACATACATATATATGTATTCGTTTCTATTAAAAAGCTCGCCACAATTTGTAGAATATGACCTGTTTATTCACTCAAAATGCTTCACCATATTCCGGATATCGTGGCAAATACTCTAATATAAAACATATCTTACTTATTAATTTGTCATAATCAATTCCAGTGGCACTGCTACTGGCCACATTCCAAGGATCCACTATATCATTTTGTTCATCGTTAACTGTGACCTCCACACCCGTTGCCGTCTCTTCTATTTCGCTAGGATTTAGTGTTAAGGCTTCAACGCCTTCAGCTACTGCAATTTGTTCCGTCATATTAATTTTTTTATTTAATTTAAGCAAATGTACAAGTAGTTCCCCGAAATTTTTACAGCAGCCACAAAACTAACTGCAATTTGCTGCAATTCAAAACGTGCAATTTTAAACAGCGGCATATAGTTGCCAGATCAAATAGACATGAGTCTTGAATTGTGAGTAAAATCGTCCAAGTCGCCAGAAAAAACTCAAATTAATTTTGGCAGATTTAAAAATCGGCAAACTGTGCTAATTATATGCATACCTACATGCATTTTATATACATATGGGTATGTATGACAAAATTGATTGTGTATGTATATGCTTGTTCTCTATTCACAAAAATTATCGTATAGCTGTTAGTAATGACATTTATATGTAGTAATAGCTTTATAAACTTGAAAGGTTTGCAAAGAAAACTGCCTTTCGTGCAAACAAGCTTTGATCGGCCCATTTTACTTTATGGCTTTTTATCCTGCCTTGTTTGGACAATTTTCTTTTAAGATCCCTAAGAAAAGTCAGCCATATTTAGATGAAGACTTCTTATCCATGCTTTTTGGCGTTTATATACACACCTAATGCTAAAAGTACGAAAATATCGAAAAGAAATGTCAAAAATCCCTCGAATTTGCATTTCGTGCCTTGTGTTTAGCCTGGTACTCTGTTCACAATTTCGTGCGAAATGCAGTCAAACTACATATATAAGTATTTGGTATGAAATATTTACGAATTAATTTCGCAAAAGTTGTACTCTGTTCTTGTTGTGAAAAACACGTAAGATCATGTCTTTCCATGAAAAATTAGTCTGGCATAATTTCAGTTTAGCTGCGAAACATGAGCCATGATACAATTATACTAAGTACATGCACAACTACAACAAAAATACAACACCAAAAACACATGTATTTTGTTGGTGTAAACAAATGTAAAATTGTCAGAAACAACTGACTTTTGTTTATAAAAATAACAATTACAGGGTATCTAAAGTACAATTGCAGATGCGGCATTCCTGCATGATTATAGTTATTTAGTGTTGCCAGTCTGGGTGTAGTTAGACAGTGTGTAATTTCTACTCACATGTGTACGCCATGTAATTAAATTCTTGTATAATCTGTGTGTTATTCTATTCTATTTTTATTTAATTTTGTTTTAATTTTAACCTACACAAAAGATGTGTAGTGTAATTTTCTTCAATGTGTAATTGAAGACACAGCCATGTGTAAATTCATTGGCAACACTGTAATCATTATATTGACACACATACACTAACATTTTTGCATTTTGTAAGAAAAGTTTGACAATTATATGCAATGTATACAGTAACAGGCTGGGCTTGTGCATGTACCTAGTATATTTTTATCATGACATGAGCAGTGCTATTTTCGCACGGAATTTTAAGGATGTTGCATACTTTCAAGCAATAAAAACGAGAAATTTATAAAAAAAACCGCGAGTTGGGTTACATTTAGCACATGTCAAATTTTGCACGCGAAATAATCAATGATGCTGAAAATTTTTCACAACTTTGAACAGAGTACCAGTCTTTTTACACTGTAAGTTTTTCAACAACTTGCACAAACAAACTAAAAAGACCTCTCTTCAAAGGCTAGCGAAAAAGTCACAGAGCAAATTGCGTCTAAATAATGCATCTTTTCACAACGTATGTAATTTGTAAACATCCGAACCCTGCACAGCTGTTTCACTTCTATTTACACTTTTCGTGTTTTTCTATACTTTGTGCAAAAAACAAACTACGCCCGCTATAGAATTTGTTTGTTCGATAAAATCCAATAAATAATTAAATTTATTATTTCAAAACGACATTTAACACCAAAGTGACATTAAAATGCCAATTATGTATAATACAGGTGATTGGTTTGTTTTGCGACCGACCACCTACAGGTAAATGTTTATTAAAAAGTGATTTTTTAAGTACAAACACAAACATACACATATGTATATACACATATCGGTGGTCTCAAGTAGAGAGGCCTTAACTCGTATTTATTATGAAATAGAGCTTTCAGTGATTCCCATACATTTTCGTCACAAAAATTTATTGCATTAGTATAAAAGAATAACGCTTTTACAAGCAGTTGTACAATGAAGTTTGTACAAACAGTTTCTGTGTCTATTATGCTTTTACATTTTCCTGTAAAATTATTATTGATTTAGAGCGTTTTTACTTGTGACCAACGATATGTTCATATAAATTCTTTTACTAGAAAACTGGATTTACATACTCCAGACTGGCCACTAGACTTAGATTTGGAATACATGAAAGTGGTATGCGCTCCATATGGCGGCCCTATAGCTGTAACCAGAGACCCCAATCAAATTGTTCCCATAAAAGGAACTGCTAAGCCGGTAATACGTATATTTGATACTGCAGGCCAAGAGCAAGCCAAAATATGGGTAAGTTCATATGAATATGTCTAATGTTCATATACATATGTGCCCTTAATTATGAAAGTTGTCTAAGTCATGTGCATTTTTGCTACGAAATATCAAATAAATCTTTGAAAAACTTCAATAAATATTTAAAAAATATTAAATAAATTTATGTACATAAATCGAGACTAGATGAAAATGCTGCATAATATAAAAATATTTTTAATTTGTTCAAATGTAATCTACTAAATATCTCGAGCAGCGAAATATATGACTTAGACCACTTTCATAATTGAGGGCACATATCTTCGCTGTTTTAACTAACCGACCTAACTGACATTTTTTTGAAAAATTAGACTTTATGAGTCATAGTAGACCTTGGGTAGTATGAATAAAAAAAGTATTTGCTTTTTACTTAAAAATTTGTTTTAAAACCCCAAATATGCATGTGTTTTTTGTTTTTTTAAACAAATTTTTAAGTAAAAAGTAAATACTTTTTTTTATTCATACTACCCCTTGTCTACAATTTTTATGACTTTAAACATTAATGTTGAGGCTATAAAAGTAAAACTATTTCAAACGTTTCCATAAGAATGCATGTAGAAAACAATCATAAAAGCTGCACTCCTGTATAGTTTTACAAATGTTAGATAGGTCATTTAGATAAAACAGCTACGATATGTAAGTGCATACGTGCTATATGTTAGTATGTTTTTAAGTACATATCTATAATTTAATAAAATTTCAGTGGAATCATGGAAGGCTTATTTCGATGGGTTGGTCCGATAAGGAAGAATTGGTGTGTGTACAGGATGATGCTTTAGTTTTTATTTATGATATGTTTGGCAATGAAAGAGATTCCTACAGTATGGGCCAAGAAGCCAGTTTAACTAAAATAGTTGATGCCAAAATATTTCAATCTTCAACTGGAACTGGTATTGCCGTTATGACGACAAACGGTCGAGTATTCTTAAAACAAAGCAATAATAAAGACTATCGTTCTCGCCTTTTACCTGAGATACCAAGTAAGCACTAATATTCTAATCTTTATTCATTCTGTAATGAAATCGATTTGCTTATAGATTTTTAGCAGATTTTATTTAAGAGTAATTTATTTCCTTACTTCCTCTAAAGAAACTAAATGACCCTAACGGATCCACAAAAATGTTCCTTACAGGATTTTTCATAAAATCTCTGTGTACATATCATAAGTAAAATGTACAATTTAAATGGTTTTGAAGTGGATTCGATATTTTAGAATTCAAGTGAACAGTGAAGATGCCACGTAGCCATAGCGGTGTGTTTACAAACCATATTTGAACAGGGAACTTCAAACCCTTCTAACCTGCAATAAAAAATATTAAAAAGCTGAGTTAAGAAATTATTAAGTGATTTGAAATAATATTCTACTAGGGGCCTATTGAGCCTGTTCGGCAATGCATCACTGCTCTGCATCATACGATGAAGCTTTAATCTAAAATACAATACAACTTCGTTGACAGCCTTTTTTAGTTGTAGTCATGTTTGTACCTCATATTTGACATTTATTTATGCACTATCCACTTCAGCGAAGCACTTTAGGGCATTTAAATTCCCATTTCCAGCGCAGTGATGCGTTTCCAAACAGGTCATAGTTGAGTGGTTTACATATAAATATAATACGTACATTAGGGTGGGGCGATTTGAACATCTCAATGGGCGCTTCGCGTTTCTGATTCTTGGGATTGTACTGAGCAAAAAAGTCAACTAGACCATACGTCTACGGTGAAAATCGAGCTTCCAGATTTTGATTTGCAGTTTTTTCTCAGACTATTTTTTTTTGGAAAAAGTCGAAAATGTAGAAAATGCAACACTTTTTTTCACCTTTTTATTGGATATTTTGGCCTATAGCAGCCAAACCATTGAGATTTTCGATCCAACACTAAGACACAAATAGTAGCCAAGACAATAGTTAAGAACTCTCTAGTACATCGCAAAATCATTGAAGCTCTTTCAGGCAGTTTTGGCTTGTGAAAGGGCACATTTTTCGTGATAATATTGATAAATTACTATTTTCAATTATTCATAGCGCAAAATCATAAAAATTTTCTATTTCTTATTTTTTCCACTTTTTTATCCAAAAATATAATAAGGGTTTTCATGAGAACTCTTAAAATTGCCATTTGTGCAATTGGGCAAACTTGCGAGACTTGTTTCATGAAGCCCCTTTTGAACTTTTGGGCAAACAGTTTATGTAAATTTGAAACAAACGTCAAAAAGTGAATTTAATAAAAATATAATAATAAAATTTAATGCAATTTTTAATTTAAAAACATAATTACATATATATTTGTATAAAAATAAAAAAGTGTGTGTGCGTGTCTAAAAAATCCAAGAAGTTGTTATTTACAAAATGCACAATTGCACAGCTTAAGTTTACGAGTAAAAATTATTGGGGGAAATTTAACAGGTTTGTGTAAATAAATTCCCATAAAATGTTTGACGTTTTATTTACGAGAGTTGACAAATGCACAATTGCACAGTTTGCGAGACTTTTGAACATTCTCATCAAAACCCTTATTTGGAACACAAAATAAAACAACAAAAGTAGACCTAGGCGAGTAACCCGAAAGTTTTAAGGGTGCAGGAATGCGCCCATAAAGCACAGAATTAAAAAAAATCAAATCTAAGGCGTTTAACTCAAGCGATTTTACTGAAATTTGGCATACATGTTGCAATAATATATTATAAATTTTCGTTTAAAAAAGTGGGCGTTAACACGCCCATAATGTTTAGGCCTACTATTTCATGTACTTCGGCTCAGCACATTTAAATATACTATTTATGTATTTATTATTATCCGTTTCTGTTATGTATTTTTTAGTATTGACACTACTTGTTATATACTCTTTTCATGGAAACTCTGATTTAATTGTCTTATTTTTTTCCTAAAATATAATTGATTTGAACTTTTTAATTTTTTGTATAAAAACTGATTTCAATAAAAAATACCATTTTTATATACGGATTTAACACTGGTGTCAGAAGTGACTATCAGATCATACAACAATGGAGCAAAACCAAGTGAATGAAATCATTGGCTCATTGGCTGAGGCAATTCGGAGTGCCGTATCACAAGCTACACAGAGCGCTGCAGCACAATCACCACATTCTTCAATGACAAATGGCTCGGTACATATATCTAAACCACCTCCATTCCACATGAGTGAATTTAAGAGCACGGAAGGATCATCGGTTTGTGAATATTTTGCCAGATTTGATTGGGCCTTGAAATTAAGCAAAATTGATGAGAATGAATACCAAACTTATGTTCGCGTTCACATGGGCGGTGAACTGAACACCGCGCTCAGAGTCTTAATAAGTCCACGACAACCAGAAGAGCTTGGCTATGATGAAATCAAAAAGGTATTATCGGAGCATTTTGACGGCAAAAGAAATATATATGCAGAAAGCTTCAGATTTCGGCAGGTCAGACAGGATACAAATGAATCCTTGTCGAATTTTGTTTTGCGACTAAAGCAAGCAGCCACCTTTTGTGAGTATGGAACATTCTTGGACAGAATGTTAATTGAACAAATGGTTTTTGGACTGAAGTGTCGTTCAATCTGTGACGATATCATTGCAAGACAACCAACAACGTTTTCACAGGCATATGAAATTGCATACTCCAAGGAGTTAACCCAACGATCAACAAATGAAGTAAATACAGATGAATGTAAAGAATTCGAACCTACATGTAAGCTGGGGTATATGCCTATCAAAACGAAAAACGAATCTAAGTTACGAACAAGTACGGCAGCGGTGACAAATAAATGCTATGGCTGTGGAGGCCAGCACTTACGCAGAGAATGCAAATTTAAAAACGCAAAATGCTATGCATGTGGCAAACTTGGACACATTGGAAAAATGTGTAGAACGAAAACGAACCAAATGACTGATTGTGACAACGTTGATGACAATGAACCTTTACAATTCATAAACCAGGTGGGTATTATAAAAACTGCTGGCGCGGCAGCAAGAAAAATAATAGCTGTAAATATAAACGATGAAAAAGTAGATATGGAACTAGATACAGGAGCGCCATGTAGTGTTATGAGCAAACAAAAATTTAGCACTTTAAAAAAAAAGATTTCCCTTAAAAATTCCGACCGTCAGTTCGCAAGTTGCACAGGACAAAGATTGAATTGTATCGGAAGAGCATTACTAAATGTAAGTTTTGGAAACACTAAACGTAAATTGAACATATACATAGTAGAGGACAATGTAGAAACATTGTGTGGTCGCGAATGGATCGCACATTTTGCACGTGAAATTAATTTTATTGAATTATTCGAAACAAAAACTGAAACAAGTCCATTTCATAATGATTTTTTTACACCAACAAAGCAAAATATTAATAGAATTTCAACTCAGACCCCGAAATTAACGACAGAACAACAATCTCGTCTGCAACAAATTCTATTGCAATATGATAGTGTATTTGGTAAGGTGGCTGGGACCTATAAGGGGCCTGCTATAAAAGTACACCTGAAACCCAATGCAAAACCAATTTTCGCTAGACCTAGGGAGATACCGATTGCACTAAGAGAAGCTTACGCGAGAGAAATAGATGCGAAGATTGCAGCTGGTTTTTATGAAAAAGTAGAAGTGTCTGAATGGGCTTCAACTACGCACGTCGTGACTAAAAAGAATGGCGGCATAAGAATAACGGGTAATTACAAACCAACTGTTAACCCCCAAATGATGATTGATGAACATCCTATTCCCAAAGCAGAGGATATTTTTAACAAAATGAAAGGAGCAACTGTGTTTGCACATTTAGACGTTACGGACGCTTATAGTCATTTGGTTGTTGATAAAGAATTTGCACACGTGCTGACACTTAATACTCCAACGCATGGTTTAATACGGCCAACACGAGCGGTATACGGCGCCGCGAACATACCGGCTATCTGGCAACGCACTATGGAAACACTCTTACAGGATACCCCTAATGTAGTGAATTTTTTTGATGACATTCTCATATTTGCTAGTAATATAGACGAGCTTTTCAGAATACTAGAAACCACACTTAAAAAATTTAATAATCTGGGTTTCAAATTAAATAGACAAAAATGCGTTTTTGTTACTACGTCGGTTGAGTTTCTGGGACACGAAATAGATGGCCATGGCATACATAAATCCACTAAGCATATTGATGCAATTTTACACAGCAATAAACCGGCTTCTATAGAAGATCTTCAGTTGTTTTTAGGCAAAGCTGCCTACTACTCAAACTTTATACCAAATTTGTCAACTCTGGAGCGGCCATTGCGAGATATACTTAAGACAGGAAAATTCAGTTGGTCTCAGGAGGCAGAGCAATCGTACTACAAGATCAAACAAATTCTGACTTCACCTCAAGTATTGATTCCATATGACCCTAATCTACCATTGATACTAGCAACAGACGCCAGCAAAACGGGCCTTGGGGCCGTACTTTCACATCGGTTATCCAAATACCAGGAACGACCGATAGCGTATGCAAGCCGTACGATGACCATGACTGAACAACGCTATCCGCAGATAGATAAGGAAGCATTAGCAATTGTGTGGGCGGTCCAAAAATTTTTCAAGTATCTATATGCACGGCACTGGACGCTCATAACAGACCACAAACCATTGGCTCAGATACTTCAGCCTGACAAATCACTTCCTGGATTGTGTATATCGCGAATGGCAAATTATGCAGATTTCTTATCTAATTTTAATTTTGAGGTCATTCACAAAACTTCTAAAGCAAATGCGAATGCTGATTACCTTTCAAGAACGACATACAAAACAGCAGGCAAGGGTACTGTCCAAAGGATAAGTGAAGAATATGACGAGTTCGATCATTTCATAATCAAGCAAATTGGGCAACTTCCTATAACTGCAATACGTATAAGCCAGGAAACTAAAACAGATGACTATCTTGGAAAAATTGTTCAACTTCTATTAAGTGGAAAATGCTTAACTGGATATGGTTATAAATCGCCAGAAGCTAACTATAAATTATCACATGGCTGTCTTACTTTCGAACACCGTATAGTTATTCCTCCAAAGTATCAGAAGCAGGTATTAGAGGAACTGCATGGTTCTCATTTGGGCGTAGTAAAGATGAAAGGTATAGCCCGTTCGTTTGTGTATTGGCCAGGTTTGGATAAAGATATAGAAAGCATTGCAAGAGAGTGTGATCAATGTGCAAAAAATGCTAACAAACCACCAAAACTTAGGACTCATCACTGGGAGTACCCAAAATCGCCTTGGGAGCGCATACACATTGATTATGCCGGGCCAATTGAGGGCATGATGATTCTGATTATTACTGACGCATATTCTAAGTGGTTAGAGGTGAAGACCACCAAGTCTATTACTGCTGGTGCGACCATTGCGCTTTTGGACGAAGTTTTTGCAACCTATGGTGTTCCGCTAATGATAGTGTCTGATAATGGAACAAATTTCACATCAGTGGAGTTTAACAATTTCTTAAAGAACGTTGGTGTAAAATACCATAAATATACGGCCCCATATCACCCCGCCACAAATGGACAGGCTGAACGTAACGTGCAGACTGTGAAAAATGCGCTTAAGGCAATGTGCACAACCAAGGAAACGCTTCGATCAAATCTAAATGAGTTTTTAAGGCAATACAGGAATGCGCCACATTACACGACGGGACAATCACCTGCACAACTGTTCTTAGGACGTCAACTGCGAACACGTTTAGATCTGTTAAGGCCAGAGGAAGTTGACAGTAAAGTTTCGTCCCATCAATATTTAATTTCGCGTAATGAGAAACCTCGGCAGTTTGAAGAGAAACAGACAGTTTACTTTTTGTCGGGAAATCCTCGAATAGACAAATGGCTGAAAGGAAAAATCAAAAAACGGCTGGGAGACATTCATTATGAAATTATGTTCAACGGTAAGTTATACAAACGGCACGTAGACCAGATTCGAAAGATGGGTTCGGATGAACAGAAGTGTACAACGGGTTCTGTTGTAAATAAATCGTCATCTGGTAGCATAGTATGTCGACAGACAAGGCCTTTCAAGAACGTGTTTCAGAGCACGTCAAGACAAGAAATTCCACCAACTAACAATGAGGAATGTAACATAACTAACGAATCGAAATCATCAGAAAATAATAGTGAGATATTTGGAACCCCACGAACTTCAACTGGTTTTAAAGGTTTTTCCGAAACAACACGAACATCACATAATGGAAGTCAAAGTTTTGCAGCATCTGCACCGAATGAAACAATCTCTGGAAATCAAGGTTTGGCAGCATCCACACCGAATGCAGCAATCGTGGAACAGAAGTGTGATTTGAGACGGTCG
Source organism: Tachina fera (assembly GCA_905220375.1). NCBI lineage: Eukaryota > Metazoa > Arthropoda > Insecta > Diptera > Tachinidae > Tachina > Tachina fera. Next base: position 68,504,632 of record LR999963.1, read on the forward strand.
TCAAGAATTCGGAAACCAAGGGTTTTGTTCTCCGCATGAAGGAGAAGAATTGTTATGTATTTTTTAGTATTGACACTACTTGTTATATACTCTTTTCATGGAAACTCTGATTTAATTGTCTTATTTTTTTCCTAAAATATAATTGATTTGAACTTTTTAATTTTTTGTATAAAAACTGATTTCAATAAAAAATACCATTTTTATATACGGATTTAACAGTTTCCAACGAAACTAAAAAGAAAAAATAAAACTGGCCAAAAAAATTTAAAAAAAATTAAATTTGCGCTATAGAGCTGAAATTTGTACGCAAGTAGGTAAAAATAAGAAACCAACTAGAAAAATCTAAAAACCCAAACATTTTAACCAGTAACGGCGGGGCCACGCTAATATTGCACTGAACTGAAAACTAAATATACAAATTTTAACTGAAGCCATTTTATTGAAACTTGCATGCACGTATCTAAAGCTTGAAACTATGGTCTTAAATAAAAGTCCACGATGATAAGTAAGCGCTGCTCACAACAAAATCTTGAGCTTAAAAAACGATGGAGGGGTGGGGGCGGGGTTTAACACCCATAACATTGACAGCTATAATTTACACTAGAGAGCTTAAATTCGATACACAAATAAATATAAATTGCGTTCGCGTACCAAAAATGCAGTAAATGAGAACATAAATTGAGAGAGCAAAGTGGCAGTTCTTGACTGAATTTTTTGCAAATTTTTACTGCAAAAATTTGTCGTAGAAAAGTTTATTAAGATAAAAACATGTGATTCAAAATGTAAACAAATGAAAAGTATGCAAAAGAAATGTGTAAAAATTTGAGAAAAGGCTAAACAAAAATTGCGAAAGTCGTTAAAAAATAATTAATTAATTACAAACTTTAGCCCGTTCAAATCATAAATAATTAATTTAATTAATTTCAGTATAATAATTAAAGCTGTTAATATACATACATATTTTGAAATTTATTTTATTTTGCAAATTATTCTAATTACTCAGAGTTGTAAAACTCTAAAGTATCTGGTTACTTAATATTGCACTTGCTTTTTAGGTAATCAGTAACATTGACAAATAGTCATGTAATTTTAAATTAAATTAAAAACCGGGGAAAAATGGGGAAACATCGTGGGTATTTTTAAAAATATATCGACAGGTTAGCATCGATTTTGCGAATTCAAAGGGGAAACAAAATAAAAATCGTGGATGGATTTTCCCAGGAGCACTGTTCAACTGTCATGCCAAAGGGCCATATATTCTTAAAGAGGACACTTAGCAGAACAAAATGAGAGAGCCGTGCAAAAAAATCTGTCGAGGCGTTTTGGAGAAAATCGGGCAAATCAAAAATGGCCAAAAAACCGTGGATGCATTTTCCCAGGAGCTCAATTGTCATGCCAAAAGGTCATATATTCTTAAAGTGGACACTTAGGAGAACAAAATGAGAGAACCGTGCAAAAAATTGGTCGAGCTGTTTTCGAGAAAATCGGGCAAATCCAAAATGGCCAAAAAAAACCGTGGATGAATTTTCCCAAGAGCACTGTTCAACTGTCATGCCAAAGGGTCATATATTCTTAAAGTGGACACTTAGGAGAACAAAATGAGAGAAAAGTGTTCATTAACTCAAAAAGTTTGCAAGGAGAGAGCGTCAAAAGAGAGAAAAAAATTGAGAGAAAAAAACTGAAAAATGTTAATTTCCTTGTTAAAAAACATTTATACCTATGTAAAAAGAAAGCACGCTTTCTTAATTTATTTCTTTTTCTTTCATTAAGCTGTGTACATAAATTCAATTTCAATGGCAAATAATTTTGTTTGTTTCCCATATACATACATATGATCAGAGATGGAATTTTTGAAATTTTTGTATTTGTTACTGAATAAAATTAAAATTTATGAAAAATGTATAAAAATAGTTAAAATACATGAATCTGCGTAAATAATTTCATATCAAATAACAATTTCTAAAAAAATGCAATTTAAAATATTATCAAACAAAATACATCAGGAAAAGTACAATTGTATCATGATTTCCATCCAGCCATGATTTTTCCAGCGAGCGGAGCTCATCGTTGATCATCACTGATTTACTTCAATAGTGTCACAACTAAAAAAAAAAAACAGTTTTAAGTTTTCAATTTGCATACAACTCAATGAAGACATGAACAAATATTTTTCTCTCAAAAGGTGATGGATGGTACAAGCTATTTATATGAAATTTTTACAGAAAATAAAACACGAAATTCCGCATTATTCTGAATTATTAACGCAAAAAACCCATTTTTCTACTTATGACAGTATTGAAGTAAATGTGCAATATGTATGTACTAAATCCCTTATTTAAATATAAACAATCAGGCATATTCTGTATTTCCATATGAAATTAAAATGTTCGGTATTGTACCTTTGCAGAATCGCTGTCTGAATGCAGCTGTTGGGAAATAGTGACAGAAGAAAGGAACAGCTATTGCCTTTTGGGAAGGGACCGCGAAGTCATTAAACTATTTTTGGGCGAATCGGTTGGTTCAGTAACCCGTAACTTAATTGACAAACCCTTTGAACGTATCATTTTGATGTCTGTATCTTATAACCATCAAAATTTGGCTTTGTATACTAACAATGGAATTTTATGGCTGGGCAATGTCGATATGAAACAGAAATATTGTGAATTCGATACTGGACGAAAAGATATGCCAAAACAAATAGAATGGATTATGAATGTTGACAACACACAATCGGATGCTGTCGTTATATCATATAATTCATTTTTATTGGTTGTCAACCGCAATGGTGACAAAAACCTTTTTAGCTATGATCCAGCTATATTTTTGGTTGCAGAAATGGACGGTGTTCGTATTTTGACAAGCAATACGCACGAAATGATACAAAAGTTGCCGAAATGTGTTCAGAATATTTTTGCAATTAATAGTCAGGAACCTTCAAGTTTTTTGTTTGAGGCTCAGAAAAAGTTTCAAGAAAAATCGCACCAGTCTGACGAATATTTGAGTTTGTTCCGTGACCGTATGAAGGAAGCAGTGGAAGAATGTATAGAAGCTGCTGGTTATGAATTTTGTACGGAAACACAAAAAAGTTTAATGAGGGTAAGTTAATATACATATATAATTGTATAATTAAATCAGTGCTGGCCACCGAGAGTAATGTATTCGTGTATGTGTATTCATTTGTATAAGAAGCCGATTAAACTTCGGCACTGTGGTGCCACTTTGGACAACTGTGAATTACATACATACTAATATATGTATCTATGTATGTATGTATTAGTGACCTGCACAAGACCATTTATAAGACATTTGAAGACATGAGAGATTTTTCAAATGCTTTACTAAAGCGAAATATTCTAAAACAGTTGTTTGTCTTCCTAACACAGTTGTTTAGCGTTTGTCTTAGAATATTTCGCTGTAGTAAAGATTTTTAAAAATCTCTCATGTCTTGAAAGGTCTTATAAATGGTCTTGTGCAGGTCACTAGTATGTATGTATGTACTATATGTTTTGATCACTTGACTTAATTCGATTATGACTTATGACTTTCGACTTAAAGTTAGTTAAAAACAGGATTTAATCATACGTATAAAAAGTTTACTAATGGTTATCGTTGTAACCTTAGTAACGTAACTTATTCATATGTTTATGTACATACGGGCATGTTCTGACACTTGCAAATCGCATAACATTTGCGATTATGACTTGAACTCGCAAGAGAGGTGTTCTGCAAATCGCAAGACTCTGGGCGAGTTCAAATCGCAATAGTATACTGAAGTGAACTGATGAATTTAGCCAACAAAAACTTAAATAAACACTAAAATGATTAATAAATGAAACTAAATATTATTATTATTATTATTAAAATTATTCTTATTATTATCATTATTATTATTATTATTATTATTATTAATTATTATTTGTTAATAATTATCACATGTAATCTGGCTTAAAAAGCGATACGAACTTATGCCCGCTCAGATCATAAATATCTTTTCTTTTAAGTTTAATCAGAAATATTAATAGATTCGCAAAATGTTTATTATATAATTGAAATTTATAAAATGTTCTTTTGTTTTGTGAACTTTTGGCCTGTCCCACGATGTCACCAACGTTCGACTTGTCGAACAGTTATTTTGGAAACAACAAAAAATTTTAAAAATTTGTTTTTGTTTGGAATGTATGTACATACGTGTGCGACAAGTCGAACGTTAGTGACATCGTGGGACAGGCTCTTTGTCTTTGCATTGTTTACTTATGCCCCTATCACGGTTCTCAACTAAATTCAGTTTGGTCGTCTAAGAGTAGACCAAACTTACACACGACCAAACTCTGACTCCAACCCTCTTGAACTAACTACCCAATGCAAGGTAAGGAAGATTGTTTTATCAAAAATCACCTAACTAAGTCTTCCTCAAGTACTTTTGACGATTAAAAACTGATTAAACACTTGCGCGCTTGAAAAAATACTCGAAAATGAGTCGTGCTTATGCTTTAAAAGTAATTTATTTATTCATTTTAAAATATATGAGTCATAAATAAGTCGAAACTGATCAGAAAAGCGGGTAATAAAAGACTCCTCAAGAAGAGTCGCATGTAGGGTACCAGAAAACGAGCGCATATTCTTGTTTTTTGATCACTTGAAAGTATTAAAAAAGAATCAAATTTAATTAAAAATTTCCATAAATGCTAGCAGGGTCATTTCTTGTAGGGTAGTATTCAAAACGATTAAGTGTTTTTGTATAAATTTTTTTTTAAATAAAATATTGAAATAAATTATTGAAAATACATAGAACATATCGAGAGCCTATATTCAAAAGACGTTAACTCAAATTTGGCCAAAATGATTTTCTGGTGGCAAATGACTCCCCTATACAATCTTCATCTGTAACAAAAATTTCGAATCAAAAAATTATTTTTTTTATCGTTTTCTATAAATTTTTCTTATTCTGCTATCTCAAAGTATAATTTCTTTTGGTGAAAATAAATGCTATCTCCCAATATATTTCCAATATTTTTAAAAAATCAATAATTTATTATAAATCTGCCTCATATCTGGCATGCTGAACACGAATCTGGTATTGATTTTATTATCCTATGGCTAGTTTTTGAGATAAGGTCACTTTTAACATATTAGTAAATAGGCGTTCCGATAAAAAAAATGGTAAAGTATGTACATATAACTTTTAAGTTGTTAATCGAATAGAAACATAATGTATGGACCGAATATAGCCAATGATATTTATTAGCTTTCGAGTGACATTGTTACACTAGAGAATAAGTTATAAATTGCTAAAGCTGACCACCTCGAGATAGAAGAGACTTTCAGTCAGCATTAAGCTATTTTTTTTATTGTATTTTAAGTTTTTTCTTGTAGCTTTTCAGTTCTTATATCTAGTATTGAGTAAAAGATTTCATAAACTGATTAAAAAATAAATATATTCAAATAAATCATATATTTTTTCCGACAAAATGTGCTAATTCTAAAAAGTATTTGTTCTTTGATCGACTAAAATATGCTAACTCATAAAAATACGCAAACCAGTGCAAAATAAAATATATTTTGCAGACCTATAAATTAGTAAGCTTATTAAACCATATTATGGAAGGCAATATGAGCGAATTAACTATTTTTTTGTTGACGTATTTTGAATATAGCCTCTCGATATTAAAGTTTACATTTCATTTTGAAGGTTAAAAAGTAACACAAACGGCCGCAACAGCATACATAGCTGCAACTCCATGGTACTGGCAACCATTTCGGAGCCAATGCAAGCACAGTAGCAGTTGATTTTCAGCAGGCAAACAATACGGCACTGTGTATTGCACTCTAATTAGTTCCTAATTTGATTTAAAATGAAATCAACTTAATATTTAAATTTTCTAGTCCCGAAAAATTAATTGGGTCTTTACTATCGTAGAACAAAAACTCAGGTCTTAGCATTTTGAAAGCTTCACTATAAAATTTGTAAAGCGATCGTTTACCTTGCAAATTTTTGACAAACTTATCAAAATATGCGTTGCAAAAATATAATATAAATTTTTTTGTGGACCTAAACATCCTAATTACATATTTGCAAAGTCTTTACAAATTACACAAACAAAAATTACAAAGAGAATATATCAATTTCAAATTATAACTTATCAAATTTTATATATATATATATAAAAATTTTGATAAGTTAAAGTAAATCTGTAATAAATAGAATAGGAAGTAAAATCTGGTCCATAGAACGACACTTGATGAATCTTTTTTTTCCATAGATCTATAAATTAAATCAAGCTCTGTATTACCCTCCTTATGAAAGACAGCACAGAGATTGGAGAAGACCTCCTAATATCATCTGTACACATAAATAATAATGAACAACTTTTTATACGTCCGATAAAATCCTTCTTTTAACTAACTTGAAGTTGTTATAATCGTCCTTAAATTACTTTTTTATTACTATAGTATAAGATTTATTCAAATTACTATGCGTCATATGGGCATTTCCGCAGAAAAGCAAACCTTTTATTACGTTTTTTTCGATTTGTTCCGTTCTTTTACTAAGCTTAATACGCTCTAAACTGTTCTGAAAACGCATATCATTTTGCGTTTTCGAACCGCTAGTATATACTGATTTGGTATACTTCGTTTAAACTGCGCTTCAAAGAGAAATTAAAATGATGCACAATCTATGTATGTGACCACGTGATAAAAGATGATATTTTATGTGGAAATTCCCACTACCACTTTCTTTACAGTACGAATAGACGAGCAATTTTTATTTCTGAACATAAGAAATAACGTCGGCAGAATGACGTCAGAAAAAAGTTTGTGTTCAAACTTATTGTAAGGGTGGCTAGATGTATAATGTTAAAAATCAAAATTTGAGCTGTCGTATGCATACAAAATACTCGTTTTAAGTTTTAATTTCTTAATAATTCACCACAGAACATATATTTTATGCTTATGCCTAATTTTTTTTATAATAAACTTATTATTTTTAGTTTCCCGCCATTATTTTCTACGAAAAAGGTAAATTTGACAGCTTTTGTTCTAACAATTGCTCAGACTTGTGTTTGAGCAATTATTTCCAAACATGTGTTCGAACAGTAACATTTACGGTTTACACAGTAATTTTTTGACCAACACAAAAATTTCCAAACTTATGTCCCGTGTAATCTCACTGTTAGAGCCAAATTAAATATTAATAATTATTTTAGACTGCTTATTTTGGCAAAGGATTTATAAAGTCATTCAATCCAGATGAATACATCAAAATGCTAAGAATCCTAAGAGTTTTAAATGGCTTGAGGCATCCAAAAATTGCCATGCCTTTAACCATTAAGCAGTAAGTATTTTCATCATTATCTATTTTTTTGTTAGCTAAGGTATTTTTATTTACAGATTCTTACATTTGAAGCCGGACGTTATTTTAGGTCGTTTAGTGTTCCGCAAGCATTATGCCATCGCTATACAAGTTGCAAAGCACTTGAAACTGCCCGAATCGTGGATATTAGAACATTGGGCGTATCACAAAGTCACAAATGATAAAAGTATAATGAAAATCAATCACTTGAATTGGTATGAAAATTCAAAAATATGTATTTCATTTTAAATTTAGATGACCACGAAGTTGCACGTAAAATAACAGAAAAATTCAAAAATCCATCAGTTGAGGGCATATCATTTTGCAATATAGCTGAAAAAGCACATGCAGTTGGACGTGATGAGTTGGCTATAAAAGTAAGGAATTTTACACTAAATCATCAAATAAGTAAAATATATACAAACATATCGCTCATTTACTTCAATAGTGTCAGAACTAAAAAAACAGTTTTGCAGAAAACGCGTTTTAAGTTTTCAATTTGCATACAACTCAGTGAAGACATGAACAACTATTTTTCTCTCAAAAGGTGATGGTACAAGCTATTTATATTAAATTTTTACAGAAAATAAAATATTCTGCATTATTACCTCAAAAAATTAATTTTTTGAGTTATGACACTATTTAAGTAAATTTATGTATGTATGTATGTGTCTACATATATACATATCGTCACCTAAAGTCTAAAATGCCGTAACTGACAAAAATATCAAAATAGGATTTTTGATTGATAATTGTTGTAAATGAATTTTGGAATGATAATTTTCACTTTAATATTATTATACAGGCAATGTTTATTGATATATTTTATTGTATCCACGTTTTCATATTTTTTCAATATTTGATAGTTCTTAAATAAAACTCAAACTAACAGGTTATAGGCCTTAGAATACGCATATTATAATTTTTTTTTTTTTTTTTGATATCTTATTAAAAAAAATGGCAATGGTACCAGGAGCTTTACAGATGGAAATTATACATGCGCGTGAAAACATTGATGCTTGGAAATGGCAAGCGAAATCTTTGTTGGTAATAAGAATTGCTGGTCCGTGGTAAAGGAAGGTATTGGTGAAGGCCGTGATTCTAAACTAGACGAACGTGCTCTTCTGAATGCATACGAAGACACAGGATTAACAAGGAAAGTTGAACTATTAAAACATTTAGTAAATTTAAAATTGGAAAAGTATAGTTCAATGCAATAGTACCCCAATGAATTGGTTATCATCGCATCAAAAGTGAAAAATGCTGGTCTCAAAATTGACAACGAATCGACAGCTTCCCTTATGCTGGCTGGGTTACCTGATGATTTCAAACCCCTTGTAACGGCTGTTGAGAACTCCAAAGAAAAATTAACCGTTGATGCTGTGAAAAGTCTTCTCCTGCAGGACACAAAGTTCGATAAAAAAAAGCGGAAAGTGAAACAGCATATTATATTAAAAAAAAGCATAAGAAGAATAAAAAACAAATCCAGTGTTTCAATTGTAAAGAATTTGGGCATATATCAAAAAATTTTCCAAACAGAAATAAAAGCAGTTATAGTAATTATAAAAAATTCAGTGAAGTGCGACTTTGACCCGCGCACGAAGGGTTCCGTACGGACAGGAGATATGTAATTCAATATGAACTTTAGCCAATATAAACTATAGTTTTGGCATTTTTTTCGTTTTTGGGTTTTTTCGGTTGTAAGCGTTATTTTTTAGTTTGGGCTTTTTTTGAATTTATTTGCGCTTTCTGAGCTTTGGCACTTTTTTTCATGTTTTGGCGATTTTTCTTTGGTTTATGAAGTTTTATTTTTGGCGATTTTTTTATTTTGGCGATTTCTTTAATTTTGGCGTTTTTTTCACATAGGTGATTTTGTTGGTTTTTGGCGTTTATTTTCAATTTTGGCGATTTTTTTCGTTTTGGCGATTTTTTTTTTAATTTTGGCGATTTTTTTCATTTTGGCGATTTTTTTTTCACATAAACAATTATTTTGGTTTTGGCGCATTTTTCGCGTTTTGGCGATTTTTTTCGGTTTTTGGCGTTTTTTTCATTTTGGCGATTTATTTTCATTTAGACGATTTTTTCGAATTTGGCGATTTATTTTAGTGCTAGAATTTTTTTTTAATTTTGTCGATTTGGAGATTTTCTTTGAATTTTTGGCGATTTTTTTCAGGTTTTGTCGATTTTTTTCGGTTTGGCGATTTTATAATTTTCGGATTTTTAAGTTTTACCGTTTTTGAAAATTTCAAGAGTTTACCTCTTACGGTTTCAAAGATATAGCAAGTTGTCAAAATTACATAGTCAAAATTGCATTAACTGATGGACCACCCTTTAATTAATTTTTTTTTAAATTTTAGTTTTAATTGTTGTAGTCTATATAAAAATACACTAATTTTACAAATTTCAAGTGTCAATATACATATGTACATACAATTGCACCCTTTAATTTTTAATTCTCATGTATTTGTTGTTGTAGTGGCCAAGGTTCTACATACTCTGTCCAATTTCAGGTCCGTAGCTCTTACGGTTCCTGAGAAAATACCGTGTGACGGACAGACGAACAGCGTAGCGAAAACAATAGAGTTCCTTTTGTCACCTTTGGTGTACGGAACCCTAAAAAAGGAAACAAATTCAGAGGAAATGTAGCAACAACATTAATTGCCAAAGCGGGTAAAAGTATGCATTCGGGTATGAGTAAAGAAATGGATCAAAGCCGAAATGAAACGAATTCAGTGTGTTGGCATGTGGACAGTGGTGCAAGCAACCATATGGTGGGTACCAGTAGTTATATGTACAACAAGCGGAAGATTGAAAATAAGAAGGTAATTTTAGCTAATAACAGTGAACTCTCTGTAGGCTGTGCTGGCTATATTGATTTAGAAATATATTGTGAAAACAAGAAGAAGGAGATTACAATTAAGGATGTAGAATTTGTATCAAACTTGTGTGCAAATTTGTTATCCGTAAAACAAATGACAGATGCCAGCAAGAAAGTTATATTTGAAGAACAAATGAGTAAAATCTTTGATGAAAACAATAATCTCGTTGTAACTGCTACAGCTTTCAATGATCTTTATTGTTTGAATAGCAGGATGCTAAACATGGAACAACATGGTCGAAAATCAGTGCTCTACTAAAATCAAAATTTTACGCACTGATAACGGAGGGGAATATATAAAAAACAAGTTTGCTAGTTTCTTAAGCAACCATGGTATTGTACATCAGAAAACTTGCCCATATACTCAGGGTGACCGATGACAATGCACCAAAATGGGGATTTATCAAAAAAAAGGGGCAAAATTAAAAAAAAACGAGAAAACTACACTCAACTACACTATTTTTATATAATTCACTCTAAAAAATGGATACAAAAAGTGGCAAAAGCACTCGAAAAGTGGCAAGGAAGTCGAAAAAGTGGCAATTTGCCACTTTAGTCGGTCAAACGGTCACGCTGCATATACTCCGGAACAAAATAGTGTCGCGGAGAGAATAAATCGAACTATTATAGAGAGAGTTAGATGTATTCTTATTGATAGCAATTTATATCACAAATTTTGGGCTGAAGCAGCAAACACAGCTTGTTTTTGATGAATATGACACCGGTTGGAGGTCAAGATTGTACTCGGTCGGCGACCAAATTTGAAATTTATGAAAGTTTTTGGTTGTCCTGCTCTTGTGCACATTCCAAAAGAAAATCGTCACACACTGGATTCAAATTCAATAGAATGTATAATGGTGGGATATAGTTTAATCCGCAAACCGAGCAGATTTTGATAAGTCGTGATGCAGTATTTTTTAAACGCCAAATTTTGAGCATTAGTGCCAAACTAAGCAAAAGCACCAAGTAATGCTTTTATGAAATTTGTGTATTTCTTCAAATTACTTTAATAACAACTTGGTGTATTTATTTTTTCAGTGTAAATTATACCGTTTTCGTCTGATATATTTCATTAAAGATGATACTATTTCCGAAATAGAGACTAGCTTAGAAAATATTAAACATTATTAAACTTCACTTGTTTTTCACGTTAGTGCTTTTTACGCTTTTTAGATCTCAAAACTACGTTTTTTTTGTGATTTTTTTAAATTTTGATGTGCTTTTAGAGTCAACAAAGTCAAAAAATAGGACTGTTCCGTGCAAGAAGAAGAACATTACTCTCACAAAACCTCTCATTTACCCAATTTTTGAGTACGGGAACGTTTTTTGTGCAAATTGAAATCCCGCGGGATCCCAATGTAGGGTAAAAATTCAACCATTAATTTAATCGTACGCAGCTAGAAAAGAAAACAATGGAAACTAAGTGGAAACGTTTTGAAATATTTGCGGCGAATTTGACATAATCATATACTCGTAATACAATTTTATTGCATTGCTATTTAACACATAAAATTTATTTTATACAGCTAAACAGCATAGCTGTAATCGTGTGTCAATTTAATATGGAAAATACTGAACTTGTGTTATGTAATACGAGTTTGAAGTGAAAAACTTAAATATATGTATGTACATTTATTTACTGTAATTTCAGTTACTGGAGTTAGAGCCCAGAGCATCGTTGCAAGTGCCATTGTTGTTGAAATTGGGTAAATATGACCGAGCTGTTCATAGTGCTACTCATTCCGGCGACACAGAACTGATAGTAAATGTTCTTTTGGAGGTTAAAAAGAAAATGATGCTTACAAATTTCCATGTAAGTAAAAATTTTGGTTTACATATGTACGTATGCATGTTCCATACAAATCTATACATACAATATGTAGTACTTGCTATTTGCGCAATCAGCGATTATTACAACACCTCGATTCGTGCAACAGGTCATTCTTTTTAGTTTTTTGTGAAAACCTAAATTTTTGGGGAAACTTCCTGGGCGAATTATTGGCGAATCGGAATAAAAACATGCTGAACTTTTCATAAAAAAAATTAAGCATTACGTACTTAAATTCAACTACATATTGTTACGGAAATGACCGTTGACAAGGTTAAATCAGCGGTAAACAAAAATATTCCAACAGGGCTAATGCAAGTGTTACGCGAAGATATTCCTACAGGGTCAATGTAAAGAATAATCTAGGTGTATTTAGTCCGCATTTACACTATGCAAATCTTATTGCTAAGCTGATTAGTTTGTGGAAAACAAAGACAAGGGGAACAGAACCGTTACTTTTCCCCTCGTCTCTCTCTCCTAACAATCTAGTCAGCTTAGCAAAAAGACTTGCATAGTGTAAATTAGGACTTAGCTAAACGTACACACGAATCCACATACAAACACATGGTAGAAACCTCTCTGTATTAGCAACAACACACGGTATTACCAACATAACAATATGTATTTCTCAGAGTGCAAAGTCCCGGCTTACGTATTTGCATTTTTGTTTTTCAACTTTTGAGTATGTAGAAAAGAGCAGTGGTTAGGTATGGAGCTGCTTGTAGTAGGACACTCGTTTTGTTTTGTCATTCTTAATGATATCAACGAAATCACATAAAACTGATTTCTCTGTTTAAACATAAAGGCAACCTTAACAGAGATTTTAAAATAAATTGAGCAGCAAAAGTTGAAGTGTATGAAACGGGAAAAACGCAAATAATAAAATTCCCCCGATTTTAACTCTGAAGATGCTATTCATGTTTAATTAATAGTGGTATTCACAACGAGCTTGTTAGTTTGTTAGTCGTTAATCGTTACTTTACTAGTTGGTAACTCACAATCAGCTGTTGCAGTTTCTAAATAAATATAATAAAAAAGTCACTTGTGATACATTTCTAAAAAATATTTGTGTTTTGGCAATTTTCGTGTACATTACACTTTCTCGTGACATGTTGTATTTTTTTCAGAATAATAAATTGTGTCAGAACAATAAATCAGCTGTTTTGCTACGAAAGTTACCAGACTAACAAAGTTTAAAAAGGGGGTCGTTCACAGTTAGTAACTTTCACAAATTAAAAAACTACCGAGTAACAAATTAACAAGTTCGGTGTGAATACCACTAATGTTAATCTTAATACACACATATGTATGTATGTATACCCAGGCAAAATTTTTGTACCACCCCAGTACTGTAAACACAAAAATATGACTTAACGTTTACAAATGCCGCGTCCTTAGTAATAATATACTACTACAACACTGTATTTACAAAAATCCGACGTAAGTGTCTCAATACCTCGTTAACAATAATTCTATACTGCTACAACACCGTAAATACAAAAATTTGACTTTAGTTCCCCAAATACCACGTTTACAATAATTCTATACCGCTTCAACACCATAAATACAAAAACTTTACTTAAGTTGGGAAATTTACATTGTGACGACCTTAAAAATTTGTATTTAGAGTATTGTGTCAACATTGAAAACAAGAGTCGGAGGACGGTCTTTCGGCGTTATCATTTTAATGTTATGATTGCATTAAAATTTTGTTAAACGAATGTTGTACTGATGTTAGTTGTACCCGCAGACAATCGTAGCAACATCGTGCTGGTTGTCTTTTTCTGCCTGGGTATCTAAAGGGTGTCGGGTGGCAAATTTATATTTTTAAATATGATAATTTTAAAAACGGTGCGGAAGGAGGGTGGTGCCGTTGGAATTATCCATTGTGCGGATTTGTTAATCACGATGTCAGAGTGAGAATTGCGCGTTCGCTGTGCAAACATTTTTGAATTTCTCAGTGCCCAGTCGATCTTCTCCTGAAAACATTGAACTGGTTGAAAGCATTTTCCGCGACTTTCAATACGGAAAATAGCAGACTCACTGGGACTTCCGAGAGCGATTATTCATGAAATTTTAAAAAAGGATCTGAAGTTCGATGTACTCAAAAATTTTTGTGAAATGATGTTGGATCGTTTTCGCACTGTAAATCCCATTTTTTAGAGCGACGAGGCTAATTTTCACTTAAACGGTCATGTCAACAAGCACAACTGCCGTTACTGGTCCCCAAGAGCCCGCAACACTCGATTGAAACATCAAAAACCATTGCATTGTCCCAGGGTAACTGTTTAATTTGCCTTATCCACGCATGGGATAATTGGAAATAATAATTAAAAATTAACTTAAATTAATAGCCAGGGACCTGTGGCAAAAATTAAATAAATATACTTAATAGTAACAAACCAAAAAAGTTTGTCTTAAGTAGAACAAAAAATAAGCAAATTAACTGACATGTGCATAATTAGTAAAGAATAAACGACAATGGTAAGTCTGTTGTAAATTAGAGATGGTAAATTTGGGCTTTCATTACAAAACACGTTTTCAGCAAATTGAAATACGATGAATCAAAACAATTCACGTATTCCATTTGCAAGAAAGTTTCGTATATAAGGCAGAAATCTACATCAACTAACACCACACACAGTGGACCAACACAGAAGAACGCTGATAATGAAGGTTTAGTGAGTGGCCTTCGAAAACGGCTGGTTGTTCCGTTAAACTATGTGTTGTCAGAATATTTACAACTAACTTTGATGGTATTTGTTCATTAATAATTATCACATTTAATTTGGCTTAAAAAAGCGATACGAAGTTTAGCCCGTTCAAATAAATCATAAATATAGAAACAAATTAAGTTCGAAAAATAATAATTAAAAATTAACTTAGACCATGTTCGTTTTTCGAAAATTCTCGAGGCCAGGCAACGAATGACAACGGTGAAAATTATGTACGCATGATTACAGAATTATTTTGCCAAACCTGCGAGCTCATCCATTGTACTCTTCACATACGTGGTTTCAAAAGGATGGTTAACTGCACACACAGCCAGAGCTTCGTTGAATTTGCTTCGGGAAAATTTCCCCATAAACTGATCAGCCGCTTTGGGACATCCCATCGCCCGATCTAACTCGCATGGATTTTTTTATGGGACTACCTCAAAGAGAGGGTTTATAATGAGAATCCCCAATTTTTTGTGGCTTTAAAGAAATTAAACCGAGTTTTCTGCAGCGTATGGCGCACAAAACATGGCTCCGTTTTAAGCAGTGTGTTCAACTCGACGGAAGACGTCTGGATGACATACTCTTTAAAAAATAAAATCCGCATTTCCATTCTATCCGTTCAATGCTCTTAATGAAACTTTATCTCAATTATTACGCTACCAGACACCCTGTATATAACTCCTATAAGCAGAATAGGCCCATAAATGTTAATATATTAAGGGTTGAAAACCGAAGGATCACTCTGGAAAAATTAAAATCTTAAAGTTTTATTTTGTATGAAATTAACAGGACCAGAGGGAATCACAATGGATTGAACTGAGCTTCCGAGTGGTGGTATGTTGTAGCACCACCCTTCCTAACCTAACCTAAAAGGAACAAAAAACTTTAAAGATAAATTGCTCTTTTTGTAGTTGTACCCGTTTGTATCCCTCATTCTACTAATATTATAAGTGTGAAAGTTTCGATGTTTCTTCCACTTTAACGTGAAAATGATTTAATCGATTTAGATGAAATTTGGCAGACGGATAGCATATGGCATGTGTACTGTTGGTACTTTTTGTGTTTGATATTCATAATTAGTATAAATATAGTTTATAGCCTACATTAACATAATACATTTTGATTTCTGGAGGTAAAAATGGGGATAAGCTGGTAATTTTGGTAGCCTATTACTTTTGATACAATATATAATTATTTTAACCTAAGATGGGTATTATTTCAAAAGCCATTTTTTAGAATTTTGATCCGAAGTTTATCCCTTTGCGCACTGCTACACGTTCAATATATATTGTAATATTTGGATCGCGATAAATTTTAATGGATTGATTGATCACGAGCGTATGATACACGTTAAATATTTATCGCGTCAGTATTTACGTTATTTTTGTGCTGTTTATTAAAAAATATCGCGAGAAAACCAAAAAAAAAAGCTTTAGCCGAAGAGTCCCACAACTCCGGCAATGCCTCAAATTAAAAATAAAGTCTTTCAAAATAGTTTGTTCGGTCGTTAATTGCGAACCCACTCGCTTTCACTATCTTCTGCCATTACCCTTTATTAAAAAAAACTTTACACAAATGTAATAAACTTTTTTACTTTTTATTTGTTAGATTTTTCACTGCGTCTTTTATTTTATTTGTTTTATTTCACTTTTTATTAACGTATCGCGATCTAATATCATGAAAATGCTACACGTTAAATATTTATCACGCGATCCGTGATCTGGATTCCATAATTAGGCCTTTCTGCTATATGGATCGCGATCCATCAATACTGCATGCTATACGTTCAATAAATATCGTGATAATGGATCGCGTTCAATATATATTAAACGTGTATCAGTGGCCTTTCAGATCTGACGAATTTTTTCTTAATATTTGGAATATGGTCTCGATAGCTATAATCAATGTTCTTAGGACACACACAATTGATGCACTAGTTAAAATTTTTAGCTTAAACACATTTTTATTACAATATTCTTTATTTTTTAGGGATAAGCACTTTTATAATTGAAACTGCGGCTTATTGGCAAAACTGACATGTCACACAAGAATTTTGCAATAGTTCAAGTAACGGTAAATCAGCGGAGTATTGTTAGAAACAAATATAAAGAACAATGAGAGCAATCGATGCATGCCAGTCCATTTGACATTGGTTAAATAGAAGGAAAAATATTGAGATCGACACCCACCCGCACAATCGATGCATCACGGTCTAATAGGGGTAACTCAACGAAGTAATGGGCAAAAGCTAGAAGCTATTATATCATATGTTCTGAAAACCATTTCGTTTTGAAATCAACAAATTTCAGGAAACAAATTCAACTAGAAAGCTCACTTATTTATTGCAGTTTTTTATTTGGTTTTAATGTTTCATTGGCTTGAGACAATCAGCACTACGATTGTCTGCGGGTACAACTAACATCAGTACAACATTCGTTTACCACAATTTTAATGTACTCATAACATTAAAATGATAACGCCGAATCACCGTCCTCCGACTCTTGTTTTCAATGTTGTCACAACACTCTAAATACAAATTTTTAAGGTCGTCACAATGTAAGTTTCCCAACTTAAGTCAAATTTATGTATTCAAAGTGTTGAAGCGGTGAAGAATTATTGTAAACGGGGTATTTGGGGAACTAAAGTCAAATTTTTTACGGTGTTTTAGCGGTATAGAATTATTGTAAACGGGGTATTGGGAAATTAACGTCGGATTTTTGTAAATACGGTGTTGTAGTAGTATATCATTACTAAGGACGCGGTATTTGTAAACGTTAAGTCATATTTTTGTGTTTACAGTACTGGGGTGGTACAAAAATTTTGGAAGAGTCGTAATTTTGTATTTGCAGTGTTGTGCTGGTACATATTTTTTGGGCAAAATCACAATTTCTGCCTGTCATATGTGCGTGCATGAACTATATTTCTCATTTTAGATGATAATACGCGAATATCCCATGGCCTTAAATATTTATAAAAAAATGATGAATGAATGGAGTCGTACTGCTTTGTATGAAATTTATAATACTGAAGATGATCATAAATCAATTGCAGAATATCATTTTCGAAATGCCCTCGAAAGTGAAACTTTAGAAGCTAATCTCTCAATTATTGGCAATAGTTATACCCAAGGTCGGCAACATGTGGAAGCTGAACTCTGTTCAGATACTTCTAAATTAATGAAATTACAAAAGGCTTTAACCACCAAGTAAGTAAATTGGTACTCTAAATTTTTCTCTTTGTAGTCAATTTGAAAGACAACCCACCTTCATTATTGTAGATATAGTAAAATATTTGGCCAAATAACTTTTTATGGTTTGTCCATACATGATACCATTGAAAAACTTTTAGAGTTAGGAGAACAAAAAGAAGCTGAAAAAATTAAAAATGATTTTAAAGTTCCGGATAGAAGGTATTTTTAATTTATCCTTAAACGAAAATATTATACATAAGTAACTTTTAAAATTATTGCGTTTGTAGATTTTGGTGGTTACGCATACTTAACTTATCCAATAAACACAACTGGATTGAGCTGGAAAAATTTGCAAAAAGTAAAAAAAGCCCTATAGGATATGAACCATTTGTTGAAGTTTGTCTTAAACAAAACAATTTAACTGAAGCACGAAAATTTATTATTAAATGTCGAGACGATCGTAAATCTCATTGGTACATCAGAGCTGAGTAAGTTTTGTTGTTAGTATGTACATATGTAACTGCCACTAATTTTAATTTTTAATTACTGATAAAATTTTCAAGACTTTATGAAGAAGCTGTTGATACTGCATTTGAACAACGTGATCTTAGTACTTTGTATACACTTCAACAAAAGTCTACTATGCTGGGCAATCGTCAATTGTTAGATAAAATTAATGTTTGTATAACAATTTTAGCTTCTAAGAAATAAAGTAAATAAGTAAATAAATTTTAAATAAAGTAAATTTTAAATAAATTTGCTATTTTTGGGCGTACACGGATAAAAATATTCTTTCATTTCATCATAATCAATCAAAAAGATTTTGAATATTTTTTAAGTTACGCCTTTTTGATCTTACATGACGATATGTATTCATATGCAACTACAGTCAAATAAACTGTCAGTCCCTTGAAAAAATCTCGGTAATTCGTAAAATTTCCATACATTTTGGTCCCCTCGTTAATTCGTAATTTTTTTCAAATAAAATCTTCTGTACATCTTATAAATCGTAATTGTTTGCTATTACGTACCACCTGTAATTCGTGATAAAAACAACAAAAACATGGAAAGAATTCTTTTTTGTTTACCGCTATTTTATTTTATAATAAAAAAATGGTTTTTTATCATTTTAGTAAATAAATTGAAAACCCCCGTTAATTCGTATTTATTTTATTTTAACCCCGTTAAATCGAAACCCCGCTAAATTAAAAACCCATATAATTCATAAGAAATTACCGGTCCTTTGCGATTACGAATTATCGGGATTTGACTGTATATAATATTATAGGGCGTCATATAAAAATCCTATTTAAGTTATTATTAATATATTCATAGTACAGTACTGTCTTTATTGGAAGTACGATCCCATAAAGTCTATAGGATCATACTTCGATCGTATATTATAAGGATCGATTTAAAAAAACTCAAAAAATCAGTGCCGTATAGAGGGAATTCTCCAAAAATTACACTTATGACAACAGGTACTCTAAGGTCAACGCCAACAAAAGCGCTCTTCGTTATGTTGGGTTGACTTCCAGTGGACTTTACGGCTAGAAAGCTAGCTCTACGTACCACCGCCAGACTAAACGTAATAGGCGCATGGACTAAAATTTTCAAATGTCATTGATAGAAGGGTTTTCCCCACTGAACAGAGCCATACAGGTCTTCACGTACGTGTATATTCCAGAATACGGGAGTGAATGTTCTTAAGACTCGCGAACGAATGTAGTATAGTACAGGCATAGTTATCTGCCCTACCCCCTCCCCTCCTTGCCAAGTTTTTTCACCCACTCGCACCTCCTGGAACAACTTTTATCTCTTTTTCTGCTTCTACCCTTCTCTTTCTCTCTATCTTTCAACTTACATTTAGCTTCCAAAAAGCCATAAAATTTGTTTATGGCATGTTCTGAAATTCCCTTTTTGTGAGAGTAATTTGAAATCACAAGAAAGGTGTACTGCACACAAAAATTTTTAAATTTTTGTGATTTTAAACTTCATTTCTAAAGGAAAAGTTAGTGTACAAGTTTTTTTTGTTCTTGAAAATAGTTATATTTTACGCCATGTTGTTTTTAACATTAAAAATTAATTTGTTAATAAAATGAAAGATTTTCATAGAAAGCTGATGAATTTGCCTTTAAATTGCTTTTGGTTTTGCCTTGAAATCTTAAAGGACAACAGAGATACTTTGATAAAAAAACATGCCGATTGCTATACAAGTTTCCTTTTTACTAACTGTATCCATTCATTTCTCTTATGCTGATATAATTATTTTTGCTAATTTCTTATGACGTGTAGTTTCCACAATACAAGCATATGGAGAAAATCTAAAATCTTTTAGTGATTTCTAAACAATGTTTCTATATAAATCAAGCAAAATAATGCCACCGCATGATCGGCGATTAAGAAAATCGGCAAGGCAAAATGCCAAAAAATAAGCAAACCTGGCACAGTGATTCTAAATATGAGGAAGACGCAGAATATGGATTCTATACATAAAAATTAATTAAATAGATACATATGTAAATGTATCTAAATTTTAAATTTAATGTTCGATACTTGAATTGAAAATAGGTTTGTTCATTTACTAAAAATTGTTACGAATTTGTAACAATTGATACTTGAAAGTGTTCATTTACTCAAAAAGTTTGCAAGAGAGCGTCAAAAGAAAAAAAAAATTGAGATAAAAAATTATTACAAATTATTACTAGTAAAATTTTTACTTGCAACCTGTTGTGTGTTTTGTCGTCAAATTAATTATTTAAAAAATATCTGAAAAAGGAAATCTGAAAAATGTGCATTTTTTATTTTATTTTTATTTAAAAAACATGTTTTCAACAAAAGAAAAACAATTTAAATTTTAATGGCAAATAATTTTGTTTGTTTCTCATATGTATATGATCAGCGATGGAAAGTTGCATTTTTGTATTTGTTAATGAATAAAATTTAAAAATTATGAAAAATGCATAAAAATAGTAAAAGTACATGAATCTGTGTAAAGAATTTCATATAAAATGTCAATTTCCAAAAATAAATGCAATTTAATATATTCGGCCATGTTCTGTAAACAGTTCAATTTGAAATCGCATGATTTTAGAAAACTAACTCCGACAATAGAAATATTTTTTTAATTTTTTTATTATGTGTATTCTCAAATATATCTAAAAGAAAATTATCATGCATGATTTTAAACACGTCTGCAAGACCATTATTAATTTTTTGAAAATGAGAAATTTACTCGGATTCGGTTTACAGAACAGGACCGATAATCAAACAAAATACATCAGAAAAAGTACAACTGTATCATGATTTCCATCCATAGTTTTGATATGAATGAAATTTTCTTGCAAGTTCATTTACTTTCTTATATCTAGGACAGTAATTTTGTAAATTTCTGCCTTACTCTCTCGTTGCTAATTTCTGCTGGGAAAGTAAATGAACACACCTAATCTAAAAATTTATAGTCATTACATCACTAGTACACAAATATAACGTTACCTTAATATAGAAAGGCCCTAACTAATTATTTTTTTAATTCATTTCATTTTTGCATTTTTCGATACATTAGATGTTTTTCTACCGAAATATACAAAAAAAATATCTATTTCTATATTAAGGTAACGATGTGTACATATTCATGCATATTCAAATAAGTAAGAAAATATTTTAAATTTCACAACAAACCCTAATGTTTGCTGGATTCCGAAATATTTTCACTGCCAATTCTAAAAATTTTAATTATTTTGATCAAATAAAATATATGGATTATATAATTTTTATTTTTTTATTTTATATTTATATGTATATAATAATTACAAAAAATTAATTTAACTACATATGTATACGATAGTGACTAGGCGAAGAAAATAAATCTTCAAAAATGTTTATATAAATATTTGTTTATTACATTACGCTAAAGTAGTAGCATATACATAATTTTAACTAGAGTTGATTTTTTACATTATTTTTTTTTCGTTTTATAGGATTTTTATTTATTTCCTTTTTTGTGTTCGAATATAGGTTTTACAAATTACTATATTTTTCTAAAAAAAAGCTTACAATGTAGAAACATTAAATTGGACAATGATTAATATTCCGTTTTTATTTAAGCGTTAGTAACTAATTTTTTAGGTTTTTTTTTTGAGAAGGTTCAAGCCTTAAATCGAATAAAAGTTTACGATAGACATTTTTAACGACGATTTTTATGATTTTTCGGCCTTTATTAATATTGTTAATAGGGCTTGTCTTGTTTCTTCAAAGTTAGGAATTATGGTTCTTCAAAGAAAAATTGGAAATTTTTGTATTTGTTGGGATAGCTTTAACGAAAAGGATTATCACAACCCAAACTTTTTTTTTTTCATTTTCTTTGCTTGTTTTTTTTTGCCCAAGAAAATATAAATTTATTTAAACGGTATGTACAAATGGATCGTATTTTTAAAAAATGCATAATAAAAACAAACAGTTTTAGTCTAATAAAGGTAGTCGAAAACGAAAAATTATTAGAAAGTTTATTATCGGCAGCTAGTGAAGTCTACTATCAGCTATCTGAGTTCATTTGCACAACATAACTCTAAAGGCTGAGACTAGTGCTTTTTCCGGAATTCTGGCATAAAAGAATACCAAAATGTTATTTTACAGAAATTAAACTCATAAAAACGCCATTCGTTCAAACAGCTTAAAAACAAAACCGTGCATATCCGTGATATTTTGTATACAAATGTGTACATGTGATACATTCTTTATATAAATACCATAAGTGTTTAAGTTAAAATTAATGTAAAAAAACTTGTTTATCTAATTATTTTAATATTCAAGTGTATTTTTACACGTTATAAATTAACTGTTTAACAAAAACAAACATAATTATGAAATTAATAGAAAAAATATAAATGTTTGAAAGAAAAATCATAAAACAAAATTGTTAAATAAACTTGCTTTTCTCCACAAAGTAATGCAACAGCTTTTATAATCTTCCCTTTTCACTTCACACTTCACAAAAAACAGCAGGTTTTCATTTCCTCACTCTCCAGTCATATTGTTGTTGATTGCATATTATTTATTATCTTCGTATGACAAAATTTCTAAAGCCTTTTATTCTCTAATATTAATATTATTTTGTTAGTTTTTTAAATTTTATTTTTATTCCACACATCACAGCCATGTATCAGTTTCGGGGAAGGGTTATTAAAGGGTTCTTGAGTGGGGTATAGGATAGTATTTTGTTATTTAATATGAAACAAACGAAATAGAACACGTTAATTAATGGTTTTTTTATATAAATTATGTTTTACATTTTCCGATAATTGCTGTTGTATCGTAGAACACATTTGCGTTTGTTGGTTATTTATATTATTACTACTAATATTTGCATCTCCGCCCTCAACATTAATATCATAGTCAACACCATCATCAACATCATGACCACCACCACTATAACCATCACTGCCAACTTCAACATCACATCTATTAAATTCACCGCAACCGATTCCAATTTCATTTGCGGCAATATCGAGATTTCTTAAAGAATTAATTTCATTGTTACCATCACATTCTATTTTATTAATACTGCTGCACGTTTTAAACGATTTTACTTTGTTTGAATTTTGCTGTCTTAAATTGGCAAAAAACTTTTCCTTAAATGAGTTAGCCGAATATTTATGTTCAATAAAATTTGGCGATATGGCGGCAGGTGGTAGCGATGATGAGGATGATAATGTTGCAGCAGTGGTATTAACGCAAGGTGGTAAATTTGCTACGGGTATTAAAGGCGCTGTTGCAGCATAAAAGCAATTCATGTTGTTTGCTACACTTCCGCCGATTCCACCACCACTACCACCAAAGCCACCGCCGCCACGTTCACCAGGAACACATAAAGGACTATGCTGTTGTATAACTGTGCTTAACAATTGTCCACTAAAAGGAGAGGAGGACTCTGTAATAATGAAAGAGAAAAAAGAACTATAAAAGCCAACAAAAATTAAAGTAAAGAAAAATTATAATTATATAAGAAATTTAAATAAAATTGAGAATAATAAAGTTAATTCTAAAAAATGTAAGATAAAATCAGACGAGGCAAATATGTATGTATGTATGTATGTATGTATTTGATGAAATTTGTAATTATATTTTATTTAATCAAATAAATAACCACTAAGCTGTCGTATACAGTTGTGTTCATAAAAAATAGGATTTGCTGTTCCAGGACAACTAATATTTAACTTTGTTGTACAAATTTATAATTATTATTAATTTTTCTTTTAACAGCCTTATTCTGGTAATTTGGTAACAATAAATTTCTAACCGTGGTGAAACATTTTTTATATATTTTTAATTAAATTTAATATAAAAATAGATTTGCGGTAAGCAAAATATTAAATTTATTTATTAATGCAAAACTGTAAACTCCAGAATCACTTTTACATTAAAAATAGCGAAAATTTGGGAAAAATTGCAAGTGAGAACAAACCATAAAATAGTTTTAAGAGCGCTAAAATTTTTAGAAATACAAAAACGTAGAAAAAAATTGTGAAAACTACAAAAATTCGCAAAAACTTGTAAACATTAAAGAGATGGACAAGTCTTATAGTGATAAAAAGTCGGTAAAACTAAGAGCCAAGAATTTGATAAAAATTGCGAAAATGATTTGTAAAAAACTGCGAAATTAAAAATGGGCCCAAATATTGCTTAACAATAGCAAATATTATTTAGAGCGCCGAAAACTTAAAAAAATCGAGAAAATCGCACGAATTCGCAATTTTTGCGATAAGAAATTTCTTGGCAGTTTTTCGTTATTTTCAAGTTTGACCGCCTTTTAATGAATACCAGACTTCGCCATCATTTTTAATTTTAGAAATTTTTCGCGAATATTCATAAATTTCGAGTTTTTTCCGAATTTTTGCCTTGTAATATTAGGCGCTTTTAAGCAATTGTAGGACTATTTTTGCAATAAAATTGATTTAAGCAAATACCAAATGAATCCAAGGGTTCGTTTCCAATTTTTCGCGAACTTTAATATCAAATTGAATTAAAAACTCTTTAAATTAATTTTTGTTACCTACTTTTTTGTAGGTAATAGTTTTATTATATTTTGTTGCGATAAAAAACTTATCAGAATGCCAATTTTCTATTTTGATAACTTTGGTTACAAATTATAATCATGGTGACTATTATTACTGTGCCAGAATAGGCCTGTAAAACAGCGGCGAGTAATTGATTGGGCGTATTAATGAGTGTCGTATTTTCGACATCGACTACGACGATTTTGTATCATATTAAGGCGCATTTCGATTCGAAAACGACATTTTAGCGCTAGATTAAATACAAGGACGATAAGGGGTATATTTTGGTTTCCCTTTCTTCGAGGACCTTCAATCAATTCATGAATGTTACATAGTTATCTCGTACCATTTTTGATGTATTTTTTTAAGAATTGATGGCTAAAACAATTATTTTCTGAAGTATACGCTCCATTTTCTATATGAACAATTCCCAGGCGAGGGACGCGACATTCGTACTCTTTTATTTGAGCAAAAAAACAAGGAAAGGAATGGAAATATTCAATATATGTATGGATGTATATCTTTAGAGTTTTAGAGCAATGAAATTTTTTTTTTGCGATATCAATAATACAGTAGAAAGCTATAAGCAAATGTCAGCGAGAAACGCAAGCGACAAAAATAGAAGTTATTTTTGTGCACTTATAGAAATAAAAATAATTCAGCGATATTTTATGAAGCATTTTTTTTGTAAATGTGGAAGGAAATGAAAGTGAAAGAATATCATTTATTTGTAGATTTATGAAATATGAAAAATTTGTTTTGATTTTTTTAAATGGTTCTAGTACAAATACGGGCGCCACAAGGCAGACGCGACATTTTTTCCCAAGAGAACTAATTGAAAAGTAATTAAATAATAGCAAATGCTTATTTACTGCTGAATAGTTAATAAATATTGATTTTATGCGACGTTCGCGACATTAAGGTATAAGTGGGAGCAAACTCAAACCACTTCCCTTATTAGAACTCCATTCTTCTTCTTTTCGGCTAATGCATGGGTTGTTGTTAGTAAAAAATTTGTAAATTACAAAAAGGAAAAATAATACAAATTACTTTTAATAATCGCTAAAAAAAAGGTTCAGCAAAGAAAATATTAAAAAGTCCCATATTTTGGTCAAAAAATTTCAATAAACAAAATGCTTCTAAATTTGTAAAGTATATACATTTCGATATATACCTTTATGCTTTATTAAATGAGACATTTTTAGATTTAATTTAACTGTAGTGAATTTTAATCAGAAATTATTTCTTATTCAGGCTTTATTATTTAAAACAAAACAAAAATGTTTGAGTAAAAAAAAATATTTTTTGGTTGACCTTTTTCTGGAATTAAAGTCCCATATGTACCATTTACAAGACCCTCTTTTTGAATTTAATTATGATCGTGGTTTTAAGGTCGATATATTAATAGCTCAATTATGGATGGCAACCGAGCTTTAGTTGCGTTGCTAGTTGCCGAAATGGTATTACAAATTGCAACTGGCAACTAACAGCTGGTAATTTCAGTTGTCATATTGGCAATCACAAATTTTTAATTAAAAAGTAAGTACAAAAATTTTTATTTAAAAAAGTAAGTGCAGTATTATTTTTGGATTTCTTTGCATATTGAAGAAAAAAAAGAGATTGTTAAAACATGTTTTAGGCAGTAACAGTTACTCACTGTAGAGGCGGAAATTCTAAAGAGCTGTTTAATAATTCAACATTTTTGTATTTCCTCTCTTCATCAAACATTAATTCCACTTGACTAATCATTTTAATGGTAAGTATTTTTTATGCACTTTTGCTTAATAATTTTCTTTTTAACACTTGTGTTTCTTATATTTTGAATTTTTGTTTACATTATTTTCAGTTGCAAATCTGTCATAACCATATTTTCGATAATATTGTCATACATAATACCAATTTTAGTTGCGTTGCTAGTTGACATACTAACTGAAGTTCGGTTGCAATCCATAATCGAGCCATAAGTTTTTAAAATCTAAAATATTAGGTAACCGCACTCGTCTTATTTTGAACACAGCTGTACACAAGTAAGTAATTTCACATAATTACGAAATATATAAAGTTATTATATGAAATCAAAGAAACACACATTTGTTACGCCACTAAATTGACATAAATACATATAAGTTATTTCACATAATTGTACATATGTACATTCGCCACTATGCGCCCATGATTTGGCGTAAGAGTAATAAATCATTAGACATACAAATAAATAAAAAAATTACAACTGTGAATATATTTTCTCATATAAATATTTCCATGTATGACCAAATCTTAAGCAGTTGATTAGTTATTTGATTTTAAACATAAAGTTATTGTAATATTGGAACCCTTTTGAAAACTGTTGTTTGTGAGATTCTGACATTTTTTTAAAAGTAATTACTCAATTTTCTGGAAATGTTTAGATCGACTTAGGCATTTATCAAATACAAACTATTTTCAATATATGTACATACATATACATATGTATGAATATACATATGTGCATTAGACTGGTCGCAAATTTTTTACTTTAATTGATATACATATTTACTCTAAAATGTGAGGTGCCTTCTGGTACCTAGTAGGGCCTAAAGTACCCGATAGTAGTGAATTTTGTTTAAAAAAATGGAAATAGTTCTGCAACCGAAAATATATAAAATGGATCACGACCTGTAGGATAATTTTCAAATATGTAACAAAACTTATAAGCTGGGTTATTATGTAGTCCGAATCGAACCAAAATGTGTTCGAATTGTAATGTTAATAACATACAAATTCGAACAGTTTCCGTTTCGAATGGAATTACGTAATAACCCCCTGGTATGTGATGTTTTGATATTTATATTCGCATTTATCAATATTTTCGGCTGAAAATGGTCCTTTAGGTGGAAAATAATGCATTTAATATACAGAAAGTAAGAACAAATAGAATTTGCCGTAATCCCCAAAAAATCGGGAAATCCCAAAAACGGATTTTTTTTCAGTCAGCCCAATCATGAATATTCCCTCGGAATTTATTTCTCACGGAAAATAATTTTCTCGAGAAAACATTCCTCCTGTTTGTTGACATTTTGTTTCTAACTTTTTTTGAGTGAGAGAGTAAACAAAATTATTAAAATTCACCAACTTGAAAAAATATGTAAAAATAAGTTTATAAATGATTTATTTGGGCATTATTTATGTTTTTCCAAATAAAAGAACTATAAAATACAAGTTTATGTACATATATGTATAAATTGTGTTGTAATGGAGTATGTATTAAATATGTTTTTATATAAACTACCTTCTGTTGCAAGGGAAAGATTTTTAGTGAAAAAAGCAAGTTCAATTGCGTTCATAATACCCATTTGGTAAAAACGGAAAAAACAAATTCATAAAAGGAAAAAAGGGAAAAGTAAAAAAACTCGCGGGAATTTTTATTAATTTTTTTGCTGTATTTTTCTTAATACAGACAATATTTTTGGAAACCCAGCTAAAAAAATTATATATGGTCCATATATTTTTAATATTATACATGGCAAAACTATTATATATGAACTAATATATGGACTAATATATGAAATGTATTATAATATATGAACTCATATATGGAAATTTAATTATGAAGATCTTCATATGTGGATCCATATATAAATATAAGATTTTATATATGGAGCCATATAAGAATGTATGCATACATGATATCTCACATAAGATCGTTTTTGTAATCACAAAAGCTTGGAATTTTATCACTGCTAAATTGGAAATCCATTAGAAAATACATACGGAATGCAAAGATTATACGCGTTCAACTTTTAAAAAAGAAAAACTTTTTGTTAAAAAAAACCATTCTTGTATGATTTTATACATTGTGGACACATTTAATATATCAAATAATCAAAAGGATAATCCAGTCATTAATTTTATAGAAAATAACAAAATTATCTAGATAAGAAACAAAGTTCATATTACTGTATTGAAAACTATTGTTAGAGGGATTATTTTTTCTTTTATAATTAATTGAATTAGTTTTTAATCTGATTTCTTAAGCTAAATGTTATGTACGAATATGATTTATATGTTTTTTTTAATAATTGATTCACCTTCTGATGAATGAAATGACTTAGTTCGTTTTGAATTATTTGTCCAAACAAATGTTTCATTAAATACAACCTCTCTCTCAAGTCTAAAAAAATTTCATTTTAGTAATTTAATTTATTGCACAGCAGTGCGCTTTGTGAGTCAAGAGTGTATGAATATGAACTTTGCATACTGTGGAGGGAATTGTATGAAAATGTATGAATATATATAATCATATATGCCCATATACCCTCATTTTTCGGATCCGAACCATATATGGGATATCATATATGCTCCATACATATTTTTTTAGCTGGGAATATTTAAAATCATACTATGTCTTAAGGTGGCATGATGAATTTTTGGTTACAGCTTTGGAATTTGAGAGATAAAAGGCCCTAAATTTCATATTTATAACAGAAATAGGTATGGCCGACTTCCTAAACGCAAGTTGCAATGCATAATTAAAAAAAATAGTATGTCTTAAGTGCAACCTTACGTTGTAGAGACAGTTCTTGCATTTTATCGGCACTTAGGATCGCTATGCAACTCATACATGTTTGCATTCAAAATAAAAATTATGCAGGATTTTGAAGTGTATGGATTTTAATTATGCATTGCAACCTGCGTTTAGGAAGTCGGCCTATATTTCGAAACGATATAGTTCCTTCAATAACAAAAATTTTTAATAAAAAATTTCATTGTAATATTTCAGGTTTTTCTCGTTGGAAAAATGGAAAAATTTAAATTTTTTTGACAACAAGCACAGGAAAAAAATCAAATTTTTTTTCAAAATTTTTTCTCCTGTTTTTTTGTAAAAAAAATAAATTTTTTCAACAAAAAAAAAACGGAAATGAATACCTTTACTATAAGAAATATTACAATGAAGTTTTTTATTTGGTTGGTTGGTTGGGTTGGTATTTTTGGAAATTTTTTTATAATAGCGAATTAACTAACCCACTTTTTCCTGCAAAAAAAAAAACGCCGCAAAATCGACTTTTTCAAAACTTTTAATTTACACCCTTATTCTTCGTTTCGATTACGTTCCCTCATTCAGTTACGCACGGATCGAAAAATGGTATTCTGCAAAAAAAACCTGAGTAGAAAGAAAAAAGAAGAGCTTTCAACCAGCTCCTTTACTATGAAACGTGTGAAATCGGAACAGAAAAGAGCAATTTTGCAAAAAAAAAATTAACAAAAAGTTAAAATTAGTGCAAAGAACAGTGATTTAAAAATTTTAAAATAATTATTAAATGTGAAAATTTTTTATTAAATAAATACTTGCAATTTTAAGTACAGAGAGATTAAAAAAACGAGGTAATAAAAAGACAATATCGTTCTTCGTTGCCATCAATTATTCCAACTTAAATAAATTAAATAAAATCGCATTTCATTACAAAAAAAACAAATTGTGTACTTCATTAATTAAACCTTCTTTTGCTTTTAATACTTACATTATTTTTTGAACTAATCACTTTTTGAAGCTAATCAAACAAAAATTGAAAACGCTCCGGCACTGAAATAACAACTTACAAAAACATATGTACTTATGATCGAAATGCAAAATACATAGAATCGAAAAAGAAATCGAAGAATTCGAATCGAATCGCAGAATAGGGATGTTAAATTGCGTATAACTTTTGACTTAATTGTGCTTTTGATACCAAATTTTTTTAATGTTGCAAATTTTATTCTTAATTTATAAGTTTACTTTTTTAAATCGAACAAGATTTGACTTCTCCATTAGTTGCCTGCGTAAGCAGTCTTGAAATGTAAATACATCATGTTTTTTAAATGTATTCTCGTGGCATGTATTATACTAAGCCAATAATAAATGCTGTCGTACTATAAACGAAGCACGATGGTTGTATTGGTGTACGTGTATTTGACTGTAAACAAGCGATGTCGCCAAGACGTCTTGTTTAAACAAACAATGAAAATAAGTACTGTTGATACATGTATGTTTGTTATTTTGCATATTGTACGTTTGGGTGTGTGTAAGATTTAGATGGTAAGCTATTATGTTTGTGTTTAAGGGAGGTTTTTTAAAGCAAGCGCAGACAACTCATGTAAATGCATGTGAGCGTTTGTATGTGCGCAGAAAAATAAGAGAGCATACAAAAATTATGTAGGTATGTATATATGTACATGCATGACGTTAGTATACGCGTCAATGAGAGAAAAAAGCACAAGCACCACAAATTCTTCAGTCACGAACTATTTTCTTCTTTACTCTTATACCTGCAATAAGTTAAACAAATGTATTGCCGAACACGCTGTTTAGCGTTTGTTTCAAAAGATTTCACTGTAGTAAAGCATTTGAAATTGCCCTCATGTCTTAAAAGTTCTTATAAGACGTCTTTTGCAGGTCTTTATTCTCCATTAGCAGCACAGTGGATCAACGTTGGCAACAAAGCCAAAATTTTAATTTTTTTTCTCGAATATTTCCTAAACTATACGCGAAAACCCATAAATGTAGGAAACATTTTCTTGCTCTTGGGTAGAAAAAATCCACTTCGAAAAATTTTTTTATCAAAAAAATCAGCTTGGCATCGGTTTAATTTTTCATTAACCCAATGTTTACCATTTATATATATTTAGATATATTTATGGTTAAAATTCCAGACTCAACCTCTGTGACACCTCCTCAAATGCTAAAATTTCATAAGAATCGGCCAGCCCGTTTAGAAACTGCTGAATTATTTCCATTTTTTTTAAAAGTCCTCCAATGCCCAGCAAAAAAAGAGACTCCAAAAAAGTCATGAAAATGTAGAGTTTGCGATGTGGAAGTAGTGAAAATTTCGATCCGATCTAGTGATTTTTACATAGGGTTGTCATTGCAAGAAGTTCTCTTTTTCGATGCCTTTTTCACTGAATTGGAAGCGATATTAAGAAAAATTCGCTTTTTTGTGTTCTACGATATTTTTATCTAAGAAAAATGGTAAATAGTAGTTGCCCATTTTTACAATTTGTTTTTTTTATACGAATTTAAGCCCGAAACAGTGCTTTCATGTAAATTTAAGCAAATAACTTTTAAATTTTAGACTAAAATTAGTTCATAAATTTCTTTAAACAAATGATTTTTTTTAATTCTGGTGAGTATTTTCTAACACTATGGAAGAGTTACAAGGTTTTGTATGACTAAAATAAGCTACTACATGGTTTTTTGCTCACTCTCGACAAATTAAAAATATTGATTTTTTGAAAGCAATGAAAATGTAGTTCCACTAGAATGACATCCATTTTTTTCACTGGGTGTGTATCGGGTACTTAGCCCCACTAGGCAACGTCGGACCGAGCTTAAAAAATTAAGACCGCATTTATGACAGCAAAAAAAAAATTCCATACAAGCTGCGACCAGTCGTCTAATGTACATATTTATGTATGTAGTACATGTAATAATAAGATTATTCTGTGAAGAAACTATTTTTTTAAGCTTTAGGTCAGTAAATTTCATAAATTTCTTTATATTTTTATTTTTATATCGATATTTCGTTAACCTTTGGTTAACTTCTTCGTGATTATTCTTGTTTTTATTTTTTGATAATTAGTTTTCGTCTTTTTTTCTTTTCAATTAAAAATTTTTTTTTATAAAAAAAAGACGAAAACTAATTATCAAAAAATAAAAACAAGAATAATCCTGAAGAAGTTAACCAAAGGTTAACGAAATATGGATATAAAAATAAAAATATAAAGAAATTTAGGAAATTTACTCGCCTAAAGCTTAAAAAAATAGTTTCATTGAACATATATAAAAGGTCGAAAAATTAGATAAGCAATTATTCTGTAATGCTTTTGTGAAAATTACAAATTAAATATTACTCATCCATTGCATCGCACACTTTTATGATTCAGATTTGAGCAGAATTTACTGCATCTTGTAAATTCTGTGTTGCCTTTACGGACTCCTCGTCCATTTTTAGGTATGTTCTGTATTCCACGTGAAATTAAATCGTTCGGAATTGGCATAACATTGTTGTTATAAATACATATTTCCAACAACATTCTATCGTGATTCCGCACGTTTTAATTTCACGTGGAATACAGAACATACCCGAATATTCTTCTACATTAATTAATTTTCAAATAATCCCAATATGTCCATTAAAACAAGTCACAAAAACATAAATTTTCTAGTAAATACTTGTATGATTAACTAAGGTAAAAAATACTTTTCACATTTATAATCTATATCTTCTTCATGAAGAATTTTTGTTTATAAATACTTTATAAACATATGAAGATTTTTAGCTTTTTTAAGGATTTGTTGGTTGAATTCTAAGACGTGCTTAACCAATAATGAACTAAAATTCTTAATATTTAATACATTAGATTTAACTTCCATATTTTTATACATCTTTTTTTAGTAAATTCTAAAAGGGCAATGCTAACTAAACTATTGAAAAACTTCAGTCAAAATACATAATATATGTATGTATGGATGTGTGTATGCATGTATGTATGTATATGCCTTCTCCTGACTTTTCTACCTTCCAGTTTACTTACTCCAATAAAACATGATGAATTTTTATTGGTTGACATTTATGTGCATGAAATTGCATGACAGGCTATTCAATACAATTTTATAATTACAATAAATAAATAAACAAGAAACAATAATTAAATATGTAATAACAAAATCATTCAATATTTTTCAAATGCAATCAATCATCGTTGAAATAAAAAAATATCGCTATCTTTAATTTCGCAAAATGACCGACCAAAGAAACGTATGAAAAATTTTACATAGCGCAATGAATTTATTTCATTTAATTTAATTTGGCTCAAATTATTTAAAAACGTTAATTTTATGAAAATTATGCAAAATACTGCAATTTATTTGGAAACTTAAAAAAGCTTGCATACAAAATTTCAGTTCAAACTTTAAATTTTTAATTACACACAAGTTTGAAGAAATTGTGTTGCAAATTAAGTGAACATTAGTTTTGAAATGTTGGTAAGTGGCAAAGACTTTTGAAATATTTATATTAAAATTAATTAAAGTCGCATAAAAACATGCTTTTAAGCCTTAAAGTGTTTAAATAAATGAAACCTGAGTTCATTCAACATAAAACTTTAATAAGATGTTCTAATGTTAACGAGCTGAAATTATATAAAATTTTATGTAAATTTTATTTAATTTTGTTTCATATTGATCAAAATAGGTTTTATTAAAAAAGTTATTCAACATTAAATGTTCTTAACATAACAATAGCTTCTGTAAATGTAGAAAACCGGTCAAATTACAGATTAATCTCATCATATAATCACAAATAAAATAAAATAAAATATGAACATGAATGAAATAAATTAATTGTATTTATTTTGATTTAAAATAAGCGTTTAAAATAAAAAATGTGGTTTTTTCCTCTAAATGGATGAATTCATAAGCATAAAGTTTAACTGAATTTTATAAATTCTTTCATAACTTGTTTATACCTATTTAATATACATACTAATTCGAAAACCTAGTAAATAATACTTGAGAATAATTTATTTCATTATTAAAATTGAAAAATTAATATCGGGCCTGTTCTGCAAATCACGGTGAATCCAAAAAATTAATGAAAGCTAATAAATTGCACGATTTATAGCGTTGGAAATTAGAAAAAATATTTTATTATAAATGACAAAAACTTAAAATAAGAGTACATTAAAAATATTTTATTATTTTTTTAAAAACCCACTACCAAGTCAGCTTTTATTAGTTTACTTTTGAAATCACGTTATTTGAAATCACCATGATTTTCAGAACAGGCCCGTATATTAAAAAATTTTTAAATCACCAATTTCATAATTGCTTTTTTAGTATTGGAGATCAGCAGTTTTGTCTTCTATTATGATATTTTAGTATAAATTGTAATAAAAAGAATGAAAAATATTGCACATAAAAACATAATATATGTATGTATAAGTCTAAAACAAACAAAAAAAATATAGAAAAATATCTAACTAGCAGTCTACGGTAGTATTTTTTATAAGTATGTATATATGTATGCTGGAGTGTGATTTTTATAATTATATTTTTTTCCTTTTTGAGATTATTTAAGCTTGTTGACACTTCGTATACTTAAGCTTTCAAATGCAATTTCAACGGTATTTATTTTAGTAAGGAAATATGTATATCTTTTTGTATCTACTATCAAAAAACACTTAAAACGATATCAAATGTTTCATTCATGCAGATTTTCAAGATAGTAATAATAAATATTTGTTTAATTTTAATTTCATCTCTATTTCCATTAAATTTAACTATTTCAAATAGCTTTAAACTTTTTTGTTAAAATGTGCAACACCGAAATTAAACAATAATGTTATACGAAATGCTTTGTGCTGCTTGAGATAAATCAAAGGCAGCAGAGTAAATAGGTAATAACTTTCTTTAAAATGAACTTTTCGAACATTATAAGCAGGCATATCGTAATAATTTCTAAGTGGATCGCATTCAGCGGAGAAAATTAAAATGTGGAAGTCACATATGTATATGTAGAATAGAGGTGAAATCTTATGTAAATTTCCGGCGCATTAAAAGTTTCTTTAGTATAGGCTACGTCTCGTCGTTAATAGAACCAACACCAGCATCAGCAACGGCAACAGCTAAAGCTACAACGTCTGAAGGCTTGTTTGATGTTGGGGAACAAGCTATGCTGCTGCTGCCACTACCACTACCACCATTGGAACTATTAGGGGAATTTAGATTTGAGGGTGGTGGTGAGGTAGAAGAGGCAGATGCTGTTGTTGTTATATGTTGTGTTAATTGTTGCTTATTGCCGCTGCCATTGCTGTTTATCTGTGTTAAATGTATACTACCAACAATTTGCTGTTTGATTTTGTGTTGCTGCAAGCTGGCACTTAAAACATTTGCTACAGCAACAGTATTGGTTTTTGTTTGCTGTTGTTGTTGGTACTGTAAACTTACACTATTTGGACTAATGGGAGTTAATGGAAGATGTTGTTGATGTTGTGATGATGATGATGTTGATGTTGACTGAGATTGAGATTGTGTTTGTAGTTGTTGTTGT
Source organism: Tachina fera (assembly GCA_905220375.1). Taxonomy (NCBI): domain Eukaryota; kingdom Metazoa; phylum Arthropoda; class Insecta; order Diptera; family Tachinidae; genus Tachina; species Tachina fera. The sequence continues at coordinate 68,540,720 of LR999963.1, forward strand.
TGCTGTTGTTGTTGATGTTCAACAAGCAATATATTGTTTTTATTTGTAGTAGTTATATGGTTATTATTATTATTGTTGTTATTAGTACTAGAAGAATTATTAGAATTTGTTTGCAATATTTTCTGCTGTTGCTGGTGCATAATATGTGACGCTGTTGTTAAGCTATTTAGAGCATTTGTGAGCGTCTGTTGTTGTTGCTGCTGGTGGTGATGATGTTGTTGCTGCGTAAAAGTCAACGATTGTGTTGTTTTTGTCGGTGACGTAGCCGGTGTCAAAATACCTAAATTTACCAAATTTGGCAACGTTATTTTAGTAGGTGTTGTTGACGATGTAACCGTTTGTTGTTTATTTATGAATTGTTGTTGCTGCTGTTGATCTACCACTATTGATGATGTGCTAGTAGCGGCTGTTGTGGCATTATTTGCCGCAGCTGCAGCAACATTAGTAGCTAGTTTTAAAATTTTACTAGCAGCTGCATTAGCAGCTAAAAGATTAGTGGCTGCCGCTGTTTTCGTAGTTAGAGTAGCTGTAATGTTATTATTACCGTTATTACCGTTATGATTGACGTTGCCACTGTTATGCGTTTTCAATGACACCAAATTTATGGTGTTTCGTAATAAATTGTTGCTGTTACCTGTTGCAGTTGTGTTGTGTGTTATTGAGGCTGCGGCTGCTATGGAACCCGAGAAAGCTGATTGCACCGCAACGCTGCTTGAAACCCCTCCAGCAGTAACAACTTGTTGCTGATGATTATTGGCAGTTGTAGTATATTGATGCTGCTGCTGTTGGTGTTGCTGAGGTTGTATATTTAATGTTGTACCATTTATAGCTTGAGCAACACAAGCTGTAGAGGCAATGCCTCCATTGTTCGAGCTATTACTATTAGAGAAATGTCCACCACTACCGTGGCAACTGCTTGCTCCGCTTGACATATTACTTATGCTCGATGGGCTCAAAGAACCTAAAGACTGTGATGGTGAACTACTACGTTGCATTAGGATCCCTCCACCAGTAGTAGTTAGCACACTTCCTAAATTCTGCGTTGCTAACACATTTTCGGGTGAAGAATTGTGTGCCACCAAAGCATGGCTCTTGAGACCTTGAGCAGTTTTGTAGCTTTTGCCACAGTGACATTTATAGCCTTTACGCACTCTAAATTAATAAAAAGTACATAAATTTATTAATTAATTATATAGTTTAGGGAATTTATTATTTGACATATTGTCATAGTGTATTTTAATTGAAATTTATTTGCTGATGGTTAAGTATTGTCTATATATTTCTTTGGTGCTTAGCCACATCATCAGTAGACTTGAACCACATATTTTGAACAGTCACAAACGTCTTATCTTATGCAAAGTCTTTCAAAAACTATTTCGCCTACTACGCTTATTTTTTTTGTGGCGATTTTCAGAAATATTATTATTGGTGAATTCTCAAATAGTCTTTTAAAGTCTTTGCATAAGATAGGAGGTTTGTGACTGTTCAAAATATATATTGGCTAAGCACTAGAAGTGAGCACAAGCTGTGAAAAAGTGCACACTATTGTATTTTTTTCAGGAGCGAATATAATTTGTAGTAGTGATCGTAATTGAGTGTAAAGCAAAAATAGAGAACAATGAAACAAAAAACACACAAAAGCATGGTACAACAGTTGAATCGATAGTTCTGTCAAGTGTGCAATATTTGTATTGTACACTTCATAGCAAGGCACATTTACTGCAAGGTAATATCAGGATTACAAAAACAGTGAAAAAATAGAACAATGAAAAAAACAACATGGCTTTTAGTTTATCCAAAATACCAAATATGGATTTTGTTGTAACACAATAATAATAAAAATTATTCACAAAAAGTTTACAAAATGTCTCCACAGCAGCTACCACTAACAAGATTTGCAATGTTTAGCACTTTTCACAATTTTTTAATAGTTTTTTCGTATATATAAATTTGTTTTCAAAGAATTTTTTTTAATAAAATATTTTTCATATTGAAAATTGTTTAAAATTTTTTTTAATTTCTGTTTCGTAAACAATTTTTGAAGTTTCGGATGATTTTTAATTTAAAAAAAATTCAACTGCATTTCCGCTACTATCTGGTGAATGTACCTTGCTTCATAGTGTATAATACTATGAAGCAAGGTACAAACTCAAAATTTTATAAAATATGAAGTGAAAATAAAACTTTTTACAATTATATCCATTGTGAAAGATATTCCCCCTTATGCAAAAAATTATTTTACTTTAGCTTTAAAGTTCATAGTAGTTGACAAGCACTTTAAGGCTAACATTGCTTTGTTAAGAGATTATATGCAAAAGATATCTTTAATTATTTTGTTATTTAATAATAAATACTGGTAACACCACCGTGTTCAACAACCATTATGTACAAAATCGAATACAATTTCATTCGGCTATTCAAATATTTTTTATTTTATTAAACAACTTTTTATTATCTTGAAGTAAAGCAACATAATATGTTTGTCATTTACTAAAAATTCTTACGAATTTCTAATAATTTTTACTGGAAAGTGTTCATTAACTCAAAAAGTTTGCAAGGAGAGAGCATCAAAAGAGAGAAAAAAAATTGAGACAAAAAAAATCCTACAAATTATTACTAGTAAAATTTTTACTTGCAAGAATTATTCAACCAAATAAATTATTTAAAATATATTTGAAAAAGGAAAACTGAAAAAATATGTATTTCTTTGTTAAAAAAACATGTATACATATGAAAAAAGAAATCATGTTTTCTTAATTTATTGTTTTTCTTTCATTACGCCACATAAATTCAATTTTAAAGACAAATAATTTTGTTTGTTTCTCATATACATATTCAGAGATGAAAAGTGGATTTTTAGTATTTGTTAATGAATAAAATTAAAAAATTATGAAAAATTCATAAAAATAGTAAAAATACATTAAAACTGTGTAAAAACTGTATAAAAAATTGCAATAAAATTATGAAACAAAATACATCAGAAAAAGTACAATTGAATCATGATTTCCAGCCATGGTTCTGATATGAATAACATTTTCTTGAAAGTTTGTACAAGTAAAGCGTTCATTTACTTTTTCATATTTGGGAGATTAATTTTGTAAATTTCTACCTTACTCTCTCGTTGCTAGTTTCTGCTGGGAAAGTAAATGAACAGACCTAATTTAAAAAATATGAGCTTCTGACATGGTAGGAAAACAGATAAACATTTCTATGAAGTAAAAGTAAAAAAAATATGATGAACATAGAAAAATTATCCCAATTTATTTTATTCGAACGAAACGAGTATTTGAATATCCAGCTTTTTTCGATTCGTTTTGTTTGAATGTACATCACCAAAACATTTTTGTATAATTGTATTTATTTTAATATTTTTTTATAGATTCTACTATGTATTTCGAATCAGTTGGATAATTTTATGATGTTTTCCATTACATGATAGAAATAATAAATCTAAGCTAAGAGCTAACACTTGTAGCTTCATTTTCAGATGTAACATGAATCAATATGTGCTATATTAAAAAATTTATTTGAGGTACAAAATACACATTTTGGAAATAACAATTTAAAGTAGTCTTAACAAACGTGGAGACCTACTTTAGAATTTCGATATAATAATTTTTTTAGCATACAACTTTACTTAACATTGCTTTGCCAAGCTTTGTTAATTTTTTTTTTTGCATAAGACCCATTATTTTTATTTTATTATTCATTTATTTTATTTTTTAGTCTCAAATTAATAAATTATTAAATTGATAACAGTATCACATACGAACTAAAACGTTAAAATAATCTACGTTGTTTGTTTTTTCTTTTACACACACATATTTTTAAACTTGTGTGCTCATTTTACAATTGTCATTCGGTGTGCACTATTGAAATATGCTTCGACACTACAATAACTAATGCCCTTGCTTGGCCGATAAACAAAAGCTGTTGTATACTATTGCTAAAAGTGAATACCACTTTTAGTGTTCTCATAAAATCAAAAGCATTAAACAAAGAGATCAATTCAGTACTGTACACCATGAAAATTAAGCAAGCAAATATCTTGTTTCAACCTCTACTAAGCACCAATGAAATATATAAAGAATGCTTAACCACCAGCAAATAGATGTTAATTATATGTAAGATTTTGTCTAGTTTTTTTTTTGTCTGACTTACTTGCCATCCTTTTTATGACCGTTTTTTGAATGGTATTTAATGCCATTCACATTTTTATATCGCTTTTTACACCCCGGAACTGGACAGGCAAATGGTTTTTCATTGCCCGGTGTGCCATTGCTGCCGGATCCGGAATGCCTTTATATGATCCAAGACAATACACAAAAATTACATAAAAATAATTACAAATAACCATTAAATAAAAAATGGCAGAGAGCCAATCCCCACCTGCTCCCATAGCGCATTATGAACTCGGAACTAAATTCTTCGGTTGTCCAGGAATCATTGCTGTCTTCTGATTCAGAAACAACCATTTCATCTTCATCCATTTCGCTACCTAAATTAATTAACAAAGTAAGAGTATGTATATATATTAACACAGATGAAACATTCATAAAATATTAAAAAAGTTTCATTTAATTATATAAAAACTAGTGTCCGACTTAAGACTTTCCAAGGTAGGAAAAACATAACAAGAAAACTTCTTAAATATTGATATTATATTTAAAAAATAAAACAAAGTTTTTCTGCTAATTTCTGCAAATATATACATATGTTCTGAGAATCGTATTTCGCATAACATTTGCGATGCGAGTTGAAATCGCATGACAGGTGTTATAGAGTTCGCAATGGCAGGAAGTACGGCATTCGATATCGATCAAAATTTTAAAATATTTCCATGCAAATTTCATTGCAATATTTTGAAATTTCGTAAGATATCGAGTATATTTAGCTTGAACGAAACTTTAAGGAAACATTAAAATGAGTAGTAAATTAAATTAAATATGATTTCTCTTGAATTTAATAAAAAAAAATTGTAATAGTTTGGTAAAAAGTTTATTAAAAAAAATTAAATTTATATACTGTTTTATTGTTTTGTTAATTTTGTCTTATAATTTACACATTTGTATTCAATTATATTTTAAAACTGTTCGTTTGCAGTGTTGTCAGATATGGCGATATCTCGCCAAACGTGGCGACGAAAATTTGCTTTTGGCGATGAAAATTTTTAAATGGCGATTGGCGATATTTGAACTCCTTGGCGATATTTTTACGATTTCAACAAAATAGAATAATGTTAAGAATATGAAATTTTTTAAAGGAATTTACTCTAGAACATTAAATATTTCGTACAAAAAATTATAAATGTTCTATTTATCTAAAATTTTTTTTCTCAAATTCAAGAAGTTAAAATAAAATAAAATCTCATTTGGTGTTTATGAAACAAAGTGGGGAAAACTGTCTTTTAAAAGTTAGAACCAACATCTTGATAATGAGGCACCAAAAAGCCTGCAGCAGGCCTCGCCTAGAGTGTATGAATACTACGATGTTGCTGGTACTAACCACTTCACTTAATGTAAACACTTTTCTTAATTTTTCTTAAATACCCAAGGGTGAAAAATGCAACATTTTGTTCACGTAAAATATTTCCCTTGAACAAAAAATGGTAAACAAAATTAGAAAATATTATACTGACACAACAACAAACACAAAAATTGGTGATCATAATTTTAGGGAACAAATTTCACGGGAACTTTTGTAGCTATAATTTAATGTTGGCGATATTTGGCGATATTCGCCAAGTCGTTCGGCGAGGAGGCTGAAAATAAATCTGATAATACTGTTCGTTTGTTTACACACACTCGGTTTCTTGTGCAATTTTCCTATTGTTTTAATGCTGCGAATGAAATAACAAAAGAGAATTGAAGTAACTTTTCCGTACAAGCAAGTCAGTACCCCTCTTCTTTCTTCTTTGCTCTCTCTCTGTAATAAACTCAGACTTGCTTCAAGAAAAACTGCCGAGTCAAAAACATGAGTGATTTAAACAATGACAAACAGCTGACATAAATCATGTGAGTTACAGAACATGTAGAAACCAGTTTGGCGATTTGCAACTCACAAGCGAATTGAACATTTTCCAGCGTTAGGCCGGGTTAACATATTAACATCTGTGTGACAAATGCCACACACGCGTAAAAAAAGCGTAAACAACTAATTACTAATGAAAAACTGTTTGATTCAGACACACGGTTGCCAGAAATGCAGATTTATCGGGATTTTGCAGATTTTTAACCTCCAAAAAGACGAAATCCAGATTTGAAGATTTTTGGCCTAAGAACGCAGATTTTTCAACTCCAATTATAGTGAATTGTTTTACATTTTTGCTATTACTGTTACTACTTTTTGTTCCTTTTATGTGTGAACGACTTAAAGTTTAGAGAGTTAAAATTTTTGAACTTAGAAGACATCATTAAAGAAAAAGAAGAAGTAACTTTGGCAAGCTTCTGGAATAGAATATCTGATATAAAACGAGCTTATTCTATGATTTAGCAGCCATAAGTTAAATTAAAATGAAATGTCTTTACCACATTCATTTGCAAATGTCGAATAAATTTTAAGTCAAGTGAACTAGAATAAAACAAAACTTCGAAGTCCTTTGGATATTTATGCAACAAATTAAATCACTTTTTGTATAATTTTTTATATATCCGATTTCTTTTCTCATTCATTTTATATTGTTTGCACATAAGTATGTTGGTTTTATGCATTTCGTTTCTTCTAAATAAAGATGGGTTTTCCAAACAAAAGTTTGTAGGAGAGAAGAGAAAAGAGATCTTATTCTATATTATTTTTTTCTTTAACAAACTCAAGACTTTGCAAAGTAAAATTTGCGTTTGAAAAAACCGTTAAACTTATCAGTACACTTCAACCAATGTCGCAAAATCTAAGATATTATCTTGTAAAGATTTTTGCTTGAAGCTTTTAAGCTTTTTCTGCCGTATTCATAAAAAATAGTTTTGGTTTACAAAAGGTTTATAAAACAAACTTTGTATGGAAATTTGCATACTTTCAAGCAATAAAAGCAAGAAATTTATAAAAAACCGCGAATTGGGCTACATTTAGTACATGTCAAATTTTTCATGCGAAATAATCAAGGTTTTTCCCAACTTCGAACAGCGTACCAGGCTTTATTTCAAAAATTTTTGGTTGAAGTCTGCTGATGAGTTTCTTAAGCAGAAACGAAATGCACATTAAAGACTTCTATTCATAAAAAAATGTCATTGAAAGTTATTTAAAAAAAAATTTAAATAAATACATTTTAAGCTCAGTTTAAGTTTTATGAATATGGGTTAGTGAAAAAATATTTATATTCCGCATGTACGTCCATATTTATGTAAATTTTTTTAATAATATATAAAAAAGTTGTTTTAAAAATAGCTTTGAAGATTTTTTTAAGATTTTAAAAATAAAATGCAGATTTTGAAGATTTTTTCGTGAAAAATTGTTAAATTTGGCAGATTTTAGCCTTAGAAATTCTGGCAACACTGTTCAGACAGTATTTATTAAGTTAAACAGTTTCTTACATAACTAATAGACAATTTTATAGAATCCAAAATGATTGCAAACTGTTTAAATCAATAAATACATGTCTGAATCAAACAGTTTTTCATTAGTAATTAGTTGGATACGTTTTTTTTTTGCGCAAATGACACAAGAAATGCCAGATGTACCCTCAGCCTTAGAATATAAAATAAATAAAAAGCAAATCCAAACCACAAGTTCAAGGAAAATTGCACATTTTCCACACTAACGTTTTGTCAGCTAATATTCCGTTAATAATAATCTATCCTCTTGTTAAAAGTATAAAATATTCACTTGGAAAAATTATAGACTCAGTTAAATTGAAAACACTATTTTGTTTTGCTAACATTTATGGCTATAAAATTACAACCGGAAAGTTGTGGCTTTATCAGGAAATTTTAGATTTTAAACCGTAACGTTTGGCAAACCGTTCTGCTTTCTTGTGTACGGGACTGGTTTTCATGAATCCCGGAATTCGGGAATTAAAACTCGGGGTTTCGGGATTTTTCGGGATCCCGACATTTTTTAAAAGTATTCACGTCAAAAGTTGTGCTATTGTACAAAAGAAAAATTGCAAAATTTTCAACAACAAAATCACAACAACCACATAGAAAATAACTTTCCACAAATGATGCAAAATTATCAAGGTCTGAGTAAGTGCAAGATTAGTACCGTAAATTTTTTAAAGTTATGTAACGCTTAATGGCATTGCCAAACCAAAAATATTTACAAAACGTACTTATAAAAACAGCTATACACAAAATTATAACACAAAAATACCTGTTTTAAAAGAAAAACAAGTGGTTGAAGATGCGTTCTGTACAAATAAGATAATTAAAAAATTATAAAATTCATAAAATTGAAAAAATTCTTAACTAGTGAAAATATAGAAATTATGAATTAATTTTCAAATTCCTTTTTAAGATAACAAAATAAAGAAGTTAATTTTATTATTTTCTAAAAACCTATGGCTCAAATATGTTATTAGAATTTTGTTAAAGAATACGTCTGTATGTATGTACATATTGTGTTTGATTTTAGTGACAACTTAATAAAATGGGTTGCTCACATCAGAAAATGCAATTATACATTTTACACAATTGTAAGAGTTTACAAGAATACTATATATTATTTACTTTTTTTAAATACATTTACTTATTTATTGTATCTTCAAATATGAACTAACAATAGGTATTCAAATCATAAATCTAAAATATAAGTATTAGACCCGACCACTGTCGGACATAAACTTAGTGATAGTTATAAATAATACATGTGTGATAATAAAACAAAAGAAAAAAAATCCCCCTTATTGTGATTGGCAATTTTGCGGCGAAAGTCAGGCGTATTGTAAAAGATTAAAGAAAAATGTAGCTTGATTTCTTTAATCAACTACAAAAAGTCGAAAAACGCCAACCACAATAAGAGGGAATATTTTCAAGCAATCCCATCTGGAGTGTTGAGTATAAGAGCCCTTGTGTCCCTCTTTTTTAGGAGGGTGTGACCAGTAAAATTCAAAATGTTTCGAGCAAGCGGATTAGGATGTGACTCGAGTTTTGATAAATATTTGCCTGCGTATTTTGCAATTTCTTCAATCACTAGTGGCATATTCAAATCACGATGTATATTTCAGTTTTTGATGTACCATGTAGCCGATGTTATCAAACGTAAAATTTTGTTTTGCCTTCATTGGATTCTCTAGACATTAGAAGCTAGAATTCCGTAGCACCATATTGGCTTCAAAAGCGAATTGTATAGTAAAAGTTTGCAGTCTAGGCTGAGTGTTGAATTTCTACCAATCAGCCAATATATCTGAGTTAGTTTAAGTTTCATTTGTGTTAGCTTTGAGTCAATATGGTGTTTCTATGTAAGTCGTCGATCAAGGTGTATACCAAGATATTTTACATGAGAATGTTGAGGAACAACTTGATTGTTGATTCGAATTGGAGAAGAAGTATGACTTCGCATGGTAAATGTTACCTGAACACACTTTTGCTCGTTTACCTTAATTCTCCATAATTTTAACCATAGTTCCGGTTGTGTAATATGTTCTTGTAAATATCGGGAAGCCTCGTGAGGGTTTTCGTGCATACTTAGGCAGGATGTATCATCGGCAAACGTAGATGTATGGATATTACTGCTCAAAGGCATATCACAAGTATAAATCAAATACAAAACTGGCCCCAGTATGTTCCCCTGTGGCACACCGGATGATATAGATTCGGGCACACTCATGAATTCTCCTTCTACAACCGTGAACTTCCGAGTAGTAATGTAACTTTCTAATAAATTCAGAAAATTTATTGGTAGATATGATTTCGATTTTAAAGTTAGGCCTTCATGCCACACTTTATCAAATGCCTGCAAAACATCAATAAACAGTTCAGAACAGTACTTATTTTCTTCAAATGTTCTTCTTATATATTGAACCAATCTATGCGTTTGTTCAATGGTGCTATTCTGACTTCTAAAACCAAATTGATGGTCTGGGATGCAATTAGAATTGAGGACAATTTTGACATGAGCAGTTTTTCGAAAAGTTTTGACATTGTTGATAGCAGACTTATTGGCCTATATGATTCTGTCTTGTAAGATCTTTGCCCGGCTTTGGAATCATTTTAAATTTGGCAAGCTTCCAGCTGTGGGGATAATACTCTAGTCGTAAAATGGCATTAAAAATGAATAACATGATTCTAATTGCAATACGAGGCAATTTTATTAGCATCTGGTTACTAATTCCATCAATTCCCGGAGCTTTCTTGGAGTTGAGTTCAGCAATTAGTTTTGGTATATCCATCACACATCTTAAATTTTATGGGTCGAGGGAGTAGCGCAACCACATTAGGAAAATCAACAACACCAGCAAATGTGTTTGGGGTAAATAAGGATTTTAAATGCTTTACAAACAAGTTACCTTTTCCAGTATCACTCCTGGCCTAAACTCCGGTAGAAGTGCGCAGAGGTGGTTTAAACTCAACGGGTGTTTTAATTCTTTTCACAGCGTGCCACAAAGAGTAATTAGATGATAGTGTGACATCGAGATTTTCCAGATAGTTTTTAAGAGATGCAGTTTTTTCATATGCAATCAGCTCTTGGAGTCTTTTAGTGCACTCTTTAAATCTAATTTTATTTTGGGGTGATCTGTGCTGTTGCCATTCTCTTCTAGCTCTTCTTTTTTCACATACGAGATGTTCAATATCTGTAGAATATATTCTATTAAACCCAGTCTGCGGATGGGAGGAAGTGGCATGTTCAGCAGCCTTCTTAATATTTTCGTTATTATTGGCAATATTAGATTCAACATCATCATGAGTTCTTAGCTTAATATTTTCCGTGCAATGACTACTAAGATATTAGTAGTAGTAGATATAGTCGCCACTTGCTACGAAAAAAGAGCCAAGAGATTTGTAGAAAGCCTCGTATCAATCCTCAGTAATTGCGATTCTGGGAGGGGAGTAAATTGATGATCTCACAAAATTACTGCCAAAATTTTCGACACAAATATTCGTTGCTTGTAGATGTTCTTCACAAATGTTGTCAAGAATGTAATGCTTGAGTGTTGACTTTATTAAAATTGCTGACCCACCGCAAGCTCTTCCTGTTGGGTCCTTTGAATCATATAAGGTGTAGCCATTAATTTTGAATACTTCTCGAAGTCAAATGAGCCTCAGAGACCAACATTATATCAATATTTTTTTCCATGAGGAAGTGCTCAAGTTCATTTTTATGTTGGCAAATGCCGTTTGCGTTCCAGAAACATATTTTTAACGTGTTCATGGCTTGTTAACTAATGCTTGATGCAGAGTATTCTGCATTATCAGCATTTCTTGCATCATGCTAGTCATATTTGCAGTAAAATTATTTATAGTTTGCACCAAATTGTCAATAGTAGCTTCAAGGCGACTAAAGTTAAAGCTTGAGTTTGCATTCGTTGAATTATTTGGAGGTGGAACACTTTGTGTGGAAAAAGAACTAGCCCTAGCTGCATCGGCATACGATACACGTGAAGTGACTGGTTGGCTCATTTGAGGAAAAGTGTCAGAGTAAGTATTTGCTGTTTGTGCTGGAGCTAATTTAGGATTTTGCCCCATAGTCTGTTTAACGAAACAATATACAGAACATCCTCTGTAGTTAGCGGTGTGATTACCTCCACAGTTACTACATTTTTTTTCTGCTAGATCTTTATGTTTAGTACAATCAGCAGTACCGTGCAATTCACCGCAGATAACACAAACTGAAGGTAAATTGCAGTAAGTTTTAGTGTGACCATATTATTGACAATTATTGGCACTGTACGGGTCCATAACGCTTGTGTGGTTCAACTTTTATTTTTTGGTATAAGAGATATTTTAAATTATAAATTGGATGAGTCTCGTTTTTTTTCAATTTTATATCGTTTGGCTCAAGTTCGACGCGAAATAGAGATTGAGGAATCTTCTCCCTATTTATTATGTTAGATACATTTTTTACCTTAAACCCCTGGAGGACGAGTGCATCTTTTATTTCTTCGGGAGCAACATAGGAATATATGCCCTTCAATACGATCTTCAGGCCTTTAGCACTTAGATACTTTTTTTACTTTTTTTAAATTCAATAATCATTTTGCGAAAATCTTTTTCTTCATAAATTGTAAGGCGTGTTTTTTACTTTTGCAGTAAAATGAGGTAAATGAGTAGTTACTGCACAAATTTTAAAATTTACTCTCGAAAAGAGCTTTTACTGAAAAAAGTACGCGAACGGAAAAATAGTAAAAATTAGTAAGATTGTAGAAACAGATGACTCAAACTGCCCATAGTGCTGAAAAATATATAAACTTTTTACTTTTCAACTCTTTTTCTTATTGGTACTCGGTACAATATTTTTATAACGCGAACAATCTAAGAATAAATCTTGTAATTTGATTCATGTAATGTTTGAAATTAATTTCTTTTTGATTTCCTTGTTTTGCTGTTGATTAAATTAATACAATACAGTTTTACAACTCTGAGTAAGTAGAATAACTTGCAAAGCGAAAGCATTAATAAAATAAACAGAAAAATATGTACATACATATATTAACATTTGTTATTGCTATGCTTTGTAAATTAATAATTTTTTAATGACTTTCACAATTTTTATTTAACATTTTCTAAAATTTTTACACTTTTCGTTTGCTTACTTTTCATTTGTTTACATTTTGAATTATATGGTTTTATCTTACTATACTTTACTACGAGAAATTTCTGTAGTAAAAATTTGCAAAACATTCAGTCGAGAACTGTCACTTTACTCTCTCAATTTATGTTCTCAGTTACTACATTTTGGGTAAACGAACGCGATTTAGTAATATGCTGCAAAGTTCAGTAAAAATTTTTAAAAACTTTTGAGTACGCGAACGCAATTTTAATTTTGGTTTCATCAATGTTACCACGTTTTATTGGAACGATATGAAATTTATTCTCACCAATGACCGAGATTAATTTTTTAATAAGAGTGTTTGAATTTTTTTCTCTCAAATAGATTGGTGGCGGCTTGGATGTTTTGTTCGTGGATACATCGGGTTCGTTCTTGTCATCTTGCAATATTTGAAAACGGTTTTGACGGTTAATAGAGGATGCGCTGTTATCCCTAAATATTTTTGGAGCAGATGAAATTTTCGAAGACTTTGGGCTTCGCCCGCGCTTTACCACAGTTATATATCTGTCCGTTCCGACTTGGACCTTAAGCCGAAGGTCCATACCATCCGTTCAATGCGTAGTTGCGTTTTATGCATGTGTCAAAAAAGTAGAATCAAAGTAATTTTATGTGGCAAGTTACAGAACAAAACGCAAAGAACGTATAGACGCATAGGACGGATAAAGTAGATCTACTTTCTACTTTTGTATCCGTCTCATGCACCATGAAAAAAGGTCAGCTGTTTTTGAAAGCGAAAGATGGCAAATTATATTATATTTTCAATGATATCGATAAAAACGTTAGTGTGGTGGATTTAAATTTTAAGTTCTTTTGTTATAAAAAAGTTTATAATAAATGAAAAATATTTTGTAATAAAGATTATAACTATTTTCAAGAAGAAAATATATTAAAATCAGTTTTTAACATAAATATTTCAAAAACAAAATTTGCATTCTAGTTATCGATTGCTTTTGTGTACTAAGTGTCATCTCTGTTGTGTTTATTATTATTTAAGCAAGTGCAATGGAGGAGAAGCTAATTGAAGCTGTGAAAAATCACGAAATTTTGTATAATAAAAGCCTACTCCTCTACAAAATATTATATAGATAAACTCAATGAATTCCATGAATTCATTTAAAATAACAATTTCACTTTCCATTTTTGCAAGAACTGTTTTTATTTTTAAAAATATTCACACTACAGCTGACCACAACAAAAATATTTGGCGCATAAAACGTATTGCATGTAACTTGAACTTAGAATTGAAGAGAACGTACAGAAACGCATACAACGCATATGCATAGAACGGATGGTATGGACCTTCAGCTTTAGGTTTTGGGATGCTCTTAACATCAGTGAAAACTTGGTTAATTTATGACCACGAGCCCGAAGCGGATGATATCGCTGAGTTAAATGTAGAAGTACTAGGCAACGGTAATGTTAACGAATCACTAGTTGGCATTGGACAAACGAAGTTGATCGCTGACGAAAATGTGGCTTTGCCGTTAAAAAAAAGTCTGTTATCAGGTTTCTTATTTATTTAGTTTTCATTAAGAGCTTCAGAACTCGCAGTAAGTCTATCATCAAATTTTTTATTTTTATTATTTTCATTAAGAGCTTCAGAACTCACAGTAAAATAGGCATTTCTGCCATTAGAACTCACTTCACAGTTATTTGTTTTTGAGGTACTCGTATAGAGTATTCCTCAAGAGCACTTTGTTTGTTTGTTTGCGGTTTTTTTTTTTGTTATTTATGACTATGTAAAAAAATATTAGCAACGCAAGTAAAGCTTATTTATCAATTACAATATGTATTCCAATATTTTTTCGTATGATTTTTTTTGTTTAGTATGAAATAAAAACTCCGCTAAATCGAAAAACTCACTATGAATGTACAACGAGATCTGATCTGATTATTTAACATATTATTATTAAAACTGTTAAATCATTGCTTATTATCGTTAAGTAGATTGCAATTATTGATAATATTAACATAATGAAACAAACAAATATAAAAGCAAAATATCAATCTTCACATAGGAGAAAGTCATGATAAATTTATTTTTATAAAACAGACAAAACTTAGTAAGGCCCTTATGACACTTCATTTTTTAGTGTTCCGTACACCAAAGGTGAAAAAAGGGTTCCTAGCAACGAAAAATGTTAAAATCCCATGTAATATACATATAATTGTATGTACATACGTATATTGACACTTGAAATATGTAAAATTAGTGTATTTTTATATAGACTACAACAATTAACACTAAAATTAAAAAAAATTTAAATTAAAGGGTGGTCCATCAGTTAATGCAATTTTGACTATGTAATTTTGACAACTTGCTATATCTTGGAAACCGTAAGAGGTAAACTCTTGAAATTTTAAAAAACGGTAAAACTAAAAAATCTGAAAATTATAAAATCGTCAAACCAAAAAAAAAAATCGTCAAAAACTCTAAAAAATCGCCAAAACGAAAAAAATCGCCAAAAATTAAAAAAAATTTCTAACACTAAAATAAGTCGCAAGATTCGAAAAAATCGTCCAAATGAAAAAAAATGGCGATTAAAAATCGCCAAAAACCGAAAAAAGTCGCCAAACGCGAAAAAGGCTCCAGTAACAAAATAATTGCCAATATGAAAAAAAATCGCTAAAATGAAAAAAAATCGCCAAATTGAAAAATCGCCAAAAACCGAAAAAAATAATCCAAAAACCGAAAAAATCACCAAATCAAAAAAATCACCAATTAAGAAAAACGTCATAAATGAAAAAAATGCCGAAACTATATTTTATATAGGCTACTAAAGTTCGTATTGAATTACATATCTCGTGTCCATACGGAACCCTTCGTGCGCGGGTCAAAGTCGCACTTTACTGAATTTATTCTTCATTGATTTGATATTGAATTGATAGAAAGAAACAATAAATGTTAGAAAGAACAAACTACATATGCACATAAAATGGAAACAAAATATTTAAATGTTATAAAGTTTTCGTAATTAGAATCCGCTAGTATTAAGACAAAACAAACTAAAAATCGCTATGTTTGACAATAAACCGCTAATAACGAACACTTTTATGTTTCAAACCTTAAAAGTCAATTTTAAGTTGAAAAATTTAAATTTTTTTTTTGACAGATCTTCATTTGTTATGGATAACTTTAGACATTATTTAATTTTTCTTAATATAGCTGAACCCTGTGCACCTGCTGAGTTTTCCGATTACAATATGTTTGCACTTTTCTCTAAAACTTGATAAATGAAAGAAAAATTAAGTGTCATATGGGCTTAAACAATTTCGAGATTGACTGCATCCCGAAAATCACGGGATCAAAAAATGTAAGTCCCGTTGTTCGGTATTAGTTGAAATCCCGGGATTTTGGGATTGACATTCCTAATATGTATATGTACATAATTATATTAGATCACTGCACTGAATACTCGAGCAATGTTCACAGTAATTTTCTCTTTTGCCTATATGAATTTTACTAAACTGAAAACACATGAGCATGCTCATGCTCTTTCTCTTGCAACGCTCTAATATATATATATGTATATGTACATAAACATGTATACATATTGAAAAAATTATTTCTCATGTTTTTTTAATAAAAAACTGATTAATACTAATTTACACTATGCAAGTCTTATTGCTAAGCTGATTAGTTTGAGGGAGAGAGAGACGAGGGGAACAGAAACGATTCTTTTGCTTTCGTCTCTTTCTCCTAACAAACTAATCAGCTTAGCAATAAGACTTGCATAGTGTAAACTTACTTCGTAGGACACTAGGCATTACAGACTTATTTGAATTTGAATATTACTTACCGGTGGGCGTATTGCTGCGATTTGAAGAAGACATGCTGTAGCTGTGATGCTTGATCGCCAACTTGCGTTTAAGTTCAACGCCCGCTGCATTTGCGGCAAGAAAGGGACTCTCTTTACGTGCATCGTCTGATATAAATCGTAAAACATAGCTCAATGGCAAGCAAGCCGGTTGGGCCTGTTCTTTTTGTTCTACTACTTTTGGATCATAATCTAAAAAAAACATAAAAATAAAAAAGTTATGTACATTTTTCGACTATAAGGATGCTAAATTATTTAAATCTTATATGCGTGTACATATGTACCCAGCAAAAAATAAAATGAGTACTTCTTTATTTTTGATCACATATCTAAAGTAATGATAAATCTCCTATTTTACTATTATTATCCTCCAAAATAAAAACCCAATAAAAAGTGATGAAAAAAAGTAAAAAAAGCACCACAACTTTTGATACGAACCACTTCAAACTCCAGCAAGCCCGTAAGATAATAAAATTGACTGATTGATTTAAATGCTTAAAAGTACAAATTGTTCAACTTCAAAAACGAACAGAAAATAGAATAGGTTTCAATCCTTATTTCTTGTGAGACAATTATTTTAATTAGTATACTTTTAGGAATTAAATGGCTTTCCAAATTGGATAAAAAACAAGTGAATAACTACCACTTCCTAAAACATTGATTTAAGTGCTTTGGAAAAGTGGTTAATAACCACATCCTAAATGTAAAATATATTGGATTTACTTCACCAATAAAAAATTAGACCTTATTTTAGAGTTTTTATAGCAAATAAAAAGTAAATCTTATGCGCTCACGGGTTGGCAAAACAAACCACTTCGCTCCAATGAAACGCTAATGTAAACTTCACTACTTTTTGCTCGGAGTTTGAAGTGCTTCGTATTAGTAGTTGTGGTGCTTTTTCTACAAGCAATAACAGCGTAATCAACAAAAAAAAATAGTTTCGAAAAAAATCACTTTTAACGTATGTATGAGAATTTTTTTCAAAAAACTCAATATCGTTTTTTTTATATACATATGTGGCAAAAAAAAGGAAAAAGTGCTTAAGTCGAGATAAGTTGATTTGAAGATAATGGTACCTCCGTAATCTTTATATTCGAAAGTACCCATAGTCAAAATCTCAATTAATTTGTGTGGTTTTTCAGGAATTTATAGCACTATGGACTTGCGACTTAAATTTTTAGACTTATAATCTCATTTGGAATAGTAGCTTAACTTAGGTTATACCTTTGGTATATTTCAACTTAAAACATGTATTACTTATGGTGTGTGGAACGATGATTGCTTAAATAAATGATGGTTAACAGAGAATTTCCCAATTTAACTGTAAAAGAAATCAATTTCTCAAAATCGACTTGAACGCTTAAAATTACTCTCCTGCAAATCAGTAAATTATGACTTAAGCACTTTTTCATTATTGCCACAGATATGTTTATACATAGTAAATTTCGCTGGACATGTGGATTTTACACAAATATGAAGTAGAGATGGGCGCATGTCGTGTTTTTTCAAGACACGAACACGTAAGACACAGCACAAAAGGCTCAGTTAGCCGACTGTAATGTAAAGTAACTGCAACAGTAGGAAGCGCTGATCGAAATTCTCGTGTGAAAAGTAATGAAAATGGTTATAGAGATGTGAAGTAACGTAACCTATTTTTCATATAAAAATATCAAGGTTGGCAAACGGTATCGTAAAAATACACAGAGAAAAACCTTATAAATAAAATCAATAAGATTTTCTCTATGAAACGTTTTTAGGCTAAGGGGTATCCCAGCAGAGAGAAGCGAAGGTTTTTTCATAGAGATTCCTTATGGTTTTTATGTGGCAAATCTTATTAATTTTATCAAGAAGAAAACCACATAAAATCAGGAAGAAATCTTATTATTCACAACTTTTTTTACTCAATTTCCGTTATTTTTGGCACCAAAAAAACAATCCATAGAGAAAATCTTCTTGATTCTATTAGGTTTTCTTATAAATTGTAAACTATAGGGATTTCTTATTGATTTCATTAGGTTGCCTTATTGATTTTTTTTCAAAAAGGTTTTCCTTATTGATTTCATTAGGTTGCCTTATTGATTTTTTCAATAAGGTATTTCTTATTGTTTTCATTAGGTTCCCATATGATTATGTGTAAAGCATCTTATTAATTTTTTTAATAAGGAAATCTTGATTTTATTAGGTTTCTTTCTTGTTATTTCATATCTATAAATAAACATAGAGAAAATTTTTTTCATGATCTTTTTCGTTCTTGTATAAGCGTATTTATACAATAATTTCAGTGCGGATTCAGGCTGCTTGTTAGCATATTGGTTAGAGTTCTTGTCTATCAGCAAGAAGGTTGCTGGTTCAATAATTGTCTCCTGCCAAGTAATAAATGTGTATGTATGATGAGTTAGTTAATTAAGAATATAATATAATATGTACGTATGTGTGTATAAATATATAACATCTAAATACACTACATACATACATACATATATCGTACAGAATTTAAATGAAAATACATAAGTACAATTTTTTTTTATTTTTTATTAGGTTGCCAAATAAAATCAAGAAGAAAACCTTTTTAAAAAAATCAATAAGATAACCTAATAAAAACTACAAGATTTCTTCTTGTTTTTTTCAAAAAGGTTTTCTCTATGAAATTAATAAGATTTCATTATTGAAAAAAAAAACCAGAGATATCTTATTAATTTTGTTCTATTTTATGAGGCATTTATTAGGCACTGTTTTCTCTGTGTATGTGTTTCCTACGTAATGTAGATACAATGAATAGCTACGTATTACATACATACATATGCATTAGTGGCCTGCGTAAGCAGTCTTGAAATGGAAATACGACATGTTTTTTTAAATGTAGTCTCGTGACATGCATTATACTAAGCCAATAATAAATGCTGTCGTACTATAAACGAAGCACGGTGGATGTATTGGTGTACGTGCATATGACTGTTAACAAGCGATGTCGCCAAGACGTCTTGTTTATAACAAACAATGCAAAGAAGTACTGTTGATACATGTATATTTGTTATTTTGCATATTGTACGTTTGGGTGTGTGTGTGTGTGTAAGATTTAGGTGGTAAGCTATTATGTTTGTGTTTAAGGGAGGTTTTTTAAAGCAAGCGCAAACATCTCATGTAAATGCATGTGTGCGTTTGTATGTGCGCAGAAAAATAAGAGAGCATACACAAATTATGTAGGTATGTATATATGTACATGTATGACGTTTGTATACGCGCCAATGAGAGAAAAAAGCACAAACACCACAAATTCTTCAGTCACGAACTATTTCTTCTTTACTCTTATACCTGCAATAAGTTAAACAATCGTATTGCCGAACACATTGTTTAGCGTTTGTTTCAGAAAATTTCGTTGTAGTAAAGCATTTGAAATTGCGCTAATGTCTTAAAAGTTCTTATAAGACGTCTTGTGCAGGCCATTAATATGCAAATAGAGCCCTATTTTGAATTATCTTTAAGCGATAAAAATTAAGGCCCCTATTATGATTTACAACTAAATGGATAGTTTATTCGTATCAAATTTTTATTATGTATTACAACTTTTTTCACCATGAGACAACTGTTTTTGTCAGTAGTATTTTGGTTTTTATTTCGAGTGTTGTATTGAAGCAAAGCTCATTATTCCAGTCGCTAACCAATCCCATTTGTCAACTAATATTTTTGCCACGTAAATAAAACACGAAATCTAAAAAAAGAATACAAGGCCAAAACTAAAACTATTTAAAATGTTTAGTGATGTCCACTATGGTTTCAAAAAACATAGCATAGATGAAAACCTTTTCTTTCCGGGCATTGTTTCAAATACAACTAAAATTAGTTTTAATTCAGATGCCAAAAAAACATTAAAGTTGTTTTAAGGTTAAGTTGTTACAATTTCAACTGAACTTAGTTGAGTGTTATAAACCGTAATAGGGGCATACAGTTTTTTTTATAGTATTCAAATATGGTTTACATCATGCATAACGAGCCTTATTTTCAATTCTATCGTAAGCGATATGTTATCGAAAATATACTTTTTTATTGAAACTAAAATTGTATGGTTCTATCCATAGTTTAGAATTATAAAAATGTCAAAATTGTTGAAAACTTTAAAGACACGGGCTATAAAAACTATCATGAAATTCAAAGCTATTTCAATAAATTCTTTCAAATTCAAATCTGGCATTATACTTTTCTTCTGTAGAACATTTTAGCTGAATTTTTTTAAACAGATTTAGCATTTTCTCATAATCATTTTCTGGCAAAACTGGTGCGCTTGTATTCTGCGCAGAAAAATAAGAGAGCATATATATGTACATGCATGACATTTCTTATAAGAGGTCTTGTGCCGGTCTTTAGTATGTATTTACTTGTGCGTTGGCTTTTGGTAAAATTTTTGATTTTTCGTGTTCACTTTTGTAATTTTTTTATATTATTGAGAGAATTTATAGCTTTTTCTTATTTTACCGAACTTTGCCCAAAAAGTACGGGATCAAACCTATTGTAGAGGACTACCGTAAGGACTTTCCAGCCTATACAAAATCTTCATTGACTTAAAAAAAAGAAAATAATAAGCGTTTTAAATAAAAATTAAAGAAAAAACATATTTATAATATTTCTTATTAAAAAATTTATCAAATGCAAAAAAAAAGTATTTTGGTGGGTGGATTTCTGAAATTTTGACATTTGACATCATTATAGCACGTGTTGCCACCATTCTATCAGCATGAAAATTTGTTAAATCAATTTTGGCACCTTGGCACCAAATCGCATATATTTATCTCTACCCACATTCAAAATTCTAAAAAAAGTTTTTAACGCCAGTAGTGCGATTCACTAGCTTTTTTTTAACGATAATCGCATCGTTAAAGTAATTATAACGAAAATTTATCGAATTTGCTATTCAGTAACATTTTTAACGATATTTGCTGTAGGTTAATGTCAGCTGTGCCGTTATTTTATATTTTAAGCGACAAAAGTTACGATTGTCGGGTCGTTAAAAGTTACTGAATCGCACTACAGTACCTGGATTCTGTAAATTTTTGAGAACTGAAAATCGCAATATTTATCGACATACATATTTATTCGCTTGAGGTAGCGATAATGTGATTCCGTAATTTTTTTATAATATTCTCCAGCTTTATCTTACTCACCATTTAATTCAATATTATTTGGTATCTGTGTATAGAAAATGTGAAAATAAGCGAAAAGCACAAAGAATCATAAAGAAAAACTCATTGAATTTAATATTGACTTAATTTTTTTTCTCCAACTGACAGCGAATATCGTTCAAATATGTTACTGAATAGCAGAGTCAATAAATATGTATATGTACTTATTTATATTTCATATTTACATAAGTGCAGGATACATAAAATGCATTGAAACACATGTATGTATGTACATTTGTACTTATAGTACGTATTTAGTTAGACCTCCTAATTATTTCTAAGACATCAATAAAATTTTCCCTAATATTTTTGCTGAATAATAAACGAAAATAAATTTGCCTAAAGTAAACAAAATCTTGTGAGTTCTAGCGTAACGCGTTTGTAAAGAACCTGTTTCGAATGAATTCAAATAACTAACTTAATATTCGATGTTTATTTATATTTACCTAACTAATATTTGACAACTAGTAGAACAAGTGTTTATTAATTAATTTAACTGTATTTTTATTTTCTACCTACTATTCAACAAGTAAAACCAACGAATATTCCTGATACAAACAGGCATTTGCCTTTATTTGTATGTAAGTATGTATGAGAGTACATATGAATATACATATGTATACTACAGTGTTGTCATAAGTTGTGAGAGGAAAAGTGCTAGATTGCAAAAATAAAAGTGCTAAAATGTTCTACAGAACATACAACAAAGTGCTAAATTTTTAGTTTCTCTTATTTCTTAAGCGGTACATACAATTGCAATGATATTGTAAATTTTTTGTATTACACAAGGTTGGCAAACGGTATCGTAAAAATACCGATACAGATTCAAATACCGCTAAAATTAGATACCGGTATCGATACCGATACCGAAATCAATTTCGGTTGGAAAATACCGGTATCCAGAATACCGCTTACGTCTATACCGGTATGTACCGGTATACCGATTCCCACCAAACAGAAAATTTCAAAAATATATTTTAATTAACTTTCTTTTATGAACACGTTTTTGTTCTCCTTCACATATTATTATGAAGAGCTCTTGTTTTTAATTAACCGGAAAGTGCAATCATATCATAATCATCACTAGCGCGAAATACTAAAACACTGCGTGAGCTGCTTAATGCCTTTAGGAACGAAAAACGCATCTCTAGACATATAAATGTTTTAAATTGGTGAAAATAGCAAAGCCATTGTATGCCACATTTATTGTATATGAAATCGCGAAAATTAGTATATTGGCTGTACCAGATACACAAGCTGGTGCGAAGATTTTAATTTTTGAAGAGTGCTTTTTTAATATATCCACATTAAACTGGTCGCAAAGATATTTTTCTTTAATTGCTATACTACATATGTGCTCTGTCTAAAATATGAGGTTTGCTGCCATAAAATCCTAGCGAGGCCTAGAGTACCCGATAAGCAGTGGAAAAAAAATTGTAAATAATTCTAGAGTTTCTAAAGTAGCTGTCCAATTGTTATGAAATTTTACACAGCATTGAAGGAGGTGTCAGAGAGCTCAAGTCTGGAATTTAGACGACGGAGCCACAAAGCACTAGAGTGGGCAACCTTGGGTTAATCAAAAATTAAAATCGATGCTGATGCTTTTGATCAGATAAAAAAGATTTTTTGCAAGTGGATTGTTTTCTATCCAAGGAGCTAAAAAAAGTCTTCTACATTTGTGTGTTTTCGCTTACAGTTTAGAAAATATTAAAGAAAAAAGATTAAGATTTTGGCTTTTTTACCAACCTTGGCCCACTGTTCTGCTAATGGAGAAGTCAAATCTTGTTAGATTTATAAAATTAAGCTCATTATGAATAAGGAACAAAATTTGTAACATTTAAAAAAATTGTATTAAAATTACAATTAATTCAAAATTTATACGCAATTTAAACTAAAATTTAAAAAAAGTAGATTTTCGCCAGTTTTGAAGAAAAAGGTGAGTTAATTATTTCGCATTTATAAAAGAATTTCGCCAATCAATATTTTCGGCTGAAAAGTCTCTCTTAGGTAGAAAATGATGCAATCAATACACAGAAAGTAGTAACGAATATAATTTGCTTTTGAGTTCCCGCCGATTTCCAATAAAATTAAATTAAAAATGGGACTTTTCAGTATTTTTGCAGTATTCTTCTTATTTTTCGCAGGGCGCAGATTAGATTTTTGGAAATTTTTGTACATATTTAAAAACATATCTTGTTTTAAAGTGGCGTAATACATTTTTTTAAACATTTGGAATTTGATATTTATAACAAAAAATATTTCTAATTCAAACAGAGATGGTGGAGAAAAATGTTCGAAACTTTTATACCTGAACTTAAAGATTGGTCTCTTGAGGTGAAGCAAAGTACTTACTTTAACAAAAATATTGTTTATTGCTTGATTTGAAATATTCAAACATTCGTTTCGTCTGAATTTGGGGAGTACGAATACGAATACGAATATCTTAAAAAAAGCCGAATATTCGGGAATTCGAATACAAATATTCGCACATTACTAAGTGCATACAATTCTACATGTACTTAGTGTGTATATAATACAATGTATGTATTTATTTTTATTATTTTGTTTAATTTTCGAAGTAATTTAATAAAAAATTTTTTAATAATATCGGTATACCGGTATTATAAACTCGTTAACGGTATGTACCGGTAATACCGATACCGAAATAAAAAAAATACCGATACCGAAATTTAAAAAATAGTTGTACCGGTATCAATACAGATACCGTTATTTATTTCGGTTGCCAACCTTGGTATTACATATCATCGCTAACGAGTACATATTTCATATTCATAGGTTGCACGATACATTTTCTCATAACAAAGAAAATAGAATATATTATATTGTCTAATGTTTTGGCAAAACCATTCTTTTTAATGATTTGTGTCAATCATTCCCTAGTATAGGTCAAAAGGACAATAATATATATGATGATGTTACGTAAATTGTGCGAGATATTTCCTTTTACATAACCCCAACGATGTGCATAATAACATATCGTTCATTTACTTCAATAGTGGCACAACTCAAAAAACCAGTTTTGCAGAAAACGCGTTTTAAGTTTTCAATTTACATACAACTCAATAGAGAAATGATAAAATTCTTCTTTCAGGAGGTGATGGTAAAATCTATTTATATGAAATTTTTACAGAAGATAAAATACAAAATGCCGCATCTTTCTGCATTATTAACTCAAAAAACTCATTTTTTGAGTTATGCCACTATTGAAGTAAATGAGCGATATGCAATAATATTGTATGTATAGACCACTTAATATGTATATTTAATTTATAAATTTTGAATCCAGCTGCGAATGGAATACCAAGGAAGGAAAAATTTTTAAGTGTTAAATAGAGTTAGTAACTTGAGTAAAAATATATTTATTTTCTACATAGATCAATTAGATGAACCGATTTAATTGAAAAATATACAACAAACTATAAGCTCTTAAAAAAAATAAAACTTAAAACAAGTTTTGTTAATTTAGTATTTCAAATGGTGTACTTTAATATCATTTTACGTATCTCAGAGCGGTTAAATTATATGACTACTGTCGTACTACACACTTAGTTTGGGGAAACTAACAATAATACTTGCATAGTGTAAATTAGGACTTAACGAAGATAAATAAATTTGATAAACATATAATATTAATTGGATCGAAATTGGTCTACAGGAATTATCAGTGGAAAATTTATTAATTTAATGAAATAAAAAAGTGCAAAAAATGCTAAATAGTTTGAAGAAAGTGCTAAACTAGAACTATTATTATTATTTTCAAACTCTTTAGTGCTAAACGAAGAAAAAAGTGCTAAATCGTACGAATAAAATACATACATACTACGTACATAGGTTTAAAACAATTTACAGAAATATCTCGAAAAATCTTAACATTTCTCTTTTAATGATTATGAAAAATAAAATTTTATGAAATGTATGAACTTGTGAAGTCAATATTTTTACATGAATGCGAAAGAAATATTAATATAGAGTTCAATAATATTTTAATTTTTAATACCTATAAATCCTCTAAAAAATCTTAAAATTATTAATTGTTTTATGTTTATATTTTTGTTTTATTATTATTATTTTATATTTCTCATGATAAGAATGAAAATTAGTTCAGCCGACGAGGACAAACACTGTTACGAGCATGAATACAAATGATTAAAGCCGATGTAGAAATTTCTTTGATTATTTTAAAAACTTCTTTGTTTCAAAACGCATTTCTACAAAAAAAAATTAGTTGAAAGGTCTGATTGACCAATGTTGTGTGCTTCTTTAATCCAGTACAAGCAAGTCGAAGCCGACAACGGTAATAAGGGCCAATGTATTTCTAGTTGCACAGCTTTTAAACTAAGTCCTGATTCACACACGTCATGTCTGACTCTTCAAGTCTTGAGCTTTTAGGAGAGCGAGGAAAAGAGAATGGATAGGGTTACAGACTTGACCGTACCAGTCCAGTACCAGTACCAGGGCTGCGCAAGCAGTCTTGAAATGTAAATTCGTCTTGTTTTTTAAATGTATTGTAGCCGCATGTATTATACTAAACCAGCTACGTCCAAGCTATATGCACAATGCATGTATGTACATATTTATGTATGTGTTTAAGTTTGTTGCCTCAATCCATATAAAATTGTAGACGAGTATCACAAAATGCATTATTGAATCTTTGGTTCAAATGTCTCCATATGGTCGCAAAAGAATAGTGCTAAAGTCTACTGGTACATTTTGAATGACTACCGTGTGTTATATGTCAATAGGCGATGACATTGGGTCAATAGTACTACTGACTAGGTGTACCCCTAGTCAGTAGTACTATTGACACTGTCACTAGTAAATCACTACTATTTTACTACTGACATCCCAGCCAGGAAATTGTGTGTAAATGAATAAAAATGCAGTGTGAGTGAGGAAATTTTAGGAAGAACAAATGTTGATATTTACAGTTTTAGAAAAAAAAAGAAAATGCAAAAATTAAATTTGGAAAATGTAAAATATATCTAAAATGTATTTCAAATAACTGTCTCATATAAAATATGACATACGTCTAGTACGTACGGAACCATTTGTGCGCGAGTCAGAGTCGCACTTTACTGAATTTATTGTACATTCAACGAGGTTTATTACGTTGAGTTTATTCTCTTGCCACGTCACAGGTATAGAAAAGTTGGTACAATTGTACATTTTTAGCACTACTTGAATGTCAAATGTACCGTAGCACCCCAATGACCAAGTTAGCACAATTGAAATTTATTTAATATTATATACATGAAAAAATTTACACAAAACAAATATTGGACTAGTTTTGAGCGATGGTTGATGAAGAAGCTATTAAGTCCTTAAGAAACGACAACATATGTAAAATTTTGCTCAAAGGTATTAGAAACGAAAAATAAATGAACCGATGTTTCCCGATATTTCAAGAACTGCTAGAGGAATATTATCAATTACAAATTCATCTGCAAATGGTGAAGGAGCATTTTCGTGAAACAAACTATTTGCCTAGAATTTCTCCAATTGAATCAAAACAATGGATGGAAAAATATAATAAATACATTTTAAGAGAATTTGAAAATCCGAATACATCATATTAAGCAAATTCCATTTGAAAATATATTTACATTGTTCTTATTTTAAAATCTTGGAATTATTGGGAGAAAAAATTTATGTTTTGAAAAGAGTCACAACTCAAAAAATGTGAGCAATTTTATCATAACAGTCACTTCGAATTAAAATCATAATCATAATCACTATAATATCACAAATATGTTTCCAGAATGTTTACGGATAAAATCTGCAAAATTTAAAAATGTCTCATGAAAAAATTGATAAATCTGCATTTTATTTTTAAAATCTCCAAAAAAAATCTTCAAAGCAAAATTTTAATACAACTTTTTTTACATTTTATTCAAACAAATCAACAATTTCTTCAACATAAATGACAAATATGGAGTACAAACATACATCCGAACAAATCCTTAAAAGCAAAGCAAAAATATTAATTGGCAGTTGGTTTTTCGAAAACAAGCTTTTTTTAACATGTATTTCCTTGAAATTTAAAAATTAGTTCTTATAAAATAATCTAATAGTTCATTCAGGCTGGCACGAAATTAAACAATTTCAACCTAAAATTACGAATGAAATCAAGTGTTCATGCAGGTACTGAATGACATTTGAGTTGATTTCGCAAACATCTTATTCACTGCGGCAGACATTGAAGGACTTTTTTCAGGTTAATAAATTCTTTGTTACACTTATACAAATATTTCTTGAAAAAATCGTCATAAATATTATAATTTTCAATCTTCTTTTAATTTCATATTGAATCTCATAGTTGTAAATTTATTCATATTTGAAAAACAAAATAGTTTTAGTACGAAAAACAGAGTTTTGTATTGTAATTTCTTGTTAATTTCATCCAAATTAAGTAAAATATCTTAATTTGGAAAATGTCAATATCTATGGGAATTAATTTCAACTTGAATACGACCGAAATCACGAAATTGCTTAATTTCGTGTCAGCCGGAATGGACTATAAAGCTTTCATCTATTTCATTTTTTAAAAAGAGCTTAGGTTACTTCAAAAACGTATAAATACAACGTATGAATACCCAGTAAAAAAGACTCCAAAAAAGTCATGAAAATGTAGAGTTTGCGATCTGGAAGTAGTAAACATTTCGATCCGATATAATGATTTTTCCATAGGGTTGTCATTGCAAGAAGTTCTATTTTTCGATGCCTGGTCACTGAATTGGAAGCGATATTAAGAAAAATTCCCTGTTTTGTGTTCTATGATATTTTCATGTAGGAACAATTCGTTTCTTTTTATACGAATTTAATCCCGAAACAGTGTTTTCATGCAAATTTAAACAAATAACTTTTAAATTTTAGACTAAAATTAGTTCATAAATTTCTTTAAATAAATAATTTTTTTTAAATTCCGGTGAGTATTTTCTAACACTATGGAGGAGTTACAAGGTCTTGTATGACTAAAATAAGCTTCTACATGGTTTTTTGCTCACTCACAGCAAATTAAAAATATCGATTTTTTGGAAGTAATGAAAATGTAGTTCCACTAGAATGACCTTCCATTTTTTTTCACTGGGTACTTTATGGATGCGGTATTTATATCGTGTAGAGGTGCCAATCGGGATCGATTTTTGGAAATCCCGGGATTCGGAATTTTTAAAACCCGATCACGAAAATCCCGGGATTTTCGGGATCTCGGGACTTTTCTGGATTTTCGAGATTTCGGGATCTAAATTTTTTTGGTAAAATAAATTATTTTTTAAAATAAATATTACTTTAATAACAAATTTTATGCATTTTAAAAGGTTTTATGTTGATAATATATAATTACACAGTTGTCTTTAAAGTTAAAAATTTTCTAATACGGGTATGAAATAAAAATCAAAAGAATTTTTCTCATCTATTTTTAAGTTGATTAACCACATTTGATGTTAGAAAATTTATACTGAAAAGCATAACTAAATATGAAAATTTGTTTTTCTTTTCAATATACTATATACCCAGCAAAAAAAAAAGACATGCAAAAAAAATAGTTAATGCATGGGTTCTACTGTAAATGCATTGGTTCAACTTAGGTGCAGAACGCATGATTTTAACACAGGCGTGTCATTGACGATCCCATGCTCAAGAATACTCATCATTCGAATGAGTGCTTAGAACCCATGCAAGAACGCATGATTCGATGACGTTTTTTCACGTAAATACAAAACGAAAAAAAAAGTTCAATATGCATATGTATGTATGTAAATCCTTTCTATATTCTTAACCAAAACGAACATACATGCATATGTATCTATGGACTTTTAAAACACGAAACGCATTATTCGGTACAGGCCGGGGCACAATGAATACATAATACGTTAAACTTGGCCTTTTTTAACTGACATTAGCGAAGCGACGGAGAAGATTGGCACAATGAGTACTTTATGTGCGCAAGCATTTATAGGTTGATTCTCCTTTTTATTTATTAAATTCAACTTTTTTATTTATTTCGTTTATTTTTTTTGTTTAACTTTATTTCTACTACAACAAAACACAAACACATACCAAAAAACATACCAAAAAACCAACCAATATCTGTCAAACTATTCAACATACGCAAAAAGTTAAAAGTTGAACAAATTTTGTACTTTGCGTTGACGGACACGTACTGAATGTAACAGACCTCATAAGAAACCATGTATTTCAGTTGAAAAAAGCAAAGTTTAACGTATGACGGATTTTTTGTGTCCCGGCCTTTAAATACTTCTTACGTTTACGTCAAACCGACAACAAAAAGTTTGCAATTGCCTTGTATTGTATTCTACTTCAATTGTAAGGAGCTGTCAATAGTACTCAATTGTTACCGAAAAGTAGATGGGTGCTAATTTTTTATAGCGTTGAAGAGTCGACGTACAGATAGTTATTCACTGCAATTATTATTAAAATACAAACAAGAAATTTCTCCCTTTTCTAAATCGAAAATTTTGCAGCGAAATCAACAAATAAAAATGCTAAATTTAGCTGCAAAAAAATAAATAAATTCAGTGAAGTGCGACTCTGACCTGCGCACGAAGGGTTCCGTACGGACACGAGATATGAAATTCAATACGAACTTTAGCCAATATAAACTATAGTTTTGGCATTTTTTCGGTTTTGGGTTTTTTTCGGTTTTAAGCGTATTTTTTAGTTTGGGGGTTTTTGAATTTATTGGCGCTCTCTGAGTTTTGGCACTTTTTTTCACGTTTTGGCGATTTTATTTTGGTTTTTGAAGTTTTTTTAATTTTGGCGATTTTTATTATTTTGGCGTTTTTTTACTTTGGAGATTTTTTTATTTTGGCGATTTTTTTAATTTTGGCGTTTTTTTTTCATTTAGGTGATTTTTTTTGGTTTTGGCACTTTTTTCTCGTTTTGAGGATTTTTTTCGGTTTTTGGAATTTATTTTCAATTTTGACGATTTTTTTCTTTTTGGCGATTTTTTTTTAATTTTGGGGATTTTTTTTCATTTTGGCGATTTTTTTTCACATAAACAATTATTTTGTTTTTGGCGCATTTTTTGCGTTTTGGCGTTTTTTCGGTTTTTGGCGTTTTTTTTCATTTAAACGATTTTTTCGAATTTGGCGATTTATTTTAGTGCTAGAATTTTTTTTTTAATTTTGTCGATTTTTTCCGTTTGGCGTTTTTTTTTAAATTTTGGCGATTTTTTTCAGGTTTTGGCGTTTTTATAATTTTTGGATTTTTTTTGATTTACCGTTTTTGAAAATTTCAAGAGTTTACCTCTTACGGTTTCCAAGATATAGCAAGTTGTCAAAATTACATAGTCAAAATTGCATTAACTGATGGACCACCCTTTAATTTAAATTTTTTAATATTTTAATGTTAATTGTTGTAGTCTATATAAAAATACACTAATTTTACAAATATACATACATACATATGTACATACAATTGTATGTACACATGTGGACAGAAAAATAGGTGTGAATTAAATATTGCAAAATTTTTAAATTTTTTCATATATTATTTTATAATACATAATTTATTTATTAAGTTAACGCATTTTGGCACATAAAAATTCATTCAAAGCTAAAATAACAATAAGAAAATTCTAAAATAACGTACATTTCAAAAATTTTCGGATTTTGATGTGGACAATAAAATAGGTGTATACGAAAAAACTTAAAATTAAGATAACTTTTTGTACATTTAGGTTTATTTTTTTAAATAAGTATTGAAACAGGCTATTAATATCCGCTATAACCACCGTTATTTTTAAGGACGGCATCTATTCTTCTGGGCATAGATGATATTAAATTACGGCAAGTCTCTATTGGGATACTGTACCACGCCTTTTGAATATTTTCCCATAATTGCTTTTTGTTACTGCAGGGAAGTTTGCAAATTTGTCGCTATAATTCACCCCAAAGATTTTCGATTGGGTTTAGGTCGGGAGACTGACTTGGCCATTCAATAACACTCAATTTGTGTTCTCTAAACCATGCACTCACCAGCTTTGATGAGTGCATTGGGTCATTATCTTGTTGGAATTTCCATACAAGGGGCATATTTTCCTCAGCAAATGGTAACATAACTGTCTCTAATAAATCCCTGTATACAAATCTATCCATTGTGTTTTCAATAAGATGTATAGGACCAACTCCGTACCAGGAAAAACAGCCCCATACCATGATATTTCCTCCTCCGTGCTTAACAGTTTTTTGGGTGAATCTAATATGGAATTCTTTTCCTTTTGGTCGTCGTACATTTCTTCCCGCATCGTTTCCAAACAAATTGATTTTAGTTTCATCGGTCCACAGGATATTTCGCCACTTTTTTTCTCCTTCTGGCCCGCACCATCTTTTATGAGCCAAAGCGAAAATTTTCCTTTTCTTCAAATTAGCCTGTCTAAGCAAAGGAATTTTTCTAGCTATTCTGCTTGGTAGTTTTGCATCCAGCAATCTTCTTCGAACCGTTCGGGATGATATTACATTTCCAATTTCACTTGAAATTGCCTTAGAGGACTTAAAAGGGTCTCGTTTAGCTAATGTTACTATGCGATTATCCGTAGCTGGAGATGTTTTTTTACTTGCACCACGTCTCTCAACATTTGGTTTTGGTTTTAAAGCATTGGTTACAAAATTTTCAGAACGTCCTAGCGCGTTGGCAATAAATTTGTAAGTTTTTACTTGTTCACGAAGTTGATGAACAAGCCATCTTTCTTCTTCACTGCAATGATGCCCACGACCCATCTTAAATTCTTTTTAATAAAATTTTGTATCTTTGTTTTGATTCAATTAATATTATTTCACGTTTAATCTCACTTTTTGACAAAAAATTCAAATTTACAGAACTTTACACAACTCACACCTATTTCACTGTCCAAGCCGAATAACAAGTAAATAAAAAAAATCGCAATACTTTTTACAACCAACGCTTCTATTAGTGGGATTTCCCTTCTTTCCTTCTTTAAACAGTGATGCCAGATTTATAACTTTTAAATTATTCTTATAGGAGTAGCTTATTACATTTTCTGCTAAGATTAAAAAATTAAAATCCTTACACCTATTTTTCTGTCCACATGTGTATATTACATGAGATTTTAACATTTTTCGTCGCTCGTTTTGGAGCAGCCTTTAATTTCTAATTCTCATGTATTTGTTGTTGTAGTGGCCAAGGTTCTACATACTCTGTCCAAATTTCAGGTCCTTAGCTCTTACGGTTCTTGAGAAAATACCGTGTGACGGACAGACGGACAGCTTAGCGAAAACAATAGGGTCCTTTTTAGGGTTCCGTACACCAAAGGTGAACAAAGGTACCCTATTGTTTTCGCTACGCTGTCCGTCTGTCCGTCATTTGAAATATGTAAAATTAGTGTATTTTTATATAGACTACAACAATTAACACTAAAATTTAAAAAAAAATTTAATTAAAGGGTGGTCCATCAGTTAATGCAATTTGGACTATGTAATTTTGACAACTTGCTATATCTTGGAAACCCTAAGAGGTAAACTTTTCAAATTTGCAAAAACGGTAAAACTAAAAAATCCAAAAATTATAAAATCGCCAAACCAAAAAGAAATCGCCAAAAATTTAAGAAAAATCGCCAAAAATTAAAAAAAAATCGGCAAAATTAAAAAAAAAATCGCCAAAATTAAGAAAAAATTCATAACACTAAAATAAATCGCCACACTCGAAAAAATCGCACAAAAGAAAAAAATTGCCAAAATGAAAAAACGCCAAAACCGGAAAAAATCGCCAAACGCGAAAAAGGCGCCAAAACCTAAATAATTACTTTTATGAAAAAAAATCTCCAATATAAAAAAAAAATCGCCAAAATTAAAAAAAAATGCCAAAATTAAAAAGAGTTAAAAGTAATCGCCAAAGTTAAATAACGCCAAAAACCGAAAAAAATCGCCAAAATGCGCAAAAAGACCCAAAAATTAAAAAATCGCCCAAATAAAAAAATTGTCATTATGATAAAAATCGCAAAAATAATAAAAATCGTCGAGTTGGAAAAACACCAAAACCAGAAATAAGTGTCAAAATTAAAAAATCGCCAAAATAAAAAAATCGCCAAAATAAAAAAATTTCCAAAATTAAAAAAACTTCAAAAAACCAAAAAAAATCACCAAAACGAGAAAAAAGTGCCAAAACTCAGAAAGCGCCAATAAATTCAAAAAACCCCAAATCTAAAAAACGCTTAAAACCGAAAAAAACCCAAAAACGAAAAAAATGCCAAAACTATAGTTTATATTGGCTAAAGTTCGTATTGAATTACATATCTCGTGTCCGTACGGAACCCGTCGTGCGCGGGTCAAAGTCGCACTTCACTGAATTTATTTTATGACAATATTCCCCTTATTGTGATTGGCGATTTTGCGGCGAAAGTCAGGCGTATTGTAATAGACTAAAGAAAAACTTAGCTTAATTTCTTTAATCAACTACAAATAATCGAATTTGAAGTCGAAAAACGCCAACCACGATAAGGGGTTGTGTTTTTTGCAAGGTTGGCAAACGGTATAGTAAAAATACCGATACCGAATCAAATACCGCTATAATTAGATACCGGTATCGATACCGATACCGAAATCTATTTCGGTTACAAAATACCGGTATCAGGAATACCGGTTAGGTCTATACCGGTATGTACCGGTATACCGATTCCCACCAAAAATAAAATTTCAAAAATTTATTTCAATTAACTTTCTTTTATAAACACGTTTTTGTTCTCCTTTACACATTCTTATGAAGCGTATCTCTAGACATATAAATGTTTTAAATTGGTGAAAAGAGCAAAACCATTGTAAGCGAGAGTTATTGTATATGAAATCGCGAAAATTAGTATATTGGCTGTTACCGATACACAAGCTAATGCGAAGATTTAAAGTTTTGAAGAGGGCTTTTTTAATATATTGCACATTAAACTGGCCCCAAGCATATTTTGCTTTAATTGATATACTACATATGTATGTGCTCTGTATAAAATATGAGGTTTGCTGCCATAAATGCCTTGCGGGGCCTAAAGTACCCGATACACAGTGAGGATTTTGTAAAAAAAATGGAAATAATTCTACAGCTTCTAAATTAGCTGTTCTATTGTTAGGAAATCTAACACAGCATTGAGGAAGGTGTCACAGAGCTTAAGGGGCTGTTTCTCTAAATGCGAACCATAAATTCGATCGAACATGTATATCAAAAACAAAAAACTGAAATTTGTTTTTGTTTCCAATATTAATATTCGATCGAATATATCGTTGGCATTTAGAGAAACAGGGGTAAGTCTGGAATTTAGACTATATATCTTTAAAGGGGGCAGAGCCACAAAGCACCAAAGTAGGCAACCTTGGGTTAATGAAAAATTAATATCCATGTCAAGCTCCTGTTTTTGATCAGATAAAAAGGATTTTTTGCAATTGTCTTTTTTATCCCAGAGCAAAAAAAATCTACTACATTTATGGGGTTTCGCTTACAGTTTAGGAAATACTAGAGAAAAAATATTACAATTTTGACTTTTTTACCAACCTTTATCCACTGTTCTGCTAATCTAATGTTGTTAGATTAAAAAAATTAAACTCATTATGAATAAGGGAGAAAATTTTTAATATTAAAAAAAAAATCAAAATCACAATTAAGTCAAAAGTTATACTCAATTTAAACTAAAATTTTTAACAAAAGTCGATTTTCGCCGTTTTTTAAGAAACAAGTGTGTTAATTATCTCGCTATTATAAAAGAATTTCGCCAATCAATATTTTCGTCTGAAAAGTCTCTCTTAGGTAGAAAATTATGCAATCAATATGCAGTTTGCTTTTGAGTTCCCGGCAATTTCCAAGAAAATTCAATTAAAAATGGGACTTTTCAGTATTTTTGCAGTACTCTTCTTATTATTCGCTGGACGCTGATTAGATTTTTGGGTATACATATTTAAAAACAAATCTTGTTTTAAAGTGGCCTAATACATTTTTTGTTTACAGCTTTGGATTTTGATATTTATAACAAAAAATAGGTCTAATTCAAATATAGGGTTAATGGGTTGATAGAGATAATGGAGAAAAATTTTCGAAACTTTTATATCTGAAGTTAAAGATTGCCATTGTTACAACTTAAAATTAGTTAAATGTAGGATTTTATCGGACGTATAAAAAGTTGTCCATCAGTACAATTTTAACTTAACCTAAAGTGAGCGCTAAGTTAAAGGCATTGTATCCTTCCTGTTAAGTTAAATTAAATTTATAATAATGAATAGCCTAAAGTAGCGTTTTATACGTCCGACAAAATCCTACTTATAAATATATTTAAGTTGTAATAATTGCCCTTTATGTTAATTGTACGAGAAATTTGTTTTGTTTGTTTTTAAGTTGGCTACAAGAATATTGTTTATTACTTGATATCAAATATTCAAATATTCGTTTCGTCTGAATTTGGCGAGTACGAATACGAATATTAAAAAAAGACGAATATACGGGAATTCGAATACGAATATTCGCACATCACATCGGTAAAAAAATCAGTTTTCTTGGAAGAATCAGAAACAAAATATCAAAAACTACAGCGATAAATATATATAATACCATAATAAAACCACACTTCGAGTACGGGTCTACTATTTTATATACATGTAGCAACACACTCCAATTAGCAAGAATGCAGAAGCTTCAAAATAAAGCTATGAGAATAATATTAAAATGTGATAGATATACTGAAATAAATACAATGCTGAATATCCTGAAATGGTTAAATGTGAAACAGAGACTTCAATTCAATACGCTCAGATTTATTAAAAAGATGAAACAAGGCGACGCACCCAAATACCTTTGTGAACAAATAAGATATGTAGGAGAAAGCCAACCGTAAGGACTAAGAAATGTGAACGATTTTCGATTAAACAGGGTTATGTCAACGCAGATGCAGAGATCACTGTTTTAGAAGGGCTTACAACTGTATAATAAACTACCAAATAATATGAAAAATGAAAATAACGAGAATGTACCTATTTAGAAAAAAATGTATTAATTTTGTGAGATTTAGTGTTGATTTATAATGATAGGAAGTTTGAATCATGTATTGTAAAAGTATTTTTAATACTAATAATAATAAATAAAATAAAAAAAAAATAAATACAGTTCTACATGTAGGTACTTCGTGTATAATGTACATAAACTGTATGTATTTATTTTTATTATTTTGTTTAATTAACCAAAATGTATACTTTATACATACATATATGTATAAAAACGTATATAGAAACTTATAAGTTTAAATGTTTTTATATATTAATGTAAAAAATTTAATAAAAAAAGAGATTTTTTTCTATATCCACTGTCTGCACTAATAATTTAGCAGTCATATCGGTATACCGGTATTATAAACTCAATAATGGTATGTACCGGTAATACCAATACCGAAATAAAAAAAATACCGATACCGTTACCGATACCGAAATTTAAAAAATAGTTGTACCGGTATCAATACCGATACCGTTATTTGTTTCGGTTGCAAACCTTGGTTTTTTGAGTAGTATGATGTGACCGAATATGTCCCATAGGATAGGAATACATAATGAATAAATAAATGAAATGAAAATTAAAATTTATTAAGTCGGCTAATCGTTTAATCGACTGAATTTAACCGGTTTAACCGTTAATCGAAAAAAGTGAATTTTAAATTAACCGATCAGTTAATCGGGTAGTAATTAACCTGTTAACCGATTAACTGTTAACCGTTTGCACACCTTAGTATTTACGCAATTATTTATTCGTGGGGAGAAGAGAGTGCATTCGCTATCCGCCTAAATTTGGCGAATACCAGTATCTAAAAAGTGCCTAATATTCGGCAATTCGAATAAGAATATTCGTGCACCAGTAGTATATACATATGTATGTACTTACAAACATATAAGCAAAGAAATGCAAGTGGTTTTATGGCAAAATCCGTTTCATATGAAAGAATTAATTAATAATAATAATTAATAATTAGGTAATTTCGTAAATTTTTTTATTATATAAACTACCCTTAACGAACAAATTGTACTCATAACATTATCGATTATCCAAAACAGCTGACACTTCCATTCGCATACACATACACATATCTATGCATACACACACAAACATAAACGAACATCCATATGTTTACTCGCATATACACTATTCGAATCGATAAGCTTGAAGGCATTATAGCTAGAATATGCGGATTAAATGAGATTGGAATAGTTATGGGAAATAAATTTAAACTCTTTAACAAGACGTAAATATTTTCACTAGATTTCATAATTCCTTGTTTAATAATGCATTCACTGAACAACCCTTCCGTAATGCATACATATGCAGTTCAGATCTATTTCGAGTGCCGTAGCAAAATAATTGTATCTACATTGCATTCACATACCACACACATTCATATTTCATAAAAATACACTCTTTTCCCCCTTATGTAAAAACATATAAACATATAATCATCAAACATAGGGATGTATAAAACTAAACTAAAAAGCTTACGTTACCCACGGTTTCATGGATGCCAGACCGGATAATAATCAATTCACTTCAGTGCTTTTCTTTATTTCTTTTGGTTAGGTAAAACAAACGAACATCGAGTTAATACATTCATATGTTTGTACATACATATTTACATATGTGTATAAATATGTATGTAAAATGATATATTTAGCATATACATTGCCAGCTACATACACATTTATGGATGGATGCAAATGTAGTAAGTATACCTATACACATATGTATCAACTTATTTATTTAACTAATATTATTTATATAAATCACGCGACATAACCGCACCACCTCAATTAATACGTATTTAAGTATCTTCTTTTTAAACACTTAAAAACAACACATTTGCTGAAAACTTTCATGTTTGAGAAAATCAATTGGATTTTTTTCACAGACACAGTTGAACACATCCATACACAGATTCATAATATATATATATACATATAAATATATATTCATATATATATATATGTATATGTAAATAATATGTATGTATGCATGCAATTAGTATACATATTGATAGTTTAACTTACCAATATGTGTGTCCTCAATGTGTTGGATTAAATCACCCAAACTTGGAAATGTGATTCCGCAGCCATTAAATTTACAAATATTGAGCAAAAAGACGGCCATGTCCCTTCTAAAGCAGACTGCGGAATCGCCGACAATTGCTGCGATATTTCCTCTTCTACCGCACTAAACAGAACTTACGTCGGACGTTCAGTCGGTCTATTAGTTCAGTTTGATGGTCGGTCGATCTCCTCGTTCGCTGTTTGTTCTATTGCGAGTTAATGTAGATTACTGACTGCTGTTGTTTCTTTTTTTCTTCGATGTTCTATATGCTAATATTCCAACAACCTAGTGCTCTTACTCTTTCCACGATGTTTTTCAAGTGGTGAATAAAATGCTCTCGTATAAATTGTTGACGTTGAATTTATACAGTATAGTTGATTCTTTTTATCGCAAGTCTTTTAGTGTACGATTTTTTTCATTTTATTTTAAAATACTGTTGGTTGCTTCGCTTATTCTAATTTGACTTTTTAATGTTCTCTCTATTTTCTGTTTTGTTTTGTTTTGCTTTATCTTCTGCTCTGTTTTTGCCGCATGAAACCAATCCAGCTAGGCAATAGTTTTTGTATTTTCTTTTCTCTCGTATTTATATATATATATAAGTATATATGCGAATGTGTGTGTTACTCTCATATTGGATTTTAATTATTTAAAGTAGCTCTTTTTACGCATGTACGAATTATGCATGTATGTATGTTCATTTAATGCATTTCACCTGATAGAGCGTTTGTGGTGAATTTTAAGGTGCGACTTCTTACGTTATATTGTTTAATTGCAACTACATATGTACATACTATTGTTGTTATTGCTCAACTAGCTGGCTACTTACTTTTATTATTGTCGAGCATGATGGTGGTAATTTTGATGTGCATACATATGTATGTACATATGTGCATATAATGATGTTCGAAGTTGCAGGTTTTCTAACCAGCGTGACCGTTTGACCGACTAAAGTGGCAAATTGGCACTTTTTCGATTGCCTTGCCACTTTTTGTCTCCCTTTTTTAGAGTGAATTATATAAAAATGAAAGGTTTAGTGTAGTTTTCTCGATTATTTTTTAATTTTGCCCCTTTTTTGATAAATCCCCTTTTAGTGTCACTTTTTGAAAAATGTCATCGGTCACCCTGTTTCTAACATATGCATATGAACATATGCATATAACTAGTTTGCACCATCAGTGCTGGGACAATTAATTCATTTAAAGATGTTGAATGAATAGATACATAAGTGGTTATTTATGTAAATATACATATATTTACATACATGTGCATGTATTTATAATGTACATATGTAAGTATGTATGCCTGAATCCAATTCCACGTTTTTTTATTTATACCTACTTATGTCCTATAAGGTTTTACCGGTGGGTTATAGTATTTAATTTACATATGCATCATATTGGCTTATTTTGTAGTAATAACCTGCAAGTAAAAGAAAACTTAATTAATAGGTAGGTACATGTTAATAAAGACAGGCATACTTGTCTGCAGACATGTAGGATGGCATACTTTGGGTTTTGCTATTACACTGTCGAACGCTGACGGCATACTTCATAATTAGTGTGCGACAAACATCGGAAAATCAAAAATTTTCGAAAACCAACATACCTACATACATATGTACATGTCTAACGTACTCGTATAGGAAGGCATTGAGAATTTTAAAATTGTACCAACAACTTAAAAATCTTTTACTTAGGTATGTATTTGACTTTAATTGTACTAAAATATTTTGTTTAGTTCAAATTAGGTACATATTTTTATTTCTTTTTATTAAAATAATCGACTTTGCTATGGCCAGCGAATCGTTTTCACAAATTTGTGTGTAAGTTACACCTGTTTAACAAGAAATTTAAATTATAGGTGCAAAGTAATAACATGTGCCCCATCATCCGAAGATTTGGAAATGGAATAGTTAACATTTTTTTTGATTTTCTTGCTGCTTTTTGCTTTCACAAGACTGTTTTCAAGAAGAAGAATATGAGTTTCATTGTTCACAAGGCACATTTAATACAGGTACATGCATTAGGCAAAACTCTCTGGCAACTCTCTGCTAACTCTCTGGCAACTCTCTGCTTCTCACATAGCTTTACATGGTATTTGTCAAAAAATTGTATGCATCAAACAAGACACAATTGTATTTGTCAAATGAATTCTTCGTTATAAATTTGTAAACAAAAAATCAGCGGATGAGCAATATGCCTGATACGTGTACCTGTTTGATATGCCTTGATTGTTCAAAAGTGATAATTGACATATGTATGCAATCGGAGATTTCTTAAACGTACTAAATTAGTCATTGGTGTACTGTTGTAGTTTCTGAGATTAAATAGTACCAAAAAGGGTACAATTGTACCAACTTTGCCATCCCTGATGCTATTAGACAGTGAGTTTTAATATGCCATCGTACATGGCTGCAGACAAGTATCAGTGACCTGCGCCGAGCCATTTTCTCGGCGGCGGCGGCTGATGAAAAATTGTTTGGCGGCGGCTGAAAATCGTCTGAGTTGGCTTAACAATTTTTTACAATTATGTCATTGGCGCGTATGACATAATTGCCGCCGATTTTTTTTCGGCTCAAATCGGCTAAGATTGATGAATTTTTTATATTTTAGTTGAGGGTTTTAGGTTTTTTTACTACTACATTCACACTATTATATTTTGGTGTAAATTTTCTTTCCAATTTAATATTTATGATTTGAACGGGCTAAATTTCGTATCGCTTTTTAAGCCAAATGACATGCGATAATTATTAATGAACAAATAACATCAAAGTTAGTTGTAAATATTCTGACAACATATAGTTGAACGGAACAGCCAGCCGTTTTCGAAGGCCACTAAACCTTCATCATCAGCGTTCTTCTGTGTTGGTCCGATGTGTGTGGTGTCATTTAATGTAGATTTCTGCCTTATATACGAAACTTTTTTGCAACGTTTGTACGTTTGGGTGTGTGTGTGTAAGATTTAGATGGTAAGCTATTAAGGGAGGTTTTTAAAGCAAGCGCACACAATTCATGTAAATGCACGTGTGCGTTTGTATGTGCTATTAGACAGTGAGTTTTAATATGCCATCGTACATGGCTGCAGACAAGTATCAGTGACCTGCGCCGAGCCATTTTCTCGGCGGCGGCGGCTGATGAAAAATTGTTTGGCGGCGGCTGAAAATCGTCTGAGTTGGCTTAACAATTTTTTACAATTATGTCATTGGCGCGTATGACATAATTGCCGCCGATTTTTTTTCGGCTCAAATCGGCTAAGATTGATGAATTTTTTATATTTTAGTTGAGGGTTTTAGGTTTTTTTACTACTACATTCACACTATTATATTTTGGTGTAAATTTTCTTTCCAATTTAATATTTATGATTTGAACGGGCTAAATTTCGTATCGCTTTTTAAGCCAAATGACATGCGATAATTATTAATGAACAAATAACATCAAAGTTAGTTGTAAATATTCTGACAACATATAGTTGAACGGAACAGCCAGCCGTTTTCGAAGGCCACTAAACCTTCATCATCAGCGTTCTTCTGTGTTGGTCCGATGTGTGTGGTGTCATTTAATGTAGATTTCTGCCTTATATACGAAACTTTCTTGCAACGTTTGTACGTTTGGGTGTGTGTGTGTAAGATTTAGATGGTAAGCTATTAAGGGAGGTTTTTAAAGCAAGCGCACACAACTCATGTAAATGCACGTGTGCGTTTGTATGTGCGCAGAAAAATAAGAGAGCGTACAAAAATTATGTATGTATGTATGTACATGTATGACGTTAGTATACGCGTCAATGAGAGAAAATAGCTCAAGCACCACAAATTCTTCAGTCACGAAAAATTTTCTTCTTTATTCTTATACCTGCAATAAGTTAAACAAATGTATTGCCGAACACGTTGTTTAGCGTTTGTTTCAGAAGATTTCACTGTAGTAAAACATTTGAAATTAACCTCATGTCTTAAAAGTTCTTATAAGACGTCTTTTGCAGGTCTTTACTATGTATGTATGTATGTATGTACAGGCAAATCTCGGTATAACGAATCTCGGTTTAAAAAAATCGCAAAATAAAAAACAAAAACTTGCTAGGAACATATTTCTAAGATTTTGTTCTACTTTGTATAGCGAATATTTTAATAATAAAGGTGTGCTCTGTATAACGAATGGCAAAAAATATTAAACAAAATCTGCAGCAGCAAAGTATGTATGTAAATGAAGAAAAGTGATTCCTTTAGTTTGTATTTGGTAGCTTATTTGAAAATAAATTACTCTCATTATTTTTATAGTATTGTATCATGTCTACAATAATATTATTATTTAATAACATTATTATTATTATTAATATAACAGTTGAAAAAAATCTTTGCGATATAACGAATTTTTCAGTATAAAGAATGGGCTTGACATATCGTTCGTTATACCGGGATTTGACTGTATTTACATACATATGTATGCATATATTAATTCATATACAGTCGACTCTTGATTATTTGAAACTAGTTAATTTGAATCTCGATTATTTGAACAGTTTTACAGGTGCTTTGAAAAAAATCATTATCATTATTAATAAATTGAAAAATGTCAATGTAATTTGGCCCCCTCGGTAATTTTATATTATTATGGCATATTGATCGTTGGCACGCTATAATTTGAATTATTTTCTCTTTACTTTATACCTATCAGGGATCGCATATAACTATTATTTTCCAAATTTAAACTGAACAGGGAACAATTCCAACTAATAGCAATTAATAGGGAAAACAAAAAATTCTAATTGGAAAAGGGAGAAATTTCACACGGAATTTTATTCATAATAGCCCTGATTAATAGTATGTTTTCGCCGACTTTAAATAAACTAGATTTAAGTAAATTACTTCAAAGTGTTTCCACCGAGCTTGTGAGTGATTTGGTGTTCGAATTTTCGTAGTCAATTTATGAACTTACTTTGTAATTGAATTTTATCCATATGTAGTTGTAACGAATGCCAATTATTGATATACGCGAATACGAATATTACTACTACCCAAATCTTAATGATCGTCATTAAATGATATTTAAAAACGATACAAAACACAAATTTCTATAAAAAATTTAATGGATTCGCATAAACTAATGTTTTTATCCAATTATTATTATTTAAATTTTGTTTAGGATTTATGCATTTATTTATTTTTGGCGATTTTTTCGGTTTTTGGCGTTTTTTTCATTGTGGCAATTTTTTAGTTTTGACACTTTTTTCTCGTTTTGGCGATTTTTTTCGGTTATTATCGTTTTTTTTAGTTTGGGCGATTTTTTTGATTTTGTAAATTTTTTTTAATTTATGGCCTATTTCCCACCTGCGAAAGAAAACGTTCGACTCGCAATTTATATTGAAAACAACAATAAAATATGAAAATTTGTTTTTGTTTTCAATATAAATTTTAAGTCGAACGTTTTCTTTCGCAGGTGGGAAATAGGCCATTAGGCGATTTTTTTGTTGTTGATTTTTTCGTTTTTTTTAATTTTTGGCGATTTTATTTGTTTTGCCGATTTTTTG
The DNA here is from genome assembly GCA_905220375.1 of Tachina fera. Classification (NCBI taxonomy): domain Eukaryota; kingdom Metazoa; phylum Arthropoda; class Insecta; order Diptera; family Tachinidae; genus Tachina; species Tachina fera. The sequence continues at coordinate 68,585,022 of LR999963.1, forward strand.
GATTTTGGCGATTTTTATCTCATTTTGGCGTTTTTTCGATTTTTGGCGTTTTTTAAATTTTGCGATTTTTTTCGATTTTGGCGTTTTTTATTATGGCGATTTTTTCGTTTTGGCAATTTTTTTCAGTTTTTGGCGATTTTATAACTCTCGGATTTATAGTTTTACCGTTTTTGAAAATTTGAAGAGTTTAAATGTTACGGTTTCCAAGATATAGCAAGTTGTAAAAATTACATGGTCAAAATTGTACTAACTGATGGACCACCCTTTAATTTAAATTTTTTTTAATTTTAGTGTTAATTGTTGTAGTCTATATAAAAATGCAGTAATTTTAAAATTTTCAAGTGTCTGTACACATATGTTCATACAATTGTATGTATATTACATCTGATTTTAAAATGTTTCGTTTTGGAACACCCTTTAATTTTTAACTTTTATATATTTGTTGTTGTAGCGACCAAAGTTCTACATACTCTCTCCAAATTTCAGGCCCGTAGCTCTTACCGTTCCTGAGAAAATAGCCTTCTTCCTAAAGCCTGGTACTGTGTTCGAAGTTGTGAAAAACCTTCATTATTTCGCGTGAAAAATTTTACATAGACTAAGTGTTTGGTATGAAATATTTGCGAAATAAATTCGCAAAAGTAGTACTCTGTTCTTGTTGTGAAAAACACGTAAAATCATGTCTTTCCAAGCAAAATTAGTCTGGCATCATTTTAGTTTAGCTGCGAAACAATATGAGCAGTACTTATTTCGCACGGAATTTTAACAATGTTGCATACTTTCAAGCAATAAAAGCGAGAAATTAAAAAAACCGCTAGTTGTGCTACACTTAGTACATGTCAAATTTTTCACGCGAAATAATGAAGGTTTTTCACAACTTCGAACAGAGTACCAGGCTTAAAACATGAAATATGTTTAATTATTAGAAAAAAAGTTAGTTTTCCAACCCTGGAAACGTCTTTTTAATTTGTTAAATTTTTTTTAATTAGAAATACCAATTTTATTCATAGTATAAAATAAGTTAATTTAATAAAAAAAAGAAATAAAAACTAGTTTTCGGTAGTTATTTTGTATGGGACAGACGGACATCGCTTGTTCGTCTTCCCTATGCATAAGTATTCAGAATATATGTACATATATACTTTATGTGTCGCTTATTAATATTGTAGAAATCACACACGGAATGACAAACCTATGTACATATATATATGTATATGTATACCCTTTTACCATTTTTTGGTAAAGGGTATAAAAACTGCCAAGTCTAAAACTTGACTATAGGTATAAGGTTGTTAAAGTAAAAAAATTTGGAATTTCGTTATATCGGATTTTCGTTAGAGAGATTCGTTATACCGAGATCCGCCTGTATATACTAATTTATGATAAATTTATAGAAATAATATTTGGACAACACTCACAAATTAGGAAACTAAAACTGTTTATTCTTACGTTTTTATTTACCTAAATATTCTTGTTGTGAAGAGCTTTTTGATACACTTGCAGACTTTATTATTTTTGTTTCTGAATCAAAACAAAAACAACACACTCACCCAAACGTGTGCAATAAATATACATAAATATCTACATAATTTGTATATGAGATAAGTAGATAGTTGCACTCAAAAGTTAGTATTCAAATATAGTTAAGTTTGTATACAAATTATAAATTTCCAGAGAAAACAGTTGCTAAGGTGGTAAGGTGAATTTGTTTGTTACAGCACTGATACATACACCCTTCTTATGAATTCACCGACTGTTATTGATATTATTTCGTGTTTCGCCAAAGAAATACAATACTCTCCATTTTCTCCATTTGGATTTTTTTTATGTAAAAACACAGATACAAAAAAACACGTACACAAAAAGATACACATATGTATGCTGATGCTGTTATGCAATTTTTTATTTGGAGGCTATACCATTTACTCTGGTTAAGCAAACATAATTCATGTTTTTCACATCTACATAAGTTTTTATAATCTTAGTAGTTTTTTTTAAAGCATTTCAGTTATTTTCTGCAGATACATTAGAGGGCACAGTTAGAGGGCGTTTACAATTTTTTTCCAAAGTAGAACATCTTCGAACCGTGCGTTGCTGAGACGAAGACACCTCACGACGCGACCTCTTTAGATGACGCTGCGATTCGAATGCGCGATGAAAAACAAACTGTTAATAAATTCAAGACAGGGATGATAAATCGGATTTACAAATTGTACTAGCTTTTATGAAAAAATGTACTTTTTGCGGTACAATTGTACCAAATTCTTCATTTTTTCAATTAACTGACAACCAGAAAGAAGCACTTCATGCAATTAAAAAAATGTTACATCAAAAACGCAAAATATGAACTAAACACAATAAAAGATGCTCATATTTGAAAAAAGTTGTATTCAGAAAAATTTTCAATTTACATGCAACTAAACAAAAATACAAAAATATTTTGTTGTCTTAAGCCTTTTATATTAAATATTTACACAAGATTAAATATGATATAACAATCTTTTCTGCATTATCAACTTCAAACATGAATTTTCGAGATATGTTTTTATTGCAGCAAAGAAAGTTATAAGTATGTGTAATAAGTTATTATTGCTAATTAATATTAATTTTAAATAATATTAATGTCTAACTTCAGAATGTACCCAAAATATTATTACTGGTTGAGATCAAAATATAAAAGTTACATCTTGGATATATGTACTTTTCCAACCTTAATTCAATTGGAGACAGTCGAAGCAAACAGTCTTTGTTTCTTTGGTTTTTATTATATTTTGGTACGAAAATACCATTTCCTCACTTGCAGACGAATGTAGAATATATAATATTTCTCTAGCATTTCTAGAAACATCGGTTCACTTAAATCATTTTTCATTTCTAATACCGTTGAGCAAAAGATAAGAATAATATCGTTTCTTAAAGGCTTCATAATTTCGAAACTGGATATTTTGGATTAAATATTTTTTTCATGTTGTGTCCCACTTGACCAAGACATTCGTTATTGATATCGATTTCGAATATATCTCGAACATTTATCGTGTAAAACTATCGAGAGTGACAATCAAAAATGAATCGAAAAATGTTCACCTCTCGCTCAGTTTTGTGTAAAAAAACATAATTTACCGAAGTCTCGCTAGCAATATCAAAAGTAAGAGAATTTTGAACTAATTACGATATCCCAAAAAGGCAACAAAAAAAGTATAAAAGTAGTTTTATTTTTTCATTTATTTATTTATTTATTTTATTTAACTTACTTATTTTATTTATTTTTTTAATACCTTGAGTTGCGCTGCAGGATTTGATCATGGCATCTCCATTGTAGCAGACTAACACACATCCACTAGGCTACCGTGACAAATTTAGTTCTGTTCAATTATTGCACATACGTATTATTGCACGTATGTATGATTTCTTTTTTAGTTTTTAACTTACAGTGCTGTCATGCATCGAACTTGGTATGTCTCGACTACCAGTCTAGCATACATCCACTCGGGTACCGTCACACATTCGAAAAACTTCCGAAAGAAGTTCGTTGCTCGAAGCTTTAGCGAACAATCGAATTTTCGCAGATTAGCGAACAAATATCGAAGAATTTTGTTTCGCAATTTCTTCGTTTTAGTGAGCATTCGTTTTTATCGAATCTCAGGTCATGTGGGATAATAGGAAGAAAATTTTAATAGTGCTAAACTGGTCATTGGGTCATTTTGGTAATTTTGAATTACAAAAAGTACTGAAAGAAGTGCAATTGTACCAACTTTTCCATCCCTGATTCAGAAAATAAAACCAACCTCTTTGCTACCGTGGTGAATAAATCATCATATGGTAAATATCATAAAAACACAACGATGAGCGACACAACTGTTAAGCCTACAGTATACGGCATGTAAAAATACACATGCACATGTGGCGTGTACTAGTAATAAATGTAAATTGAGATACTTACATCACTACTCAAGTGCTGTCTATAGAAATCTATCCGACTCTGCTAAATTTGTCATATTTAGATTTTGGAACAAAAATACTATCAATATTTTACGACATGTAGCAACTACACATAATTAAAGAAAATTTAACCAACATGCTGAAAATTCTCGTGACGTCACATGCCCATGTGGATTTTTACTTGCCGTGTACTGTAGGCTTTAGGTTTTATAACAATTTGTTCATATTAGTGCGAATTGGTTCCTATTATTCTTACTTTTAAGGAATTTAAAGCGCATTTGATCGTCAGCTGGCCTTAGCCCACCCGTCAAACTCCATATAAAGTAGCACAAAATCTTAACCAGAACTGTCAACATACCAATAAATATAATCATACAACAAATTTGTATGTATGTTGCTGTAATGATAAGGCATCTTGGTTTGATAAGCTTTGGGCAGACCCAAGGAACAAATAAACCTTGGGAAGATCAATAAGTCCGAGTTTAGACGGGCGAACATTTTGAAGGAAACCCCCTGGAATTTTCTTTTATTGTTTGCCTCGCGTTCTCACACACGAAAATGTTGTCGGCAACATTCCAATATTATTGAATATTTATTTATTTATTTATTAAACATATTAATGCAAAGTAAATTTGCATAATATGGTGTTGCACAAATATGGGCGGAGTAACGTAGACCATATGCCCAAGATGGTATTAACAGTATTTTATAAGGTTTTGTGACTGACTGTACACGACCTATGCCTTCACATAGGAAGTAGGCAACGTGGTTGTTAAAGAAATTCCACAAAAAACCGCAAGATTATACGGTTATCCGTGGCAGATCAGTCAACCAGTGCGAGCGAGACGAAAAACTCTCGAAGGCCAAACAACACACACAAGCCTGACCGCACTTAAGAAATAATTACGATGACGCGAGAGATGTTCCCCGACCCAGAGCTGCTTAACGAATGATATTATTGAATAATATCATACATGTATATGTATGTACATATCAACAAACAACTAGTTTTGCAGAACGTTTATAATTTACATACAACGCAATGAAAAATTTAAAAAATATTCTTCTTAATTATTTAATTACGATGAAATTATGGTAGCCCTACGAAATTTGCAAATATTTTTTGGAATGCTTTTCGAGCAACAGCTGTTTAATATTAATATAGCTTTCTTATTAAGTTCAACGTGAAGAAAATTAAAATTGCATTAAAGCTCAAAAAATAGTTTAATTTAACATGTTTTCAATAAGCACACATTCACATTATGCTCATGAATCTAAAAATACAATATAAGGCATTGCGTATGTTTTTTAACTTGAGTGTGCTTGTGTGACGTCAAAATGACGTAGAAATCGAAATGCAAACAAAATTTCCCTATACCAAATACACGTCTTTGTGTGATTGTGTTTATGTAAATCAGCTGATGTGACGTAGATGCGCAGAAATATAATGTTTCGGAACATTGTATTCCTTGATTCGTGTGGTATTCTAGTAAAACTTATATGTATATTACTTAAATACACAAGGTTGGGTATTTACGTATTGTTCAAATGTGCACTGAAAATCACAATTTCGTATTTAAATAGACCCTGAATATTTCATTTTGATTACCAAGTAAAAAATTTACCCTTATATTAGTGCTACATATGATAAGCAATCAGTAGCTCGTTTCTGTATTTCTCACATCGTAAAATTTCCCGAATGAAACGAGGGAATCGTAACAAAAACAGTGTAAATTGAAACATAAAATTTCTTTTCTCGCATAAGTGTTTCTGTATATTTACTTTGCGAGAACTATCTGTCATTTGAATAAATATCCAGTAATTATTGGAAGGATGTGAGAAAAAGTGTTTCTGTAACAATATTTTGTGAAAAGTTTCTCGCAAGAACTCTCAAAACAACTCGAGAACAACCAAATTTGTACAAAAGCATATGAATCTTTGAATTTGTGTGTGAAAATATTGAAAGTAAACTAGTTGAAAAGATATGCAACGAATTGTTGAACCAAAATATTATGAAGGAATTGAAATGTTTATATTTATTTAATTTTCTTATGTGGAGATAGTTGATAGAAAAACTTATTTCAAGCATTTTACATTCACTTTATTTTCATGTTCATTATTTTATTTTCTATTTCTTGTAAATTATTTCTTATTTTGTTATTAAAATAATATTTTTGTGAAATTTTGTGTGTCAGTGTTGTCTGTTCTCGCATTCAGGGCCTATGCCAAACGGTAGCAAGGTACTAGTGTAAGTAAATTGTTGACACTTCTGAGGTGAATAAAATGTCACTAGCCCCAAGGGCTAGTAGAATATTTGACACAACAGATAAATTTTTGACAAGCAGCAAATAAGAAGCATGTAGCTCGTTTCTGTATTTCTCGCATCGTAAAATTTTCCGCATGAAACGAGGGAATCGTAACAAAAACAGTGTAAATTGAAACACAAAATGACTTTTTTCGCATAAGTGTTTCTGTATATTTACTTTGCGAGAAGTATCTGTCATTTGAATAAATTTCAAGCAATTATTTCAAATATGTGAGAAAAAGTGTTTCTGTAACAATATTTTGTGAAAAGTTTCTCGCAAGAACTGTCAAAACTACTCGCATTTTAAATTGGTGCGAGAACAACCAAATTTGTTCAAAAACTTATGAATTTTTTAATTTGTGTGTGAAAATATGAAAAATTAACTAGGTGAAAAGCAATGCAACGAATTGTTGAACTAAAATTATTATTATTAGGATTATGTTTATTCAGATTTTTTGTGCAATTGTTTTATGTAGAAATAAAAAACTTCTTTCAATCATTTTACATAAATTTTATAGTCTTGTTCATTATTTTATTTTCCTTTTTTTGTAAATTATTTATTTTTTTGTTATTGAAATAACTTTTTGTGACATTTTGTTTTCATTTGACACCAGATTACTGGAAATGTTCCAATAAAAATAGAATCATTGTTGTTTGTTCTAGCATTCAAATAAACTTATTTCTCAGATATCGAGAAACGATGAAATTTTTTATTTCACTCTTCATGTGGGAACTTTTAAGATGGGAGAAATACAGAAACGGGCTAATGGTATCATAAAATGTAAAACCACCGCCGTCGCTTCGAGCCGTCACCCACTACATACATTTTTACGTCCCTTAAATGTAGTTAGACTGTGAAAAATGCATTCTTTATTTTAATTTGAGAACAATTTTGCATCATATATATGTATAAAGTTATAAAATTTTCTGCAGCACGAATATTGATTTATATAAAAATCTTTTAAAAAATTGTTGGTAGCCGGCGGCTTGTAGTAAATTTTTTTGCTTCGGTGCCGCAGTAAATTTTTCATCAGCTTTTCTATATGCTAATTGGAGTTTGTCAAAAAAGATATCATTTGGCACAGCAGAAAAATTAAAATTTTTCCCCACAGGCAGATATTTTTTTACCATAGTACTTTTCTACCGTTTGGCACACGCCCTCAAATACAGAAACACTTTTTTCTCACATATAGAGAACCGATGGAAGTTTGTGTTTCACATTTCATGTGAGAAATTTTACGATGCGAGAAATACAGAAACAAGCTACAGAACTGTGCTAAAACAGCAAAATTTAATAGATACACACGTTTCTTAACATGTTCCTTCGTGTGTGTGTCCCATAAACTATACCTTGACGATTAGAAATACATCTCTACAATAGTGAAATTCGGGAGCTACACAATATGTTGGTTTTAATTTCCAAGTGGTGCTGCCGTACCAAATTAGTAAAGTCTGGATGTATAATAATAATATTAAATAGATATACAAAATATAATAGTAAATACTTTTATCAAAGTAACTTCATTAAAAAATCTTCATGCAATTGTATGTTAAAAACAAAACAAGGCATGTCTACTGAACATACTCCTCATTTTGACACATACCGGAAAGTTACTGTCAAAATTCCAGTTCACCACGCCTTTTCCATTCCAATGCAGACGTCGTTAACAGAGGGCAAACGTATTTTTTTGTTCTCATTTCAATTTGTTCACTGTTGTCAGGGTTCGTTCGAAGTGAGTACACGCAAGGTTTCAGTTATTGCATTAAGTACAAGATATTGAATATTCCTTATTACATACATAAGTAATCACATATGCAGGTGTTAAATAATCTTTGTCTCAAAGTAAAAAGTGAATATTGTGCTTCATTATAATTTACAAGTATATATATTCCATAATTTATATAAAAGTGTTCAAGATATTAAGTAATGCTAGAGAGTATTTTTCAAAGAAATATTGGCGTGGTACATTTGACAGCGAAAAAATTAGTGGTGAAGACGGCCATCTTGTCTGATAGAGGTAGATTGCTAAACAGAGATAGTAATACTTCCAATAACTAGTCAAACTCTTTTACGGCCATCAGCAAACACGATTTTTCAATAGTTGTCAGTTGGAATCGAGTTCAGCGGCTTCAGCAGCTCTATAACTAATTGGAATAAATAAAAGTTAGAAACAAAAGTGAATAAATTATACTTTATAAATATACTTATAAAAAATAAGTTAATTAAATTTTTAATAAATTAAAAATTCGAGCAATATAAATAATTGAATACACTTTATTAAAAGAAAATAATTTTTTAGTCAAATGTAGGGTTACGTAATTCTTGGGTCATCTTTTACAGCAAACATTTTAGTTAAATTTTTATATAATACAACTCGAAAATAACTGACTTGAGATGAATTACATTATTTTTGATGTATGTATCTTGAAATTTCATTAAATTGCATTTGTTTTTTTTTTATTTCAGAACCTACGTGCGCTAGCTTCAATTTGTTGATCTTCAAAGCATCTTAAAAGAAACAAATCCAAATGTTCGTATCAACAGTCTCCCGTATTGCTCCTGTAGCCAGGTCTGCTGTAAGTATTCTATTTATTAATTAATTGTACAATTTTGCATTACATAAGTTTAAGAATAATCGATTTTTTCTATACATCATTATTTAGTATTGACTTTCATTTTGTTTTATTTCATATTCTTGTTCTGCTATTCCCTCTCCTCATATTATATTCCAATACGAGGTGAATTTCCTCTTTGTCAAAATGTGGAAAATAGAAAAGAAGTGAGAAGTTACATAAGTAAAATTTTAGGTTAGGTTAAGTTTTTTGACAGTAATCAAACATTTTATTAAATTAAAAAAATTAAATTTATGTATTTATATAATGTAAATACGTATGTTAACATAGTAAATAATTTCAAATGAAACCAATCAGGCGTACCGTCACAACTATGGAACATCAATGTTTATAAAGTCACTTTTTTTAATTTCTAAATTACAGTTGTATAAGTTCCATTAAATGGTAAAAAAAACTTTTTTTCAAAATTAAGATGTAAACAAAATCTTTTTTTAGCTGTTTCATTCAATATCTTAGCATATTTGGCCAAAAGACAAAAATGTATTGCATAACGCCTTTTCAGTCCAAAATTACCATTAAGCATGTTTATCTTTTTATACCTATACATTTTTATATCTATAAAATCAATTAGAAGTATCTAATTAATGAATGAGATTATATGTAATGTTTTTTATACTAAACGGTTATATACATATGAGAGCAAGGAGTGGTAGTTATTACATATTTCATATGAGAAAAATCTAATTTAATAAGAAAAGGTTTTTAATATATGTACATACATGAGTAGTAACTAATATACGGACGGTTAATACACAGGAACTATTTTTTAGAAGATATAGCTTCTTTTCTAGGTACCTATGTGTATTCAGGAGTTTTTTAAATTTATTTTAAAATAAATTCAAATAGTTTTTATTCTGTGCTTAAAAAATTGTTAGTTAATGATTATGTACATATGTAGGTACATATATCAATCAGGATAAAAACTTAATCATGCTAATAAAACAACACATTAATTTCGTTTTTATTTAATTCTTTTTTTTTTGTTGCATGTTCATTGTTATTGCAAATACATATGTTTTGGCATTAATTGAAATATTTTGTTTTATTTCTAGCTCTTTAATGGCTCTAAGCAATACTTGAGGCCATTGAGCAGCGCAGTCATTAGCCAAAGCCAGACTTTGGCGGCACAGAACACAACCCCCGTTGCTTTACTGCCACAAATCAGGTCATTCCAGACCTCCCCAGTCACTCGTGACATTGATTCAGCTGCCAAATTCATTGGTGCTGGTGCCGCAACAGTCGGAGTAGCAGGTTCCGGTTAGTATTGGAAGTTTTTTATAAACATACTTGTACACCCAAAACAACCTTTAAAAAAAGTTGAATTATTCATTTAGTCAGTTGCAATCTAGCATCTGGGGCTTACAGACGAGTATTTGATTACTCTATATTTTGCCCCGGGAAGGTCTGAGATTTGGTCAAAGTTCAGAAAAAACATGTTGTTATACATGTGAACTTAAAATAATAAATTTTCTAGCAGGAAACTTGTATAATTAAAAGGCAAAGGGACAAGAAATCCTGGATTTTTTTTTTATAAAGAAATTCATTGAAATCTTTTGTGACCAGCAATTTAAGTGCGATGTGCTTGCTGTTTAAAAATAAGTTTCAAAAACTTATCATAAAACAGAACTCAATTCAGACTAATCTGTGACTGACTATAATGCTTTAAAAACTTTTCTTTAAAAGTGAATGATATGTGAACATTGTATTGTACGAATTTAACGATTCAAGATTGATTAAATTTATCGAAACCTATAATAATAATATACAGTAGTAGGTAACTGTCTGCAATATTTAATGACATCACATTCCTGTTTGTTGTAAATTACCTGAATCTTTAGACTACAACAACCAGCTGTGTGTGACTACAATCTTGATTTTCTAACATAATTATTTTTTTCTCTTCTCTTTTCATTTTAATATTGTCGCATATAACTTCCAATACTACAGGTGCCGGTATCGGAACAGTATTCGGTTCCCTCATCATCGGTTATGCCAGAAATCCATCATTGAAACAACAATTATTCTCCTACGCTATTTTGGGATTCGCCCTTTCCGAAGCTATGGGACTTTTCTGTCTTATGATGGCTTTCTTGCTTCTCTTCGCTTTTTAAAGTGTGTATTTATGTCATAGGAAGACGTTAAATCGTTTAATAACAAAAATTGATAACATCTGTACTGAAACAACCACAGCTCCATAATCTTTTATTGTTTTTAAAAAACATCCAAGAGTAATAAAAAAGAAAAGCAACTCTTTTTTTATTTAAGTTTAAAAAGAAAATAAAACATAATCTATGATGAAAAAGAAAATGGGGAAATTATTTTGAGATAAAAAGAGTTGAAATTAAATAGTTTAATCGCTGCTAGTTTGCATGTTCGTTTGTGTGCATATATATATTTTTATATGTATAGTATATAGGCCGCTATTCTTTTGCTTAAGTTTTTATTAATTTCTTCAAAAATCCTTTAACTAGACAGGTATATTTCCATGAAGTCGATATAACCGCAGAACTTGCGTGCTCTTATTTTCCAAAACGTTTGTTTGAAAATTTACGCTGGTAAATGGAATTCTACTGAATAACTAGACTAATCTGTTATTAAATTCACAAATAAGTTCTGTCATATACATACACGTTTCCTTTTAATAATACACATAAAAATATCTCGAAAGTGGATGGTATATTATTATTTATAACGTTACTCAGTTTATAATCATTCATATAGAAATAATTTGCTGTACAAATAGTTTAAAAATATTAAGAATAAAATCAAGGATTTCATTAAGTTTTTAAAACAAGATTTGCACGGAGACTTTGTTTGATGGCTTAATATAGAAAAAATGCGTATCTATTTTATTTTTTCGAAATTACGTTTTTAACGTTTACTGGTAGCCAACGTGTAATTACATCCTCCTTGAAAAACCTAGTACGTGCAGTTAAAAACAAAATATGGTTATTTAAGAAATAATTTTTGTATTTACAAAAATGCCTAACGTTTTTATTCAGTTTGTTTCTTCTATAACATATCGAAATTTCGAGTTACGCCTTTTTTTATTAAGCCATCGATATGGTAAATATATAAAATAAAGCTAAGACCCCGTGTGAATATAGGCTTTCTTATTCATGTATTTACAATTAGATTAATATATTGTTATATCCTCGGGTTGTTACGAGTTTGCCGCAGTAATTATCCCCCTTATTGATTGCGAATGGCGTCGTCGACGTTACATCAAGACGACAGTAAAAGTTTTCACTTGTCTACTCTTTGTCAACAAGAATTGACTACTAACATGCTACATTAACTTACAGCTTTAGAGATTGTCAATAAGAGCCGATAAAGAGTTGACAAGTGACAATATATACTGTCGTCTTGATGTGACGTCGACGACGCCATTCACAATAAGGGAAAATGTATTCTTAATATACTGTCATCATCGACGTCACTTTAACACTACCAAAAAATTGGGGCTCTCGCTCTCGAGAAAAATGTTGCGCAACTGACAATATATTTCCTAAACTTGTATCGAACTCTTTCAGTACCTCGTTTTTGACACAAACCAATGATCAAACCCATTCAATTTAAATGGGTTTGTGTCAAAAACGAGCTACTGAAAGAGTTCGATACAATTCAAATATTTCCGTTCCCTGAATGGCTATTAGACAGGCATACTTTTCCTTTGCCTCTCTCACCAACAAACTGGCATGTTATGCCAGCACAATTGTTCTCGTGTGTGATAGCGCAATAACGCACAAATTCGAACAGTACCCGTTCTGAATCGAATAATCAGGGCTATCGTGAATAAGATTCCACATGAAATTTTTCCCTTTTCCAATTAGGCCTGGAATGCTTGAAATGTCTGAAAAATTTGTCTTGAATTCGCTTTGGGCAAAAAACTATCAAGGTAGAGGTCCATTGCTCGCCTTTTGCGAGCTTTCTATGCATGTGTAAAAAAATTAGAATCAATGTAATAGTATGTGACAAGTTACACTGCAAAAAGCGCATAACGCGGAAGCACGTTCAAAGCAAAAAGTGAATTGTGAATGAAATTAGTTGATATTTATTTTTTATTAATACAATTTCTTTTATTAAATATAATCACTGTCTTTTATTTCTTCCTTTGTTTTACCTATAAAATTCATGTTATATGAATAAAACTGATATTTTCACCTTTTATATCTACTTAAATAACTAAACTTATATACAGTAATTTAAACCACTTGAGCAAGTGGTGAACAATATTGTTGTTATGAATCTGGAATGCCTTGCAAAATATTTGTCTAATATTTTCTTTAAGTCCTAATAACTTTTCATGTTGGATATAAAAAGTTTATCAACTTTAAATTTGAATATAAAACATATGTACATATCTATTACTTTTACTATTAAACAAAAAATTCTATCGTGTAATTTTATAAAACTAATGAACTAAACATTCTTCATCGATTTTCTCGAAAACACATTTTTGTCCCATAAATCAAAACAGAAACAAACCAACGATTTGTTAATGTAAAATTTCCTGCTGTCAGAATATTTATTAACGTTTTGATTCATTTGACAGCAGGGAAATTATGTCAGCTGGCGAATTAAGATCACATGTGATTTCGCCTTCAGCTAAGCCGAAGAGCAGATGTGGTGGATGCGACTAGTCAAAAATTGTTGGCGGCGGCTATTAGCCGCCTCATATCCGATCGACTTCGTTCTCTCCCCAGTGGACATTGCATTTATGTCAAAAAACACGCATCCACAAAGTAGACGCATCTTTAAAAAACAATGGATTTTGCACGTAAAATATTGAAAAGTTATGGCTGGAAAGATGGTGACGGCTTGGGAAAAAACAAAAATGGAATTGTTAAACCGCTGAAAGCGACTTTAAAATTTGATAATGCCGGATTTGGTGCTGATCAAGCGAAGGACGATTTTAATAATCATTGGTGGGAAAGGGTTTTTAATGAAGCCGCTACAAATGTAAACATAACACAAGAAGGCAACCAAATTAAAATGAACTTGAAAGATGAAGAAAGTGGCGTTGAAATATCAACTAAAGGCTATTCCACAAAAAAGTTGAAAAAACTGAAAAAGAATAGTGGAGAAGATAGTTCCAGAAAGGATAACTATGAGAATTTCCTAAAAGCGGCAACTTTAAATAATGTTGGAGAAGTCGATAATCCTAATAAAATAGATACAAATTGCATAGATGTTTCCAAAGTAAATGTGTTAACAGATGAGGAATTATTTAAAGCTTGTGGCGGAAGAACGGCTCACAAAGGAGCACGCCATGGATTAAAATTGAGTGGAAAATTGTCAAGAATAGAAAAGCAAGAAGCCGAACTGTTAGCCAAGATGTTGGCGAAACGTGGTGGATGTAGTGATGCAGAACAAAGTAAGAATAAATTAGAAAAGGGTTCAAAATCTAGAACCCATCTGATAGAAGAATCATGTGAGACATTATGTGCCGAAGATAAATTAAGGAAAAAGAAACGTAAGATTTGCAAAATAGTAGGTTCCGAAATCGATACAACCAATAGGAAAGAGGCTGTTACTAGCAGTAACAGAAAATATTCAAAAAAAGAAACAAAAATGGAAAATATTGACGTGCAAACCACAAATACGGGTCACAGTTCAAAGAATAGTGATGATAAAACTTATCTTGTTAAGAAAGTTGATAATAAATATTCCGATAACATTGTTGAAGATGTTCTAAACAAAAAGAAGAAAAATAAAAAATATGCGACAAATACTAAATGTTAGAAAGAACTTAGTTTTCTTTTTTAGATGTAGAATAACGTATAGCAGTCGTTAAGCAGCTGTGGGTTGGGATCGCGTCATCGTAATTATTTCTTAAGTGCGGTCAGGCTTGTGTTTGTGTTTCACTCGCACTGGTTGACTGATCTGTCACGGATTACCGTGTAATCTTGCGGTATTTTGTGGAATTTCTTTAACAGCCACGTTGCTATTACCTATGTGAAGGCATAGGTCGTGCACAGTCACAAAAACATTTTTAAGAATACTGTTAATAACATCATGAACATGTGGTCCATGATTGCTTTATTTTACTCAGATTTTGGGATATGTCAATGACAATAAGGATGTGTAATCGTTAAAGGAAAATGACAGCTATATGTGCAGTATACGTTTTTATTGGAATTCTATTACTTGTCTTATTTATCAATATCACACCCAACTTCTGAACTTACAAGTATGATTTCCCATAAGTGATACGTACCAAATACATAAAAATAATAGAAATGGAAACTAACTATAGTTATATATACTATCAGGGCAATTATGAATAAAATCCCGTGAGAACTTTCTCCCGATTTTTTTATTTTCCTATTACTTGCTATAAGTTGGAGTTGTTTCCAAGGAAACATTTCTCGCGGAATTTTATTCATAATTGCCCCCTATATATATATTTTCTAATACTGTGTTTAAAATTTATTTTTTAGATTTCATTTTTAGTCTTCTGGCTTTGCCTACACGCTTATTGCCTGGAGCAGCTTTTGAGCCCACTCTGCTTCTGGGTGTCTTTGTTCTTTCAAGTCCTGCCGCCGATGCTTTAGTATTACGTTTGGAACCACTTTTCTTGCCACCGAAGCCAAATTTCTTATTACGATCCTTTCTCTTTGTAGCAGATTTTTTGGTTTTGGCTTCTAAAGCTTTAGCATCCTCCAAGAAATCCAAATTTTTAAGTTTCCCTCTGCGAAACTTTTTCAATTTATCCAACATATCTTTCTTTTCCATTTCGCGTTGGACCTTCGTTTGCTTAGCCAACATCTTGCCCATTTTGCGTTGTTCTCGAATTTGCCTAATTCTTTCCGATTTTGCTTGGCCTTCCTGTTTAGCCATCAAATTGGAACGCACCTTTTGCATGTGGTCATCCGATTTAGCCATTTCGGCAAAATAGTCATCGGGACGTTTTGTTTTAACACCCATATCGTGCAAAAGTTTTATACCCTCAATAACGGCAGCTTGTGCTTGACGATGAAACAACATTTCACGTTTAAAGTCATTTAATACAGGATCTTCTTCTGGTCGCACATAGGGTATTTTGGCATTGCCCTTAAACAAATTGGCTCTTTTTTGCTCATGCTTCTCTAAAGCAACAACTAACTCAGGCGCCAATGGTGCTAGATCATTTGTCATATCCATGCGCTCAGCCCAGGGCAAATCTGTTTTTATTTCATCTGTTTTTGCTAACAATCTTGCCTGTAATATTTTGAATAATTACTTATGTTAGATATTCACCAATCAAATTAATATTACTTACAATGTTATTTATTTTATCTTTTCCCTTTTGAAATTCAATATTTAGGCCAGGTTTTAATTCCCCACGAGCAAAAGCCTCTTGCAGCTGTTAATATATAAAAAAATTAATGAAATTATACACAACGTAGGTGCGTTCTAAATAAATTACCTCTGTTTCGGACTCATCTTCAGAATAGTATTCCGAATCGCTATCTTGCATTTCAAAATCGGTCATTTTCTATTGTTTTCAAAAATCCAAATACACGTGCGTTCTACGACAGAGAAGTAATATATATTACGTGCTACGTATCGTGAGCTGAAATACAACAACGGTAACAACAATATTATTGGGTATTACATCGACTCAAACTTTAAACCCTTATCATAAAAATCATCAAAAATTATAATAAGCAAACCTTATTTCAGACAGTTTAATAATATTTAGATTTTTCTACTATAACAATAAGTTTATTTTACACTTCAGCTAACGATAGGTAAATAAAAATATTTTGACAAGAGTTGCTTTCTGCCCAGTTTTTAGTTGGCAACACTTCTGAGGGTGAAGCCAGACATGGAAAATGTAGCCTAAAGAAATGAATGACATATTAATGTCGATTATACATCTGGCACACATGTCTGAATCACACAGTTTTTCATTAATAATTAGTGGTTACGCTTTTTTGGGCACATGTGTGCCAGATGTGTAGACGGCGTAGTACAAACAACAATGTTGCACTAAAATTGCAATTGAACAGTGACAGTCATTTAGGAGATCATTTGACTGGTAGTAATGAGAGATATATTATATACCATCATTGATTAGTAAATATAAGAAGAGTGAACAGTTGGAACATATTTATTTATAGTACATATTCTACAAAGTAAATTTGCAGAATATGGTTGCACAAAAATGTACGGGTGACTAAGACAATATGTCCATGATGTTATTAACAGTATTCTTAAAAATGTTTTTGTGACTGACTGTACACGACCTATGCCTTCACATAGGAAGTAGCAACGTGGTTGTTTAAGAAATTCCACGAAATACTGCAAGATTATACGGTAATCCGTGGCAGATCAGTCAACCAGTGCGAGTGAGACGAAAAACTCTCGAAGGCCAAACAACAAACACAAGCCTGACCGCTCTTAAAAAATAATTACGATGACGCGAGTGATGATTCCCAACCCAGAGCTGCTTAACGACTGAGTTAGAATATATGTTCTACAGTCGAATTGTTATACGTGTTGACTGATATATCTTTCAGCACTGCCGATCAAATAACCGGTCAATTGACTTTTCTTATAGGGCAGCCAGTGCCAAGATATATTATATAAGGTCTATGCAAATGCCGAAGTGATTAATGTTTTGAATGTGTTAATTGTAATATTTTTCATAATTCTTCCCAGTAATTTTCCTTGATTTTTTATTTTCAATTATTGTACGAATGAAGCGTTAAAACTTTTTTCATTCTTATTTTATGTATATAAAACTCAAAAATTTCAATTAATAACGTGTTTTATACATTCTCCTTTTTGGCGTTTTTGGTTTTCAAGAGCTGGCATCACGATTTTCATCTTTATTGGCTACACGATTAATAAACGTCTGCCATCTAGTGTGTTTTTTGTTTTCAAATAAGCCGCCTTGAGATCCTGATATTAAATTTCTATAAATTCGTTCGTTCATAAATATTAAGAAAAAATTTGCCAATCGAGTCTTAAATTTGTAATTATGTGTTCAAATTTGGCAAATGTATATGCACATTTGTTGCGGAAATATGGTAATAATTATATGATAACATATTCTTATGCACCCACTTACTTGAATAACATTGTTGGTGTCTCTGAAAATCCTGGAAAGATTATACTATTTTATGTGGAGGTATGAGTACATACATTTTTTGAATTAAATAAGTTTTGTTTTAATAAAACGTGTCATGGATATATTTGAAGGACCGCTCTGTAGGAAAAACTTTAAATTTTGTGTCGCCTTCTAAGTTGAATATAAAAAAGTCTGAAAATGTGGATTTAGATTTAACGGGCAGTCCTTTGAAAGATGAATGCGAAGTCGATGCATTGGGCGACATATCTCTAGATCTTAACCTCATCCCTAGGAATTCTTGGAAACCCGAGGAAGAATATCACAAGGGAATATCGCCGGATAAAGCTAGAACCATTATGACTACGGAAGATTTTCAAAATGGTGCCTCAGCCTGTAATGCTGTCGGCTCTGTGTGGTGCTTGTGTTCGGGTGCGGATGTATCAAAAACTCAACTTTTGCAATACAAGTTTGATCAAAGTCAACGCACAAGGGGTATTATAAATTACAGAGGTATAATACCTTCGCATGCAGTCGTGAGTCAATCGTTGCTCCAAGATCATTATAATTTCGTTGGCAAATGTGTTCGTGTAGAAACTCAAATTGAAAATACTTATAATATAAATTCCAATATTTCAATAACATGCTCCTGGTCAACAACATCTGCCACTCCTTCTCTAATAGATCTGAGAACATGTGATGTCAATTTGAAACAAACATTTCGTTTTGACGATAGTGGTACGTCTACTCAAAAATTTATTAATCAGCTACGTACGCTAATGGCTATTCGTGATGAAATAATTTGTTACAAACAATCGGAAAATTTAGATTTGGCAAAAGAACCGAGCTACTCATGTGGAATGTAAGTTAAAGAATTTTTTACAATTATAAATAATTTATCAGACCACCGATGTTATGTACATACGTGACAATGCATAGAGAAAGTGACCTAAGGGTAAAAAAATTAATTTTCACTTTTTTTTATGTGGACATCTGAGCATCGGATGAGACCGATCCCATGCCCCAAAAGTGTTCCCTCCCAGAGATATGCGCGTTTTATGAAATTGAAGTACACCAAAGATACACGTATTTAAATCTTTAAAATGGCTCTCCAGAACAAAACCGGTTCTAACCCTTAGGTCCCTTTCTATTTTGCGCGTCACATATGTATATGAATGTGTACATACTTTAACCAATAAACATAATGATAATTTATCATATATTTTTTAATTTTAATATTTTTTAGTGGTATCGAAATGCTTGAATTACGGGAAAACATTAATAGAGTTATGACGGAGATATCCGAAATAGATACAAGTAGTGGAGCTGAACTTGATATTGAGGATGTTATACAAAATGCGAAAATTAGACGCCTTAATGACTTAACAGACAAATTGTGGGAAATTTTAAAACGTAATTACATATTATTTACAAAATGAAAAAAAAAACGTTTGACGCTTTCATTTTCATTTAAATTTCATGAAGAATTTTTCATTTATCGCCCATGTTCTAAAAAAATCATTTCGTTTTGAAATCGCGGAATTTCAAAAACGAAACACTGTTCTTTCTGGGCAATTCGAAGCCAAGTTCGGATAAAATATGTATATATAAAACATAAAAACCAATTTAAAAGCTGCAGCTAGTGACTCCTTTCAGTTGAATTCTCTCCTGAAATTTGACGATATCAAAACGAAGTGACTTTCAGAACATGCCCGTATATACATACATACATACATATATATCATCATATCGGTATTTATTTATATTTTAGAATGTTCATCTTATAAGGATTTGAAAATGGCTTATAATATATTATTTCAATGTGCCGCTCGTTGTAATATTGTGGTAAGCAATATGATTTAAATAAAATATAGAATTTTATATGATGTACATAGTTGTTTAAGGGCATTATTAAAACTTGGCGTTAGTTAAACATAGGATGTTATTCATTAATTCAACTTTACTTTAACCTACCACGTATAAACAAAATATCTTTACCTTAGCGATCGGGTTAAGTTAATGTAAAATTATAGTAATGAAAAACTTACGTCCTACAAAATCCTCCTTTGAAGTATCTCCAAAACTCCCAGTTGTAATAATGACCCTGAATTTCTTTTCGAAAAATTACTGATGTATAGTTTTGTTTTTAGAATACGCCTACAAATAAAAATCGTTTAGCCGAAATCATAACAGAGGTCGCAAACCGCCGTTTAGCCATACCTTGTCTGTCGGGTTCAGAGCCTTTGGAATTATTGCTGGAAATTGGCATGGAAAAACTATATAAAGATTACGAGTATATATTTGTTGAGAGTAAAGTCTGCAGTGCAAATGATTTGAAAAGGAAAAGGTATTGCAACGTAGAATACTGGTTTTTATACTAGTAATTTTTTTTCTGAAATTTTTGTAGCATGCAACTTTTTCTACATAGATACATACATATCTATTAATCTAATTGCCTTAAATTGTATTCTAGAGCTTAATGAAAAAGTTTTGTGCAACAAATTTTTGGAAGAAAAATACAATATGGGAGGCTAATAAGATAAAATATGATTTAATTTATTTTATTTTCGTCCGTTTCAGTACTGGCCATGATAACAAAGAAAACGATGCAATCCTACCAAATGTTAGGAAATCTCTTAGAAATGCTGTAATACAAGATAATGCTGCCATGCGTAAGACTTTGTTGCACAATGATATTAAAAGTAGTGGTAAAAAAATTGAAAATGAAATTATTTGCTTCAAAAATAGCAACTTTGATGAAAATGAAAGTGCAAGAACTCTGGCAAAACTATTTCAAATTCATTGCACATTAGAACATTTACTAATGATCCGTATTCATTTGAATTTGAGCCGAATTTATTATGAAGTTTTTGAACAATTGATGCGAAAAACACCACAAATGGCTGATTTTACCTGCGATTCATTAACAGATGAAATGGAAATACAATTATCTGCCGACTATGTACGTGAACTTTTGGAAGGTAAGGATCCCCATTCTCGACGAATATCTATGAAGTCTAATAATAAATTACGCCAAGTAACGTCAACTTTCTACTTTAATATGGAGAATATATGTCCACCTAATATAGCAGAATGTTTTAATGCCGAAGAAAGAGAATACAGTAAAAAGAATGTTTATTATAATTGGTTATATCGTAAAATTACAACTATACAAAGCACTTGAACAGCTAAAAAGAAGGCTTCTTTGTTATCCGTTAAATTACTCGTGTTAATTCTTATTTTAAATGTTAAAAAATATTCGAATAACAAAGGAAAAATAAAAGGTTAACGAAGGGTTAAAAAAACGAGGGCAACTGTTTTTGGCATTGCTTAAAAAATATGCATACAGACATAATACATATGGGTAATTCCATTCTGGCGTTACGTGACATTTGTACGACAAAATGTTGAAATGAATTATAAAATCATGCCTGAAAAAAGTTTTTTTCTTACATTTGAGAAGCAATTAAATAGCTCTATATTGAGTAAAAATATTATGACAATTAAACCTAAGGATTTCAAGATATACGCAAAATATGACCTGGCGTTACGTTACAAAAAACAAAAGAAGTGGGGTTTGACTTGACTAACAAAATTGCTTAATTCTGCGAACTGGGTGAGTCATTTTAAACAAAACTTTTTTTTGTTAGGACTTGGACTGATATACATCTATTTTCCAAGCATCTAAATTAAAAACTCGTTTCCCCTTTTTTTATATTAGCCTTAGTATCTGGCGTTACGTTATATGGCGTTTCGTTACTTAAATTTCCACTTGATATTTTTTGATAAAAATTAAGAAAAAGATTAACAAAGCTCTCGAAGGACAAACAATACACACAAGCCTGACCGCACTTAAGAAATAATTACGATGACGCGAGAGATGTTCCCCGACCCAGAGCTGCTTAACGACTAAATGTTGAAATTTAAAATACAAAAACTAATAGCATGTGCTCAGCGATGCCAACTTAGCTATTTTAGAGCTAGATTTAGCTCTTTTTAATTGCTTCTAACTCGAAATTTTTCGCTTTAGCGCATTTTTAATAAAAAGAGCTAACACAGCTCTTTTCAATTGTGGAAACGGCACGTTTGGCACTTTTTGCATCTTATAGGTAATTTTCCCGTTTTTATCCTATTGTTTCTTCTTTAGGGCATTTACATTTTTGGCAACTATGTTTATGCAAATGCAGATACTTTTATGTTATTATTTTTTATGTATTTAGGTATTTCAAATTGTAAAATCCCGTTTTTATTATAAAGTGTTCGTTTCTGAGTAATTAGAAAACTTTCTACAAATTATTGAAATGGAAATAGACTGCCAAAAATATAGGAGAGCTTGGAAATCAAATCCCGCGTTAAAAAATGGATTAAACCAACAAAAGATCCTTCTAAAGCTAACTCTTTCTGAAAATTATTGTTCTTATTATTAGGCAAACTTAACAGGTTTGTGTGTAATAAATTTCTATAAAATTTTTGACATTTTATTTACGAGAGTGTAAAAATGCACAATTGCACACAGTTTGCGAGACTTTTGAACGTTCTCATGAAACCCTTAATAATATTTTTGAAAATCACAAAAGAAAAATAAAATATAATTATGACAGCATGTCGAATAATAAATTTCTTAAATGTTAAATTTTAGATTTTATTTTTCATTTTGCCTTGTAATTACTTTTATTGTTATCCAATGGATTTCTAATTGTATAAAGGTTTAGAAAAATAAAATAGATTCAAATCGGATATGGATTATTTGCTGGGTTTTGTATAAGTTTCTAAGCCTACTATGCTTATTGTTCTTTTGTGATTTTCAAAAATATTATTTGTGAATTATCAAATAGTTTTTGAAAGTCTATGCATAAGATAAGAGGTTTGTGACTATTCAAAATGTGTGGTTGAAGTCTACTGATGATTTGTTACAGCAACAATGAAATGCATATAGACAGTATGTCGAATAATAAATTTTTTAAACATATACATATCCCTACAAGAAATGAATGACTGAAACTAACACAAACAACATTTTTTTACTAACACATTTACAAAAATTTTACATTCAATTCAACAGTTATTATCAGTGTTGTCAGACTTATTTTCACCCTCCTCGCCAAATGACTTGTCGAGTATCGCCAAATATCGCCAATATAATAAAACGTTAAATTATAACTACAAAAATAATTTTTATTTTGTATTTACATTACAAATACCAGTATTGTTAAATTTTAAATTCAATAGATAACTGTTGTATCTATAATACCGAAAACACATATTAATAATAACTACTTGTGGGTTTAGAAATTAAACATTCTATATGTCATTAAAAGCAAGCTTAGGTTTTACTTTCTGTGAAGAGCTTATTATATTTTCAATTGAATAAAGAATTGTATTATAATTTAAAACTTACTGCTTTGGATTTAATAGTTGGCGACGAGGTTAAAAAAAAAAGAAAACATATATAATGGATCCAACACAGTTCGCTCAAATTCTTGAATTACAAAGACAATTGGTTGCACAAATAGCTACTGCACAAGGTGGTGCTGTGCAAAGTACCACGGTAAATGCGGCATTGTTACCAAATTTTGAAACGTTTGATTCTACAAAAGAATCTTTCAAAAATTACATTCAACGTTTCAAAAACTATGTAGAGATGAAAAATATTAGCAGTAATGAAAGCTATTGCGCAAAACTCATACTAAACTCGATCGGAGCAAAAACATTCCATATGGTTACTGCGTTGGCATCTCCAAGATCAAGTGATATAACTTACAAAGAATTGTTGGAACTGTTAGAACAAAATTTCTCCGAAGAAGAACGTCTTAGGGCCTGTCCCACGATATCACTAACGTTCGACTTGTCGCACACTTCCATTCAAAACAAAAACAAAATTTTAAATTTTGTTGTTGTTTCCAATATAACTGTGCGACAAGTCGAACGTTAGTGACATCGTGGGACAGGCCATTAGTGGCTCAACACCAATTCTTGTCAAAATATCAACAAGAAACGCAATCAATTTCGGATTTTGTTGCATCAATACGCGCAGACATAGATGAATGCGAATTTTTATCTGATTGCGATTGCAATGCGTCGGTTGCAGATTTGTTTTTACGCACCCAATTTATAAGCTTCTTCGCATATGAGGTTATATGAATTTATTCTAGTTATAATATAAATTTTATAATAAATACGATTGCGGGGAACAAAGTTGTGAGGGGGGTAAAAACAGCTCGAATGGCTTTCTGTAAATATACACACTGCGTGCATTAGCCAGAACTTGATAAATAGTATATTTAAATCTGCTTATCCGAATTACATGAAATAGGATGTTAGGATGTGTTAACATCCACTTTTTTCAACGAAATTTTATAACTTTGCGTTATTCCAACAATTGTTCCAAATTTCAGTAATATCGCTTGAGATAAACATTTTAAATTTGCTCTTTTAATTGTGTGCTTTATTGGAATAGCCCGCCCCCTGGTCGAAATCTCCGGGTTTTCAGATTTTTCTAGTTAGTTGCTAATCTAGACCTACTTGTTTATCAAATTTCAGCTTACTAGCGTTTATTTTATATATATTTTCTTATGGATGTGATACCGCCCACTTTTTTAATCACAATACCTGCTGTAGCCATTACCTATCTTTCCTGTCGAGTTTCGTTGAAAACGGAATGTAATAAATATATAAATATGTAGTATATTGAAATGTGCTGACCCTAAGTACATGAAATAGGAGGCTTAAATTGTATGGGCGTGTTAACGACCACTTTTTCAACGAAAATCTATAGCCTTGTATTATTGCAACATGTATTCCAAATTTCAAAAAAAAAATCGCTTAAGTTTAACGCATTAGATTTGTTTTTTAAATTCTGAGCCTCATGGACGTAGCCCCGTCCTCCTAGGTAAAATTTTTGAGTTTTAAGATTTTTCTAGTAATTTGCTAATCTATAACTGCTCGTTTATCAAATTTCAGATCACTAGCGCAAATTTTAATTTTTATTCTTATGGGCGTGCTCCCGCCTAATTTTTTTAACCCCAAAACTTTTTTTGGGTAGAGGTTATCTTTCCTGTTTAGTTTTGTTTG
Organism: Tachina fera; assembly: GCA_905220375.1. Taxonomy (NCBI): domain Eukaryota; kingdom Metazoa; phylum Arthropoda; class Insecta; order Diptera; family Tachinidae; genus Tachina; species Tachina fera. The sequence continues at coordinate 68,610,026 of LR999963.1, forward strand.
AAACGGATAATAGTTAATACATAAATAGTACATTTAAATGTGATGACCTGAAACACATGAAATAGGAGGATTAAATTGTATGGGCGTGTTAACGCCCACTTTTTTCAATAAAAATTTAGAGCCTTGTACTATTGCAAATCGCTTAAGTTAAACGCCTTAGAAATGTTTTTTAAATTCTGAGCTTTATGGGCGTAGCCCCGCACCCTTGGTTAAAATTTTCGGGTTTTCAGATCTCTTTAGGTGAGTATTAACTTAGTTCTACTTGTGTACCAAATTTCAGCTCACTTGCGCAAATTTTAATTTTCGTGGGCTTAACCCCGCCCCCTGGTTACAATTTTCGGGTTTTCAGATTTTTCTAGTTCATTGCTCACCTAGATCTACTCGTATCACAAATTTCAGCTTTCTAGCTATAGCAGAAGTGCTTCATCAATTTGATGAGTGTGTCAGTGGTCAGTGAATATTTCTTAAAATATGCACATTTTGCACCTCCATATCTCCGGAACCTTTCATTCTAAAGCTTTCAATCTTCGCATATGAGGTAACAGGAAGGAGGAGGAGGAGGAATTTATTCTAATTATGGTTTAAATTTTATAATTTTATGATTGCGGGGAACAAAGTTATGAATGGGGTAAAAACAGCTCGAATGGCTTCCTGTAAATATTGTTACGTTTAAATTTTATTAAACGTGTGAGTTCTTTTGATTGCTCAAAAATAAAAATAAATAACAACACGATTTTCTTATTTGCAACTGAACTTCCTTTTATTCTTGACTTAACCAATTACAACGTGTCTTTTCTTATTTACTTCTTAACGTTATTATCCACGGCACGATGTCTTACTTTCAACGATGTTCACACAACTAAATTCCAATTAATACTGACTGACTTCTCACATACAGCAGCTCTTTTTATACTACCAAACCGGATCTAGAATATTCGCAAGTAGATGGCGTAGCAACATGCATGTGTGTATGTACTTAGTAAAGACCAACACAGAACAAACGATATGGCTGTTTAGGCGTGTTTGTTTATTGGTAGCCACATGTTCAAACACTCTTCTAGCATAATGGGTAAAATTCATGTCGCCGTTTCTAGATGTTTGTAGGTGATTCGATTGGCCGTTAGTCTTTGAATTTTCAAAGTAACGACTTGTATGTTGGTAGTGCAGTGTGCTATTTTTAGTACAGGGTGGTTACCATAAGTGCTCGCACTTTTATTTGTATACGTGTATGTCTGTAGCCTTGTACACAATTGTTGCTATAGTGCTTGCACGTGAATATGTGTGTACGTTTAGTGCTTTAGTTAAATACTTCTAGATAGTTCTTTGCATTAACCCTGTAGGAATATTTTTACGTAACAATATACACACTGCGTGCATTGGCCGAAACTTGGCCTGGCGCACCATCGTGCGCCTAGATTTCAGATGTAATGGATGCAATTCTAATTGGTTTTAGGGCAAGATATTGAAATATTTTTGGAAAAATAAACTAAAGGGGCAGCTTTGTGAAATATTTTTGTAAATTTTATAAATAAAATATTATTTAAATGAAGGTGCGATAAACAAAGAAATCAAATTACTTTCTTTGTTTTATTCGAAATACTTAGAAGAGAAAGAAACCCCTTGGAGTTTTTAATCAAGGACTAAAATTTAGTCAAAGTGTTTCTGTTTTTAAAAAACAAATCTGGGTCTGTGTTGATACTTTGTTTAACTTTTAATTTTTAATTTAAGGAGTCTGCATTTAATATTATAAAAAATAAAATAAATTGAATTATTAGTTTTTAAATTTTTGATAAATATAGATTGAAGTTTTTATTGATCCCACAAAAGTTTTAACTTCAAACTAATCGACAAACAAAAAACTTCTTTGTAATGTTTTTATAGTATGTATTACCTTTTGAAAAAATAAAAATATGTGGTTGTAATTCCTGTAAAGTTTTGTAATAATAGCGAATTAATTAACCCTAACGGCAAAATCTACTTTTTTCAAATATTTAATTTAAATTGCGTATAACTTTTAACTTAGTTGTGTTTTTGATAGCAAATTTTTTTTAAATGTTAAAAATTTTGTTCTTAAACCATACTAATTGTTTTTAAATCGAACAAGATTTAATATCTCCATTAACAGTGGACCAAGGTTGGTAAAAAAGCCAAAAATTAAAATTTCTTTCTCGAATATTTCCTAAGCTGTAAACGAAACTGCATAAATGTAGCAGACTTTTTTTAGCTCTTGGATAAAGAAATCCACTTGCCCACTTTGGGGCTTTGGAGCTTTGTGCCTTCGCCCCCTTTAAATATTATATAGTCCAAATTCCAGACTTAAGCTTTGTGACATATCCTTAAATCTTGTATGAAATTCCATAACAATCGGACGAGTTTCGTTTAGAAACTGCAGAATTGTTAAAATTTTTTTTTCGAAATCCCCCACTGTGTGTTGTCAGTTTTTTTTACCTCTTTTTTAATTTTATAATTTTGGGGCTTCAAATCCTATTTTACGAATTTTGCCCAAGTGCCGAATAAGGTCATATGTACATTTACCTGTACACAAAATAATTTTTGTACATAAATTACATTTTCGTTTCTTTTGATTAATGATTGATTTTAATTAATTCACAGAAGTACCTACAAAATCTACTAATAGCGTTATCTTATTACACCATCGCATTCATAAAATGAATAACGATACGCATCAAGAAATATGTTCGTACAAACTAACATTGCCATAAAAAATCCCGGGAATTCCCGCACGAAAAAAACTAGACCCAATTGTCTTTTGAACAAGTAAAGAGCTCTGGAGTCATCGTAATTATTTCTTAAGTTTGATCTGGCTTGTGTGTGTTGTTTGGTCTTCGCACTTGTTAACGGTTACTTCAACTAACTGTATCGCTTACAGTTAGTTTTTTTGTGGTATTTATGTACATACATACATACATATATCAAGTGCAAACGTTTTTAATAAGATTTAAATTGTGGAGACCATAACAAATTCTAGGACCGGATCTTGGAAACTCCTACTTCCCATACGAAGGCATAGGTTGTTCGCAGCAACCGAAGGGAGATTCTACACGTGGAATAACCTTGGCTACGTGCCTTTGCCATTTTTTGTTCCATTTGAAACACAAAACACAAAAAAAGAAATCGAAAAAATGAAAAAATGTACAAGGAAATGTCTTGAGGTTTTTTAAAAATAAAACCGCACGAATCGGCGTGGAATGCTCCATATAAAAATACCCAGAAGAATATTTATTCGAAACTCATAAAATAAATTTTTCTTAAACTGTTTTTTTAAAGAATGTCTTGTTTGAAGTCTACTGGTGAGTTTGCTAAGCAGAAACGAAAGTGCTTAACTAACATAAAAAAAATAAAAATTTCAGATTTATAAAAGGTTTGTAAAATGAATTTCCATACAAATTTGAGGGCTTGAGAGCCAAAGGAATACATACAATTGCAAAAACGGAATTCTGAGTAACTAATAACAATATTTTTTGTTCCTGATTTTTTTATTAATACTTAAACTTTTGATCAATATAGGGCAGTTTGAAGTTATCATGCTGGTATGCATTTTTGAAGAGTAATTGATATTTGTATTAAATGTTTGAACTAAGTTGAATTGAAATTGAAACAATTTAACTTTAAAACAACTTAACTGTTTTTTTTTTTGTATTCTGTGCCCTATTTCTGTAACTTGTGGGAAGTTCTCGCATCGTTAAAAATTAACCCCCTTATGCAAAAAAATAGTTTACTTTAGCTTTAAAGTTGATATTAGTTGCCAAGCACTTTAAGACTAACATTGCTTTGTTAAGAAATTGTATGCAAAACACAACTTTAATTATTTTGTTATTTAATAATAAATACTGGTAACACCACCGTGTTCAACAACCACTTCACAGCTTATGATGTACAAAATTGAATAAAATTTCATTCGGGTATTCAAATATTTTTTTATTTTATTAGATACATTTTTATTTTTTGGAAGTAAAGCAACATGGTAGGAAAACAGATAAACATTTATAGGAAGTATACGTAAAAAAATATGAGAAACAAAGAAGAATTATCACAATTTCTTTTATTCGAATGAAATGAGTATTTGAATATCCAGCTTTTTTCGATTTGTTTTGATTTTATGTACATCACTAAAACATTTTTGTTCAATTGTATTTATTTTAATACTTTTTTTATGGATTTTACCATGTATTTTGAATCAGTTGGATAATTTGATGATGATTTCCAGTACATAACATAAATAGTAAATCTAAGCAAAGTGCTAACACTTCTAGCTTCATTTTCAGATGTAACATGAATCAATATGTGTTATATTAACAAAAATATTTGAGGAACAAAATACACATTTTGAAAATATCAACATAAAGTAGTCTTAACAAACGTGGGGACTTACTTTAGAAATTTTATGTAATGATTTTTTTAGAATACAACTTTACTTAACATTGTTTTGCAAAGCTTTGTTAAGTTTTTTTGCATAAGACCTTAAATAATTATATTGGTTCTCCTATTTGACACAGGGCTACTCACATAAAAATTTATGTAAACTTACAAAAAGTATCAAGAAATACAGCTTTTTTCTTACCCACCCTGTGTTTCACAGGATGATAAACATTTTTTCGATTCGAAAAGTTCTCATATTCCTTACAGAAACGAGGCACTGAATTACAACTAATTGTAGTTATCTTCGAAACAATGCTCGAAAAGAAAAAGTTCTCATTTTTGAAACCATAGTAGCCATCACAAAACTATTTAAATATTTTTAGTTTCGTACATTCTATTTTTTCTTCAGATTCTGTTTTTTATTTATTTTTTATTTTTTAAAGATGTAACACTCTACTATTATTACTAGGTGTTACCTTCTTTAGGAAAGTGATAGAGATAGAGAAGACAGGAGGTGAAGGAAGAGACAGAGAAAAGCTTCATTCTTTTATAACTCAGCTTTTTGCATGTTTTTTTTAATAATGCAGTGTTGCAGCGCCTTTGGTGTTAAATGTGGCGTATTAAATGTTTTTTGAAGTTGTTTTTAGTAGCCATTTTATCGGTTATTTTTCTTCGCCGATGATGATGTTTCGCGTGCTAACTACTTCAGCAACAATATTGGTTGACAAGAGCGATTGGTTGGCGTCTGGCATAATGAAGCAAAACTAATACAATAGTCGAAATAAAAACCAAAATAAAACTGATAAAAAGCACTTTTCTCATGGTGAAAAAAGTTGTAATCCATAATAAAAATTTTTTAACTACAACTCAACTATCAATTTAGCTGTAAATCATAATATGGGCCGTTGATTGCTGCGTCTAATTCAATTGTTTTAATTTTGGCATTTGTACACCTTTGGTTCTCAGACGCTCAGTTGTTTTCCTAACAAATTATTGCAAGGGTTTAAGCAAAGACTGTCATTGATGTCTTCAACTAGTCGACAATGTTTATTCAACACAAATTGAATGACCAGGCACTTCGAACTTGATTTATTCTTACAATGCCAATAACAGCGTATTATTTAGGCGATTTGTTTTGATCAGACAATTCTAAACAATTTTTAACCGACATGCGCGTGAGACCGACAATTTCAAAGCATGCGCTGTACTAAGGTTAGTCAACTCTGGCGGTGAATTCAAAACGGAAATGCGAAAAGAAAAATAATGTTTGAGGAAGACTACAGTCTATAATCTAGTTTTGAACACCTAGTTCATTGAAATATAGTACAATCCAATTAGTTGCATTTTAACATTTCTTGGTTTATTTGAGTTCAAATTTGTGAAAATTCAATTCAGATGCACTATTCATGTGCTACAATTCGGACGTGTCTTAGCACAATAGCGGAATATAAACGTTAATTTTAAAAACAGGACTTGGAAAAGGATACCATTTTACTTTGTGTTGAAATATTGAAACAGTTTTAGGCAGATGTAATAAAAATGTTTAATTAATGTTTATATATCTGTGTATAGTATAAATCCAATTAACAAATATAAAACAAAAAACGAAATGGTGTGTATACAAATGAAATGGGCTAAAAAATAAAAATATTAAAAATTACCTTATAAAAAATTTTCATAAATAGTTTAATTTTTAAAGTGATATATTTAAAAAAAAATATTTTAAATCTTGTTGAAATCGTAAAAGTGCAAACTTTAAGTAGACCGTAAATAGTTTGTTTGTGCAAGTTGCATTAACTTATAAATCCATTGCAAATACAATCTGGAATAATTAGTAAAAGTGCATTTATTTATATGGTTTCGCAATGGGTTTCTTTTCTAATCGATTGGTGTTGAAAGTGTGAGCATGAAGTTGAAAGGATCAAAAATTAATCATTTAAAACAAAAGGATTTGTATAAATAAAAAAAAGGTTTATATTACATGGACTAAGAAGATGTAAACGCGAAACAAAGAACTTTAATGAATTTTATACATATCGAGAGCCTATAGTCAAAATACGTCAACTCAAAAAAGCTAACTTTTCAGTAGAGCAAAAGAACTAGTTAATTCGCTCATTATTGTAAAAATAAATGATGTGCCTTCCATAATATGGTTTAAATATGCTTACTAATTTATAGGTCTGCAAAAAATATTTTATTTTGCACTGGCGTACGTACTTTTGTGAGAAAGCATATCTTAGTCGATAAAAAAACAAATATTTCTTTAGAGTTAGAATATTTTGTCGGAAAAAATATATTTTTTTAATATATTTATTTGTTAATCAATTTGTGAAATCTTTTACTAAATACCAGATATAAGAATTCAAAAACTACAAGAAAAAACTTAAAATACCATACAAAAATTACTTAAGCCTGACTGAAAGCCTCTTACATCACGAGTTAGTCAGCTTTAGCATTCTCTAACTCAATCTTTAGTACAACAGGGTCACTCCAAATTATCTATTTCGAAAGCTTATATCATTGACTATAACACTATGCAACAAAAAAATTAACCTCTAAATATAGATGATTTTTTTTAGCTAATTTAGGGTAGCTGCACTCATTTATTTTTCTTCAGAAACGTTTTCGAGATATTCGCAGAAAACGTGTTTTTTTGCAGTTTACAAAGATATTCCAAAAAATCTTGAAAACTGTTTATTAAAATTTAGCAAATTTAATAGTATTAAATTGATATGTTTTTCTTTTATCAGCCCATATTTTAATGTGTTCATCAGATAAAAACTCACTAAACTACGACCCATTAGATTAAAAAAAATTCAAGTTTTTAAGTTTTTTTTACATTCACTATAAAGTTGCACCCTTAAGCCAAAAAAAAAAAAATCAAAAATTTATCTTAAACTTGTATCTTAAATAAAATCTTGTAGCCAACTTATTGAGCGTTAATATGTTATCATCGGACAAAAAAAATAAAAAGTTAAAAAATATTTACGGAATATATCCGAGTTTGAATCTTCTGATGTTTGGCAGCCATTGATAGAAAGTGACAGCCAGACTACCCAGTTATTTGAAGAGAAAATGGGATAAAGTGAATTTCGTGTGCTTATTACGAAGTTGCATTCGAAGTTTCGAAAATATCAAATATTTGTTGATGTTTATGGGTTGCATTGACGTTTGCATTGTAGGTTGCAGAATCTGTATCAAAGTATTCGAAAACGTGTTGCGTAAACAAGTTGCAAAGTCTGTACCTACCGTTATACATTTGTGTAATTTTGAACAACATTTAATTTTTTTTAATTTTTTTCGTCTGTCTGTTTGTTCTGGGTAATCTCCGAAATGGCTGGACGGATTTTGATAGAACTTCCACTGACAGAAAATTTATGTTATAGGGCTTAAGTTAGAAAATTTTTTAACGGTGCAGGCGCCAGGTCTACTCCCATGCAAAGTATTTAGTTATTCATTATTTTATATTTAGAGCAGCGGCGGACGCCGTGAAGATATTGGTGAACTAGTAATGTATTGAGGTTGCGAGCTACCCACCCAACCCAAAGCCACGCAGTGATAATGTTAATTGAAAATTCTACATTTCTAAGCAAACAGTTTTCCAAGTAAATATTTTTATTTTAATTTAAATTTTTTTCTCTTTCCATACCATTAAACTTATGGATACCGCTATGAAAAGCATCATTGTCTTAACATAAAAGGCATTGTATGTTGGCAAATCTATTATTTATAATAAAATATTTTTTTCGCATATAATCAATTCGAAATGAAACACGTGTGTTTGCTGGATAAATATTATTACAAAAGTATTTAAGCATACGCCTCATGTGTTCGACGTTGTCTCATCGACGTCTAAATGAAAGAGGGCAAGAATACATGTGAATCAGGGATGGCAAAGTTGTTACAATTGTACCTTTTTTGGTATTTTTTTAAACTGGGAAATTACAATAGTACACCAATGACTAATTTAGTACATCTAAGGAATCTCCACAATTTCACTCCATATTTTTTTTTTCAAACGATTGCATATGTCAATTTTCACTTTTGAACAGTGAATCTCATATTTTTCTCCTTGAAAACAGTCTTGTGATAGCAAAACGCAGCAAGAAAATCAATAAAATGTTAACTAGTCCATTTCCAAATCATCTGATGCTGGAGCACATGCTATTAATTTGTATATTTTAAATTTCAACTTAAATAGGTGTAACTTACAAGCATTTTTGTGAAAACGATTCGGTAACCAGAACAAAGTCGATTATTTTAATAAAAATAAATAAAAATATATAATTTGAACTAATAAAATATTTAAGTACAATTAAGTTAAAAAAACTAAAATTTTTTAAAGTTGTTGGTACAATTTTAAAATTTTCAATGCCTTCTCTGATGTGAATATACTCAGCACAATTGTGCCAAGAAGCGCCATTAATGATCTAGAGTACTACAGTGCACTCGTGAACACCGCATTATGTGAATACCGCTTAATGTGATTTTTTTTTGACTACATACATATGACTAAAAAATGAACAAGCTTTAAAAGTTCTATGATTTGAACAACAATGCGCTTAAGCTAAAAAAATTTAAAACGTCCAAATTCATTCGTTAGTTCCGGAATTCCATTTTTATTATGAACATCTATGTAAGTATATTTATTTGTTTAATGGACTACCCTAAAAGACGAACAAAGTTGGAAAGAAAGCTCTGTAAGTTGAACAATAAAAACTAATGGGTTTAGCTACGAGAAAGTTAAAACGTTAATATTCTTATTTTGATAGTTCCGGGAATCACATTTTAACATAAATTTCGTTTAGTATTTTAATATCGCCAAGAAAAGATGTGTTGAACTTGAAAAAATTTCAAAGAATCACGTTCTTGTGTGTGCGCAAATCTTTGAACATTTGATTGGAAAGGGAAAAAGTCGAAGAAGAAGTAGAAATTCAGCTGCCCTACTGAATACAAAAGTTCCTAAAAAGCTTGAATGAGTTCAACAATTTCTAACAATTTCGTCTATTTTTAGTATTAGAAAAAGTAAATAATTCACAAAAATGGCCGCCGATTTTAATTATTTCATAATATCGCCAGTGCACTGCATAAGCATGAGAGTCGTCAAATTCTTTTAGTGTTACTTTGAAGACAATGTGGTATAGGAAGGGGAATAAAAATAAATGCAAAAAATATTTTTAGTTATCCTATATCTGGAGAGCTGCAATAGTGACAGTCTCTAAACTTGATGTAGGTTACTTTAAAAATACTGTACGTAGTCAAGCAACAAACTGGTGGAATAGGAGCGGGGAAAAATTTTAGTCTCCAGATCGAGAGCTGCGATAGTGACAGTTTTTAAATTTCATTTAATTTACTTTGAAAATAAATTGCGAATGCAATAATAATGCTTGAGGACTAGAACTGTGGAGAAGGGTACCCCTAGCGTGAAAACTAATTACGTTATATCTGGAGAACTACAATAGTGTGAGTGGTTAAATTGGGTGGACTACTTTAAAACATAGTGGATAATGTGGGAAGAATGGATGAAATAGGAGGGGAGGGTGCCGGGGATGTGATACGTCCCATGCTAAGTAATTATTCACCCTTTTCGGGAATAAAAGGCGAACACTTTGTTCACGTGAAATGGTGAACAAAATTGGAAAATAGTACAACGACACAACAAAGGGAACACATTTTACGTGAACTTTTATTCCCGATAAGGCGAAACAGGGGGACGTACAGACAGGCAGACATAAAGTCTAAAATTAAAAACGGGACCAATCTGAATTTAATTCTGATTTTTTTTTAGCATAGCTAAGCCTTAGGATTTCTCTGAAATTTTGATATTCTGAGAAAGAGAACTGGCGAAATTCTCGGTAAAAAGTAGTTATTAACTATTTTTTATTAGTATTTAGTGGTTACCCTTTTTCGGCCAAGTGTGACCGTAGCATAAGCTTTCACAAATACGAGTAATTTTTTCTGAAAATTCTTTTAAAATACCAGTTGAGATACACAGTCTGTTAAATTTGAACTCATCGGACTATTTACACGAATTTTTTTGATTTTTTGTATTTTTTATTTAAAATTATTCGCATTTAAATTTTAAAATTCTTCTTTTTGAGCTTGAAGTACTAATTTGGGTTTTCGATAATATGATATGTAATGCTAAAAAAATTTTTGGCAAATATCTTCGTTTCTTTAGTTATAAGAAATGCTTATAATTAAGAAATGTAACCAGCAAAAATGCAAAAATCGCATTTTTAATTAATTATTGGGTATTACTTCGAAACACATGCCTCTACTAATTTTCAAACCTTTATCATAAGAGTCAGCTGATTTGAAAATGCGAATAAAGAAACTATACTTAAGCTGAGTTTATATCTGGCATTTATTGTGTGTCATTTGCCAAAAAAACATAACCAACTAATTACTAATGAAAAACTGTTTGATTCAGACATGTATTTATTGATTTAAACAGTTTGCAATCAAGTTGGATTCTATAAAATTGTCTATTAGTTATGTATGAAACTGTTTAACTTAATAAATACATGTCTGAATCAAACAGTTCTTCATAAGTAATTAGTTGGTTACGTTTTTTACGCTTGTGTGGCACATGGCACACAGATGTAAACCCGGACATAGTATTTTTTATTGGGAATTGTTACAATTAAAGTTTAACATTTATTAACGCACTAATAATCCCAAATTATTATTTTACTAAAATAATTTTTTATTAAAAATACATTACAATTGATTATTGAGGGGTTTAGCTGGATCCTATGCGCATTTCACTGTTGCTAATGCAGATCATCAGGGAACCTTTACCCAAAGTTTCTTAGAACAACTAGAGTTGTTATGTTATAAACTTTCATTTAAACAAATGAGAAGCTCAACAAATAAAAAAGTTGAAACAATAAAATAACATTTTGATTATACTTTTTTCAAAAAGAAAAGTTGAATATATTTACATATATTAGCACGTTATGTTTAGTTTTGGTCGGTATAAATAATTTTAAGCTAATATATTTTCATAGGAGCTCCAGCCCACTGAAAAATATAGTCCAGCTTTGTTTATTCAACAATTTATAGTCTTAAGAATAAATTTCAATGAAATTTTAATTAAAGGAAAGAAATAAAAATTTGAGATGACAAAGCAGCGATTTTTTTTGCTAAAAATATATTTATTTTTCACATATGTATGTAAATACATATGTACATATCGAGGGTTTATATTCAAAAAGTGCTATCTGCAAGGCTTGAAAGTTTTAGAAAAGCGCAAAAAAAAAATGTTATTTTCTCAAAATGCAAGGGCTAATAACTAAATTTTGATGAATAGTACCATTTACAGAAGACATCTTAATTCTACTAATGTTAATCAAATACAGTTATTGCTGTTGGACTTAGAGAAAATAACAGTTTTATTTTGTCTACTAAAATATTCAAGAATTGCCAATAGCAGTTTTTGAATATAAACCCTCGATATGTAGGAAGAAAGTAAAAAAAGGTTTTTAATACCCTTTACCAAAAAATGGTAAAAGGGTATATACAGGTTTGCCATTCCATTTGTAATGTCCACAATATTAATAAGCGACCCATAAAGTATATACACATATTCTTGATCCTTATGCATAGAGAAGACGAACAAGCGATATCCGTTTGTCCGTCTGTCAGTACGTGAAATCGGTTTTCCGAAGCTCCCAGAAAAGCTATAGACTTCGGTCTTGAAATGGTGTGTCAGAAATGGTCCGATTGGTATTGGAAATCAGCAAATTCGAGCATATATTTTCAGAGCTGGAAACCTCATACTTTATTTTGCCATATAAAAGTAACTACCGAAAACTAATTTTTATTTTTTTATTAAATAAACTTATTTTATACTTCAGTACGAGTAAAATTGGTATTTTAAATTAAAAAAAATTTTAAAAAATTTAAAATACGCTTACAGGGTTGGAAAATTTTAATTTTTTATACAAAACCTAAAAAATTAAAAGACGTTTTCAGGGTTGGAAAACTTTAACTTTGTTTTATACAAAAGTAACTTAATAAAACAAATTTTTCCTTTTTTTCTACAAACTAAATATATCTTATATTCTTAAAGAAAAGAGAAATCAGAAAAATTAAAAAGGACGATTCCAGTGCTGTGAAACTTATACTTTTTGTTATATATAAAAGTAATTAGGTTAATTTAATTTTTTTCTTTTTCTTATAAATTATATATATTTTACGTTTTGGAAAGCAAAGTTTGGTATAGAAAATTATAAAAATAGAAACCAGAGCTGGAAACTTTGAACTTTTTTCTGGATATTAAAGTAACTAAACAAAACTAGTTTTTTAATTTCCTTTTTTCACTTAACATACTTTATATATATTTTTTAAGAACTACTAGATTGATATAAGGAATCAGAAAAATCTAAAATTATGATTCTAGGGTTGGGAAATTAGAGTTTTTTGTATATGAAAGTAACTAGGTCAAATTATTTTTTCTTTTTGTTTATAAATTATTTATACTTTATGTTTTAGAGAGAAATACTTTGGCATTAAAATTATAAAAAACATAGCTCCAGACCTGGAAAACTTAAACTTTTTCTGGTATATGAAAGTAATAATTTCTTTGGTAATTAAATGTATGTATTGCATTGCATTAAAAAGAAAGAAATTAGTATTAAAAATAAGAAAATCAAAATTATAGTTCCAGGATTGGAAATTGAGAAAAAAAATTGTTGTTGTTGTTTTTTCAATTAAACATATTTCATGTTTTAGGGAGACCTTTACTCTCGATTCTTTATATCTGAAAATAAAATTTATCGCTAAAGTACAGTCTTAACTATAAAATTGATTAAAGAACATGTTCCGTTTCATTTCCCTAAAACCGTTCCTTTGTGCTGAAAAAATTCGAAAAAATTTTTTAGAAATAAATGTTTACATTATACCTTTTGCCATGGGATGTTTAAATTGAGTCACTTAACAATTTTGCAAAATCAAAGATTATTATACCAAAAGAAGTTAGTTTACTTGGTATGGAGGTACAATACTAAAACTATTTTATAGGGTTATTAAAAAAAGAATAGAGAGAACTTTGAAGTTCGAAGTTTAGTGAACATTGGATTTTTTTATATTTGCGAACAAATATTGAAAAATTTTGTTTCGAAATTTCTTCGCTTTAATGGGCATTTGTTTTTTATCGAATCTCAGGTCAAGGAGGATATTAAATATTGTTTTCATTGTATACTTTTGATATAGCGGCGTTATTTGTTTGTATAGCTATAAGGGCAACAAACGAGTAACTTATTCATCAAGTATGAAGAATTAAAATTACTCTTAATGCAGCAAACTCGTATCTCAATAAATGCGTGTCATGCTTAAATATAGATGTAATTAATTACTTAATAATTGCATTTGAACTTTTATCCAAACACTGAAGTTTAAGGAGATGAACGCATGGTTGCCAGATTTGACTAAAATACATGTCTGAATCATACAGTTTTTCATTAGTAATTAGGTGGTTACGTTTTTTGGGGAAATGACACACAATAAATGTCAGATGTAAACTCAGCCTTACTTGTTTTTATATTTAGTTTGTCTGAATGCTAGCCTATTTTTGTAACTTCACTTCGGTTCTTTTTCGTTACTCTTTCTTTATTTATTATTTATTTCCTGCTAAAATTCAAGAGTACCCTACAAGAACACTACCAGTCAATTGACTGCTCATTTGATCGATAGTCAGGCAGGATATATTCATCATTGCGTAGAACAAAGTTTCCATCACTTTATTAAAGGCAAAATGAAAAATGTGATGGAAACTTTTGTGTACGTGTGATCTTGCATCTCTCTCTAACTATCGAATATAACATATAGTTGAACTGCTCACTCCAGTGCTTTTTAATAATCAATGATAGCATAAATATTACTCAAGTTTGACTTATCATAATAGAGTAATATATCCCCCACAATTGAGTAATCATACATGTTTGATATAATGACAATAAATATAGTTTTTATTATTTTAATTGTTTTTTTTTATTATAAAATTATATAAAAGTAAATAAATAATATAAAATAAGAGATCTAATTTAGCAAAAACAAAATAAACTAAGCGGTATATTGCCCTCTTTATACCTTTTCACCACCAACGCATCTTGCTTTTTACAAATACATATCTAAAATTTTGAAAAGAAATATAAATTAAATTAAATTTTGTAAATTTATTTATTAAATATTGTTTTTACTTATCTTTTTTAACACTTTTAAATTTTACTTTTCACAGACAGATTTAATTCTAGTTTTTTTTTATAAGACTCGATGTTGTAAAAGTTTTGGCATATGTACATTAGATGTCCCACACTAACATATATGCTAGAGTAGAACAACTATAATCAATAAATAAATCCATCATCATTTTCTATCAAATGACTAGTCAATTGACTATCAATATTGAATTCAATATAAATTGCTGCAATTGTGTTAGTAAAAAAATTTTGTTTGTGTTAGTTTCAGTCATTCATTTCTAGTAGGGTATGTTCTAATATGTCTTTCTGAGGTTTGTTTACTTTTCACCCGCTTGCCAAGTGTGGCGTATGAGTAATATAATATTTAAGTATTGTACATACGGTGACGATTCTCGTTTAACCATACATTCATAAAAAAATTAAAAAAATCTATGGAGAAATATTTTTTGTATATTTTTTAAAGGAAGGTGCACTTTTATGTTGCTTAGTAAAAAAATTGGAAATTATAACTTCTCGAAAAATAGAACTACCCCAGGAACAAAATTGTTCAAATTTACGAGCAAGAAATAACAAATTTTGGATTTAAAATAAAATATAAAAATAACCATAGTCAACAAAAAATTATACTTTTTTAGTTTTAGAATGCACTTTTTAAAAAAATGAACTTTCGACCTACCATATACATATATATATACGAGTAAAACTGCACTTTAAAGAAAAAAGTCGGTTCTAAAGTTAAAACATGCTGAAGCTGTTTTTAACTAGATTAGCATCGAGTCTGGCTCTTTAGTTCAAGACAAAACACACTAAAATAAAAGAGAAAATATGTAAGTATGTATATACCCTGTCAGAGAATGTGTGGTTGACTACAAAAATAGTTAACTTATAGTTAACTTTTCTAAGACTGACTAAAAACTAACCGTAATGTCATCCAGAACAAGCTCAAAATTAATTCTTAAGTTGAGTACGTAATTGAATTTGATGAGAGTCAACAAATTTATTCTCAGCTACTTTGAAACTTATTTTAGTTTTATATTAACATTTCGCTGTTGTTATTTTAGATCGTACCGTAGCTGAGTGGTAGCGCGTTGAGTACACAACGTGTGATGATACATGTTCGAACCCCAGAAAATTTTTTTCAATTTACTGGCCACCAGTTGATTTAATAAAGTCTACTTTAAGTTAGCAGAAAAGTAATGCAGAGTGAGACAATTGACTACGGCCTAGGACATTGCAATGTTAAAATAGTCAGTTGATTACATTGAAAAATAGTCTAAGTGTCAGTCAGTGCTAGTTGCGAAATAGTTAGCTTAAAATTAGTTTAAAGTTAACGTAATTTCCGACAGGGTATGTACACATTTGTATATACATACATACATACATATGTATGACTTTCTATCTCTTGGCTTCTTTTGTTCCCATAAACAATTTATAATTCAATTATTAAACAATAAACTATTAAAATAATACAAAATTCAAACACCTTTTACATTTTCTCTATATTAATTATTTGTTAAGTTGTTTTTATGTTCGGTTGTTTTATTTTATCTTTTTATCAAATTTAACCTTTTTTCATAACACAGTGTCAGATGAGTGAGTGATGAGAGGGATGAGAGGGATGAGAGGGAGATGCCACTTTCTTATGTTTTGTTTTCGATCATATGAAAAATTTCCAATATTTGTTGTGGCACCCAGTTAAAGTCGGTTCAACTTAACACACTTTGTTTTCGACTATAGTATTAAAATGTTAAGAAAGAGGGTTTTAATTTTAAGTTACTTCTAAAACGAACTGACTTTAACCTGTGACTATGGTTATGGCCCGCTGTTTTTAAGTGTAAAGTTGTGCTTTTAAGTATTTTAGTTGCAGTGGAAAAAAATTTACTGCATATGAACCAAAAAGCTCCGTACTCTATGCGAAAAAGGTTTTCAAGTAATTATTGTTAGCAATCGTGGATATAATTTACTGATCTTGTCCTAAAAATAGATATTTATAACTTTTAATATTTAATTGGAAGGAAAACATCGCTAAATATTCGCTAATAATATTTTGAGATATATCATTTTGATATCGCTAGACATTCGTTTTTAATAGTCCGTGAACAAATATTCGCTTTTTTTTAATTTACGATGGTTTAACGAAAATTTCTCTTTCTATAGTTCTTCGCTTTAGCAAACATTCGCTTATTAGGAATCTCAGGTCGAGCGGGTTATTCTTATAGTATATACATACATATATGCTGATGAAGTATGTGATTTCTTGTCTTCTTTCACAATAATCACATTAATTAATAATATTGAGCTTCAACTTAAATAAGAAAGCACTCGTATTAAATATTAATTTTTTATTTTACTTTTTAAGGGTCTGGAGTTTTTCTTTAAATTTGGCTATGCTTTTCTTATCATAACACTGCTTTTAATGATATGGATGTCGCTGGCGCGAGGATCACTGTACAATCATCGAGAATTAGAGGAAATGCGATATCCTCCATGCACATATAATTCACTCTGTACTTGCTCAAAATCTTCATCAGACCTGGGTATAGTTCACTGTAAAAACGTACCCTTTCCAGCATTGCCAAAAATGGTAAACCACTCAAAGGTAAGAATTGATATAAACGCTTGTACTGCGAACATGGACGCACACTTTTAACCTTTTTTTTATACCATAAACAAAGGTTTTCATGCTGCACATGGAAAATACAGGATTAAGAGAAATAGAACCATATTTTTTACAAGCTACAGGTTGCGTTGCAAAACATTATTCATTTAAAAATGCTTAATTTTAGTTTTAAAATATTTTAGGCATGTACCGTCTTAAAATATCGGGGAACCATTTAACCGAGATACCAGATGATGCTTTTACGGGTCTAGAACGTTCCTTGTGGGAACTTATACTGCCACAAAATGATTTAGTGGAAATACCATCGAAATCATTCAGACATTTACAAAAACTAAGATATTTAGATTTGGGCCATAACCATATAACACATATACAACATGATTCCTTTCGCGGCCTGGAAGACTCATTGCAGACATTAATATTACGCGATAATTGCATTTCTACATTACAGCCTCATAGCTTTTCAGGTCTACTAATTTTGGAAACATTGGATTTGAGTGGCAACAATTTATTTGAAATTGATCCTAATGTCTTTGTGGATGGAATGCCGAGGCTAATGAAACTATTATTAACGGATAATATACTTTCGGAAATACCATATGATGCTCTGGGACCATTGAAAAGCCTTCGTACCCTGGATATATCGCACAATGTCATTTGGTCCTTAAGCGGCAACGAAACATATGATATACAGTCTACCACAAAGTTAAATTTGGACAATTTACATTTAGAGTATAATAATATTAGTATGTTGCCACCGAATTCATTTAAATATTTTGACATTGTAAATCGAACATTTTTGGATGGAAATCCAATACATATGATGAAGGTAATTACTGTTTTAAGCTTTGAATAGTTAAATTAACAAAATCACAAAAAATCGTTCTACTCAAATCCGTGCCGCATTGGGGCCAAAGTTCAAATATAATTCTTCTTTTTAACAACAATTCATTAGAAAATATGCTGATTTTGCACTGATTATTCTGCAAATAGGCGAAGGTGCTCTTTTGAATATGCTAAATTGTGCTCAAAACTTTGTTGTTGTTGTCATGTGGGTCAAACATAAAAATGTCGTAAGAAATATATTAAAATATTTATTTTTTGTTTTCAAAATATTTTGTAAAACAAATGCAAAAATATGAGTACTAACCAATCAAAAACTTTACAGCTTAAAATTTTGCAAAATATTTTTTATTGTCCTTTTTTGGTAACAGAGTGTAGAAGGGTTAATATGTGCGGTCATAAGGTAATATAAGCTGATATTTGCTTATTTATACCTTTTTATTTTGTTATAGAATCCGCCCAAATTTTTTTAAATATAGTACTCATCTCTTGCTTCAAAACACTGTGAATATATATCGGATCTTTCCATTCCTTTCTGGTTTTCGGCGTTGGCTGAAGTAGTTAGCACGTTGACTTCAAAACCGGAGGTACTGGGTTCAATCCCTGTATCTAACAGACATTAAATAACAACATAGCAGTGGGTCATTTCGACCCACACGATCTATAAAGGCTAATTTTCTAAAACAAAGCATATTTATAAGAGCACCATTGCTTATTTTCAGCAATATCGGTTTAAAATTTACGAATTTTCTAGTTAACTGCTGGTAAATAGTTGAATTTTGCAAAATATAAACTTTAACCGCGATGGGGCACAGCATGGAATTGTCAGACTTATCTCAAATTTTTACCACAGCAGTTTTATACCAAATGTCACAACATCTCGCTTGGGCTTTTGTGAAAATCAAAAGCTTAATTTTCAATGCTACACTTTTGGGATGGGCACATGGGAAAAATATATCGATATATATCGTATCGATATTTTTGTACAGTATCGATATATATTTTTTAAAACATCGATATTTTTCTATGAAAATTTTTTTTCCAAAAATATATATACATATGTACATATGTATGTATTCACAAACATGTTACATAAATTTTGTATTACAAATTCAATACTTATTTATCAAACAAATCAATAAAAACAATAAAGGTATTCATTTCAGGTATTTCTCGTTGGAAAAATTTAATTTTCTTTTACAACACAGAAAAAAAATATAAAATTTTTTTTCAAATTTTTTCCCCTGTGTTTGTTGTAAAAAATAAAAATAATTAATAATGGAAACAATAAATTTAACAAAAACAAGGTGAAAGGAAATCCATATACATATGTACATGCATATGTACATGTAATTATACTCAAATCACATTTATTGCGTATAAATGCCAAAATAGCTATTCTAAAAAGAGGTATATTTTTGATCAAAACAGCTCGAAAAAAATTAATTTTCATACAAAAATTTTGTCTGACGTTTTATTTTTTGGCTTTCAAAAATTATATCACTCAGTGCTGTCAGAAGATTTTTAGAAAAGTACATATGCTAAAACTTTCGCTAAGAAATTAAGCATTTTAATTTAAAGTAGTATGACAATTTTTACTTCTATGTAAAATACGTCAAAATACAAAAAGAGTTGTATTGGAATTTTTTTTGGCTAACACAAGTAGCTGATAGAGCTGGGTCCAACTCGTTCATTTGTTAATTTTTTCTAGAAACTTATGTTGTATTTCCACACGATTTGTATGTCTTACTACACAAATTGCAAGAAACGGGTTCGTTGTTTTTTTTAAAGGCAAATCAAAAAATTAGCCCTGGTTCTACAACAAATATTACAGCACAAAAACTGCGTCCATGCAATGTTACATTGTCTTCTCAGGCTATAAGAAATGTCAAACACCATACAAAACTCAATATTTTACAGTGATTGTTGACGATAATAAGAGCATAGTCTTAGGCTTATACCATACAAACCAAATTCGACATTTCGTCGGTTAGTTATTGGTTTGCGACACAGTATATTCAAAATACATTATGTATGCAGCAAAACAATAACCAACAGACGACTTAGCTTAGTTAACAAATAAAAGTCACCTGGCCTAGCGGGGTCACCGTATATATGCGCCTTGGCTGTTAATGTGAATTTTTTTCTTCGCATCACATTGATGCCAATATCGTATATTTGAAAAACGGCAAAAATTTATAAAGCTCTTAAAAATATCGAAACCCGATACTCGTAAATAAGAATCGGTGTATCGATATATCGGTTTTTGAAATATCGGCGATATATATAGATGTTTTCTTCTCAAATATCGATATTTCGATATATCGATATTTTTTCCCCATCCCTGCTACACACTACTGTTCAGCTTAATTTTTTATTAAAATTAAGTGCTTTTTCTTACAAAAAAATATAAATATTCTAACTAATGATTCCGGAAGTAGAACCTAGACGATTTATGAAAAATCTGCGGGGAATATTTGTGGAAATCTCTAATATATGAAATCACAAAATTCAACTTAAACACCAGAAATAAATAAAAAATTTAAACAAAGTTCCTTCCAGTTTAACACATCTAAAGTTTTAATTTATGTTTCACTGTATCTGCAAAATAACTTTAATATTATATACCTATAAAAATTGTGCAACAAATTAATGGATTAAAGTCTTAAATAATTTTGGATAATGTTTTCTGGGTGTCTACTCTGTAATTCAAAACAAAAGAAAAGGCTTTCGAATTCACATGTTATTAAGATACAAATTCGAAAATATTTTTTTTTTCATTTTGAGATTCAGAGTAGACCTCCTGGATTCTTTTGTAGCATATTATCTATAGAAAATGACAGCTTATTCTAATAAAAACTTTTTAATAAACTGGCTTATTACAGGATGATGCTTTCAAGTCGGCTAAAATTCGTGAAATATACATGCGTTATTGTGGTCTAACTCATATATCAACGATGGCATTCGATAGTCTAGTAAATAGCTTACAAATATTGGATTTGTCGGGGAACAATTTAACACATTTACATCACAAACTCTTTAATAAGTTCGATGTGTTGAGGTATGTATACAATTAATGCTAACTTTACTAAAAAAATAACACTTTGCAAAGTATTGAACTTTTAAAAAATTTCAAAACAATCAGAGATACATTGTACAAATAATATTACTTACATATGTATATGTTCATATATGTGTTACCTTTTCTATTTACGTTGTCTTTCGCTTTTATTTATTTCATACTACAATACATATTAACATATTGAATTACATAAAATGTAATTGTGTATATTTACATGTGTATATAAAATATGTGTGAGATTTTAGGGTTTGCGAAATAGGGGTTTCCTTTCAATGAAACTTTTGGTAAATTGCAGGGAAATATGCAATATATTTCATTTCACATACATAAATATCGCTCATTTACATACTTCAATAGTGTCACAACTCAAAAAAAAATAGTTTTACAGAAAACGCATTTTAAGTTTTCAATTTGCATACAACTCAATGAAGGCATGAAAAAATATATTTTCTCAGCAGATGATAGTACGAGTTATTTATATGAAATTTTTACACAAGATAAAATACGGAATGCCGAATTATTCTGCACTATGACACTATTGAAGTAAATGAGATACATACATATCTATGTATTAGTGATGCACGGATATTCGTATTCGAATTGTCGAATATTCAGTAATTTTCAGGCTAATACGAATATTTATCCGAAGAAATTAAATAAATAAATGCATAAATCCTAAACGAAATTTAAAGAAATCAAGGTTGGCAAACCGTATCGTAAAAATACCGATACCGATTTAAATACCGCTATAATTATATACCGGTATCGATACCTATACCGAAATCCATTTCGGTTAGAAAATACTGGTATCAAGAATACCGTTTAGGTCTATACCGGTATGTACCGGTATACCGATTCCCACCAAAAATAAAATTTTAAAAATATATTTCAATCAACTTTCTTATATAAACACGTTTTTGTTAGCCTTTACAGATTCTTATGCAGCACTGTTTTTTTTAATCAACCGGAAAGTGCAATCATATCATAATCATCACTAGTGCGAAATATTAATAAACTTATGTCTTTAGGAACGAAAAACGTCTCTCTAGACATATAAATGTTTTAAATTGGTGAAAAGAGCACACAGCCTTTGTAAGCCACAGTTATGCATATGAAATCGCGAAAGTTAGTTATTGGCTATTCCACATACACAAGGTAATGCGGAGATTTAAAGGTTTGAAGAGTGCTTTTTTAATGTATGCACATTAGACTGGTCGCAAAAGATTTTTTCTTTAATTGATGCTGCCATAAATGCGGTCTTAATTTTTAGTTCGATCCGACGATGTCTTCTGGTGGTACCCCACGGGTACTTTAGGCCCACACGGGAATTTTTTTTTTAAATTTGAAATAATTCTGCAGTTATTAAACTAGCTGTCCGATTATTATGAAATTTTATATAGCACAGAGCACAGTCACAGAGCTCAAATCTGAAATTTGGAGTATATATCTTTAAAAGGGGCAGAGCCACTAAGCAAATAGGTAAACTTGGCTTGATGAAAAGTTATAATCGATGACAAGCTCATGCTTTTGATCACATAAAAAAGATTTTTGCAATTGGATTTTTTTTTTCTATCCAAAAGCTAAAAAAGGTCGGCTACATTTATGTGTTTTAACTTACAGTGTAGGAAGTATTCGAGAAAAAATTAAAAAAAATTGGCTTTTTACCAACCTTTGTTCACTGTTCTGCTAATGGGTCCCCAGGGGAGTCTATGTATTTAGACTACGGGTGTTGCAATCCCGGGGCCCCAGCTAAGGTAATGTGGTTTTTTCCGCTGGCGGACCTTTGGCCCATTACCCGTAAAACTTATTTTGTTACTACCCGATCTCTGAAATAACAGAGCAAAGGATGTGCACATATTTATAAAAGGAAAACAAATATTAAAGGCCCGTTGTTGCCAGCTAGGTGCAGCGTCACCTAGAACTGCCCCTGAGTTCAAAAGACGATAGAGGTGAAGCCCTTGTGGGGGAACTTCGAGGTCTCACCAGAGGCTACTTCTGGTGCCACGGGTGCCGGTTGCCCGACAGCTGAGCTGCTCAGAGATAAATGCATTGCGGTTGTCAAGATTTTGTGCTGAAATGGTTGTCGTACTACCTGGGGCGGTACTTCGAGGCCGCCCTGTTAGGTCAAGGTGCGTCTCACAATTATGTCCAGCCGTAGTAGGTACAAGATCTTGGTGGCGAGCTAGCGTTCTTCTCGCGAGGGTGGTTCCCGCTGCTCTGAAGTTTGAGTGCATGTAGCGGTCGTCAGTATCCTTTGCTAAAATGCCGAGTTCGTCCTACCCCACGGGGTTAAAGGGATGATTTTGGTATGTGTGGAGTAGGCAATGGATACTTGGCGACACAGGCATGCGTTCGTTACGGATGAGTGGTAGCTGTGCCGGCAATGGTTGAGGAATTCTCTTGGGGACCTCGCTATGGTGTATACACAACACTATAGCGTGGAAGCCGGAGAATTATCGTGGTGGCTGTGGTTGCTACCAAAAAATCGCTGGGAGAATAGTCTTCACAGAAAAAAAAAGATTTGTAAATACAAATAATTTATTTGTAAATACAAATAATTTATTTGTAAATACAATTAAAATATTATTTAAAAAGGCACCTACAACGATTTTTGTAAATACAAACACACATTTGTAACATAAGAAAACAAAACCAACTCAATTATTTCCAATTAAAATTATTGTGTTATTAACAATTGAGTTGTTAACAGAAAAATAAAATTTTTAATGAATTTGTTTTTCAAATTCTTATGTTTTGTTTCTTTGTTTGTATTTTATTATATTATTTTTAGAATTTTGGTTTTTGTTAAATTTTAAAGATGTTTGGATGAGTCGAACCCGCAATCTCTTGTTTAATAGACTGATGTACTTACCACTCAGCTAAAGAGCAAATCGTTATTAGATAAGCAAATAATGAATACACACAAAATGCGAGTTCTTCTGTTTCTTCTACATGTGCGTATTCCGTTATGATATAATTTAACAAATAATTTTGTTGAGTAATTTGATTGACTAGAAAAATTTTAATTTGTTGAATCAACAATGAATTTTTTGAGTTTTTGCGCCATGTATAACATAAAATTTGGTTAGTTCAGTTTATTGAAAAAAATTTCTGTGTTTGTCATATCAACAACTTAATTTTTTATATTAACTAAATATATATTTTAATTTTAATTAACTATTAACAATTTGTTTTGCTGGTTGCATTTTGATGATATTTTTTTCTGTGTTGGCTTCCCAGTGTTAAATCAATGCTAGTGATTGGCGTGACGCGGTCAGCCAGACACTATTCTAGGTGCTGTTGCCATTCAACAGAAGCTGCTATGGGAACGGACATAGCAGCAGAGTTTAGATAGCTCAAAGTACCTAAGCAAGGTACTTGAATGTAGTACAGGGATAACTATATACAAAAGATTGCAACCTATGGGCCTTTTCGGAGTGGACATAGGTTCATTCTAAAAAGGGTGCATGGGGGCGTTGGTCTGGCGTCTAACCCAGCACCAGGTGCTTTGGCACCCGTGAGGTAAGGCCAAAATGGCAGGTACTCACGGAAAGCTTTTGCACATCTGTTCTGCTAATGAAGAAGTCAAATGTTGTTAGATTTAGAAAATGGAACTTATTATGAATAAGGGAAAAAATTTTAACATTAAACATTAAACATAACATTTGCCAATAACTATTTTCGGCTGAAAAGTCTTTCTTAGGTAGAAAATGATGCAATCAATACACAGAAAGTAATAACAACGAGAATTTGCTTTTGAGTTCCCGGCAATTACAAAAAAATAACAAAAAATTTTAACTGAAATATTCGTTTCGTTTGAATTTGGCTAGTACGAATATATCTAAAAACGGCCGAATATTCGGGAATTCGAATACGAATATTCGCATTTTACTAAGTGCATACAATTCTACATATACTTTGTGTATATATATATTCACATACATACTAGTGATGCCAATTTAGCCATTTTACCGAAATAAAAAAATACGAAACCGTTACCGATACCGAAATTTAAAAAATAGTTGTACCGGTATCAATACCGATACCGTTATTTGTTTCGGTTTCCAACCTTGTCTTAAGTAGAACAAAAATAAGCAAATTAACTAACATGTGCATAATTAGTAAAGAATAAACGACAATGGTAAGTCTGTTGTAAATTAGAGATGGTAAGTTTGGGCTTTCATTACAAAACACGTTTCAGCAAATTGAAATACGAAGAATCAAAACTATTCACATATTCCATTTGCAAGAAAGTTTCGTATATAAGGCAGAAATCTACATCAACTGACACTACACACTGTGGACCAACACAGAAGAACGTTGATGGCGAAGGTTTAGTGGCCTTCGAAAACGGCTGGCTGTTCCGTTCAACTATGTGTTGTCAGAATATTTACAACTAACTTTGATGTTATTTGTTCATTAATAATTATCACATATAATTTGGCTTAAAAAGCGATACGAACTTTAGCCCGTTCAAATTATAAATATAGAAAAAAATTAAGTTCGAAAAAGAATAATTAAAATTAAAGAAAAAATCTTTTGCGACCAGTCTAATGTGCATACATTAAAAAAGCACTCTTCAAACCTTTAAATCTCCGCATTACCTTGTGTATGTGGAATAGCCAATAACTAACTTTCGCGATTTCATATGCATAACTGTGGCTTACAAAGGCTTTGTGCTCTTTTCACCAATTTAAAACATTTATATGTCTAGAGAGACGTTTTTCGTTCCTAAAGACATAAGTTTATTAATATTTCGCACTAGTGATGATTATGATATGATTGCACTTTCCGGTTGATTAAAAAAAAACCGTGCTGCATAAGAATCTGTAAAGGCTAACAAAAACGTGTTTATATAAGAAAGTTGATTGAAATATATTTTTAAAATTTTATTTTTGGTGGGAATCGGTATACCGGTACATACCGGTATAGACCTAAACGGTATTCCTGATACCGGTATTTTCTAACCGAAATGGATTTCGATATCGGTATCGATACCGGCATCTAATTATAGCGGTATTTGAATCGGTATCGGTATTTTTACGATACCGTTTGCCAACCTTGGTACAAATACATTAATTTTTTATAGAAATTTGTGCTTTGTATCATTTTTAAATATTATTTAATGACGATCATTAAAATTTTGGGTACTTTTTCTTAACTTTAAAGTACGTCAACAAGAGTGTGAAGTCCTTTTTCATAACAGTTTTTTAATATTTCATATTGCAGGCGTAAATAGAACCCCAATTCAATTTCTATAGATTTCACATATAATATTCATATTCGTATTCGCGAATATTGTTTCAAATATTCGTATTCGTATCCGCGAATATAAAAAATCGACATTCGTTACATCACTAATATGTATGTACTTGCATTTATACTAATTTTCTATCCAATTTTTTGCGAGAGTATTGGAAAAAAGTCATCTCATTAAAGGACCATATTAGGCCATGGTTAGTGTAAAATTATGTGCAGGAAAAGTGTTGTGCTATGTTGTGCTGCACAAAAATAGTCATATAAAAATGTTCCGAAAAACGCCGCATTTGAAAGTTATTGGGGGCAAAAAGTGTATAGTTTTTTTTTTGGGTGAAAAGTGCAATGCGTATGGCTGGTGTGGTGTGCACGCTATCAGTGAAATTTTTAAGCACATGTAATTTCTTATGACCAGTCTGCTAGAAACTGCCGGTGGAGCAAATAAAATAAAAACTTTCGGCACATTAGGTGGTATAATGTACATACATTATGCACCAAGATTGTATGTGACTGAAGATACTAAACTGCAAACATTCTCAGCATCAAAACGTGAAAACTGAATATCAGGACTTTATTTCCTTTAAAAAGTTAAGGCCTTATTTAGAAAAAATTAATTTAGGTTTACGAAACGTTTAATAAACAAATTTCCATAAAAAATTTGTTCTGTAAACCTTTTGTAAATCAAAAAAATTTTTTCTGAATACGGCAGTTAATGAATAAAATTTTAATTCAAAATTATTCAATTGATCATTCATTAATTGTGTCCAGTAGCTCGTTACAGGGCTAGAACCTGCGATACAGCCACTACGAGACTAGTACAGTGTCTACTAGCCAGCAGTAGGAAATTTTCGCTGGTAATGCGAAGTTTTTCGTATATTGCGAACATCAAAATAAACAACAGCACACAAACATTAAAGAATTTAAAATTTTTCCTCAGAACAAAGCAAAATTCCACTTATTTATTTCCGCTTTTTAGGAAATGAAAATATTCCAGAAACCTCAAAACCCTACTCCATATTTACCTATTTATGTATATAAGTATGTATACGATAAAATGCATTTGTTAATTTCTCATTGTCTTAAGTATTTATACTTTATCGATGGGCGCCAGCCAGCAACAAAAGTTATAAAAGTTGGGTATAGATTCGTAAAGCTTAAAGTGCAAACGTATGCGCATACATATGTTTAAATAGCTATACATTTGTATATACCCTCTAGTCAGCCTAGAACCAAATGTCTCTATGTCAACACTGTTTTCTCTATTGCACTAGATAAAATGTCGACAATTTTCCTTTTATGCGCGAGTAGAGATACGTTAGAGACAAAAGGTCTAGTGTATTTCTGGTGACATTGTCGACGAACGTGTCAACAGTTTGTTTTCTTTTTCTATTAGGCTATGCAGTCAATAGCATAATTGCACGCCTATCGTCGGCTAGCCGCTGCCACTTCTGATTGACTTTTTCAATTTAAAACAAGAACTACCTCGTCAATAGTGCTAAAGTCTACTGGTAGATTTTCAATGACAGCCCTATGTTTTATGTCAATCCGTGGTTACATTGGCTGAGGTACACCTGATCAGTAGTATTACTGTCAATGTCACTAGTAAATCAATAAAATTCACTATTCGCATTTCCTGCAGGGTATGTATGTACATAAACATAGATATGTATCTATGTATATGTAGGTATATTCTTATTCTTTAAGCGGATTGTTTTGATGAAATGTTCGCGAGACATGTTAATATTTGTAGAAAACAATCGGTATTTTACTTGGAATCATTGTGTAGGAAATACCATATTCTTCGTCTTTTTTTTTAAATTTTATTTTTGGTTTGTCAATATTGTTTTGTATGGTTTCCTTTAAGTGGTTCTAAAAGTGTATGACCTTATTTTTTTGTCTTGCAAATTGTATACGTAGGTACATAATTTGTTATTGAAATATGTAAATTTTACTTTCTTGTAAAATTAGACATAAGCTTGCTAATCGTATATGGGATAATAAACTTATAATAGTCTAAAGGGAGGCATATAGAATTCGGCCAACGTCATACGTCGCCTTTAATGAAGTTGGAAGTTGACACAATCAGTACTTTGTTGACGGAAACAGTTGAACAGCTTAAATAGGTTTGTTATGCATTTTAATTATTAATGCTCAAACAGAATAAGTCCGCAACTTCAGGATAAATCGCTGTCAAATTAACAAAGCCCATAATAAAATCTAAATTGTAACGTACATAAATTGTTATGTGCATATCTACACAAAAATACTTTTTAAACCATATATGTTTCACCAATGGCCGTGGACGATAAGATACTTAGAAGTGTACGACAAAAACATAAATATATATAAGATAATTGGATTCGAAGCCATCTTTAAGCTGCAAATAAATTAATTTTTAAGATTTTGTATTGTAGACTTGGAATTTATGAATATGTGGGAGAGTTTTGAAATAGAAATATAAACTTTGTAATCCTGTCTCGATATTTTTCACTTAAAAAAAAGGTAATGCAACAAAAATTGCAAGCCTGGACCGGTCTAAACAATTTGTTTTTCTAAAAATATATTGAAACTTAATCAGGCTTATCATAAATAAAATTTTACATCAGTCGCAAAGTAGCTCTGGGATGGGGCACATATCTCGCGTCATCGTAAATATTTCTTAAGTGCGGTCAGACTTGTGCTTGTTGCTTGGCCTTCGAGAGTTTTTCGCCTCACTCGCACTGATTTACTGATCTGCCACGGATTACAAATTTACTTTGTATAATATGTTTAATAAATAAATAAATAAAATTTCACATGGAAATTTCCGAACGTGTGAACAATTGGTTTCAAAAAACTTCATACAATTGTGAAATATTTTGACAATTTGTGAAGAAAATTATTAAGGTTTGTCTGTTGGAAAAAGTAAAAATATGTAAGTTTTTAATTTAATTTGATGATAATTGATGATACGATATTAAAATCTATTTGAACGAAAAATTTGATTCGGAAACTTTCACATCTGGAATTCATGATATTTTACTAAATAAGAAAAAAAAATTAACTTTGAAAAATAATGCCATAAAAAATCTTAAAAATTAGTTAATTAGTAAAAAAATATTTACAGTAAAAGTAAAAAATAAACATAAGAAAATAATGCTGTAACAGATCTTAAACTTCATTGTATCAATCTCCAGAAAAACAAATTATTCTTTTTCTCTTTAGTTTGTGATGTCTGAAAAGTCTGGTGACTTTAGTGTCAACCAACCATTCTTTCGTTGGCTACACGAATAACACTTTAATAGTTCAAAAATATGACAAACTGATGACCTTGTGGATACACTTACCTAATTCGAGTACGCTGGATTCAGTGGTGCTAATTAATCTTTTTTTAAGTTTGCTTTTTTTTAAAAAATAATTGTAAAACAAAACTAGTCCTAAATTTTTGGAAACAAAATTAAAAAATCGACCAAATTAAAAAAAAAATCCATTTGTAATTTGTAATTAATTAAATCTTCATCAATACATGTTTTTTTTTCAATTGATATGTATCGATATAAAGGTTAATAATTGATATGTATCGATATAAAGGTTAATAAATGGTAAAAACTGGAAAAAATTTCGATTTCAAGTACTTTTAATCAAGTTTTCAATCTTAATTATTTTTAAACGAGAGCTAACCTAAAAAACGGTTAGCACTACAGAATTCAGCGTGCTTAAATTAAGTTTATCAACCAGGTCCCCGGCTTGTTACAAAAAAAGTTTCCGATTCGAGCACAATTCTGCACGAGAATACTTTATTTTAATTGAGGTTGAATGTGATGTGTGATGTTTGATGTGCATATGTGCCCTTAATTATGAAAGTGGTCTAAGTCATATACATACATATTTATTGTATCGAAATATTGATTAGAATAAATTTCAATAAACTAAAAAATATTTTGGTGCTATGCAACATTTTAATTTACGCCCTTATTATGAGCAACTTTCGATCTTCGACTGTAGTCGCAAGTACTGATTGAATGAATTTTCAATTGGTATTATGACGAGCATACGACAAAGAACGAGGTTATTGTGAATAAAATCGAAAAAAATAGCTTAAAATATTTAAAAATAAACATTTTTTAACAATTTGATTTTGTAACAAATTTTCATATTAAAACAAATTCTGTTCGATAGATAATTCGTTGCTTAGCGAAATTTTCGATGCTCATAATATGAATTTAACTCATAATCAGGGAAACCACAAATATGCAATTGCATGTTTTTTCTTGTCTGATATAACAATGCGGAATTAAGATATTTATCCGTTTCAGAACTTTTTATGAATTCTGGCATCGATTTGTTAGTGCATATTTTTGCATATTTTACCCTTTAAAGAATTTTTTTGCATACTTCAATCTAACACGCATATTTTGAGCATTTTACGATCTTTTTAGAGCATATTTGGCGTTTTTAGGGCATATTTTGGTACTTTAAAAAAATTTTATTTTAATATTTAAAAAAAATTTTTAGTAATAATTTTTTTTCCGTCAAAATTTAATTTTGTAGTGAAAGAAACAGTAATATGGGGAAGCAAATATTTTGCTATCATTATGAAGTTAGACTTTAAAAAAGGCCATTGTGTATGTTCTGGCTTCCGAATCGATTTCACATGTTTTCTTGTGAGTTCTGATGTTAAAACACATGCTACACGTGTTTAAGTTGAAATTTAGACTATACTAACTATTAGTATGTGTTCTAACATCCAAATTTAGAAGAAGAAAAAATTTAAAATGAACGATTTACAATTTTTTAATTTTCATTCACTTGTAAACAGCCTTGTGAAAGAAAAACAAAGCAAGAAAATAAAAAAATTTTAATTCATCCATATCAAATTTTTTCTGCTAAATTTTAATACTGGTACAAATACTATTGATTTTTATATTCAAAATTTCAACTTAAACAGGTGTAACATGTGTTTTAACATCCTCACTGGACTTTAATTTCAATAAAAACTTGGTTTGGTAATTGTGACGGACGCTGCCCCAATTACATCAGTTGAGGTTGAAAGAGAACATTTTCAATGTACCTATAAAAGTTTATTTATATGTGACCGTCGTCGATTTTTATTTAAAAAGATAAGTGAATAGTTTTTGTTTATTGCAATAATAATAATAAATAAAAAGTTTATCTTATTCTTCAAAATACAGTTCCAAAGTTTTAAATCTGATATCGTAAAGGCTTTTGAAGTAAAAGTTAAATTTTTGTTCTTAAGTCCTAATTAACACTATGCAAGTCTTATTGCTAAGCTGATTAGTTTGCTAGGAGAGAGAGACGGGTGGAATAGAAACGGTTCATATTTCTGGTTTCCCTGCTCATAATAAAGCTTTTAGAGTTCTACTAGACTCGATTAATATAAAATTATAAAAAAACACGACACGCGCCCATCTCTAGTATACACTACAGAGCATGACTGAAAATTTTGTTTAAATTTTTGTTTTGCGTATAGTGTGCCCGTTAATTTCATCAGTCAACAATCAACCACACAAAATTTTCCGCTTGTATGGCACTTTTATTCCATTGGTCCTTTTTTACCCGACTGCCATGAAGGGTTATATTTTTCGCGCGTTTCTTGTATATATGTTTGTAAATTTCTTTATTGCCTTTTATCTCCAAAACGGCTGCATGAATTTCGAAAATTTAGGTATCGTTATATTCGTCTTAAGCACCCAAGTGTTCTTAGACAAGTGTGCAAAAACAAAATGGCGGACTTTCGTGCGAAATAGTAACACGTCAAAATTTTTTTTACCAAAACTATCGAGTGGGGCATCGAAAAAAAGAAAATTAAAAGGTGATTAAAAAAATGTATATAAGTTATGTTTAAATTTAATTAGAACTACAGACTAATTTGAAAATTTCTTGATAACTGGCTGGGACCTCGCATAAAAATATGTTAATGAATAAATTTAAGAAACCTATCGAGTAGGGTATCAAAATAAGAGTTGAATAAATGAATGAATGAATTAAGTCTAGCGGGAAGCACAGGACACTGCAACCAAAGTAGATCTATTATATCCCCTGCCATGTGCTAGAGCACCTCATCTAGACCTACTCTCCTGATGAATCTCAGGATTGCCAGTGGGTCCAGAGTTGGCAGTTCTCAATCCTCCAATTGTTGCTTGCCCAATTGGCTATATCTTCTGTGACATAACGCTTCACAGTCCTTCAGAATATGCTCTGGAGTTTCATCTTCGTAATTACAGAATCTACACAGGCTGTTACTCTCAATGCCAAGTCTTTTGAAGTGTTTTCTCAGTCTACAATGGCCTGGAGGAAGCCTGTGAGCATTTTGTCCAATCTGAGTTCACAAAATGGTTCTGGTCTGACCATGAGTGTACTAGCTCCCCTTCTGGTCATTTTGTCTGCATTTTCATTTTCTATCGCCACGGCGTGTCCAGGAACCCAACAAAGTGTGACATTATTCATGCTGCTTAGCTTATTTAGCTTAATGCGACATTCCCACCTAACTTAGAGGTAAACTCTTATGAGCTGAGTTCTTTGATAGCAGCCTGACTATCCGGACAAATGAGTATTTCTTTTCTTCGGTAGCCTCTATCAATATTGAATTGTGCGCATCTTTCAATGGCATAAACTTCCGATTGAAAAATGGTGGGAGATTTTCCCAACGACTCATGGTAGTTAGTACTTGGTCCTACAACTCAAACACCGGCGTTCTGGAACCATCAGTGTACCACCTGATGGTGCCATTTTCAAAGAAATACCTGGGTTATATTCCCCCTTCCCTTCTATTGAGTAGAACAGTTTCAAACCTCTTATCGAAGTCATACACTTTATTCATCACGTCAGAGGTTTGCGAAAGTAGGGGAAATCGTCTTGCCAGCAATGATTGCTCCCATTGGCTAATTCGACCGTCCCTGCCTGTGTTTTCCCCGCGAGGCTTATTACTTTTTGCCTCGCAGCAGCCTTTATCACAATCGTACGAAGTGTGAGGTCAATGAGGACTTCGATTACCGCCGTAGGATACGACCTCATAGCCCCTGTTATACAAAAGCATGCTAGCCTCTGTAATTTCTCTAACCGATTTCTGGTTGACCCTGTCCGACCAGGCAACAGCACCATAAGTGATGATAGGTCTCACTATCATGGCGTATATCCATCTCAAGATTTTGGGTGTGCACCCCCATGTTCTTCCTGCAACAGATCTGCAAACCATTAGTGCTTTTGTTACCCTAAATGCTGTTTCCATAACAGCTTTGAGTCTAATACCACTCCCAGATACTTGACCTACGATGAGCTTTTTATTTGCACGTTGCCCACCTGATTGTTTTTCCAACGTGTTTTTTGTTGTGAAAGGAACAATGGTAGTCTTTGCAGGGTTAATATTCAATTCTACAGATATGCACCATTCCTTCACTCTCCTTAACCCGTTCTGTATTATATCACACAACGTCTCCTCAAATTTTCCTCGTGCAATGATAACAATGTCATCGGCATATGCTTGACATACTATACTCTAGTTGTCAATAATTTTCTCCATCAGTTTAAGTACGAAGGAGGTTAAACTTATGGGTCGGAATGACTTTGGAAGTATAATATATCTCCTACCTATCTTAGGTATGAAAATAAGAGTTACCGGGACATAAAAAGTTTAAAATAACAAATAAATTTAAAAAATCAAAAAAATCCGAGTATCTAAAGGCAACTGAAAAGAAGAAAAAAACAAGTCAAGTCATGCGGAGCATAATGACGTTTACAGTCGGGAGCCACTATTAAGAAGATTTAAAGATTCGATTTTCAATGTAACTATGTTCCGCACTACTGGACTTGTTTTTTTCTTTTCAGTTGTTTTTTGATTTTTAAAACTTATTTGTTATAAAATTTTTTCTTATTTACAGCTAATGCAATTAACAATAAATCGCCAGCAATATTCCTATTTTTTATGTGAGTGATACTTGGTTCAGTTAAAACTATCATTCGAGGTAAAATAATATTTGGATGTGACTTAAGTTCGATAGTGTGTATTCCGTCTTAGCGGAACCTCTTAAGAATCGAAAAAACGAACGATGCTTAGAAGTGTTAAATAGATGCATATTAGAAGGCTGCGTAAACAGTATTGAAATGAAAATACGTCTTGTTTTTTAAATTTATTGCCGTAGCATGTATTATAATAAAGTAATAATAAATTATGTGGTTTAATAAGTGAAGCACGATGCATGTACTGATGTACGTGTATATGAGTGTATACCAGCGATGTCGCGAAGTGCTCTTGTTCGTAACAAAGACTCAAAAGAAGTAGTGGTGGTGCTGTACCGAAACTCCACTCGTAGACCCAATTGGGTCCGTTGTGACTTCCTCCCCATTTGTAGCCAGAAGTGACCGTCATTGAGCCACCGAATTCCCATAATAAAGCCCCTGAAGCCCTGTTGAAAGCCAACTAATTTACTCTCAGCAACTTTGAAACTCATTTCAATTTTATATTAACATTTTGCTATTATTATTTTAAATAGCGACTTAGCTGGGTAGTAGCGAATTGACTATACAATGTGTGAATATACATAGTTCGAACCCCAGCAACATTTTTTGTAAATTTACTGACTAGGACATGGCAATGTAAAAAGTCAGTTGATTACATTGAAAAGTAATCCAAGTATCAGTCAGCACTAGTTGCGAAATAGTTAGCTTAAAGTTAACTTAGTTTCCGACAGGGTCTTTATTATAGGTCATACATATCGCATAACTCAAAATGATCAAAGAGGTTTTGCTTTTTTAAGAATCATTTACCTGAACAAAAATCTAACGACTGCAATAAATTCTTTTGCAAGAAAGTGTTCTTGAAGAATATATTATACTGTAATGCTTGTTTTTATGTTACAAATGACGCAAGTAATTTGTACAGTATCAACAGTTGTTTGCAACTACTCAGAACCTGAAATTTTTTGAGTCATGACTGTTTATGATTTAGCGTGCGATATGTTTTATCCAGGGCACATTACTATTTTTTCGATTTCTCTGAATAAAAAAAAAACCAA
The DNA here is from genome assembly GCA_905220375.1 of Tachina fera. Taxonomy (NCBI): domain Eukaryota; kingdom Metazoa; phylum Arthropoda; class Insecta; order Diptera; family Tachinidae; genus Tachina; species Tachina fera. The sequence continues at coordinate 68,645,423 of LR999963.1, forward strand.
AAAAATAATGAATGATATACTACATATTGTACATAATACAAATAAGATAAATATATAAAGCAAAATTTCTATTCTTATATTTCCAGAGTAATAAGTATGCGTGATAATAAGATTAAAATTGAGCAACCCACTGAAACATTTAATGCCATGCAATATACCCTGCTCAAGTTGGACTTAAGTGGCGATCACAATGATCCAACTAATTTACAAACTTTACGCAAGTAAGTGTAGTATTTGACTGTTTTTAAACCAAAAAAAGTATTTTTATTCATTTGTGAAAAGTATGACCAGAATGAGGAATATGCGCTCTTTATCCATGTCACGTATGAGTTCAACTTCTATAGGACCGGATGATTTTAAAGATTTTGGTGTTGAATTGGAAGATTTACAAATAACTCGTGCTCAATTATCAAATATACAATCGCATGCTTTTAAACATGTGAGAGGTTTGAAGCGTTTAGATTTTAGTGAGAATTCAATATCCAGTATTGAGAATGATGCATTTGATGAGGTTTGTATTAAAATTGTGTTTTATTTAAAAATTCACTTCTACAAATTAAAAAAATATCTAATTTGCATACATTTTTAGATCGGACATTCATTAATTTCGTTGAAAATTGCTCATGGGTTTTCGGGTACTGCATTGCCTGCGGAACCCTTGCGTCATTTAACCTCTTTGCAAGAACTGGACATGAGTAATAATAAAATCCAAAGTATGAGCGACACTAGTTTTCATTTTTTGAAAAATTTAAGATTACTGGAACTACATGACAATCGTATTGAACAAGTTATGAAGGGAACATTCCAGGTATTGTTGTTAATGATTAAAATTATTAATATGAGATATATGAACTCCATAAACTTAAGTGCTAAAACCATTGGTAACTAACTAATAGAAAGTAGTTTAGGAATTTTTTTTTCAAAAATCAAATGTGCAGAAATAATTTTGTATTTTTATTCAAAATCAGTTCAAAATTGGAAAAAGAAAACTAAATAGCAAAAAATAATGAACCTTATATTTTAATTAAAAAAAAACCAAAATAAAATTAAGACCTCCTCCACATTTACTTTAAATCGGAGTTGTTCCGTGTTTGAGCGAACCTTTCGGTTTCATATATAAAGCAAACTTTGATTTTTTTTCATTTTACAGGGTGATATACATTCCAAATTAGAAGAGATTTCCTTGCGTTTTAATCACTTAACGCAAGTTTCCCAGCATACATTTTTTGATCTAGAGGTAAGTTTAGAAGCACATTGGTTGATTTTGAAAGAGGTTTGTTCATGTTTTTTCTACTTTGCAGGCTTTGCGAAAACTTCATTTGGATGATAACAAAATTGAACGCATTGAACGTCGCGCTTTTATGAATTTGGATGAGTTGGAGCATCTAAGTTTACGTGGCAATAAACTCAATAATTTAGCTGAAGAATCGTTTCAGGTAAGACTTAAACAAATGTAAAATTTGGCCACCTTTAGACGGTTTAAATAAAATTTTTCGGGCAACTTAAATTTTGTGGCTTTAAACAATAAACAATTTTGCTTGAAATCAATTTTAAAACAATTGTTATTCAAGTCATTTATTTCATTTCAAGACTAAAATTATGCTTGCTTTTTTATATTGTTTATATGTATTTAATATTTAAGTGTTCTTTTTAAAAGTCAGTAGTGTGAGATTGGCGTAAAAATGATTCTCGAAATCTATCGGAATCCATTATATTTTTTCAAAACGATGGTTTTGATATCGTTTTGAAAACAAAAATTTTCCATCACGAAATGAAGTGTATGAAAAATTATTGAAAAAAAAAGATTGAAAATTAATTTTAACTATGGCAAACACCGCAAATTTTTTATAATTTTCAAATTGATTTTGTGGCTAAATCATGTTTCATGACTTACCTGATTATTTTCTTACTGTTAATTATTATACAGATTGTAGGAAAAGCATAACAAATTAGTTAGAATAATTAAAATTTATTCAATGATTACTTAATGTAAATGCATATGCTAAAAATATGTGTACTAATACTTAATGATATTCAAATAATAATAATCATGGATTTGTAGGAATAAAATAAAGGAATAAATAAATGTGATTTTGCTTAAATAATTAATAAATTTTAATAATAAATTTTATAAAAAATAACCTAAATGCATTTGTTTAGAAACAATTAGCACATATGGAAAAATAAAATTGAATGTATTCGTTCGCCTTTTATATTTTTAGCGTAAATTTTTAAATTAGTTTATGTTATGAACAAACATTGCATGTAATTCATATTCTCGGTTACTGGAAAAATTTTCATTACATATGAAACATAAACGTGATTCTTCCGGCACCATATACTCGGAATTATCTAAAGGTTCGGACTTTATATTTTGCTTTAAAGAATTGCTTGCATATTCTGCATACTCTAAGCGAGCGCTGCTATTTGTGTGAGTGTTATTAATTAACATTGGTTCCGTCTTAATGGCAGCCGTCAATAGCTCAGGAACTATTAAGTTTTCATCATCATCATCGTTCAAGTCTGGTATGCGTACCAGTGAACTTTGAGTTAAATTACAGTCGTTTGTTTCATAATTGTTTGGAAAATCATGATGCTTTGGTTTTATGCCACATGAAGTATCATTTTTCATAACCACCCTATAACCTGGAGTGGGATATTTTACTTGACCGCCGCTTGTTGACGGCTGCGGTCTTTCATAGTCATCTTGTATGTTATAGTTATCGAATGCAGCAGATGGATAAACTGGTTCTTTAAACCGATTAGGAGGTTTGTGTTTGCGCATATGGGAATTGCTGGATCGAAAATTGTCAAATACTTTATGGCAAATTTTGCAAGTTATAGTACCATCATCATTTTTTGTGCAAGACTATGAAATATATGTACATATTTTAAAAGTGATTTCTATTTAATATTATCTTGAAATATACACAGGTGTTACTTACTTTGGGAGGGGGTTTCTTATAAGCAGGTTTTTTAGGCGTACCAGCGTTAATTTGTGTCGGAACTGAACTTTTTGGCTTCATATTTGTTTCTGCAAAAAACACCGGGTTCATGTACGGAAAACTATTTGTCATAAATTCAGTTTTGATACTACGATAACTAACACCATGAGCTTCTGTTACATGCTGCCTTAACATTTTGGGAGAGTGAGGAAATTCTTTTCCACATACAAAGCAATAGAATTCGCATTCACCTTCAGACCAGTGCTGGAGAATGGCTTTATTATCTGTATATATACGCCAACAATTAAGACAACGTATACATCTATTATCATTTAGGGTAATAAGACGTCCTCGTCTTAAGTTTTTAGGTAATAAGTGTTTTTGAAAAACTTTATTCATGCTCAATTTTAAATGTGTCAGCTGATGTTGTGCTAATATCTTGGGATCGGAAAATTTCTGTTTGCAATATTTACAAGTTACAAAATTACCACTTTTTATTACCGCATCATTATTGGCGCTGAAGTCTTGGTTATCGTTGTTTGATGTGGAAACTTTAATACGTTTAATTGTAAAACCATTTGATTCCAATTTGTTTTGTATATTCTTAACAACAGTTTCGTTAACGTTATCACTGTTATTTGTTTTGACTGCATTATTATCTTGATTTTGATTTTGATTTTCCCTTATTGTGGTTGCTAGAAATTTTCCTAATGGTATATTATTAATCTCAATGTTATAAGACGATTTGATGGTGTCTTTTGTTGCTTTCGTAGAGTTCTAAAATTAAAAATGTTTCGTTTTAGGTTTTAACAGTTCATTCACAATTTGCGATAAGAATGATTTTTTTGTGAGCACTTGATATGAGAAAGTTATTCAGTTTCAAATTAAAATTAAGTTTAAAATCTTGTTTGGTTTAATATTAAAATATTGAAGAACTGCATATTAATTAGTTGTGTTCATTTACTTTCCTAGCAGAAAATTGCAACAAGAGAGTAAGACAAAATTTACTTGCAAATCATGCTATTTTAATCAATAAACTTTGCAAATATTTCGATTTCTTTATATCCGCTTGCAGATTAATACGATTATATTCCTATTTATCAATTCGAGGTTTCTACCAGTAACTAGTGGTGTACCGCAGGGCTATGTTAATGTCCCCTTACTATTTATTATCTTTGTATATGAATGATTTCTTTGTTTTACTTAACGGTTTTGAATGTACATCCTTCGTTTTTGCCGACGATATACAACTATTATTTAAGGGTCACACACAGTTTATAGATGTTTTCGAATATGATATTAATTCTTTAATGTGCAATGTTTTGCGTTGTTTGAATAACAGCAAACTTAGTATTAATTCTTCCAAGACCAAAAAGATGATTTTTAAACCACCTACTACTGTGAATATTGTGTCTATTATGACTGATGACCAACCTATTGATTTTTTTGATCGAATTAAATGTCTTGGTGTTTTACTGTAGATTAATCTTGTTTTGGACTAATTTCTAAAAAAAAATTTCACTTGAAGAACATTTTATCCAATGAATTTATTTTTACATATTAGAAAAAAAAAATATCTCACTTCTTATTGATGTCTAACCTATTGTATTGTATTGAGATTTATTCTGGTTGTAGCGCTAAAAATTTAAATAGGTGTGCCCTACTTTTTAACAGAATAATACGCTTTATATATCAACTAAGAATTAACGACCCTGTTTCAATATATCCCAGAAAAAGAAAGTGGAGAAAAAGAAGTAGAAAAAGCACTACATCTACTGAATCAAACAAACCACTTAAATTTAGGTAAAAAACCAATGAATTTTACATTAAACTGTCATTGGAAGGACCCACTGTTCCTTTTGAAATTTTTTAACTTAATAAAAATCATGTTTTTGGTGCTATTTTAAGACTTAAACTTGGGTGTGAAAATAATTGTTTTATTGAAAATAGTGTTTTTTATTCAGTGTATATGTTTGAAATCAAAAAAGAATAGTAATTTTTTCCGTTTATTTTTAATTTGCCTTAAATGCAAAAAAGCACAATGTAATGAATTTGTTGAAAAAAGTAGTGATTTAAAATTACATTTGACATCTAACCGAATTAGAAAAAAATTCAAGGACATATAAAAAAAAAGATTCAATGAATACATAAGAATACATAAAAAAAATTATCATACATTTCAGTCATTAGTTTAAATAAGTCTATGGCAAAAGGAAAAAGTGCTTAAGTCGAGATAGGCTGATTTTGAGTTAATCGTACCTCCGTAATCTGCATATTTGAAAGTACCCCTGGTCAAAATCTCAATTAATTTGTGTGGGTTTTCAGGAAGTTACAGTTCTATGACTTGTGACTTATGTTTATAAGACTTCAAATTTCATTGCAATAATAGCTTAATTTAGGTTATAATACTTTGATACATATATTTCAACTTAAATTTATTAGTGTGTAGAACGTTTTTGTTAAAAAAAAATAAAGGTTAAGGAGAATTTCCAAATTTAACTGTAAAAGAAATAAATTTCTGAAAATCGACCTGAACGCTTAAAAACGCTTTCCTGCAAAACAGTAAAATATGACTTAAGCACTTTTTTTTCACTGCCACAAAGTTTATATTTATTTTGGGAAATTTTTTGAAAGATACTGTGCAGGCGAACATGAATGCATATGTATGTGTGCATCTAGTCATACATACAAATTTATGTATGTGAGAACATTAACCAATGAAACTACATGCATATCTAGCATTTGCTGCAAGATAGTCATAGCGCAAAATAACTTGTTTTACAAAAACCGAGTTTAAAGTTTTTAATTTAGCTAAAAATTTAAAAATTCAATGTGAGTATTAGGATATTTGTATGCAATTTCTACACATTAAAAAAATAAAAAAATTGGAATTTTTCGCGTTGTGACTTTCTTGCGGCAAAGGCTCGCTATGTACTACCCGATACATACCTTCACCACATCTAGTATATGGAAATATTTATGTTCTGGTTGCACAGCTTTTGTAATATTCATCCATTTATTCTGTTGTCTCATAACTTGTTGTATGTCTTGGTACGTTGTGCTGACGTTGCCAATGCATTTTGGGCAAATATGCTGCGGTAGCGGATCATTTTTATACAACTTATCAATAGAAATGTTAAAAGTAAATAAAAATAAAACCAATAGCACATGTGTATAAACGACTTACCACTAATGGGTAGACAGTTAAAATTTTTGTTAATAAATCCTCACTCCTGGAGGAAATGGGTTTGCTGGTGAAAATGTCAATATTTTCTTTATTATCACTGCCACACAGACGACAGATTTTTATATCTCGAAAATTTTCAATATATGGACTTACAACTTCCATTTTTCTTTGCTAAATTAGCTTTTGTACAACTTATTATTAGATTATTTTGTATAATTATTAGATTAATTATAATTTTTTTCGTATGCGGCGTTTTTTTCTTGTTTATATGGCGAAAAATTTCATTTGTTGGTGTACAGACAGAACAGATGTTTGTTCTCAAGCTTCCATGCTGGCTCGTAGAGTCTTAGCGCCGTTACTATAAGAAGTGTAGTACTTAGAGGTAGAAATAAAACTGTTAAGTTTTAAATTAGTGAATTTTTGTAATTAATATTTAAATTAATTAAATTAATAATACATTTGTATATTTTTTTAATTTTCTGACTGTGCACACCATTAGCACTAATTTATTTTATTTATTTATTTATTTATTTATAAATAAAATAAATAAATAACAAATTTTATATTTTTGGCATGTATTTTAAAAAATTGCACGTTTTACATGACAATGTTTTAAAAAATATTTTTTATCGTTAGTTAATTTACACACAAAAAAGTAATATAAAGCATTTTATAATAGGTTTGTTCATTTACTAAAATTTTTTACGAATTTGTAACAATTGTTACTGCAAAGTGTTCATTAACTCAAAAAGTTTTCCAAAGAAAGAGCAAAATTGAGAAAGAAAAATATTCTTACAAATTATTACTACATATGTAGTAAAATTTTTACTTTCAAGAATTATCCAACCACCTGTGGTGTGTTTTGTTTCAAATTATTTCAAAAATATCTGAAAAAGGAAAAGTGAAAAATATGCATTTCTTTGTAAAGAAAAACATGTATGTATACGTATGTAAAATGAAAGCATATTATCTTAATTTATTGTTTTTCATTCATTCATTCATAAGCCACATAAGTTCAATTTTAACGGCAAATAATTTTGTTTGTGTCTCATCAAGGCGAATTCAGTATCAGGTGACCTTATCAGCCCGGCTGATTGTCAGCTGTTGATACAAAATTGAGCAATTTGAACCAAAATGTCAAAATTTGCTCAGAAATCTTTTGACAGATTGGTTATCTAGCATAGCAAACTACATGTTGTTTTTTGTGTTGTAAAATTGTTGTACTGATAAGCACAGAATATTAACCAGAATCCTCACTTCTGAGTTAAGCGAAATCGTCGTATCAGCTGATGTATAAATATTTGAAGGGAGAGAAAAAATAGGCTTTTTGCATGTATAAAAAGCAATAGCCATACATAGCATTTGTGACCATATGATTGTGAAAAAGTGCAAAATTAAATTTTCCAAAAGTGAATTATTTTAGACTTATTTTGAATAAAATATAAATATTTGCATAAAAGAGCAGTGATTTTTGTGTTTAATTTATTTAATTAAAGGCCGGTAGTGTTCTTCAACTAGTGAATGTAAATTGCGACCTAAATAATGTGAAAATGTTAAAATATTTGCAAAAGCAATTCCATAAGTTTTCATTGTCACAAAATAAATTTAATTTAAATATACTTTTTAGGCTTAATGCGCTTTAAATGCAATAAATGTTGATATAATCGGTAATAAACATATTCGTATTACGTGTTCTCAATGATATCTTCCAATGCATCGCTCTGGAATTGGTTGTTTTCATAAAAAACACGAATTGTTAGTACATGGACTGCGAAAAGTGAATATGACTATTTTAATGTGCCTTTGGAGGATGTTAATCGCGAATTATGTACATACGTCGCGGCATTGTCCAATGGCAAAAACGCGGTCTGATCCAAAATGCCAATTGGCTGGCTGAAATGGAACCATGTGCAATATACATAGACATCGATGCAAAAAGTGAAAAATTTCAACGAGGCAACATTACAAGGCATAAACAAAGTGGTATGTGACAATTATTTTTTGACCAAATGTTATTTTGATGTACGGGAATACGACCGGGCGGCGTGGCGGCGGATGTGGTCGTTTTATGGGCATTACATGCTTTGAAAGAGCCCTAAAACTAAATCCCAAATACCTGGCGGCTTGGACTTTAATGTGCAATGAAAGCTGGAAAACACGAATGCTGCTATACAAAGGAATAGAAAAGCTGTAGGTAAGTTTTAAATGTTGATTCAATCCATATTAGCTACACATAATTTGTTTATACATGCCTGAATTATTCTCATTTTAGGAGAGACCTATGAAAAACATTATGTATTGCAGCGTTGAAAGAGCAGCGGCTCATAACCAGAGTTTATATCATGGCTTCATGTACCCTCGTGAGTTATTATGAAGGCAAAGAAGAATATCATCGGGCATCGCATTATGTATCCAAGTGTTTAGAGTCGGATGAAGTAAGTGAAATCACAATAATTTTGAAAATAAAATACTATAATTAAAACTTTCTGTTCTAGCGTAAATAAGAAGCCAAATCTTTACTTAAAACTAAAAATAAACGTAAAGTATTAACAACGCTAGGAAGAAATGCTGCTAACACACAACTTATCCAACAATGAAAATAAATCGAGAATAATGTGAATAATATATGTACTAATGAATTTAAATATCGACACATAAGCTTAAGATTCCCGTTGCATAAAAACTTAGATACAAAAAATAGTAAGAAGGTATGCTTAACCAAATTTATAAAAACAAAAAATGTTTAAAAAACAGATTTTCATACGAATTTTTTTAATAAAACCTTAATAAAACAAAGAGACAGATGAAAATTTAAGTAACCAATCTAAGTGCAGTTTTACCATAAAAGAAAGCGACTTGTCTTAACAAATTTATTAAACTCACCCCAATTTTGAAATTGTTTTTTATTTTTATTTATTTTTTTATATGTATAAATAAACTTATATTTGTAAATCATCTTAAAGTGTTATAAAAGGAACTCTCCATATGTTTACAAAAGCAAATTACAAAATTTGTTAACTAAAAAACAAAATTAGAATATTTTCTAATACAATTAATTAACATCTTTTAAATAAGTTTGATTTTTAATAATTACAATTAAACATTTAATACCTGATTTACATTAAGCATTTTTTCATGAAATTTCATGAATTTTGTTGCACGCAACTTTTTCTATTTTCTAATTACAGCGATATAAAAGAGAACGTTATATAAAAAAGGACGTAGAATGAATCTCTGATGCATTTTTGGCAAATCTTTTGATATAAGTTTCTCTTCTAAGCCTCCTATCGAAAAATAAAAAATTTTCATGCAACTAATTGCATGAAAAAAATGCTTAATGTAAATCAGGTATTATTCAAAGAAATATATATTCATTTACTTATGCCATCAAAGTCTAAAGTTGTTTTCTTTGCGAACATTCTTCCTTCTTAAATGAATTTCTTAACCTTCCAGTTTAGATTTTTAGGGATCGAACAGTTTTGGCATAGCTATTTCTTTCAGATTCTTCTTGGGTTTCTTGTTGACGTTCACATATATAAATAAAAGTAAAATAAAAAAATATTGTATTATTAAAATTGTATACTTAGTTATAAAACAAAAATTCTTCAATATTCTCTTGAAAAATATTCTGTAGCTGTAGGACTTTTCATTTATTGAAAAGTTATTCCTTTTTCGTATGAAGTACATGTACAATAGGACACAGAACGACTTATTTACTTGTGGTACTGTACATTGGATATAACAATCATCGTTCTTTCCAATGTACAAAATTCCACCCTTTCAATTCACTTTATATGTATGTACACATTTGTCATTCACATTTTGATTCCAATTGATCCGACTACTTTTTTTAAGCGATTTGTTAACAAACGTATTTGTACATTAGACAAGAACATCTATGTTCCTTCCAATGTACAAAATACCACAAAAACAATTCACTTTGCGTGGGCACACATTACTCATTTTTGTTAAGAACTTTTAAAAAACCGAAAAGGAACAGAAAACTTGGAATCCAATAGATCCGAACACTACATTTTTATACGACTGTTACCCTGTAGCATTGTACATTGGACAAGAACATCATTGTCCATTCCAATGTATAAGATTCCACACAGACACTTCACTTTATTTGTACACAATAGTCTTATTTGCGTGAATTATTTGTAAAAAGAACACAAAACGAGAAAATCTGGGATCCAATTCATCCGAACTCTTTTTTTCGTCACCACTTAGTAACCTATGTTATAGCACATTGGACAGGAACGTCATTGTCCCTTCCAATGGACAATAACTCTATTGTTCTTCCCAATGTACAAAATTCCAAACACAATTTTCACTCTTTTTGCACTTAGTAATCGCATAAATTACTTACCTATTTGGCTGCTTCGGGAACAAATGTAGTTTCTCCTGGAGGACAACCCATGGTACATCTGTGGCTCCTGAAAAAGAAGTATATTTTATTAAAAACTACTGTAAATAACTAAAAATGTTATAAATAAATACTTACATTTTCACAATTGCTGTGTGACGCCTGCTGTAAATTGATGTTTTTTCATTATTTGTATTGGTTTTTTTCACTTTTCACACTGTTGCTAATATGTGGATAAAATAGTCTATCGAATTTTATCCACAAATTACCAACTTTGACTAGGATTTTGGCGCAATTGCACTTTTTCTCCACTTTGCACCAAATCCTGCCAAGAAATTTTATTTTTTGTAAACACTAAATTTTACAAATGTCAAAACCGTATACTTTGTGCGATAGAGAGAAATATAGAAAAATTCTCCAATGTTCCTATCTCTATCAGATTATTTATACGGTTGAATTCGCCCGTGTCGTGTCTAGTTGTTAGTCTATGCTGATAAGGTCACCTGATACTGAATTCGCCTTGGTGTCTCATATATGAACAGAGATGGAAAGTGGAATTTTTGTATGTGTTAATGAATAAAATTAAAAAATTATGAAAAATGTATAAAAATAATAATAATAAATGAGCCTGTGTAAATAGTTGCATATTAAATGCCAATTTCTAAAAAAATTGCAATTTAAAATATTTTGGGGAACATCTCTCGCGTCATCGTAATTATTTCTTAAGTGCCGTCATTCTTGTGTTTGTTGTTTGGCCTTTGAGAGTTTTTCGTCTCACTCGCACTGGTTGACTCGGATTAGCGTATAATCTTGCGGTATTTTGTGGAATTTCTTTAACAACCACGTTGCTACCAAGAATGATAAAATAAAGATTATTACGCCAGCTCGCAAGAATAAAAAAACATTTCTGCGCATGATGGAATTCTGACGTCACTCACCCTGTGTTCTCATTGGCTAGTAAAATTCAGTTGTAGAGCTATTACATACACAAACACTCACATAAGATATTTCTTTCTCTCGTCGCTTTATTTTGTTTTTATTTAACTTAGTTTTGCAGCTTCTAAACAACAACATTTAATTTTTTTTTTTGGAAATTTCTCTGAGTAAATTAATTACAGGGCTGCCAACTACAACGAAATACATACATTTTTTGCAAGAAACTATAAATTTCACATCTGATACAGACTTGGTAATCTTTGCAAGGGAACTACTACGTCATCAAACGGTAAATCATGCGCAAGGCGTAATCTTTATTTTATCATTCTTGGTTGCTATTTCCTATGTGAAGGCATAGGTCGTGTACAGTCAGTCACAAAACTTTTTAAAATACTGTTAATAACATCTTGGGCATGTGGTCTACGTTACTCCGCCCATATTTGTGCAACACCATATTATGCAAATTTACTTTGCATTAATATGTTTAATAAATAAATAAATAATAAAATATTTTCAAGCAAAATACATCAGAAAATGTACAATTGTATCATGTTTTTACAAGTAAAGCGGTCATTTACTTTTTCATATTTGGGAGAGTAATTTTGTAAATTTTGCCCCACCCTGACGTTGCTAGTTTCTGCTGGGAAAGTAAATGAACAGACCTAATATCAATTAAAATATTTGTAATATCAATTAAAACATTAATTGCGTTCGCGTACTCAAAAGTTTTTACAAATTTTTACTGAACTTTACTGCATTTTACTAAATTCGTTCGCATACCCAAAATGCAATAAATGAGAACACAAATTGAGAGAGTAAAGTGACAGTTCTCGACTGAATGTTTTGCAAATTTTTACTGCAGAAATTTGTCGTAGTAAAGTTTAGTAAGATAAAAACATGATTCAAAATGTAAGCAAATGAAAAGTAAGCAAACGAAAAGTGTAAAAATTTGAGAAAAAGTTAAATAAAGATTGTGAATTTCATTAAAAAATTATTATTTCATAAAGTATAATAATAATTACTGTTAATATACGAGTAAATACATACATTGTAATTTCTTTTTGTAATCCTTTTGTTTTGCAAATTACTCAGAGTTATAAAACTGTAAAGTATTTGGTTACTTAGTATTGCACTTGCTTTTAAGGTAATCAGTAACATTAACAAATAGTAATGTAATATTTATTCATTTAAACAGCAACAAAACAAGGAAATCAAAAAGAAATTGTTTGCAAATATTACATGAAAGAAATTACAAAATTTATTCTTAGATTGTTCGTGTTATAAAAATATTGTATCGAGTACCAATAATTAAAAGAATTTAATAGTAAAAAGTTCAAATTCGATATACAGAACAGGGGCCAGTTGTTCAGTATACAATACTATTTTGTGATTGTAATAGGTATATTGATGTATTATACTATCTAATGATTAACAATTGTTTTTTTAATTTCTTTTTCAGAATTTACCCAAACTTGAGGTTTTGGATATGGCATTTAACAACTTACCTAATTTCAATTTTGATTATTTTGATCAGGTATGTTAATATATATATTAAATAATTATTATTAAATTTAAATTTTTCATTCCGTTTGCAATTTTAAAAATCGAGGGCCAATTTAACCAACTCTATTTAAATGTCGATTTACATTAATTTTTGTGTGGAAAAATTACTTTTAGTGCACTGCTACACGTTCAATATATATTGTGATAGTTGGATCACGATCCATTTTAATGGATTGATGGATCACGAGCGTATGCTACACGTTCAATATTTATCGCATAAGTACTTACGTTATCTTTGTGCTGTGCGGATAGTTTATTAAAAAATTGTCGCGAGAAAACGAAAAAAAACTTTAGCCGACGAGTCCCACAACTCCGGCAATGCCTCCAAATTAAAAATAAAGTCTTTCAAAAAATTTTTTTTCGGTCGTTTATTCCGATTGTACTTGCTTTCACTATCTTTTGCCATTACCTTTATTAAGACAAACTTTACACAAATGTAATAAACTTTTTTACTTTTTATTTGTTAAATTTTTCACTGCGTCTTTTATTTTATTTGTTTTATTTCACTTCTTATGAACGTATCGTGATCTAATATCATGAAAATGCTACACGTTCAATATTTATCACGCGATCCGCGATCCGTGAGCTGGATTCCATAATTTAGGCCTTTCTGCGATATGGATCGCGATCCATCAATACTGCATGGTACACGTTCAATATACATACATATATCGCGATAATGGATCCCGTCCAATATATATTGAACGTGCAGTGCCCTTAAATATGAATTGATATTTAAATATGTTGGTGAAATAGAATCTAAGTAAAATAAAAAAATATATATATATTACTAAATAAATTGCATGCAAGAAATTTGTTCGTTGCAATATTTTATTTTGCTAATAGAAATGCATATTGGAAGTCACAAATGGCTCAAAGTCCTCGGAAAGCTTATTTATGGTGTCATTCACTTATCAAGCCATAATACCATTTTTTGATAGACTGTTCTACGATATGGTAAAAATACGTTCGATTGTTAATTTATGTCGAAAATAATAATATACAAAAAATCGTGGAACAGGCCATAAACACACAAAAAGTTCTCTACACTTCAAAAACAAAGTTATCTAATTGTAATGAATACAAAGCAGACGTAAGCCTTTTCAACAACCTTTTACACATAATTAGTTTCCTTATTTAGAATTTAGCTAAGTCATACACTTTCTTGAGCGTTAAATTTTTTCTTGAGTTATAGATGGTGCTGAAAATTTTGAGTTCGTTTTAACACCCGACCAAAAGTTACTTTATGATTTTTATTTATTGATTTTGCTTAAAAAAATAATTTTTAAACTGAATAAACTTTTTAATAGTTTATTTATATATTTAATTTAACATATAAGAGTTTTTAAGAACCCTGGCGACAAATTAAATTTTAACTCAAGAAATACGCTTCTACAATATAAAAATTAAGCAAAAAAATAAAAATCAAAAATTAAATGTTATTTTGTGAGGAATAAATAAAAATCAAGAAATAATGATTAAAAAGTAGTTTTTTTAAAAAAAAATTATAACCGTTACGGTCCCTCCATAAAACTAAAACCAACTGTATAAAGCAAAAACAAAGTAACGTAATATCCACTACAATAACACTTAGATGTATGAACTGACGGTACATCGAGTAAGTAAAAATGACTAATGTGACGATCGTAAAAGACAAGCAAGAATAGTTAAACATACTTAGGTCGAATAATATAACTTCGTGCTAACCTGAATAGAAAATGAAAAACAGAAAAACAGTACCTCAGTAAATAGACATGGGTGCTGATGAAGTACGTGGCTGCACAGAAATAGTCTAGTTTTTCTAGTCTAGTTTAATTTTTCTTATCTTCTTTAAAAAATATTAATTAATAAAAATATTTTATTCGATAAGAATTGAAAATACTAAACTTAAGGTCCATTAAGAAATTATAACTGATTAAAATACAATCTAGTTCAATTAAATTTAATATGTATCACATTTCTACACGTTCATTTCTACACGTTCAAATTAAAAGCATGTGCTTTGGTATCGGAATTTAGAAGAAAAATTATTTGAAAAGAAATGCGCAGTAAAACTGGGGAGATTCCTTAAACTTACTAAATTAGTCATTGGTGTACTATTGTATTTTTCGGGTGTGCATAGTACCAAGGAAAGTACACTTGTATTAATTTGCCATCCCTGATGTGATCTCACTGAGGATGCGTGTTGTTCTTTTGAGTAACAGGGGCGCATTAAAAAAATAAGAAAAAGTTAACCGGGGTTATGCTAGGAACACAACTGGGACGAACGACGAATTTTTCGGTGCGAACTTTCGTCATAAAAAATAAAACACATTTGTGCATATGAAAATGAACACAACACGCACCGAAATTCGTCGTGCGTGACGAACTCTGAGATAGATTTATTTCTATTTTGTACGCCGACGAACGATTAAAAAACGAAATTGAGAGAAAATTCTCTCTCTCTCTCAGTTTTTGTACACACAACAACCAACTTTATCAAATATGAGAGAAGAATTCGGTGAGTAAATTCGTCGTTATTGTGCTTCACACGACGAATTTACGCAGCGAATGGTTATCGACGAATTCGTCGACGTGGACGAAATTCGTCGTTCGTCCCAATTGTGTTCCTAGCATTATTCGTAAAAAATATGCGAACCATGTCGGCGTTGTTTAAACTTCAACATGATGAAATAGCAAATCAAATTGAATACTTTTAAAAAGCCCACACGATATAGTGACACGAACATTTTTTAGGATAATAAGTATGTAAATATTATATACGAAATGACAAATTTTTTTCTTCCAACTTGTTTTGAATATCATATACACTTAGTCGTAAAACTCTACATACGATTTTAGGTATTTCATACATTTTATTCATAATTTTTATTTAATGTTTATTTTTTCAACATATTATGCAAATTTACTTTGCATTAATATGTTTAATAAATAAATAAATGTTTATTTTTTGAAAATATTGCGTCTTGAGTATTATATTGAATTCACTTTATAGCTTCGAGAAAAAAATTTAAAAAAACATCGTTACTTTTTTGCTAAAGTAAAAAATTTTGAAAAATTACACTTAACCAACGTCGCAAAAGTGTACATACGCTTTTAAATTGTATTAAATACAGATATAGCACTTTTTATTTTATAATTTTGTGTCAAATATCAACCGACGTTCGAAGATTAGTCACCAAGCTTAAAAATAAAGGGAATTCAATGACAAAAGTCGGACAAATCTTTAGTTTGTCTAAATTTACAATCCAAACTATCATTAAACCTACAAAATAATCAAAGTTTGCCGCAATCGGGACGAACAGCAAGGCTTGATGAAAGACTAAGGTGCAAAATTGTAACATAAATTGCGAAAAATACAAAGAGAAGAAGCACTAAACTGAAAGAGAACCTTAAAAATAATTATGGAATTCTTGTATACGGTAATACAATTCGCCGTTGCTTAAAGAAAGTTGGATTATAGTCGTTAATAGCCAGAAAAAAACCTTACATGAGTACCACAAACAAACCTAAACGATATAATTATGCTCTGGAGTACAAAGACGTCAATCTTATTAAATCTAAGCTTTGGAAAAGATTTGCTTTTACGGACGAGCGTAAGTTTAACTTATTTGGAAACGACGGACGACCAAAAACATGGATAAAATATAATATTGACTTGGATAATAAAACGTATGCAGTGCTGTCAAACATGATGGTATCTCCGTAATGGCGTGGACGTGCATATGTACGTGCTGATGGGGTTGAAGAATTAAATTTTTTTATGGAATTATGGATCGTCGTGTAAATTACCACGATATTTAAAAAAATAATATTTTGCAGAATGGGAAAAATTGCACCTTATATATAAATATATATTTATGCATGATAATGACCCCAAGAATAACTTAAGGCTGCTTAAGGAATGGCTTCTTTATAAAATAAAACCGTAGCTTCCGCATCTTCCACAGTTCCCAAATTTAAATCTGATCGATTATTTATGAGCATCGTTGAAGCAGAGGCGTCAAAAATTGACGACCATCGTCTCTATATCAAATAAGAACCATTTTAAACAAAAAATGGGAAAAAGCAACTAAAGATCTGGTTTTTTCGATGCCTAAGAGGCTTTCAGAAGGTTTTGATCAAAAAACGGACACACAAGCTATTAAAATTTTAAAAAATGCTAGACAATTGCAATCGGATAAAATATTGATTTTTTTTATTTTTTGCTTGTTGAATATTGTTTACTTAAATCAAATGTGATATGTTTATTTAATTTAAATTACTTTTATTTTAAAATAGAAAAAAATTGACAAAATAATGATTTTCCTTTAAGAACTAATTTTTTTTTATATATTAAGTCCTATATAGAGTTTTGCGACTAAGTGTACATACTTACATATTTACAAACAATAAAGGTATTCATTACAGTTTTTTTGTTGGAAAAATGGAAAAAAATGTTTTTTACAAAAAACACAGGGAAAAAAATGTGTTTGTTGTAAGAAAAATTACATTTGTCCATTTTTCCAACAAAAAAATAAATTAAATGAATATTAAGGGTAACAAAAATTTTAAATTTTAAAAACCCCCGAATATATTTACTAAAGATGTGATATCTTCTAAACGGCTGGACCATATTTCCATAAAACATAGCTGAGATCCTTCTCGATCAAGTCACCTTTCAAACAGAAAGAACTAAATCAAAATCGGTTCAGCCGTTCGGTCTGTACGTGGACTCGTACATACACAGATACACAGACACACACTACAAATTTATAATACCCCTTTTTTTTGTTGGGGTTTAATAATATTAATAAACAACAGAAATACATTTTAGGTATTAAAGTTTTGATTTTTTAAGTTCAAGTGGCAAAGTACGGTATTCCATATCGAACGAAATTTCAAAATACATACATACATATTTGCATTTAAAATCTTTTGAAATATTTGCAATTTTGTACCATATCTAATGCTGTAATTTGCCTCCAGATATCTATTTTCTTTTAATAAACAAACTTTATTAATATATGTACTTAATTAATTATTTCTAACAAAACTCAGGTGGGTACTTTATCAAATCTGAATGTAAATGTTAGCCACAATCAAATCAAAATGTTAATGCACAATTCATCCTGGAATGTTCGAGGCGATCACGGTAAATTATTTTATGAATTCATAAAAATTGTTTCTAAAGAATATTTCCAATGTAGACTATCATTTTTCAGGTTCAATGTATCATTCGAATATAAAAATTTTGGACTTATCACACAATAATATTTCGCTAATACATCCAGGATATTTTAGATCAGCAGAAATGTCATTAACTCATCTGCACTTGGGCTATAATTCGTTGATGGTAAATAAAATAAAGTTACAAAAACATAAGATATTAGTTTCTAAAACGCAAGCCAAAGTAAAAAGTTTTGGCCTTAATGTGAAAACCAAAAGAAAATTTAAAAAATTTAGAAATGTTTTCCACATTTATTCTTAGCGTTTGCTTGGCCTTTCATAATTTCTTAAGGACTTTTCGATGTCCATCCAAGAACTTATTTTGAATTCTATTTTACAAAGAAAATATAATGATAATGAAAATTTGTTTCGGGCTTTATGGCTTAAAATTAATATTTTTTGATTTTCGGTACTAAAAAAATTTTCACTCATAAAGGGTATCCAAAAATTAACGCAAGTTTTGAATTTGTCTCCGTTTGTTCTGCAAAGTGTTGGCAGCCCTAAAAAACAATTTAACAGCTGACATCTTAGGGTAAGTAAAATAATATTTCCAAAATAATGAAAGAACATGCCGTTCAAATTTCAATATCGAAGCAGTGCGTGAGAGTGTCAGTGACAATCCAAGAACATCAATTCAGCGTCGTGGACAAGAATCGCTTGATATCGCGACATGATAACACAGTTCCTTCTACCGAATTTTGATGATATTGATATGGTCGATATGTGGTTTCAACAAGATAGTACCAAATGCCATACAGCCGTGAACAAATTCAATTACGTTTTAGTAATCAGAATTGATCTCCTAGATCGTGTGATTCAATACCATTATATTTCTTTTTATGGGGTTATTTTAAATCACAGGTCTATGTCAACAAGCGCACAACCACCCAATAATTCAATGAAGAGATTCGATGCTACATTAACGAAATTCAGACAGATTTATGCACAATAGTCATGGAAAATTTCGACAAATGAGTGCGTATGTGCATGCAAAGCGGTGGGGGTGATTTGCCCGATGTGTTAATTCTATAAATAACCTTATGATTCCCTTATGATTCGAAAAAAAAACAATCAAAAGACTAAAAACAGTATTTTTATTTAATTCAAATCTTGTGTTAATTTTGGGATACCCTTTACTGTAAATATGCATGTTAAGCATTTTGATCGTTTCTTTTCATAAAAAACAAAAAAAAACTTTTTTAAATTCGTATTAATTTTAACAATATACGAGTAACTTTCACTTGTAAATATCACTTTGGTGACGTGATTTAGACGAAATTAGAAAATAGTATACTGCCACAACAACAACGCAAATATTGGCGATTGCAATTTTAGAGAAAAGGAACACATTTCACGTGAATTTTAGTTCCCGATAGGGCGAATAAGGACTTTTATTTTCTAGCGCTGCGTTACATTTAACAATATAATATTTTTAAGCAATTAAATGGTAAATTTTTCTACTTCTAGAACGCTACTCGCGATGTATTTGGCAATATGAATCATTTGCAATGGTTGGATATCTCCCATAATCTCATACATGAGTTGGACTTTGATGCCTTTAAAAATACCAGAGATTTACAGGTTCTATTCTTACAACACTTGAAATGCAGTTATCTTTAATTCCTTGTACAATTTTTAATAATTTATTCTTATTTAAAGCTTATTTATTTGTCATACAATTATTTGACCGACATACCCCAAGAAGTATTTAAGAGTGTTAAGGCTTTGAGAGTTGTAGATTTTTCGCATAATCATTTAAGAGGTCTACCCGATAATTTGTTTTATAATGGTGGCATGGAAAAGTAAGTGCAATAGCAAATGCGCACGCATTGTGTGCTAGATAACCTAATTTTCTATAATGTCTTTTGTCATTTTGAAGATTGGATGTCTCACATAACATGTTACTTAAGATACCATCATCATCTCTGTCCAGTCTGGCGGCCCTCACATTGTGTGAATTGCATTTATCCAATAATTTTATTTCAACCATACACAGCATGGATTTATCTAATAAGTTTAGAGTAAGTTGTATAGATTTCTTTTCAAGATTAATGTTTAGTATGTCATGTCGGCGATAAATATACATACATGCTTCAGCTATTAGTGCTGCCATAACCTTAAACAAAGCAAAAGCTTTTATGATTACGGCGGAAAACAAAAATTCAATTGATCTTTATGGTTATGGTTATGGTTATGGTTATGGTTATGGTTATGGTTATGGTTATGGTTATGGTTATGGTTATGGTTATGGTTATGGTTATGGTTATGGTTATGGTTATGGTTATGGTTATGGTTATGGTTATGGTTATGGTTATGGTTATGGTTATGGTTATGGTTATGGTTATGGTTATGGTTATGGTTATGGTTATGGTTATGGTTATGGTTATGGTTATGGTTATGGTTATGGTTATGGTTATGGTTATGGTTATGGTTATGGTTATGGTTATGGTTATGGTTATGGTTATGGTTATGGTTATGGTTATGGTTATGGTTATGGTTATGGTTATGGTTATGGTTATGGTTATGGTTATGGTTATGGTTATGGTTATGGTTATGGTTATGGTTATGGTTATGGTTATGGTTATGGTTATGGTTATGGTTATGGTTATGGTTATGGTTATGGTTATGGTTATGGTTATGGTTATGGTTATGGTTATGGTTATGGTTATGGTTATGGTTATGGTTATGGTTATGGTTATGGTTATGGTTATGGTTATGGTTATGGTTATGGTTATGCTTATGGTTATGGTAATGGCGCTATGGCGAGTCACATATAATTAAATACAGTGTTGCCCAAAAGTTTGTTTCGAAGTTCGACAGCTGTTGTGTATGGTTATGGTTATGGCACGTTTAAGTAATTAATTAACTTAAAGGCTCAGTTAGCCGACTGTAATAGAACGTAATTGTAACGGCACGAAAAAAAATAAATAAATAAATGATAAATATCGCTATGTAAAAATAATGTACAGATTCTTATATTCCGGTTACATCTCCATAGCCATTTTCATTACTTTTCACATAACAATAAGAATCAGCTGTTTCCTAAAGGATCCGCCATCTAAAGTTTTTTTTCAACTAGTGCTTATTTCGTAAATGGTAACACTCAGCTCATGTCTGATTTGACAGATAATTAGTTTTATCCTTCCGCTGAACGAATATGGTTGTGTATACGCTTGAACAACGCTGGGAAATATTGCGACATTACTTTGATAATCATAGTAATGTTGCAGAATGTGTGCGAAAATTGCGTACGTACGCAGAGCTGATGTGGGTTGGCCAACTCGGAGCCCTCGACACCGTTGGACTATTATTTAAAGGACAATATTCGTGAAGCCATTAGTGAAATACAGCTGCACACAATCGATAATGTGCTTAAAAATTGGACCGATCGTGTAGGCTACTGCATGGCCAGCCGAAGCAGCCATTTGAATGAAATTATTTTTCATTATTAACCGGAAGGATTGTACTTTCAAATAAAAAAAGAAATTTGAGAAAATATTCAGTATTTTTTTAAAAGCATTTTCAAAAAAAAATTATCTGGCGGACCCTTTATAACTGCAACCAGTTACATTATATTATAGTTGGATAACTGAGCCTTAAGACAGAATTAGTTTGCAAAGTCTTAATTCAGCTGGGAGAAAGACAGAAAGAGAAAGTATTCTTACCTCTGGCTTTCTGAATTAAGACCTTGCAGATTAAATTTTGCGTGTCTATAAGTTTAATAAATTCTATAGGTTGCCAGTTTATTAATTTCACAGAAAGAGTAATTACAAACTATTTTATATAGAAACAAACGGCACAGAACGGAAACGAAAGGTAAAAACTAATGAGGCTTTTAGTTTATTATTTTATCAGCCAAATATTTAAGCAGATATTTAAGAATTTAATTTGATAGTCGTAAAAGTTTTCTGCTGTTATTTTCGGCGACTCATCAAGACTAGACTTTATGGGAGCAAATTGAACAATTGATTAAAAAAAATCACATAAAATAATACATGACATACTAAATATTATATTGCAAAACCAAATAAGATCCTTTAAAATATATCTAAAATATATCTTCTCTATCTTTTTGTTTAACCTAAATACTTTGTAAATCTGCTAACCTTTCCAAACAAATACTGTATTACTTACTTACTTTCCACCTACCAATAAGCCACATAAATATCGGGTGAACTTTTTCTTCTCTTCTTTCTTCTATTAACACTCCACTTTCATCATGTTCATATTTTAAACACTTTCTATTTAATCTTCCATTCCATACAGTCATTACGTTATTTGGATATTTCCTATAATTATTTATTGCGCATTGACGATGCTGTATTCGCAACAATGCCCAAATTGGCTGTCTTGGACTTATCGCACAATCGTGATTTAAAAGTTATGGATAAATCGTTTATGGGCTTGGAAACTAGTTTAATTAAATTGGGTTTGGAGAATGTGTCTTTGAGTACGGTGCCGGAAATACGTTTAAAATATTTGCGAGAATTCCGTTTGGGCTACAATGAATTGCCATCGATACCACAGGAGTTGGCACATAATATGTCGAACTTAAGAATGTTGGATTTATCAAATAATGACTTGACAAATGTACCGCTGATGACACAGTCGCTGCCCCATTTAAGGTGAGTAACGAAAAGAGAGGTAAAGCTTTCCTTATTTTTCCAATGTTTTGCTGAAATAATCAGTGAAATCAAAATCTTAACCTATGTACAGACGGTTGTCAGATCTTACAGTATGGCCAGTAAAATGTGCTCAAAATTTCTTACAACCGTGTGAACTGACAAATTTTGTCAGACGTGTCGTGTGAACACATTGTAAAATTATTGTCAGATATTTGAAAGACATTTTAATATTGTCAGATGTGCGAAGTTTATGCATCTGACAATGGCGTCATTGTAAGAGAATTATTTCTATGGGCAACACTGCATACGCTTGATTTTAAAGAAAAAATTTATGGTAAATATATGCAGACAAAATAATAGCAATTGCTTCTTTATGGTCCATAATAATTTATACTTTCACTTTTTACATTTAACTCAAACACAAACGATTGATATTTAACAATTTCTAACAAATGCTTTGAGTCTGGCGACGCATAACAACAGATCTGACAATTTGTGCATATGACAACCGTGTGAACTGACAATTTTTCGACTGACGATTTTGTCAGATGAATTTATTGCCATACAACCGTCTGGCAATAAATTGTAAGATTTTCTTACAACCGTGTGAACTGACAAGGAAGATTGTACTGGCAATTTTCGATTGCCGGTACATTGTCAGCACATTGTAAGATCTGACAATCGTCTGTATATGATTTTCATAAAAAAAATATTTTTTAATTGGGCTTGGTTATGCAATGTGTTGCCATTTTCGATTTTTTTTACCAAATTAAAGTTATGCGAAGCCTCTAACTGTCCCACATAAATAACGGTAATTTTTCAAATTTGTTTTAAAAACATCTCTAAAAAGGATGTGAATGGGTATGAAATACTCTTAAAAATTGTTGGCCATATAATTTTACTGTATATATAGGAATGAAACGATACCACTAAGGTATCGATACTTTTACTTGATACGGCATCGGTTCAGAAGTATCGATACATACTCAGTATCGAATAAAAGGCATCGATACTTACTTGTATCGGTCAAGCCTTTCACATGATTTAAAGTAGTGAAAAAAATTAAATACCTACCAAACCAAATGCTCCTAATTCGTAAAGAATTTTTAACGACTAGTCGACAAAATCTTCCGATTTCGGAAGCGATTAATATAAGAAAATACTAATTGTTTAAATTTCGTGCAGACGAGTTTTGGTAAAATTCCTGAATTAATATTACATTTATTTATCGTTAGCAAAATCGACAATGTCGCCAAATCAAAAACTTAGACGCGAAACAAAGTGAAAAAATCGCTACGTTTGGCCTGAACTGGAGCAGAGGATATAGTCGATATGACATTTTAAATATTTGTGTGAATTCGTTTTGTTCCCGCAATACCGCACGCTTTTAAAAAATTTTGCAGTTCACAATTTTATCGTCTTTTTTTATAAAATATTTGAGTTGGGTGGTCCCATTTTCACGAACTTACTCTAATATATATTCTAGATATAAATTTACATTTAACACGAAGAAATAAAATTGTGTTAAACTGGCGTCACGTTCAACTTTTTTGTAGCAATAAGAAATTAATATATTTGACACATACGAGTATTTTTTACCGATACCTACTTGATACTTGGTAATAGAGTATCGATACCAAAAGTACTGAGTTTCTAAGAAAAAGTATCGAGCACTTACTTGTATTTACTCGTATTGTTTCATCCCTAACTGTATACGTCAGAACTCACCCATGCCCAAAACTTAACGCAGCATTTTTCATTATTATTCTTACAAATTTCATTGTAGAAATTTACTCTTTTGGGTTTTTAAATTGTACCACAAGGGATTTGTAAAGACAAAAATGAACCATCTTGCATTTGGCTAGTTTTTGCTGTTTGTGTTAAGTTTTGGGATTTGGTGTGCATGGCCATCATTTTCTTAGACAATTTCATACCCCGTCCTCCAGTTTTTTAGGGGTACTGAACATACTCTACACCTCAGATGTAAACGGCATATAGTTTCATATACCGATATGCTGCACAAGCAAGACAAAGAGGGGAACGGAACTTTAACCCCCTGATGAAAATTCTTATTCGTATAAAAAGACAGAGCGCAGTATCTCTAAACGAGTCAGTGTGAAGGATCGCGAATAAAACATCGATAATAAAGTGAATAAACAAATAAAATAAAATAAAAGGTTAAACGTAACAATATCGAGCCTTATTTTCGATTTTATCCTAAGCGACATATTATCAAAAATAGATTTTTTTATTGCAATTAAAATTTTATGGGCTTACCCATAACTTAGAACTTTTAAGAAACGGGCTGTAAAATTTTATCGTAAGCGACAATTTACGTATGTAAATCAAAATTTGAATATTTTAAAAATACCTTCTACTGAAAAATTTAATTTTTGTCGCTTACGATTAAATCAAAAATAAGGCTCGATATGTTGTTCAACAAATTCCCTTATTGTATAAAAAACACTATAGTTATAACTTCACTATATCCTGGAAAATATTTCTACATAGAAAAATTATTCTTGCAATTTTACAAAATATTTAAGATTCTATTAAAAGGAAATGGTATGCTCAACTAAATGCATTTTTCTTTTATTTTCTTTTTTTTTGTTGCAGGAAACTGATGTTATCTGGTAATCCCATAACGTCCCTAAACAACAACAGTTTTGATGGTGTCAATGAAGATCTTGAAATGTTAGACATTTCCAATTTCCGCTTACACTACTTTGAATACGGTTGCCTAGACGCCTTGCCACACATACGTTCACTTAAATTAACAGCTTATTCACATCTGGAACATTTTAATATTCCACATCTGTTGCGTCATCATCATAATGTGCGTGAACTGTGGATTGAGGCACCACAGCCATTTACGCGTATTTTGAAAAAGGGTTCAGGGCCAACGCAAGAAATGCAAACCGTGCAAATGGGTATGCCAACTGATTTGGCACGACAAATGGAGGGTCATTTACCACAGAAACTAACAAATATTACATTTAGTGGGCCTCAATTTTCAAGCTTGAATGAAAATATTCTAAAAGTTTGTTTCCAGTTAAAGAACTCAATGGGCGCATTCATAAGACGTAACTGTTGTAAAACTGTTGCCAGCTGTTGAGCTCAACAGTTACGTCTTATAAATGACTTGATGCAAATGAACAGCTGATGAATATAAACATGTTGCCTATAGGTAGCTAAACAAAAATGTCAGCCAATACCCAACTGTTGAGTGAAGTAGAATTACTCAACTAAGAGTTTTTAAATGCAAGTTTAAATCTGACACACATGCACCCAAAAAAGCGTAACCACTAATTACTAATGAAAAACTGTTTGAATCAGACACATATTTACTAAATTAAACAGTTTCATACATAACTAATAGACAATTTTATAGAATCCAACATGATTGGAAACTGTTTAAATGAATAAATACTGAAATGAAATGAATCAAACAGTTTTTTTATTAGTAATTAGTAATTACGTTTTTTTGGGCACATGTGTGCCAGATGTAAGCTCGTCCTAGGACAAACACTCAACAGTTGCGCAAAAATTACGTCTTATGAATGCGACCAATGTGAAATGCGTGTGCATTGAATTCATTTATAATTTTTTTTTACATTTTTTCCTTAGGGCATGCAGTCACCTTATTTGTATATTCAACTCTTCAATACCTCAATCTCTGAAATACCCAAGAACTTCTTTAAAAACATGGGTCGCGTACGTAATATATCCTTGGATATACGCTACAATAATCGTATGTTAAAGAAAATTCCAAACCCCAATACGGGCACAGTACCTTATTTGCCTAACAGCGTTTTTCTTACGGAATTGAAAATGTCAAATTCGGATCTCAACTGCGATTGTGATTTGGGGTGAGTTGAAAGTGCTGAACAATGTTCTTTTTTTCTAAGAAAGCTGAATAGTTAAGGAATTACAGCGTTTTGCATAATTAAAAGTGGTCAGCTCACTAACCACTGCTCACTCACTTTCCTACATAAATGAAGCAATGCAAACCTGATCTAATGAATTATTTTCCCTTTGAACATTTAAGTAAACCTGATGGAGTCAGGGTTATATAAGATAGGAAATCCTAGTTTTTACTAGCATACCTATTTTCTTTAGCAGCTCGTTGGCAATTAATTTTTGTCCACCTGCTAACTTGTTGTATATCAACCCTGAAATTACTACTACTACTTACTACTACCCTGGATACTACTTTTTACTACGAAAAATGCAACTACTTTGTCCAAAATAAACATTTTTATTCTCTTCGTCAATAATTTTATTTTCCAAAATGGAATGGAAAAAAGGGATTTTTGAGTTAGTGATCCAGAATTAATATTCATATCGTTCTTCATATTGTGTAATCATTTCATCTAAATATCTTGTTTACTCAACTCTTGAGCGTCGTATTTCGACTACGACGATTTTGTACTAGATGAAAGAAAAAATGTTGCAATGTTCTTTAGTCTAATACAAAATCGTCGTAGTCGAAGTCGTGATACGACACTCGTGATTAGGCCAAATATTTGGTTTTCGTATTAAGTTATATAAAGTGAAAACTTAAAACTCGTTTTCTGGAAACTGGTTTTTTTATGACGCTGTAAAATATAGACTGGTACTAAAAACCAGCAAGATCAAGAAGATAGTTCCTTTAAATTTTTTTCCACACGTACGAGTATGAAGCTATGTAGATTAAACAAAGGGGGCGTTCGTAAATGCATCACTGCGTTGCAAGTGAAAATTTAACTGTTCTAAACTGGTTCACTGAAGTAGATAACGCATAAATAAATGTCAAATATGTTGTACAAACGTGATTACTACTAAACCAGATTATCAGGGTGGCGTTGGCTGAAGTAGTTAGCACGTTGACTACAAAACCAAAGACTCTGGGTTTAATCCCTGTATCCGACAGTCATTACACACAAAAAAGTAATATGAATGATTTTGTAATATTAATTAAAATATTTGTAGTATTAATTAAAAAATTAATTAGATTTTCACCTATAAACAATTTGATAATATCAATTAAGTTTTACCAGTCAAATTAATTAATACAATTAAAAATTTAATTAACATAATTAAATTCTTAATTGAAAATATTAATTGGTGAACACTTTTTTCTGTGTAAATAACAACCCCTTGTATCAGTTGTAGTAGGAAAGTTCAAGTGATGCAGGCAAAGTCACTGGTCACTGAACTATATCGACTTCAGCAAATGCCAATCCTAATGTATTATCAGAGCGCCCTCCTTCGTTCGTCGGTATTGTGTAGCAAAATCATCGGCGAAGTAAAATAACAAATAAAAAAGGCCACTAAGCACAGCTTCCAAAAAAAAAAATTAATAGGCTTCATTGGACAACAGAAGGCGCTGAGCACTGCATGATTAAAAAAGGCTTGCAAAAAACAGAGTTTTAAAAGAATTAAGCTTTCTTCTATCTCTTCCTTCACCACCTCTCTTCTATCACTATCCCTTTCCTAAAGAAGGTAACCCCTCCAGTAATAGTAGTAAGCATTAATTGCCTGAGTGTTACTTCTTTTAAAAATAGGACTTGTATTGCATTTTAAATAAAAGTTTGCACGTATGATACAGAGCAGTGATGCATTTACGATTACACCCAAACTTTAATATTTTAAAATAAATAAATTAGAAAAATGGATCCAAGGCTGGAAAATTGGAACTTTTTGTGGTAACTGAATAACTGAAACTAAAGTTAGATTTACACGATTGAAGGCATTTTGAAACTCTTATCAAAATTTTTAAAATTTATTTTGATGTTCTATTTACACGTTTCAAAAATTTTATCAAAATATTCTTTCAATATATTTCAAAATATTTTGATAAAAATTTTATCAAAATTTGTCGAAGCTAATTTACACTATTGATAAACTTTTTATTTTGAAAATATTGACTTTGATGAGCTGTGTTGCTTCTTTTTTGAAATAATTTATTATTATAAAAAAAAACAATTAAAAAGTATGGACGGCGACACAATCATCATAGCATCAACAATTTTTATATGGGAGGAGCTGATAATAATGAACATTGCGTTCCTTTTGTTTTTTTTTGCATTATTATCAGCTTCATCTTCCTCCAATATTAATAATGTTGATGCTATGATGATTTTTTCGCCGTCCATACTTCAACCTTTTCTTTACATTGCCACTTGCCACAAAGGTGATATGTATTGAATCAAAAGAATGAACATGCTGTCAAATTATTTATAGTTATCAATATTGCCAGATGCGATTCTGATGCTTATTTACACGACATCAATAAAATCTTCAAAAGTTTTGTTCAATGAATTTTGATCAATAGATTTTGGAGAAATTTTGCTGTTTACACGAACTTGAAGCATTTTGAAGAGAAATTTTGAAGAAAATTTCAATCGTGTAAGTGTAGCAAAATTTTTTTTTGCCAAGAACCAAAGTTAAATTTATGAACACAAAAAATCTGTGGCAATATGGAAAAAGTGCTTAAGTCATATTTGACTGTTTTGCAGGACAGCACTCTCAAGCGTTCAAATCGATTTTCAGAAAATTTCTCTTTTAACCTTAATTTCTTTTTAGCAAACATCGTTCTACACACTATAAGTCCTAATTTACACTATGCAAGCCTTATTGCTAAGCTGATTAGTTTGCTAGGAGAGAGAGACGAGGGGAAAGGCAACGTTTCTGTTCCCCTCGTCTCTCTCTTCCACAAACTAATCAGCTTAGCAATAAGACATAGAGCATAGTGTAAATTAGGACTAAGTAATACATTTAAGTTGAAATATACCAAGTATTAAGATAAGGCGCAAGTCGTTGTGTTATAACTTCTTGAAAATTAATTGAGATTTTGCCCAGGAGTACCTTCGAATATGGGCATTTCCATGAGAAAATCTTTGTTTCTGTCGCGTGCGACAGTAAGCAATTAAGCTTGTATTTCAGAACCAAAAATTTTACCAAATGTAGAGTTGCTGACAGCCTACACAAATATATAAAGAAGTTGGAAAAAAGTTTAATTTTCTTTGAAAAGACAAGCATATTTGTCTGGTGTCGCACGCTACAAAAAGTTGACATTCCTGTGTAAATGACAATATGCAGATTACGGATTACGGGTATCATTACTTCAAAATAAGCTTATCTCGACTTGAACGCTTTTTCCGTTTTGCTACAGAAATATACAATACGGCGCACTCTGAGCCGTTTTCGTAAATCGTGCGGCCACTATAAAATGCAAATGTCACTTTAAAATGCAATACATAAAAAAAATTAAAGATATTGATTTAAAAAAAAATTAAACAACTATTTAATTATTTTTGTACTTATGTAAGTTTGTGTAATAATCAGCCTTATCATGAAATTCGCATGTGAAAATTTCCGTTCATATGGATTTTACAAACTTACATATTTCCACCTTTTCCGACAAAAAATTATTTGTGAATAATTTTCTTCATAAATTTTCAAAATCGTATTAAGTTTTTTGAAAACAAACAAGTTCAAATTCGGATATTTCCATGTGAAATTTTATTTATGATACACACCATACTAGGGAAAATAAAAAATTCTAATTGGAAAAAGGAGACATTTCACGCGGAATATTATTAATGATAGCCCTGAGTATTAAAACATTGATATTTCATATTATAACTTTGACACATACATACAGTATTTTTTTGCGAACCGAAAATTGTAATAGTTATCGGTATTCTTTTGTAGTAACGAATGTGTCATTCTGTAATTTGTTTCTACGATAACGCATTGCTGTGTTTTACACACCATTTAATTCTATATTGTGCGGTATTTCCATATATAAACTGTGAAGATAAGCAAAAAGCGCAAAGAAGAATTATATAAAACTAAATAAATTTCAGCTTGTGATTTTACGTATTTTACTTCAAACGATAGCGTATATCGTTAAAATATGTTACTGGATAGCAAAGCTGATAATTTTTTGTTATATCTATTATGGCGATGCGATTATCGAAACGAAAATTTATCGAATTTGCTATTCATTTATATATTTTAACCGACATTCACTGTCGGTTGAAGTAATAAAAGTTAAGTTCGGTTTTTAGAGCTATGCGCTTTATGCTACGATACAGGAGCTACGCCGTGATTTTCGTAACAAAAATAATCGACACTATTACAGTTATAAATTAATTTTTGTTTTGATTTCTATGTACTTAAAACCAAAGTATTAAAAAATAAACTAATTGTTTTGTTCTTTGAAGTGAATGAAACAAAAACAGTGAGAACGAATGCTCAATTTGATTTTGTATTGTTTTTGCACATGAGCACAAACAATACATTAATTTATCGTACGCAGATAGAAAAGAAAATAATGGGATTTGAAACGTTTTTGTAATATTTACGGCGAATTTGACATCATTGTATGATATAATTTTATTGCATTGTTATTTAGCACATCAAGTTTGTTTTATATAGGTAAGTAGCATAGCTCTAACCGTGTGCCCTAAGACACCTCTCTTCTTTTCAGGGTTCCGTACACCAATGGTGAAAAAAGGAACCCTATTGTTTTCGCTACGCTGTCCGTCTGTCCGTCACACGGTATTTTCTCAGGAACCGTAAGAGCTACGGACCTGAAATTTGGACAGAGTATGTAGAACCTTGGCCGCTACAACAACAAATACATGAGAATTAAAAATTAAAGGGTGTTCCAATACAAGCAACAAAAATGCTAAAATCCCGTGTAATATACATATAATTGTATGTACATATGTATGTCTATTGACACTTGAATCTTGTAAAATTAGTATATTTTTGTATAGACTACAACAATTAACACAAAAATTTAAAATAATTTTAATTAAAGGGTGATCCATCAGTTAAAGCAATTTTGGCTATGTAATTTTGACAACTTGCTATATCTTGGAAACCGTAAGAGGTAAACTCTTGAAATTTTCAAAAGCGGTAAAACTAAAAAATCTGAAAATTATAAAATCACCAAACCAAAAAAAAATCACCAAAAATTAAAAAAAATCGCCAAAATTAGAAAAAAAATTTCTAACACTAAAATAAGTCGCAAAATTCGAAAAAAAACGTCCAAATGAAAAAAATCGCCTAAATAAAAAATCGCCAAAAATTAAAAAAAAGATCGTCAAATTGAAAAATCGCCAAAAATCGAAAAAACCCCAAAATGAGAAAAAAGTGTCAAAACTACAAAAAAGCGCCAAAATTAAAAAAAATCGTGAATAAAGTCGCCAAAATGAAGAAACGTCAAAAACCAAAAATCGCCAAAATTAAAAAAAATCGCAAAAAAATAAAAAAACGTCAAAAACCGAAAAAAATCGCCAAAACTAAAAATGAAATAAAAAAAATCCAAAAACCGAAAAAATCGCTGAAACAAAAAAAAATTGCCAAAATTAAAAAAATCGTTAAAATAAAAAAAATCGCCAAAATAAAAAAAATCGCCAAAATTTAAAAAAACGTCAAAAACAAAAAAAAAATACTAAAACTACATTTTAGATAGGCTACTAAAGTTCGAATTGAATTACATATCTCGTGTCCGTACGGAACCCTTCGTGCGCGGGTCAAAGTCACGCTTTACTGAATTTATTTTAATTTCTTTTTTTGTGTTTAGCGCTTATTTTGATATTTTGTATGCAGAGATGTCACATGATTAAAACAGATTCTCATTATCGTAAAAAATAAATCAAGGAATTACATTATCGTTACCACAAACGAATAAATATACCGATAAATATTACAATTTTCGGTTCGTATGGCGGACTTCCAATTGATAAATACGTCATTCAAAAAGTTACAAACTTTATTTTGATACGTTTTAAAAGTCAATCTGGACTAAAGTCCTGCACAAGATTTTTCAAATTCCTTACTACAGCGAAATATTCTAAAGCAAACGCTAAACAACACTGTTGGCAAGATATTTGTTTCAGTTGTTTGTCTTGCAAACAGTGTTATTTAGCGTTTGTCTTAGAATATTTCGCTGAAGTAAAGCATTTGAAAAATCTCTCATGTCTTGAGAGGTCTTATAAATGGTCTTGTACACTAATCTGTACATATCTTTATTTAATTTCTATGAATGGGGATATTCATTTAATCTGCTAATGCCTCTTACGAGTATATTTAAGAGATTTTAGATACTTAAAAGGTATTTGGAAGATTAAACATTATTTATATTTTGCTAAACAATTTGTAAAGTCCTTACATCATCACATTTCTTTTCAAATTTTCACAGTTGGGTTGAATTTTGGCAACGCAAACGGCGACAATATATTTGCTCTTCACAAACTTGGACGGATACAGTGTTTCGTACATTTATGAATTCTCCTTGCCAGATATATGGACGCTACATGTGCGATGATCATGATGACGATTTACGTGAAACACGTTGTGATAACAAGGGCGGACAACAGTTGATGGAGGCAAGTATTTATAATAGTGCCAAACACCTTGCCTTTTACATTTATTAATTTATTCAACCCAATTTAGTCTTTAAAAACCGATTTGGAATGTGGTTGGGATAATGCCAGTTGCCGAGAAATATTGCTAGTACTGGTTTTCTCACTAGTCGGTCTTGTATTTTGGATGTGACTGTTGTATTTCGTTTTTCAAACATCGTCAGAATTTTACAACATTTTAGAAAAGGTCTATGGCGATCAAATACTTTAAGATTTTAATATTAAATTTAAGAAAAATTTTTATTAAAAAGGTAGCAGTAGTATTTGGTAGTAAGTAATAAGCAATGAAAGAGAAGAAAACAATTAATAAGCGTTGTTACTTATTCAAAAAAAAAGTTGTTTGTTTGAGTTTTAGCAAGACCTAAAAATTCTTTTACTGATGTTTGGAAAATTAATTTAAATTAACCCTTCGTATATGATTAAATCATTTCATTCTTTTTTCTTCACTATGAAAAAATATACATATACATATATCACACTTTATTTAAGAATAATCAGTGTCATTGACATGTTTTCTAATATACATATTTTTACAGCTGAAATCGTATTCTTATTCTTATAATTAGTTTTTAAGTCTCTCTATCTCCAAAGCCCATATTAGTTACATATATTAGTGTCTATCTAAATATTTATCCAAAGCTTAATATCCAAAAGTTATTTAACCTTGTACCCATTATAATCGATGTATTATCTTCTGGTAACTTTATGTATAATTGGCTTTAACCACAAATATATATGCAACGCTTTTAATGACTTTTTTTAAAGTGTTTTATTTATTTAAAATGAAAATTTCTTACATTTTCTGCGATAGATTTGTTTTTCTCTCTTTACACAAACAAAACGAACTTGATCAATTATAAGACCTGTTATTTATTCGTCGTTGTTGTGTTTCACACGATGACTGATTTGCTACGGATAGCCCTATAGTATTAGTTTTCTTTGGTGGAACTTGGTTCACAACCACGTTGCTGCTTCCTGTATGAGCGCATAGGTCATGTTTAGTCAGTCACAAAAACATTTTTAATAATACTGCAAATAATATTATTGGCATATGGCCAAAACGTGAAAAAAAGTGCCAAAACTCAGAAAGCGCCAATAAATTCAAAAAACCTCCAAACTAAAAAAAAACGCTTAAAACCGAAAAAACCCAAAAACGAAAAAAAATGCCAAAACTATAGTTTATATTGTTCGTATTGAATTACATATCTCGTGCCCGTACGGAACCCTTCGTGCGCGGGTCAAAGTCGCACTTCACTGAATTTATTTTTAACATACACTAGCAGGGCTCATAATAAAATTTACAATTGAGATTTTTTTCTGCTTTAAAAAGATTATTTGCTTACATTTTATTTTTCCTAAAACAAAGGTGAGAATTTTTAATTAAAATCCAACGAAGTTCTTGCTTCCATACAAACATAAAATAACACTTAGTTTTATTGTAATTCATAGATAGCAAGTTCTGTCGGAATTACACAAGCACATACTACATGGATTTTTCACTTAAACAAGATATAAATATACCACAAAAAGACCAAAAAGTGCTTATTATACAGCGGACACTTATAAGCAAAACGGAAGATAAAAATTAAAAAAAAAAAGAAAAATTATTTTATTTTGTCAACAATAACAGCTTCCTGTACACTCGTGTACGTGTTGTATGTATGATTGCTTATCATATGTGTGTTTATATATTGTGGTTGCAGTGTCAGAGTTATATCCTGTCCTTTGGCTGCGCTTGTATGTGTTAACACTTACATTTCCATGCATAGCTTGTTTTCATAAGCCTGTAATTCCCAAATTTCTTTTTTATACTCTTCCCAAAAGTGGTCAAGGTATACACGTGTGTATATATTTGCCATTCAAAGTTATAAAACAATTCATTGATAAAATCTCTAACAACCACAGAAATTTCTTATGCAATACAGACTTCCTTGAACAATTTAAAATACTGTTTTTTATGTTACATACTTGCATCAGTTATTTGTAGAGTATTTAAAGTTCTTTTTGCCCCTCCTGCACATTTAGGAGTTTTTTTTAGTTGTGACTGTTAATAATTTAGAAATCTTCAAAAAATTCCCCAACCATAAGGTAAATTTTTCTTCCTTGTTTTGCAATAAAATGCCCAAATTGGACATAAGTTCTCTACATGTTCAATTTTTTCACACATATGGTTTGCCAAAATTTGCTAAAATTGAAGTTGTGACGTAGGCTGCAAGCAATTTGATTTCCAATTTTATGTTCAAAATGTCGTCGTCGAGGAAACAATTAAAAATTTTCTCTTCACTGCAGGTACTTCATGAAATAAGTGCAATTTTAGAAAAAGCTAAACGGAAGGTTGCAAGAAAATGTTGGATTAATTTAAAACAGCTGTTAAATTGAAAGAAAAATTGAATGAAGAGTTTTAAGAAAAATTGAAGTCCACCTAGTATTCAATTCTCAAATGTATGAGTGTGGTAGTAAAAAAGTGTGAACTTTGAAACAAAAGTTGAAACAAAAATTTAACTTGTAGACTCCAAGTTAAACATAAAACATATGAATACTAGGGTATTCAATCGGTTAATGGTTAATCTGTTAACCGATTAATTGTTACCCGATTAACTGTTTGATTAATTAAACATTTGCTATTATCGATTTACGGTTAAGCCGTTTAATTTTCGGATTAGCTAATTAGAAAAAGAAACAATGTTTAATCTCGAACCCAAAAATTGATCCTTAAACAAAAACTGGATTACTTGAATACCCTAATGAATAACATATAACTACAGCAAGCTTTTATTCACTTACCACTATTATTTCATGCAGAGTTCCATAAAGTTTGGGGACTTCTGATTTAATTTTGTTTTTGCATAATTTATTATATTTCCGTTTAACAAGGGCAACATAAGGAAAAAGAGTGAAAAAACTACTATACTTAAAAAAATGCATATACATACATACATGCACATTTAAAATGGGAATGTTAAAACTAAATTTAATTATTAATGGTTTAAATACAAATGTTGGGAGGAAAATTTACTGTTCCGGCTGCATGAATGACTATATCAGTAAACCTTTTGGCTTTTCATTCATTTCATTAACATACAGCATTAACTTTTAAATTTTAAATGGCTTCTGCACGATTTCTTCAACTTCACGTTTGTGCACTTTTCCTATGCCAGTTGCTCCAGTGGCCGCCTCAGCGCGTCCGCAATATTCAAGCTGAAAAATAATTTAAGTATATATGCATGTCATTAAGTTAAATATGAAATGCGAAGAAAATATAGTAAGCTTAAAAAGAACTTAATTATATTTTGTAATTTATTTTGTGTATCCTGTGGGATATGTTCATGTTTCTGGCCAAAATTTTTTTTATACCCACGGCTGACAAAAGTAAAAGTTTGCATGGCGTACTATTAGTTTTGAGAGTCAAATGTTATCACCAGCAAACTTTTAAAGGGGGGAGGTGATTCTCAGCATTAATTGTTCAGCACTTCTAGGTGTGGTAATCAATCACCCCTATCGTGAATAAAAAGTGGAATTTTTGTTCCCCTTGAAGGTAAAAATGCTATCGTGAGTTCCGCGACCCAATATGTTTAGTTATTTCATTTTGATATCCCTAAACATTTGCTTTTAATAGTTTGGCAATAGTTCCAGAATGAAGCTTTTGAAATTACTCTCCTCTTTATGTGTTTTCTACTATTGCTCTCGAACACATAAATACAATATCATTCATAAATAGTTGGCAAGAAGTAAGTGAAGATAATTTTTTTATTGATCAATCCAAAATTAGTTTCAAGAATTCTTCGCGAGTAGTTCGCTATTGTAAATATTTGTTTTTTTTTGAATTTACGATAGTTTAGCGAATATTTTTGTTTCGATAATTCTTTCCTTGTTTCTGGGCAAACCAATCATGAGCATAGTTATACGCTTTCGTATATGGATTTTTATGAAATGATCTGAGTCAATGTGAGCATGTGCTTATCTGCAAATTATGTACCTGTTTTCCAACAAGATTTTCAAAACGTGGCCTTACAAAACTCCAAGCACCCATGTTACGATGCTCCTCTTGTGCCCAAACAAATTCTAAATAAGCACAAAGATTAAGATAAAAACTTTATAATTATAATTCATAGTTGAAACGAACTTATAGCATTTTTATATTTAGCAGCCTCCTGCTGC
The DNA here is from genome assembly GCA_905220375.1 of Tachina fera. Lineage (NCBI taxonomy): Eukaryota > Metazoa > Arthropoda > Insecta > Diptera > Tachinidae > Tachina > Tachina fera. The sequence continues at coordinate 68,682,838 of LR999963.1, forward strand.
AATTCATTAGCAGGAAATGGGCACAACGACTCTATACGTATTATGGCAGTGTCTTGAATATCTTGAGCCTGTCTTTCATCAGCCAAATTATAATAGTGTTTGCCGGAGCATAAAATGACCCTTTTTACCGCCTCTGGATGAACGGTGTCGTCACCCAAGACATTATGAAAGCAAGTGCCAGATTCAAAGTCTGTATGCGTTGAAGTGGCAGCCGATAGCCGTAGCAAGACCTTGGGTGCTACAAGAATCAAGGGTTTGCGGAAATTACGTATTTGTTGGCGTCGCAGGCTGTGGAAATACTGGGCAGGGGTTGTAGGATTAATAATTTGTACATTAACATTATCACTATCAGCGGCACATTCTTTCGAATCGCATAACTGCAAAAAACGTTCAATACGGCATGAACTATGTTCTGAGGCAGCGCCATCATAGCCGTGAGGTAAGAGCAAAACTAAGCCATTAGACTCCATCCATTTTGCTTAAAATTATTTTTAAATATTTAATAAATAAAAACAAAAAAGGAAAAGTAGGCATCACTTTACAACTTACTTTCTCCAGAGATAATAAAATTATCAATTATTATTTGTGCCCCATTGGCAAAATCACCAAATTGTGCTTCCCATATTATTAGATTATTTGGATTATCTATGGCCATGCCATATTCATAAGCCAACACAGCCTCTTCAGACAATATACTGTGAGCAACTTCCAATTTGCCATCATGGCCACCTTTGAGGTCATTCAACGGTATAAGCATTTCGTTTGTTGCCTGATCAACCAACATAACGTGACGGTGTGAGAAAGTGCCACGTCCCACATCCTCACCACTCAAACGTACATTATAGCCCTGATACATAAGACTGCCCATTGCTAAGGCTTCTGCCGTTGACCAATCAATTCTTTCACCAGCATTCAATTTTTTAATTCTGCCTTCAATGTGGGTTTTCTTCAAATGTGGATGAACGTTCTGTGTCGGTACAATAAAAAATATATAAAATAATAATAAAATAGTAATAGTACATACAAACTTCAGCATGAAATTGTGTGTCTTATTTTTCTTCATTTAAGGCATTTTGTGTTATCTTATAGACGTTATTTTCTTTTAGTTTCATTATTGTTATTATTACTATTATTACTATTACTTTTTTTTTTCTTATGCTATACATAAAAAACTTACGAAGCCTTCAGGATATTTCACACTTTGCTGTCCAATGTAATTTAGTAGACCATAATCAAGGCCAGTATCCCAATACGTTATATTGTCTGATGCTGAGGTTATGTGTTGCCATTGCTTTTGAAAGTATGATATTTCAGGTTTGTATTTGGGTGCCAATAGAAGTTCTTGATTAAGGTAATCCACATAGTCCTTATGTAATTTTTGAGCCTCTTCGTGGGAGAGTATAGACTTTTCATTCAGTTTTTCGGCATACAGATCGGGAACGGTTCTTGAAGATGAAAAGAAAATATAATGAGTCCTCAAGGTCATTTATAATTGATAGATGCCTTTAAAGCCTGTTCATTTAAATGAGAACGATAGCTTCGATTGAATATTTAGTATATTGAAAACAAATACAAATTTCAGTTTTTTTGTGTCTAAGGGCACTGCTACACGTTCAATATATATTGTGATATATGTATCGCGATCCATTTTAATGGATTGATGGATCACGAGCGTATGCTATACGATATATATTTATTGCGTCAGTATTTATTTAGCCAACGAGTCGCACAGCTCCGGCAATGCCTCCAAATTAAAAATAAAGTCTTTCAAAATAATTTTTTCGGTTGTTAATTGCGATTCCACCGGCTGAACTTACTCGCTTGCATTATCTTCTGCTATTACCCTTTATTAAAAGAAACTTTACACAAATTCAATAAACTTTTTTATTGAATTGAATTATTATTCGATCCGCGATCTGGATTCCATAGTTTAGGCCTTTCTGCGATATGGATCGCGATCCATAAATACTGCATGCCACACGTTCAATAAATATCCCGATATTGGATCGCTTTCAATATATATTGAACGTGTAGCAGTGCCCTAATACAAATTTTCGATCGAAGCTATCGTTCGCATTTATATGAATTTATCAAACTTCTTCGATATACAGAAATACATCAAACTGGAAATGTTAATAGTGGTATACACACATATACGAACTTACTTGCGCTTATTTACTATGGCATAAACCAATGGATTCGTAAATGTGGGATCATCCAACTCATTATGGCCCCAACGACGAAAACAATTCATATCAATAAAAATATCCTTGCGGAATTGCTGCTGATATTCGCAGGCTAATTTTGTCACCAGTGCAACCATTTCAGGATCATCACCATTGACATGGAAAACTGGAGCTTGAATAGTTTTAGCCAAATCAGAGGAATAATCCGTTGAACGACCCCTTTCGCCAGGAGTTGTGAAGCCCACCTGATTATTAACAATAAAATGAATACTACCACCGATTTCAAAGTGCGGTACATAGGCCATATTTAAGCATTCCTGATTGATACCTTGACCAGCAAAAGCAGCATCACCATGCAATATGACATTAAGAACTGCGGAGCCAAAAGATTTTTCACCTGCCTCACTAAAAGCGCCGTCTTTCAAAGTTTGTTGCTTGGAGCGAGTTTTACCCATTGCCACCGGATTAGCAGCCTATTAAAATTATGCATAAGAATCTTTCATTACACATATTATGGTTTTATTCCTAAAATTTACCTCCAAGTGTGAAGGATTTCTGACCATACTTAAACGTATGCTTTTACCTTCCACTTCCAAATCCTCTGAAATATCTGTATAAACATTTATAAACAAGAGTAATATTTCATAATTATTTTTTTTATGCAAAAACAGTAATAAATCAAACAAATTCATATTTCATAGCACAGTGGTATCGATGTGTAATATTTTGACAAAAGTTTTTGTTAAAGGTTTCATGAGAAAAATTAATTTTTGACATATCGTGGGCAAGCTTAAGCAACATAAAAATCGATTAGATTCGATCGTATATAATCGATTTTCTTAAAAAAAACGGAGTTTGAAATACATGTCGTTTAAGCTTTTTTCTTGGCGGTTTTGACTGGATATCATGCTTGAAGAATATCAACTATTTTATTATTATATGTAGTTTAGATAAGGTTACTCTCGGTTAGGTTGAGCTAGATTAAGTTGGGTTAATTCGTAAAAAAGGGAGAACTGTGAGTTATTCATATATAATTAAGTTGATTTCTTAATTTGGGCTTATTATATAAAAAAGAAAACTATAGAATCTCTTGGTTGATCAAAAAAAAAACTATCTAATAGCTTAATGATGCCTCCAGCGTGTAAGCAGCACCAAGCGGGGCAGTTTTTTAGAAACACTCTTTATGAGACTATAAACTGATGACGAGGTTTTCTTTTGCAATGAAAGGAGAAACTAATTTGCGATCATGAAAATTTATTTTTTTTACCAATTCTGCGGCAACGTAAGAATATGGAAAGTAATAATATGGGGAAAACTTTAAGCACACGTGCACTTTTATTCCAAAACTTTGAAGGTTATTTTATAAAAACCAAAGGTCAGTATTTGTAAAATAATGTTGCCCTATCCTTAACCCCGCCATTAGACACTTCCCCGGGATGTTCTAGGATAGTTTGTGGAATTTGTGAGTTTCATTAATTCGTTCTAATTAATTTTTGCTTAGAAAGCAAAAATCTTCTTTAGGTTAACAGGTTGCTGAAGAAAGAGGTGTTCGGCTAACTTGGTTGGATCCATTTGATTTAGTTACTTTTGTGTTACCTTTGGGAGAAAGAGATTGCAGTAAAATAAAGGAAAGAGAGGCTGGAATGAAAAGAAGAGGAGGCTTAGATCCATGGTCATGCTAAGAAATCCTGCAGTTGGAGTTTGTAATTAGACCATCCACTACTCCCAATAAAAGAATGCAGGTCTTTAAGATTAACCACTGATAATTCTGGCAGCCCACTGAAAATATGTCTTCCTAAGGAAACTTGTCTACTCTTTATCGACTCTTATTAATAATCTCTTACTAATCCTTAAAGCTTTGTAAATTAATGTAGCATGTTAATAGAAGTTAATTCTTGTTGACAAGGAGTAGACAAGTGACAACTTTTACTGTCATCTTGATGTGACATCGGCGACGCCATTCGCAATAAGGGGGAATGTCTCATGATAATCGCCTTTGTGTACCGTAACTTTGTTAGGGGGAAATTAAGTAATTAAGTATATTAAGGTCCTTTATTGTTAATGCATGGCCACACAGAAAAAATAGACAAGAATAATTTTCAATACAACCATCTTATTGAATAAAATTTTTAATTTAAACAATATTTGTCATTAACTTGAATATTGTATTCATCAATTCCGCGCATTTTAAAATACCGTTTAATTTCATTTATTTGTGTTGGTGGTTTTTTCCTTGCTTGTTGATTGACTCAACGTGTTGATATGCTGATGTTGTTGTTTTTTTTATTGCTCGTATTGTATACGTGTGAATTCGGACAAGAAGCCGAAAAACGTCGTCTCTTGTTTTTTTTTTACTCAACAAAGTTATTTTTAGATTAGAAGAATCCAAGGAAATCATGTTTTGCATGTATTCATTATTTTCGTAAAAACAACGATTTTCTCTTTAGCTCAGTGGTAAGTACGTTAGTTTATTAGTCAAGAGATTGCTGGTTCGACTCATCCCAAGCACATTTAGTTTTAAACCAGCCAGGCGAGACAAAACAAAGAGGGGTTGAAATAAAATGTGACATTCATCATCAACACTGAAAATATAACTTCAGTCAATAAATTTTTCATTTGATTAATTAAATGTCTTTATTGAATTTATATTCAATAAACGTGCATACAATTTTATTTATCAATAATGCAAAAATCGTCATCACAGAAAATTCAAAAGATTTTTTTCAAGGTTGGAAACCGAAACAAATAGCGGTATCGGTATTCATACCGGTACAACTATTTTTTAAATTTCGGTATCGGTAACGGTATCGGTATTTTTTTATTTCGGTATCGGTATTACCGGTACATACCGTTACCGAGTTTATAATACCGGTATACCGATATAACTGCTAAATTTTTTAATTCAGACAGTGGACATAGCAAAAAATCTTTTTGTTTTTGTTAAATTACTTCGAAAATTGAGTATTTTTACATTAACATAAAAAGTATTTAAACTTATATGTTTCTATATACGTTTTTATATTTTAATTAAAAAATAATTTATTAAAAAAGTAAAATAAGAAAACTGCAGTTGAAACTTTGCATTTTGGTTAATTAAACAAAATAATAAAAATAAATACATACAGTGTATGTATTATTTATATTACACACGAAGTACATGTAGAATTGTTTGCACTTAGTAAAATTCGAAAGTTCGTATTCGAATTATCGAAAATTCGTTCGTTTTTAGATATATTCGTAGTCGCCAAATTCAGATGAAACGAATATTTCAATAAATCAATTAAAATTTTTTGTATTTTTTTTTGGAATTGCCGGGAATTCAAAAGCAAATTCTATTTGTTATTACTTTCTACCTAAAAAAGACTGTTCAGCCGAAAATATTTATTGGCAAATGTTATGTTTAATGTTACAAATTATATACCTTATTCATAATAAGTTTCATTTTCTAAATCTAACTACGTTTGCCTTCTCCATTAGCAGAACAGTGGACAAAGGTTGGTAAAAATGTCAATTTTTTTAAACTTTTTCTCGAATATTTCCTAAACTGTAAGCGAAACCCCATAAATGTTGCATACTTTCTTTTAGCTTTTGGATAGAAAAAAATCCACTTTAAAAAATTCTTTTTATCTGATAAAAAACATGAGCTTGGCATAGATTTTAATTTTTCATTAACTAAAAGTTTACCCATTTTGGTGCTTTGTGACTCCGCCCCTTTGAAGGATATATAGCATAAATTCCCGACTTGAGCTCTGTGACAACTCCTCAATTGCTGTATAAAATTTGCAGAATTATTTCAAATTTAAAAAAAAAATCCCCACTATGTATCGGGTACTTTAGGCCCCACCAGAAGGCAGCGTCGGATCGAGCTAAAAAATTAAGACCGCATTTATGTCAGCAAACCTCATATTTTAGACAGTGCACATATGTAGTATATCAATTAAAGAAAAAAATCTTCAATGTGCATACATAAAAAAGCATTCTTCACAACTTTAAATCTCCGCATTACCTTGTGCATCTGCAACAACCAATATACTAACTTTCGCGATTTCATATAAATAAGTTATTTATATAAAAATTTATTATTTAAAATAACTGTCTTTGTAAGGGCTTTGCTCTAGAGATACGTTTTTGTGTTCCTAAAGGCATTAAGCAGCTCATGAAGTTCGTTAGTATTTCGCACTGGTGATGATTATGATATGATTGCACTTTCCGGTTGATTAAAAAAAATAGTGCTGCATAAGAATGTGTAAAGGCGAAAAAACGTGTTTCTATAAGAAAGTTAATTGAAATATATTTTTGAAATTTTATTTTTGGTGGGAATCGGTATACCGGTACATACCGGTATAGACCTAAACGGTATTCCTGATACCGGTATTTTCTAACCGAAATGTGTTTCGGTATCGGTATCGATACCGGTATCTAATTATAGCGGTATTTGAATCGGTATCGGTATTTTTACGATACCGTTTGCCAACCTTGATTTTTTTATTGAATCAACGATTTTCGTATTGAAATATCAAAATAATTTTTTTCTGTGCATGATGTTCTTTCTGTGAATCACTTTGGCTCATTATGCATAAAAATGTCTAAAGATGACAACTAAATTTCTGACATTTCATCATCTGACAATTTTCGTCATGTGACCACGTATCTACAAAAATTACAAAGTATTAAATATGAAACGTTTCCCTGGGAACTTGCTTTCATGGGCATTTGCCAGAGGTGGCCAAGCTCAAAAATTTTCAGACACTATTCTCAGAGCTTAAATTTTTTTGCTAATGCTATTATTTTATATACATATATGTATGTACTTATGAATTGTAATACGTTTTTTGTAATATACAATTTTTTATACGAATTTAAAATTTTTATAAATGAGTGATAACCACTGTGCTAAATGTTATCTGAAAGAGATAAAAAAAGGAGGGAAACAAACTACTTACGGAAATGACTTATAACATCTGACATGGCTTGACAATCATCCGCAAATTCAGATTCTCCGCTTAGTTTGCGAAAAACTTTTGCCGGTCTCATATTCAATAAAATAGTTTGTAACTCAGTACGGCCGCGATGCGGCATTGCTACAATAATCTGTTGGATATCATCTGTAAAGGAAGCAGGAATAATACATACATACACACATACATACTATGTACATATTTATGTATATATAAAATTTGAAATTATTTAGTTATAAAGTAAAAGTTTCCTTGGGATTTTGTTAGAACATAATGTTTTCGTTATGCAGTTTCGTTTCGTTTTGATTTGTTCTATTTGTTAGTTTTAGGAAGGAGCAGTTTTTGGTAACTGATTAATGGTTGATGTCGTAACCTCGGATTTCGGCTTGAAATTACAAAATTTAATTATAAATGCAAATATTTATGTATTTATCTTCGTATATTTGCTTGAGTAGTTTCATTAGGGCTGGAATCTTGCAATATCATTAATTATACAATTTTCTTTTTGGCGTGACTTTGAATAAAAAAAAAACATTGCAAATCCTGCTCACAAAGTTGAATATAATTTAGTTTAGATGTAAATAAATTACAATGTATAACAAATTATAAGTTCATTTGAAAATTTATGTTTTTATAATATGTTTTCAATGCAGAAATGATTCGCGTTATAAATGCAATTGTTCAATACTCAAGTATAGTGTTAAATTATGTTTATGCAGCAAATAAGACAACGGGTCTGCTCGTAAGTGCATCACTGCGCTGCAAATGGAAATTTAAATGTTCTAAACTGGTTCAAAATGTACAATCCGTTTTTGATTTTTCGTTTTCAGATCAAGAACGTTGCAAATTAAGGAGTAAAATGATCCCAGTGCCTAAAACGGCTAAAATTTTAGTTGCAATTTTATTAATTTACCTAAACTTACAAAAGTGGATCACTTAATTTCGTTGTGGTTTCACAAGGGTGGCAAATGGGGTATAGATACCTCAATTGGAAATAATTTCCGATATGGTGAGAGACATTATAGAAGCTTTAGGCACATCATATGGATTAGTAGTGTAAATTTTGAATCGTCATTTGGGTATGAGAAAGTCTTACAATCGACACAAACGCAGTTGTGTGACAACTCTGAAAGGATGTTTGTCGCTGTTCAACCTCATTATGAACAATTTTTTGTGCCGTTTCGCAAGCGTGGATCCACCAAAAACACAACAGAGACCAAATAGCTATCAAAACACTAGATTTCTCGGGGTGAATCGGTGCCAAAGAATACCAAGGTGGGCTTTGTCATAAAAAATCATAAAATCATCGCGACCGTTTTTTTAGTGCACGTGGTACATATAAGCCACCTTGACTATCTTCAAATGGCAAATATCATTCTAACTTGTTTCGTAATATTATGAGTTATTCCATATGTAAGTGAAGTTTTGTCGTGCTAAAGACGTTGTTTGAAAGCTTTTATAGCCCAGAAATTTGTTTTTTTTTTAATATTTACTTGGAAAATAATTTTACGGTCTTTTTATTATTATTTATCATTTGTCTCAATTTATGATATATTTTTTTATTACAAAATAATATGCGTGTCTGTTCGATCGTAAAAGTCTAACAGTTAAGCTTTTTAAATAATTAATACGACTGTAAAAAAGTTTTTATCCAACTTTTATGTAGGATTAATAAATGAAAAAACTGTTTTGAATTTTTCTAAATATTTTTTTTGAAGTTGTCGAAAACATTACGAGTGAAAATTATTATGGAAAAACTTTTTTATAACCTTAAACTTAAATTTTTTATATAAACATGTATGTATGTAAGTAGTCGTGTAAAAGTATGTATAAATTAAAAAATACCTTGCACACTGTTGCGCAGTAATTGCCAAAAGAACGCCAGTAAGCTTTCGGCCCCCTCGCCACCATAACGTTTGACAGTAGGAAATTTTGTGGTCATAAAAATATCCCATGCCTGTGATTTAATAAGTAATTCGGCAATCTGCCTGCGATTATCATCACTGAGATATTGTTGTGTCTCTGCACAAAGTTGTTCAAAATGCAAGGCCAACCATTCGCGTTCTTCCAGACTCTGAAATGCAGAGAGCATTGAGAAATTTCTAACATTAGTGCACGCATTTTAAAAGTATTTTTTACAAAAACTGAAATTGAATATGTAAAACATTCCCTTCAAAAAATGTCGAAACTCATAATAATTTTACTAGCCTTTACTGTTCTAATACGAGTATGTTGAAAAAAAAACTTTTCCAATAACTTTTAATAGGGTATGTTCTGTATTCTACGTGAAATTTCATCATTTAAAAAACACTTATATCTGACAAAACTGTACTCTTGTTTGCTTTTTGATTAATTTTTGTGGACTAATTGAAAAACTAAAATTTTCGGTCACACCCGTCACACAAAAACTAAAAATATTGAGTAAAAATATTACTGTACATAATAAATATTTGATGCTTTCATATAACAAAGTAAGCGCTAATAGTAAAATAAAAATTCGTGGACTTTCAACTGTACATTCGAGTATATAATTAGTTGTAGAAAATATTTGATCACACCCGTCACTCCAACACTGAAGTACTATTTTTTCAATGGATGTCAAAAATAGAAAATAGAATAAATGAACAAACTTAAAAAGAGAAAGGAGATAATAGGGGACAGGAAAAGAAGAAATGCTAACAAGATTATGATGGATAAAAAGTTTTTGAAACAAAAACGAAAATGATCGAGAAAGAAAATTATATAGCAGACATGGAAAAAGGATTAAAATCAAATTGTAAGCATTTTGAATATACGTATTTATTAAAAAAATTGCAGTTTTAAAAAAAGCAGGCAGTAAAGTTAAACGTTGCTTTTCTTTTAGTCCATCAAAAAGAATTAATGTTATTAAGCAACTCATCAAAGAAGTCAATTTCTTATTATTTTCCTGTCAATTTACGTTAATGTTAGTATATGAACGAATTAAATAAAAAAATTATTCCTGCAAATTTTTTTGAATTTTACACATTTCATACCCAGCACATAGATAGGTCACCCCCGTCACGTTTTTTGAGAAAAATTTATATTTTTCATTCACTAAGTATTTAATAAAAATCACAAAAATTTTACCAAACCAAAATTATTGTGTATCTTCAAAGGAAGCTGCTACAAAATATATTTTAAAACTATAAATATTTCAGATTTAAGATTTGTAAGATCACATCCGTCAGTGATTATCAACCTTTTTTTGCGATACACTTTTAACAATTTCAAAATTTGGCGGCACACAAAGAACACGATAAGCTTAAAACTTATAAAATAGTTTATGATAATACTTTTAAATTTTCGAAATTAAATATGTGCCATAAAAATAATAGAAAAAATATATAGAGTGATTAATTTGTTAGTAAATAATAAGAATACTTTTAATGGTAAATTTGTTTTTCGATAATTTCATTTACATATATTTTGTGGTAAAAATGACAAAATGACACACTATTGATCTTTATTTAGTTTAAATGTTGGTTGATGCTGAAAATCGGAATTCACACAAATAAGATATGGAAAATTATAATAATCACCCCTATGGTGAACAGTTTTTCCCCTGAAATATTTTTCCCTAGAAATATGAATAGTAGTGAAAAATGTTTCCCTAGAAATGTGTTCCCTTTTTTTATTCCCCCTTATCATGAATAATTTTTTCACTTTTCCCTTGGTTTTGTTCATTTTATTTTTGTAGCAAACTGAACCAACACATCACGTATTTTCAATATTATACTTCGAATTAAATATTAAAAGTTATAAATAGTTATTTTTAGGATAAAATTAGTAAACAATTCCCACAACTAATAACAATAATTCCCTATTTTCATTGTATATGAACCTCTTTGGTTCACATTAGGTAAATTTAATGGCGATCGTATACAACTTAACGATTTTATCAACGGCACCTAAAATAATTTTTTAAAAATAAGATTTTACACTTAAAAACATTTAATTTGAAACTCAAAATTTGTATATTTCTTACTATCAAACTTAACCTTGGCTGATTTTCAATTAATTTTTAAGCTTTACATTCCTTCTTCCCGTTTTTAAAGCATCGCAAATTTCCCTTCATGGGGAATGAAAATTTCATGGGAATAAAAATTTCATATTTTATTCACGATAGAGGTGAATATAAAATTTTCTTGTATATCATTGGATAATCGAATCTAATATTAATCCAAATGAATTAATTGATTATGAATTAATTGATTATGAATTAATTGATTAATTGTTCGTGCTTATTTCCGTAATAATATGAACATATCATATATCTGTGGCAATAAGGAAAAAGTGCTTAAGTCATATTTTACTGTTTGGTAGGATAGCACTTTTAAGCATTCAAGTCGATTTTCAGAAATGTATTTCTCTTACAGTTAAATTGGGAAATTCTATGTTATTCTTTGTTCTTTTCAGCAAGCATCGTTCCACACACTATAAGTAATACTTTTAAGTTGTAATATACCAAACTATAACCTAAATTAAGCTATTATTCCCAATGAAATTAGAACTCTAAAAGAGATAAGTCGCAAGTCATAGTGCTATATTTTCCTGAAAAATCAAACAAATTAATTGAGATTTTGATCAGGGGTACTTTCGAATATGCAAATTACGGAGGTACCATTAACTAAAAAATAGCTTATCTGGACTAAAATATTTTTTCCTTTCTGCAACAGATATATCTAAAATTTAGCAGCACAGTTTTAGAATTTCGCGGTGGTTGAAAATCACTGCTCCTTGTTTAAATTATAAATTTTATATTTCTTAATTACTCGTATATCAAAAAATATGAGTATCATGGTCACACCCGTCACAATGAAATTGCAAATATACACGTTATAATCATTGTAAAGAATAATTATATATGTAATAGGGATGCCAAACGGGAAATCCCGAATCCCGGGATTTGTAAAATTTAATACCGGGATTTCTTTTTTGGGATTTTATTGCAATTTTTATAAAAAGTTATTTATAAATTAGAATTTTCATTAATTTTATGGTATTTTTTATAATATTTAAAAGTCCCATACAATTTTATAAGTGCAGTTTTAACAATTTAATGACTATTCGTGACATATTTCTTATAAATTAACAACATAAGCAAAATAATTTACCTACTTTCTCACGGTTATTTTCATCAAAGGTGCTAAAATATACAACTAAGAATTATTTTAAAAACAAAAAGAATAATATGAGCTTTGGAAGGGAAATAACATTTGGAAAATTCATAAGTGTGAAAAATTTATTCCGTCTTACTCTATATTATGAGAGCAATTATGAATAAAATTCCACGAGAAATTTTTGCCGTCGAATAATTTCAAACAGTAGCAAATAATAGGGAAAACAAAAAAAATCTAATTGCAGAAGGAAAAAATTTATTGCGGAAATTAAGTAAAAAAAAAGTAAGTAAAAAGTAAGAAATATTTAAAAGTCCATAGACATGTAAGTATGTTCGTGTTGGTTAAGATTATATAAAAAATGTACATATGTATATTGAAAACAAAAACAAATTTTCATATTTAGTTATGGTTTTCGGTATAAATTCTTTAACATCAAATGTGATTAATCAACTTAAAAATAGATGAGAAAAATTCTTTTGATTTTTATTTTATTACCCTATTAGAAAATTGTTAAATTTAAAGACAATTGTATTATGATATATTATCAATATAAAAACTTTTAAAATGCATAAAATTTGTTATTAAAGTAATATTTATTAAAATAAATTCAGTGAAGTGCGACGAAGGGTTCCGTACGGGCACAAGATATGTAATTCAATACGAACAATATAAACTATAGTTTTGGCATTTTTTTCGTTTTTTGGGTTTTTTCGGTTTTAAGCGTTTTTTTAGTTTGGGGGTTTCTTGAATTTATTGGCGCTTTCTGAGTTTTGGCACTTTTTTTCACGTTTTGGCAATTTTTTTTTTTGTTTTTGAAGTTTTTTTAATTTTGGCAATTTTTATTATTTTGGCGTTTTTTATTTTATTTTGGCGATTTTTTTATTTTGGCGATTTTTTTTAATTTTGGCGTTTTTTTCATATAGGTGATTTATTTTTGGTTTTGGCGATTTTTTTAGTTTTGGAACTTTTTTTTCGTTTTGAGGATTTTTTTCGGTTTTTGGCGTTTATTTTAAATTTTGGCGATTTTTTTCGTTTTGGCGATTTTTTTTTAAATTTGGCGATTTTTTTTAATTTTGGCGACTTTTTTTCATTTTGGCGATTTTTTTTTCACATAAACAATTATTTTGGTTTTGGCGCATTTTTCGCGTTTTGGCGATTTTTTTCGGTTTTTGGCCTTTTTTCATATTGGCGATTTTTTTTCATTTAAACGATTTTTTCGAATTTGGCGATTTATTTTAGTGCTAGAATTTTTTTTTTAATTTTGTCGATTTTTTTCGATTTGGCGATTTTTTTTTAAATTTTTGGCAATTTTTTTCAGGTTTTGGCGATTTTTTTCGGTTTGGCGATTTTATAATTTTCGGATTTTTTACTTGTACGGTTTTGGAAAATTTCAAGAGTTTACCTCTTACGGTCTCCAAGATATAGCAATTTGTCAAAATTACATAGTCAAAATTTCATTAACTGATGGACCACCCTTTAATTTAAATTTTTTAATATTTTAATGTTTATTGTTGTAGTCTGTATAAAAATATACTAATTTTGCAAATTTCGAGTGTCAATATACATATGTACATACAATTGTATGTATATTACATGAGATTTTAACACCCTTTAATTTCTAATTCTCATGTATTTGTTGTTGTAGTGGCCAAGGATCTACATACTCTGTCCAAATTTCAGGTCCGTAGCTCTTACGGTTCCTGAGAAAATACCGTGTGACGGACAGACGGACAGCGTAGCGAAAACAATAGGGTTCCTTTTTTCACCTTTGGTGTACGGAACCCTAAAAACTAATTTATTTTACCAACAAATTGTAGATCCCGAAATATCGAAAATCCCGAAAAATCCCGGGACTTACAAGTCCCGAATCACGGGATTTCCAAAAATCAATCCCGATTGGCTTCCCTAATATGTATGTACACAATTCCTTATAAAATAAAAATATTCAAAGTCCGCAATGAGGAAGAAAAATACACGGTTATTTAGATTTAACTTACCTCAACATATCCAAATTCAGCACTAACGGCTTTGCCACAATATATTTCTCTTAGTTTTGCTTCCAACTCACATACCGTCATCGTTGTCATAGCGTTATTACTATGTGCATGCAATGGACCCTGTGGTTGTACATTGTCTTGATTTTGAAGACCATAAAATGCAGGATTCAGTTCATCTAAGGAACTATATAAAAGAAAACATTAAAATAAATTGAGAGAAATTTAATTTTTCTTACACATATTTTCCTTAAACCTTAAGCTGTATGCTTAGTTCTATGAATGCATTAGAGATTTGAGAATTAAGAAAAATACAGTAATAACAAGCTACGTGTATAAAGAGGATGGCAGCGCTACGCCACACAATGGGATGGTTACATAATTTTTTTTGAAAAAACTATAAGGAGTGATCTTAGATTATTGAAAGTTTACAACGGGCATTGTTGTATCCAAAATATCCACAAGAAACCATGTATTATCCATTTAGTGGTTTTTAAATTGCCGATGTGGCGAGGCGGAATAAGCAATAAAAGATCTGAATTATTAATTAAACGCTTGTAATTACATTGAATTCTAGTATGATGAACACAATCAAGTCTAGTTAAAAACTATTAATACAATAGACTTACAGAATAGTTTATGCAATTCGGAATGGACCGGGACTATGCAATTTTGTATGTGGATTCTTGTAGCTCTTCCAATATTCTTTTTTTGTCGTAACTAGTCTACTTATATGTTGCTTTAGCAGCAACGAAATGCAACTGCACAAGCTTAACCAGCAACAATCTTCTGCATCAATCATAAACTATTAAAAATATTTTAATAGTTTATGTTTAAATATGCCTTCCAGAATTTTTCAAGGTAAGGAAGGAAGTTGGCTAGAAAAAATTACATGACATGAATGCTTAGAATGCTTTCATCATCATATTTCCTTTCACCTTCTTCCTTTACTTACTAACCTTGCTAAATTTTTTTGGAACAACTCAGGGTTAAAAACTATTCTTCGTTATTATGTACCTTATTTGCTTCTTTGAACACTTCATATTAAGAAAACTTTACAAAGAAAATTAAGATGTATGAGTAAAACAGAATGAAGAAACAAAAATCAACCAAGAAGAGCAGCAACAAAACCCTTTTTTTTTCTATAAACCTTTTCATTTTGGCCAAGTTTAAATGGGAATAATTGTTTGTTTATGTAGCGTTTTTCTTTTGCTCACAATAGTTTCACTTCCATTCATAGATTTTTTAATATTTTTTTTTTGTCTTTGTATTAAGTCTGATTTTTGCTTTGTTTTGTTTATTACCTTTGTTGACTTCTGATGCTTATGGGATTTACGGCTGCCAATTTGTGGCCATATTTGCGATAAGCTTCTACCCAACGATATACATTACCTTGGGTATTTCTTGACTGCAACACATCATCCGGTACTGGTGGTGGGGAAAATGCACGAATGGTAAGTTGAATACCAAATTGGGTTCGTGATGAAGATATTTATTTGTTTCATTCGAAAAGTAGAAAAAAAGTTTAAAACAAAAAACAAAAGTTGAAATCATTGTTGAAATTTTAATGTATTTTATGGTGTGTAGTTGTGCAGGTGTTGGTTGGTTGGCATGCCACATAGTGACTGATATAAATTTCATTGTAAATGTGGCATAGCATGATAGTGTTCTTTTCTTGGGTATCGAAATGGACTTTTACACTTTAAGGCTGTTTTATACATAATAAAGTTTAAAATTTAACTAAAGTTCCAAAAAGTTTCCGTAGGCTTTTTGTAATTAGTTTAGTTGTTATTTTTTCTAAATTATTCTACATTATTAATGACAAAAGTTTTCTTTGTCACTCAAAAACTAAAATAGGAGTAATTTAATTATTTAATATGTGGTTGACACCACAAACTGTTTAAAAGCTAAACCCTAATACTTTTCAACAAAGTTTAAAGTGTATAATAACTTTATCATGTTGTTTGTCTCTGGGGTGGATAATTGTATGAATATAAATCACCACTTCACATTCTGCTTTAAAACTTATTTTAATATGTTAATTATATTTAGGGTGTTTCGTAATTTACTTAAGATTTGTAGTGAATATGATTTCCCAGTTCCACACTCAAAAATAAAATTAACTAAAAGTTAGGAAAATTTTCTAAATTTGAATAAAAAAAGTTGTCGTATGGCACCAAAGCTGTTTTTACTCGAAACCAGTAAAATATTTACTAAATTTCTAGTTCATTAATGAACTAATTTGTAGTAGCTAATTATATTTTCATATTTTAGTAAAATTTTCCTACAATTAAGCAAAATTTTCCAATAAAATTCGGAGCTTTGCAAAAAAATTTTTCCGTCTTTGATCTCAAATTTAGTAAATTTTCCCATTTTTTTTGTCTTTAATTCTGGTACTTATTTTTATTTTTAATTAAATTCTATACCACATGGTATGTTTTTTTTATATTTTTATGTTATATTCTTAATTATAATTCACGATACATACATATAAATTCCTTGAGAGGAGACAAGTATTGAACCAGCAACCTTCTGATTGATAGGCAAGCACTCTAACAAATTGCCTAACAAGGCAGCCTGAATAAGCATTGAAATTATTGAGTTTTAAAAGTTTATTTTATTTACAAAAAAATAAATTTCAACTTCAAATATTCCTCGAAAATATGAAAAATTTACTTAGATTTTTTGCTAAATGCAAATCAATAATAAATTCCATAATTCAAAGTAAAAATACTTAAAACTGGGAAATATTTCCCTAAAATTTAGTATACCTTTTTACATCTTTTAAGTAAGTCAAATTTCATGAACTACTCAGGAGTAGTTCATTTCCTAAAGTTTATTTTTTGATTTAAGACAAAATTGACTAGTTCTTAATATAAAATTTCCTTCAGTTTATAACCATTTTCTTACTTTTAGTAAATATTTCCTTTAAGTCAGTAAACATTTCCTGAAATTTGAGTAATTTATTGTTTATTTTTATGAACTATTTTTGAGGATATGAACTCATATTAAGTAATTTTTACTAGATTTTTGTAAAAATTTACTTAAACTTAGAAAAAATTACTTAAACTTAGAAATTTTTTTCACTTGAATTTAGGAAAAACAAATTCTTAATAATAGAAGATGTCTTTTTTTGAGTGTGAGGTTTTCATTAAGTTGTTGCCAAATGAACTTCTGTGTATCTTGTTTCTATATTTTTACGTTTAAATTTTATTAAACGTGTGAGTTCTTTTGATTGCTCAAAAATAAAAATAAATAAAAAATAAATATTTGCAACTGAACTTCCTTTTTATTTGCGACGAAACAAATTACAACTTGTCTTTTATTGTTTACTTTTTAACGTTATTATCCACCGCACCAGGCCTTTTACTTTCAACGATCTTCACTCCACTAAATTCCAATTAGTACTGACTGACTTCTCACATACGGCAACTCTTTTTATACTGCAAAATCGGATCTAGAATGTTCGCTAATAGATGGCGTAGCAACATGCATGCATGTATGTACTTAGTAAAAACCAACTGGAAGAAACTATTTCCTCTCAAACGATATGGCTGTTTAGGCGTGTTGGTAGCCAGATGATTAAACAGTCTTCTAGCACAATCGGGAAAATTTATGTCGCCGTTTCTAGATGTTTGTAGTTGATTCGATTGGCCGTTAGTTTTTGAATTTTCAAAGTAACGACTTGTATGTTGGCAATGCGTTGTGCTACTTTTAGTACAGGGTGATTACCATAAGTGCTCGCACTTTTATTTATATACTTGTACGTCTGTAGCTTTGTACACAATTATTGTTGTTGCTATAGTGCTTGCACGTGAGTATGTGTGTACGTTTATTTCTTTAGTTAAATTCTTCTAGATAGTTCTTTGCATTAACCCTGTAGGAATATTTTTACGTAACAATATGTTATCACTAGGGCTCGGATTTCCATGCAAAGTAATCTTTTTCTTGCACTTGTTTTTAAAATTGCTGTACAAATACAAATGCCTTACAAACGATTCTTTTTTAAAAAATTAAAAGTTTTTTGGTAATTTTTTTTGTCAGTTTTTAGCACATTTTAGTTTTAGGTAATTTTTATATTATTTTATGTAATTCTTGTAAAATTTTGTTACTAACGCGACCTTCTTTATTGGTGTCAAAATATATTTTTTATTTTTCCCCTTTAATATTCACGCTTTCAAGGTCATTTGTGCCTTACGTTTCATTGGTATTTTCTAACTTCTTCAGAGATTCTTTATTAAAATATATGAATAACCTTTTTATAAAACAGTTTTACATTTTCGAAAATATCACAGTTTTGTATATGTAAATATTATTGTTAAAAAATGGGGTATCGCTGATTAAAAATTTTAAAACATATATAAAAAATCCTTACACCATGTACTCTGCCTTTTAGTACAAAGAAATCAAAACAAAAATAAATTTATAACTGTAATAGTGTCGATTATTTTTGTTACACAGATCACGTCGTAGCTCCTGTGTCGTGGCATAAAGAGCAAAACTTTAATAGTTAAAGTGACTACAGTAAAATCTATTTGTTTAGTTTTTTCAATTCGACGAGTTGTTATAACTTTCAAAACCATCCCAGCTATGCATTACTATAATTAAAATTCTTAAAATATCTGTAATATTTTTTAAACTAAATTTTTAATGGGATTTATATGCCCAGTAAAAAAGAGACTCCAAAAAAGTCATGAAAATGTAGAGTTTACGATGCGGAAGTAGTGCAAATTTCGATCCGATCTAATGATTTTTACATAGGGTTGTCATTGCAAGAAGTTCTCTTTTTCGATACCTGGTCAATGAATTGGAAGCGATACTAAGAAAAATTCCCTTTTTTGTGTTCTATGATAATATTTTCATCTAGGAAAAAGGGTAAATAGTTGCCTTTTTTAACAATTCGTTTCTTTTTATACGAATTTAAGCCCGAAACAGTGTTTTCATGTAAATTTAAGCAAATAACTTTTAAATTTTAGACTAAAAATAGTTCATAAATTTCTTTAAAAAAATAAATTATTTTTTAAATTCTGGTGAGTATTTTCTAACATTATGGAGGAGTTACAAGGTTTTGTGTGACTAAAATAAGCTTCTACATGGTTTTTTGCTCACTCTCGGCAAATTAAAAATATCGATTTTTTGGAAGCAATGAAAATGTACTTCCGCTAGAATGACTTCCATTTTTTTTTACTGGGTGTATAAAAAACAAAATTATGGAATTGTTCAATGGCTTATCCTTTATTTATTATACCCTTTACCAAAAAATTGTAAAAGGGTATATATAGGTTTGTCATTCCGTGTGTAATTTCTACAATATTAATAAACGACACATAAAGTATATGTATTCTGGATCCTTATGCATAGGGAAGACGAACAAGCGATGTCCGTCTGTCCTTCTGTCCTTATGTCCTTCTGTCCGTCTGTCCGTCTGTCTGTACGTGAAATCGGTTTTCCCAAGCTCCCAGAACAACTAGAGACTTCGTTCTTGGACTGGTGTGTCAGAAATTTCCCGCTATTGCTATTGAAAATCAGCAAAATTGAGCAGACGGTTTCAGAGCTGGAAAACTCAAACTCTATTTTCCCATACAAAATAACTACCGAAAACTAGTTTTTATTACTGTTTTATTAAATTAACTAATTTTATACTTCAGTATGAATAAAATTGGTGTTTCTAATTTAAAAAAATAAAAAAAATAAAAAAATTAAAAAGACGTTTCCAGGCTTGGAAAACTTCAATATATTTTCTTATAATTAAACATATTTTATGTTTTAGGAAAAAGGCTATTTTCTCAGGAACCGTAAGAGCTACGGAACTGAAATTTGGACAGAGTGTGTAGAACTTTGGTCGCTACAACAACATAAATATGAAAGCTAAAAATTAAAGGGTGTTCCAAAACGAACATCGAAAAATATTAAAATCTATATACATACAATTGTATACATATTTGACACTTGCAATTTGTAAAATTACTGTATTTTTATACAGACTACATCAAAAACACTAAAATTTATAAAAATTTAAATTACAGGGTGTTCTATCAGCTTATGTAATTTTGACTATGTAATTTTGACAACTTGCTGTATCTTGGTAACCGTAGTAGGTAAAGTCTTGAAATTTTCAAAAACGTTAAAACCAAAAAATCCCAAAATTACAAAATCGCCAAACCGAAAAAAATCGCCAAAACCCGAAAAAATAGCCTAAACTAAAAAAGCACTAAATTAAAAAAATTCTAGCACTAAAATAAATTGCAAAAATGAAAAAATCCCTAAAATTAAAAAAATCGCCAAAATGAAAAAAAGTCGTAAAAATGAAAAAATCGCCAAAAAAATTTAAAAAATCGCTAAAACAAGCCAAAAGCACAAAAACTAAAAAACACCCAATAAAAAATGCCAAAAACCTAAAAAAATCGCTAAAATAAGAAAAAAGCACCAAACCTAAAAAAAGCACAACATTAAAAAAAAATTACATAACCCGAAAAAATCACAAAAACGAAAAATAGCACCAAATTGAAAAAAAAATCTACAAAATGAAAAAAATCCCTAAAATGAAAAAAAACAGCAAATTGATAAAAAAAAGTAGCCAATATAAAAATAAGCACCAAAAACTTTAAAAAATCGCTAAATGTAAAAAAAAACACCAAAACTAAAACAGCATCAAAGTAAAAAACGCAAGAAACAAAAAAACGCTAAAATGAGAAAAAAGCTTAAGAACTTAAAAAAGCACCAAATTAAAAAATTGATAAAAAATCGCCGATATAAAAATAACTTGAAAAAAGCGCTGAATGTAAAAAAACTCCAAAACTAAAATATCATTAAAGTAAAAAACGCAAAAAAACGCTAAAACGAGAAAAAAGCTTAAACACTAAAAAAACACCAAATTAAAAAAACGCATAAACTAAAAAAAACATTTAAAAAACGCTTAAAAACTAAAAAAATAAATAAACGCCAAAACCCGAAAAAGATCACCCAAACCCAAAAAACACCAAATTTAAAAAAAATGTGACACTAAAATAAATTGCCAAAATGAAAACATCGTTAAAATAAAAAAAATCGCAAAAATAGAAAAAACCCAAAAACCCAATAAAAAACGCTTAAACGAAAAAAGCACCAAAACTAAAAGAAAAATTGTTCTATTAAAGAAAATGGCAAAAAAATTAAAAAAATCGCTAAAACGAGAAAATAGCACTAAAACTATAAATAAAAAAAAACGCCTAAAACGCAGAAAAAACGCTGAAGTTAAAAAAACCCTATTAAAAATGCTTAAAACCAAAAAACCTCAAAAAAAGGAAAAAAAAACCAAAACTATATTTTATATGGGCTAAAGCTCATATAGTACTGCAGGCTTCGTGCGTAAGTCAAAGTCGGACTTTACTAAATTTATTTTCAGTAAATGGAAATGGAAATAAAATTTATCGCTAAAGTATAGTCCGAACTATAAAATTAATTAAAGAACATGTTCCGTTTCATTTCCCGTTCCTTTGTGTTAAAGAAATTCGAAAAAATTCTTTAGGAATAAACGTTTACATAATACTGCGCTATATACCTTTTCCAATGGGATGTTTAAATTGAGACACTTAACAATTTTGTAAAATAAAGGATCATTGAATAAAACAATATGATATGGAGGTACAATACTATAATTATTTTATAGGGTTATTAAAAAGTTTGAAGTTCGAAGCCTTGGTGAACATTCGATTTTTTTTAGATTTGCGAACAAATATTGAACAATTTTGTTTCGAAATTTCTTCGCTTAAGTGAGCATTCGTTTTTATCGAATTTCAGGTCAAGTGAAATACTAAATATTATTTTCATTGGATAGTTTTGATATAACGGCGTTATTTGTTTATACAGCTATGAGTGCAACAAACGAATAACTTATTCATCAAGTATCAAGAACTACAATTACACTTTATGCAGCAAACTCGTATCTTAATAAATGCGTTTCATAATTAAACTAGAAAATATTAGTGTATTATTACTACTATTATATATACAATATGTAATCAATTCCTTAATAATTGCATATGAACTTTTATCCAAACACCGAAGTATAAAGAGATAAACCGCGTCTTTTTCTCTCCCCTTAAAACTTGTATTTTTTAAGATACGAGGTTGAGAAAGTAAGGCATCGATATTCAAATTATTGCTTATATCAAAAAATACCGAGAGGTCACTTACTAAAAGATGCACAAGAGCAAAAGTTATAAATTTTTTCACAAAATAAATATGTACCTAAATATCTATGTGCTTATATATGTACCTCTATACCACATAAACGCAGTTTGGTAAAGGGTATATAAGATTCGGAACAGCCAAATATAGCACTCTTACTTGTTTTTAGGGTTCCGTTCACCAAAGGTGAAAAATGGAACCCTATTGTTTTCGCAACGCTGTCCGTCTGTCCGTCTGTCCGTCACACGGTATTTTCTCAGGAACCGTAAGAGCTACGGACCTGAAATTTGGACAGAGTACGTAGAACCTTGGCCACTACAACAACAAATACATGAGAATTAGAAATTAAAGGGTGCTCCAAAACGAGCGACGAAAAATGTTAAAATCTCATGTAATATACATACAATTGTATGTACATATGTACATTGACACTTGAAATTTGTAAAATTAGTGTATTTTTATATAGACTACAACAATAAACATTAAAATATTAAAAAATTTAAATTAAAGGGTGGTCCATCA
The DNA here is from genome assembly GCA_905220375.1 of Tachina fera. Lineage (NCBI taxonomy): Eukaryota > Metazoa > Arthropoda > Insecta > Diptera > Tachinidae > Tachina > Tachina fera. Next base: position 68,705,808 of record LR999963.1, read on the forward strand.
GTTAATGCAATTTTGACTATGTAATTTTGACAAATTGCTATATCTTGGAGACCGTAAGAGGCAAACTCTTGAAATTTTCAAAAACGGTTAAACTAAAAAATCCGAAAATTATAAAATCGCCAAACCGAAAAAAATCGCCAAAACCTGAAAAAATCGCCAAAAATTAAAAAAAAACGCAAAATCGAAAAAAATCGACAAAATTAAAAAAAATTCTAGCACTAAAATAAATCGCCAAATTCGAAAAAATCGTTTAAATGAAAAAAAATCTCCAATATGAAAAAAACGCCAAAAACCGAAAAAAATCGCCAAAACGCGAAAAATGCGCCAAAACCAAAATAATTGTTTATGTGAAAAAAAATCGCCAAAATGAAAAAAAAATCGCCAAAAATTAAAAAAAAATCGCCAAAACGAAAAAAATCGACAAATTTAAAATAAACGCCAAAAAAAAAAAAAGTCCTCAAAACGAAAAAAAAGTGCCAAAACTAAAAAAAAATCGCCAAAACCAAAAAAAATCACCTATATGAAAAAAACGTCAAAATTAAAAAAAATCGCCAAAATAAAAAAATCGCCAAAATAAAAAAAAACGCCAAAATAATAAAAATTGCCAAAATAAAAAAACTTCAAAAACCAAAAAAAAAAAATCGCCAAAACGTGAAAAAAAGTGCCAGAACTCAGAAAGCGCCACTAAATTCAAAAAACCCCCAAACTAAAAAAACGCTTAAAACCGAAAAAACCCAAAAACGAAAAAAATCCCAAAACTATAGTTTATATTGTTCGTATTGAATTACATATCTCGTGCCCGTACGGAACCCTTCGTGCGCGGGTCAAAGTCGCACTTCACTGAATTTATTTAATTTAGTCTGATATTTATGTAGTTTTTGTTGGTGTAGCATTTTTACTATAGCTATTTGTAGTCTTAACGCATGAACTGCTAAAAGTTAAGTCACTTAAATGCTTTAGTTTTAATCTGAAAATTCTTAAAGCAAAGAATTGTTTTCGCAACAGCAAGATTATTTGTTGGATTTCAATTAAAAAAAAATTAAAGATGAACTCAGGTGAGAAATTTAATAAAGGCAATTTAAACTACAATATGTTAATTTAAAGTGCAAAATATTAAGAGAACTCATTTTATCTTTAAACGCTAATATTCTTATCTTGCTACTTAGAGAAATATTTATAAAGAAATATAATGACAAACATATATATGTAAGTATGTATGTATGTGTGTGTAGTGGCCTGTTCAACGATATCGTAAGAACACTTTCGGTCAGAAAAGAAGAAAGATTATAAATCATAAACAGTCACAATTAAAAATTATGAAAATGTTTTTCGTTTTTCATAAGCCGGTTCATTGAAAAAATCTCTAATGAAAGCAAACATTTTTTTTGAACAATAATAAAATACCGTTATACTTCTTTTGATGTTACACACTAGAGCCTTGCATAGGACAATTTAAAAGAACTTTAAGGACATGAGGAATTTTTCAAATGCTTTACTGTAACGACGTCTTCAAAAACAAATACTGAAAACCACTGTTTTTAAGATAGTTGTTTCAGTTATTGTTGGTGTAGAAGTAAAGAAGCAAATACTTCGTGACAAAAGAATTTGAGATGTTTGCTTTTTCCTACATTTGGGATGTATGCTGCACGTACATACACACATAAGTGGTGTGTGTGCTCTTTTATTTTAGCAGATACACCTTCAGCTATCACTGACACGAACTTTTAGCAAAGACATAAACCATATTGGAAATTTCCTAAAATACCAGAAGTTAACAGGAAAATTTATGCAGTACTGAAAATAAAAAAATTCGCATTTGTTATCAGGTGAAAATACTACTTCTTCTTGTGGTGTTTGGAGTGTTTGTTACGAACAAGAAGTGTTCGCGACATCACTTGTAAACACTCATATATATTTATTATTGATGTAGTACAGTGGTGTAAAAAATAAAACTATAGTTGTATGTGTGAGAAAAGCTCTCTGAAGTATATAGAAAAAAAAAATAAATATAATGCAGTTTAGTGAAGCAGCTTAAAATATATAAAAATGAATCTATATGATAGAAAATAAAAAAATAACGAATAAAAATTAAATAAAAAAGTTGGGGGCGACCCATATTTTCTGAGTTAAGGGGTTGCGAGCTTTTCACAGGAAACTGTAAAGAATTTCCAAAAATAAATTTTTAAATAGCTTATCTGATAGAAACTTGAAAAATAAGGAGAACAAATTAAACAAAAAAATTGGCTGTGATCTTTAATTCCCGAGTTATTGGTCTTTTAAGTTTTAATATTAAATGCAGTTTAGTGAAGCTGCTCCAAAAAAAATCAAAATACCTTTTCAATACACATTCATTTTTTTTTCTAAAAAGTTTTGTAACATCAAACACATTTAATGTCACGAAAAGCATAACTTATAGTAGAATATCTTTCGCATACCACTTTTTTTCTTTCAATGTATCTATAAAGATTTTAATACAACTGCTTCGCATGTGTTATTGTGACTGTCTCATTAACGACTGAATGAAAGAGAATAAGAATTTTATTTAGCACAATTGTGCTATGAAAATCACATCAATGATGTAGTATATTTGGTGGTATTTATTTTATTCTTTTTTTAAATCAAATATATTTTATTTTATAAAAAAGGGTTTTTATTATTTCGAGAATTACAAGACTGAAAATTATTTTAACATAAAAACAAAACCTCGAATAATATTAAAATTTATAAAGAAAATATTTATAACAAGCTGAATTAACATTTAAAATTTAAGTAATTTATTGAGGATATAACGGACACTACATAACAATAATTTTATGTATTGAGGCTTTGATAGGATTATTTAGAATCTTCATAGTTTTATATCTTGTTGCATATAATTGGGAACTTTCGTTTGAATATTTTGATACAGGAATTTGTTTCAAATTGATTGTAGCTAGTTGATCTTTGCGCATGTAAATGTTTTTATATATCTTATATAATTTAAATAATTCTTTGGAGTCACAGCATTATAATTTTATATTAATCAGGATAATCGAGTATATATACAAATAGTTTTATTGTTCGAATGCAGGATCGCCAATTTGGGGATATTTATCAAAAATATTTTATTTTATAAAAAAAGGTTTTTATTATTTCGAGAATTACAATCAGAATGAACATTATTTTAACATAAAAACAAAACTTCGAATAATATTAAAATTTATAAAAAAAAATATTTATAACAAGTTGAATTAACATTTAAAATTGAAGTAATTTATTGAGGATATAACGGTCACTACAATATAATACATGCCAGGGTAATACATTTAAAAAGCTAGACGTATTTACATTTCAAGAATGTTTACGCAGGGCTTTATTACACACTTGCATCATTTGTACAGTATCTACTAAAAGTTTTCTGCTACTCCTGAGCATCTGGTATTTCTTGATTTGTGATTTTTTTATGATTCTGTTGACATTACCGAGGAGGCCAAGTATCAAATGTAAACATTTTTAATAGTGTTTTAAAACAATAGTTCGTCAAACATTTACCAGAAATTGAATTTATTATGGGTAGTTAATTAATTCTTTGTCAGTTGGTATTTGTTGTGCTGTAAAAATACTGGGGTCGATATCGCACCATACTATTACATTATTCTATAGTGAATGTCATAATCTCAAACTGAAAAACGTGATCGAATCAGCTCGTTATCGAAAGCGACAAATAGACCCCTGACATTTTCAGGGCAAATTACTAAATTAACAATTGCTCAATTCACAACCTATTGTAGGAGTCGTAGTTTCTGAAAACGTTTTTGGTTATTTCTATGTAAATATTTGTTTATAAACAATCTTTTTATTATTATTTATTATTTATAACAACACATTATATAAGAACTACGACTCCCACAAAAGGTTGTGAACTGAGCAATTATATTTCCCTATTAATTTTTATATACCTAAATTTTTAAGTAGATAAATAGCAAAAATACTTTGCAATATTTCAAGGCTAATAAACATTTGGCAGGTTGCCTAGAAATTAGACAGCACACAACACACAACATATTTGTATATATATACATACTTATATACATAATGTTATAATAAAATTTATCAAATTAAACAAAAATTGTGTGTACAAAACTAAATATGTTTTGATTTGATCAAAGATTAACATCGGTACTCCCAAACGAATGTTATATTTAAAGAATTCTTTAAATGGATTTCTTCGTACAAAACTCCTACATTAAACCAATATTAACTTGAGCAATCATTTGTGACTACCGGCGAATAGGTTTATACGCTCTTATAAAAACAAAAAAAAATAGTTTGAGTTTGAAGTGTGCGTTAAAAAAATGTTCATACAAATTTTGACTAAAGCACAATTGGACTAAATTTATTGTTATGTTTTTTTGCTTAAGGGCACTGATTATGGTAACTTAATGGAAATGTACATAATTGCTTTGAAAAAGTAAATAAAGTATCACAACTTGTTTGCAAATATTTTCATTATACGAGTACTTTGATTATCTGTGTGATTTGTTATAAAAAAGCATTATTCATAAACTTTGGAAATTGTTTATATAAAAGTCAAGTTAATAAGACTTTTGTACTACATTTACATTTACTTGGTTCAACATTTATTGTAGGGTAAAAGTTTTTTTTCTGCATAAACTTTAGCGTCATAAGCACCTTTATTTTATAAACGTACATACTTATATTTATACATATCAATATGTACATACATATATATATGTATGTATGTAACAAAACAAAAACAAATTGAAACACAAAAAGATTAAAAAGCGAACATGATATCAAAGGCATAAAAATTGTGAGAAGGATGGTGTTATCAGATGATATTTTTATAACAGCACTGATTAGATTTGGCAATTGTGACAATTTGTAAGGTTGAATAAAATTGTTTTTTCTTTTTTGAAAAACCAACTGAGAATAAATGAATGCCAATGACCACTATGTATAATCTCAAAATACCTTTATATTCACGCGCGGTTCTAGGCCGGTAACCGAAAACGCCCTTTTCACTATGATAACTGCAACATTGTTGCAATTGTTGTTGTATCCATTGAGTTTTATTTAAACTCTTATTCCACACATGACGTATCATTGTATTTAGTATAACTTTCACTTTTAAAAGAAACGATAGTAATATTGATATTTTATAAATAATAAATTTTATACGATCGAAGGTGCTTAAATTCACTTTAACCCACGTCCCAAACACTAAACCGTATGCCCCCAAAGTCACAACAATACTGATTATGTGCACATAATTTTACTCATTAATTAAACGCACAATATGAATCAATTGATAACAAAAATATCAAGCAAAGAGAGATTTAGAGTCTACATAAGATTTGATCGTGCTGCTCTCATTTTTATGAATATTAATTCTAAGCAGTGTTGCCAAAACGGCGGTTTTCCCGCTATATATGACTGTATTTTGTTGTCATTAGCGGCAAGTCTATTTAAAAAACCACCAGCGGGAATTTTAGCGGAAGAATTTCTTAGTTGACGGATTTTCAGCGTTTTTCTGAAACATAAAGAAAGGTATTGAATCAAAATAAAGTAAATTTAACGCAGCTTTGCGACACGTACCCTGGTATTTATGTTGAATTTTTTTGTTTGATATAAACACGTACAGCGAAAAGAAACTAACGTCACTTTTTTGAAAATAAAAAATTGACATATTGTGGTCGTTTATTATAATGTGAAAATTTAAGAGGTTAAAAATAATAACATACATATGGACATATTACATACGAGTATAAAAGTGAATAAATCTCTTTAATTAGTGAATAGAATTTAATTCGATTAAAATTATTTTACAAACCAATTTAATCATTCTTTTCGCATTAAAAAAATAGTAAACAAATCTTTAAACAAACCGAAAACAAACCGAAAACTGGGTGATTAGACCACTGAGTATGAGGAAAACATAATATCAAACAAAATCTCTCAAAACAATAACTTTTTCTGAATAATTTGTTTTTGATTAAAGACTTTTTTTATTGAAATTCTCCTTCGAAATTAAATTTCAAGCCAATGTGAATTGAGCCATGGAGATTAGTCAGAAAATCAGAAAATCTTAACAATATTTTACAAATACTTCAAGCAAAACGGCAAAATATTATTCCACACGTGTAGAATAATTAGAGTCTATCGCAGAAAATATTGAAAATATACTGAATCAGCTTAAACATTAATATTATAAGATGGAATTGTCCCTTGGATTCTACTTTTTCCTGGCTCGATATTTGTGTATGGAAACTCTGCAGGAAATAAAATACATACTTAAAGAGTAGGCTGAGTTTTGCTTACAAATATTGGGGAATTATGAGATTCCAACATACATACATCTATCCATATGTATACATATTTTATAAAATTTATCTTATTCTTTTTTTTACCAATAAACCATAAAAAAGACATATGTTGGTTATAAAAAATTCAGCGGTTATATTAGCGTTTATTTATATTCAGCTAGCGGTTTTTAGCGGGTTTTCAGGGGTTATATGGTGGGAAATGCCTGTAACATTTTGGCAACACTGATTCTAAGAAAATAAGTTAAGAAATGTAATAGAATCAGCACTGAGTTGCCAAACAGATAATTCTAGTTGAAAAGTCGTTAAATTCAAAATCTTTCACTGTCTTATTTAATTCGCCAATGGTGACGCAAATTTTACTTTGATCAATGGTGACGCCGGTCTCATGCAGCGGGATTTTCAACTGAAGATTTTTTCAAATTTGTTATTAATATTTCATGTTTTTTTTAATTTATGATACTTAAGAATAAAGCAAAGGTATTTAATCAATTTAAGCTCTTTTATTTCAATATTAACATTAAAAAAATAGTTTTATTAATGTTTTTTTAGTTTTTCGACATTAGGAACTTTTACAAAATAAATAAAAAAAAAATTTTTTAAAGGAAAATAATGAAAAATGTATAATACTTGGCTATTTTATTCACATACATGGTGACACATGGTCTCACGCACAGGGTTAGTAAAAAAAGTATATACAACATGTGCTCAAGAAGCAGTTTCGTTATTAAATAAAAGTAGGGAATGTGCAATGAGGCAGCTACTCAAAATTGTAACCAAAAATAATAACAGGAAATAATGTTATTCGAATTTTTTAACACACCCGATCTCACAGACCAATAGGACACCAATGGCGGGTTAAAAGAATATCTTTAGACTATTCTTTTTCATACCCTTCACCAAAAATGGTAAACGATATATAAAGATTTATCATTCCATGTGTAATTTCCACAATATTAATAAGCGACCCATAAAGTATACCTACATATCGCTAACTTAATACGAAAAGGCCCCAACTCATAATTTTTCAAAATCGATATTTTTACATATTTTGATAGACCATTACTAGATACACCTCCTTTATATTAATTAAACTAATATAACACTAAATTTTTAAAGTGTTTTTAATCTTTTTTATTTAGTTTTTTTTCTCCTCCTGTAAACTATGAAAAAAATGAGTTACGGCCTTTTCGTAATAAGTTAACGATATATATATTCTAGGTCCTTATGAAGAGGGAATATGAATTAGCGATGTCTGTTCAACTGTCCGTACGCAAAACCGGTTTCCGAATCTTCCAGAAGAGCTACGGGTTGTGAGTGGTGTTTCAAAAATAGTTCAAAGTATTAAAAAATCAGCTAAATCAAAAGATGGTTTCAGAGTCAGAAAATTCTTTTTTTTTTCTTTGTAAATAAAAGTATTTTTTATTTTTTTGTTAATTAACCCTCTAATTTTTTCTATAAATTAAACATATTTTTTATTTAAGAAAGCAAACTATTCAATTAAAAATTAAAAAAAAATCTGAAAGAACGATTCCAAGGTTTCTAAATTAACACTTTTTGTGATGTATAAAAGTAAGTAGTTCAAATAAACTTTTTCACTTTTTTATAAATTAAAATGAAATATATTTTATATTTTAGAAAGAACAGTTTGGTATAAAAATTTAGAAAAATTAAAACCACAGCTCCAGAGCTTAAAAATTCAAAAAAAGTAAGACCCTTTTCAGATTAGGCAACTTTACTTGCGCAAGTCTTGTGTTTGTGGGTGTGAGAGGAAAAGTCGGTTTGAAGGGGAAATAATTGCCGAGATTTGAGTACAGACTTGCTTGTACTTGTTAATTCTGTTTCTGCTGTCATTCTTGTCTTGGGCTATTTATTTGTTTTTGACATTGTCTTTTATTTCTTCTTCGGTGTGTTGTGTAATTTTGTTTTAAGAAAGTTTTATATGTGTTAATAAGTGAATAAAATAAGAGCGTCTTTGAACAGCGCACGAAGGGTTCCGTACGGACACGAGATGCGTAATTCAAAACGAACTTAAGTAGCCTATATAAAATATAGTTTTGGCATTTTTTTTAGTTTTTAACGTTTTTTTAATTTTACCGATTTTTTTATTTTGGCGATTTTTTTTTAATTTTAGCGATTTTTTTGTTTTTGCGATTTTTGGTGTTTTATTTTATTTTTTGGCGATTTCTTCATTTTGGCGATTTTTTTTAATTTTGGCGATTTTCGGTTTTTGACGTTTTTTCATTTTGGATACTTTATTCATTTAGGCGCTTTTTTTAGTTTTGACACTTTTTTTTCTCATTTTGGCGATTTTTTTCGGTTTTTGGCGAATTTTCAATTTTGCTATTTTTTTAATTTTGGCGATTTTTTTCGGTTTGGCGATTTTTTTTTCATATTAACAATTATTTTGTTACTCGTTTGGCGATTTTTTTCGGTTTTTGACGCTTTTTTCCTTTTTGGCGTTTTTTTCATTTGGACGATTTTTTCGAATTTCACGACTTATTTTAATGTTAGAATTTTTTTTTTTTAATTTTGGCGATTTATTTCGTTTTGGCGATTTTTTTGAATTTTTGGCGATTTTTTTTTTGGTTTGGTGATTTTGTAATTTTCAGATTTTTTAGGTTTACCATTTTTGAGAATTTCAAGAGTTTACCTCTTACGGTCTCCAAGATATAGCAAGTTGTCAAAATTACATAGTTTAAATTGCATTAACTGATGGACCACCCTTTAATAAAATTTTTGTTTTTAGTGTTAATTGTTGTAGTCTATATAAAAATACACTAATTTTACATATTTCAAGTGTCAATATACATATGTACATACAGTTATAAGTATATTACATGGGATGTTAGAATTTTTCTTTCCTCGTTTTGGAACACCCTTTAATTTTTAATTCTCATGTGTTTTTGTTGTAGCGGCCAAGGTTCTACAACTCTGTCCAAATTTCAGGTCGGTAGTTCTTACGGTTCCTGAGGAAATACGGTGTGACGGAAAGACGGATAGACGGACAGCGTAGTGAAAACAAAAGGGTTCCTTTTTTCACTTTTGGTGTACGGACCCTAAAAAGTTAAAAAATTATGAGAAATTGGAAGCGAAATGAAACGGAACAACTATTTAATTTAGTTGGACAAAATTAATGAATTTTTTCCATTGCATACATCAAATTTTCAATCACTTTTACAATTACAATGAATACCAGAAATGAAACATAACGAATGTGAACATAAGAGCAAGTTCAAAAGAAAATAAGTAAAAATGAAAACTATACTTGTGCAATTAAAGTTGCCTAATCTGAAAGGGGCCTAAGCAAACAAAATTATTTTTTTCTTCTTATTTGTTGTTTGCTAATTAAACATATTTTATTTTTAATTAGTATTAAAAATCAGGAAAGTCAAATATATGGTTCTAGGGTTGTAAAATTTAAAATTTAGTTAATAAAAAGTTAGCAAAGAAACAAAATTTTTTTATGTAAAGAGGGTCTAAAAATGTAATTAACCTAGTTTCGTAACCAGCGAACAAAATACATAACGATTACTTATACTAGGTTAAAAAAATTATAATCAAAAAAATTTCAAGGACTAAACTAAAATCAGAAAATTTTTAACATCCTTACAAAAACAGTAAGATATCCTAATATAGTCTTCAATAAGTGAGCTCGAGAACTGAAATTTGTTTAAAAATTTGTACTATTTTTTACTGGATTGCATTCGAGTAAACAAAATCCAGTAAAGGAGAGGACGAATTGAGAGAGAAAAGTGACAGTTCATTTACTGAGTATGTGCAAATTCTTACTGCACAAATTATTGCCAGTAAAATCTAGTAAAATGAAACCATATGTTTTTAAATATAAACAAACAAAATCAAAGGGAAACAAAAATTTTTTGTTTTTGATGAAATTTTCAAAATAAAAAAAAAAACAAATGTAATAAGTAGGATTTTCATGTAAATATTTGTTTTCTGTTGTTGGTCGTAGATCAACGTAAATAGAATATCTTAGCGAATCAACAAATTTGCGACAAAATGACATCGATTTGTTAGTGCACATTTTTGAATATTTTATAATAAATACATATTTTTGCATATTTCATCATAAATGTATATTTTTAATAAATTTTTTTAGTTTTTTCATGCTATAAATCTAATTTTGGTTATTTACTAGTTTTTTACCTAGTAAAAAATTTTCATGTTTTTTGAAACAATAGGGCAATAAAGCGCATCATATTTCGCTTTAAAAAAAGCTTGTTAAAAAGCATTAAACGTATATGAAGAAAACTACAGGAAAAAAGTGATTTAATAGTGAGCAAAAATGTAGTGCTGCAAACCGAGAGCTCGCCATTCAAAAAATCAGTAGCAATATCTGCAGGTTTGTAAGCGATACCTTTATTTTATAATAGTAAAAACCTGCTTTTTTGAAGTAAAATTTCTGCTGGGTAAGAGCTGCAGTTTTTAGGACTATGTAAGAACAAAAAAGGAGAAAATGAGAAAAATGTATGATCCTTTTTTGTGTGATATGAATCGATATTCAAAAACACCGTAGGCTTAAGTCAAGAATACTAATACCATTGAAAATTAAAGAAAGAAACAAGAGCATGGTATGCCCTTTTAAACCGCATTAACTTTATGTGGATATAAAGTGATTTTGAAAGCTTCTTTGCATGTTTCGTCCTTTAATGAAAAATATCCAGAGATACGATACGGATACATTCTACAGTAAATAAATGGGGGACGTGGCAGAAGGCTGTCTATACTATACTATATTTCTATTAACGTGTGCTTGAAGTGTACGTTAAAACAAAATTTTCATACAAAAACTGGTTTTAAAGTACACTTGAAGCAGACGTTATTTTTTGCATACGGGGGCAAGTTTTTTTACTTTAAAATTTCTTTAATTTTATTAATAGAAATATAGTATCCGACAGCCTTCTGCCTAAATTGACATTTGTGCACACATACAAAGTATTGCTTTCTTGTTCACACTATATACCAATTGGAGGCTTTCGTTACTTTAAGACCTCAAGTTGAATTAAAGATGTGGTAAAAAATAGAATAAAATATATGCAACAAACTGTATCAAAATAGTTCTAACAACGAAAACTTAGAAATACATAAATTTTTTTTCAGAAAAAATCGTCAAATATTTACCTCTGACAATTTTAAAAAGAAATATTTATTCATTAGTTTACGTAAATAAAAGTTCGACTGAACTTACTCGTATTTTGTATTCCATATGTTTTGACAAAATATTTGTTAAAAAAGCATTAAGGCTGAGCTTTTTATGTTTTTTAAGTTTTTAATGTCAAAATGTTTGCTAAGAAAGCAATGAAGTGATTTTTTAAAGTTTCTAATGTTCTTAAATGGTGAAAATAAATTTGATAAATGCATATTTTATTAGTTTTAAATACATATTTTAATATTTTTACTGTATATTTTATGTACATAAAACATTAACATACATTACATTTATTTAAGTTATATGCCAGAAAAATATTCTACGGGAAATTAAAACGTGTGGAATTGTTGGAAATATGTATTTATAAAAACAATGCCATGGCACTTCCAAACTATGTAATTTCATGGGGAATACAGAACATAGCCGATTGTTTTTAAACGCGAATAAAGTTAATATATTAGTATGGTTGAATTTATCTTTATACATATCGTCGTACGTTTATTGGTTTCCCGATATGGAAAATTTAAAAATATTTAGCTATTGCTCGTTTATATATGATTAATGTGTACTTTTCTTAAATTTGTTTTCAGTTTTTCGATATCTTGAATATATTAGGATTTAAGTATAAAGTTCTTTTCCCCTTTTATATTTCCCGTAATAAATGCACTCATTGGACTTACTTGAAAGGAAGTGAACAATATTGTTGTCATGATTGGCATATGCGACAATACAGATTTTTGTCTCTTTCTGTACATCCTAATCCTCACAAAAACATAAATGTGAAAAAAGGCCAAGTTCCTTTCCAAAATTTCGGCCATTAAAAGTAGTGAGATAAAAATTTTGACCAAGTTCTTGTTAGGCATAATACCTATCACTGTAATATGCTATGCATTATATAAATTTGTAACTGTAAGAGTGCCATATGATTTGTAGATAATCTGCTAACTTGGCAATATTTTTACCTTTCTAAAAAAGAAGAGAATAATGCATACTTGTTTATTTCTTTATATCTTTGTGTTATTTTAACATTTCAATAAAATTGCTTGAGTTAAACGCTTAAGATATGTGTTTTTAATTCTGAGCTTTGTGTGCGTAGCCCTGGACCCTTGATAATATTTTTCGAGTTTTCAGATTTTTCTAGGTGATATCTCACATAGTTTTACTTGTGTACCAAATTCCAGCTCACTAACACAAAGTTTAAATTTTATGGGCGTAGCCCCACTCCCCTGGTTAAAATTTTCGGGTGTTCAGATTTTTCTAGTTCATTGCTCACCTAGATCTACTCGTGTACAAAATTTCAGCTTTCTAGCTATAGCGGAAGTGCTTCATCAATTTGATGAGTGTGTCAGTGGTCAGTGGTCAGTGAGTATTTCTTAAAATATGAACTTTTTGCACCTCCATATCTCCGGAACCTAGATTTCAGATGTAATGGATGCAATTCTAATTGGTTTTTATATTTGATATTTCCACAACTTTATTTAATTTAAAAAAGATAAAATTTTAAGTTTTAATCAATATTCAGATCACAGTTTACTTCAGCAAGACTTGGACTCATTTCAGTCATGGTGCAATTTAAATTTAATGGAACTTAACTTAAAAAATGCCAACATATGTCTCTATACAGAGGAAATCATATAAAAGTAAATTATTCCTTAGGAAACTACCAGCTGGAAAATTTTGTTACAATTTTGGATCTTGGAGTTTTGTTAAACCCTAAATTGAACTTTATTAAGCATATTTCCGTAACGGTAAACAAAGCACGCTGTATTCTTGGTTTTATCAAACGATGGGCAAAAGAATTTAAAGACCCAAACGTTACGAAACAACTTTATATTTCGCTAGTGAGACCTATTCTAGAATATGTATCTATAGTTTGGGATCCGATATATATGACTCACAACAGTTACATTGAATCTGTGCAAAAGCAAGTTTTGTTATTCTGCCTTCGTGGTCTACAGTGAAACCCATTAGATCTTCCGTCATACTCTAGCCGTCTTGCTCTAATCAAACTTCCAACTCTTGAAAGCCGAAGGATAATGTTGAATGTGTCGTTTATTTTAAATTTAATTAATGGTGATATTCGTTCTGATTTCCTGCTGGATAACATTTCATTAAATGATCCTAATCGTCCATCTCACCCTTTGAATTTCTATCACTTAAATACTTCATATCGAATTACGCAAATGCTGATCCATTTAAAAGAATGCGCAGTCAATTTAATAAATATTGTAAAGTTATAGAATTATATATATTATAAATAATAATTATAAATTATCGTCTTGTTAAGCACTCAATAATTTTTTATTTTTATATTTATAATTTGAACGGGCTAAAGTTCGTATCGCTTTTTAAGCCAAATTACATGTGATAATTATGAATGAACAAATAACATCAAAGTTAGTTGTAAATAATCTGACAACACATAGTTGAACGGAACAGCGAGCCGTTTTCGAAGGCCACTAAACCTTCATCATCAGCGTTATTTTGTGTTGGTGAACTGTGTGTGGTGTCAGTTGATGTAAATTTCTGTCTTATATACGAAACGTTCATGCAAATGGAATACGTGAATTGTTTTGATTCATCGTATTTAAATTTTGCTGAAACGTGTTTTTGTAATGAAACCCCAAATTTACCATCCCTAATTTACAACAGACTTACCATTGTCGTTTATTCTTTACTAATTATGCACATGTTAGTTAATTTGCTTATTTTTGTTCTACTTAAGACAAACTTTTTTGGTTTGTTACTATTAAGTATATTTATTTAATTTTTGCCACAGGCAAATTATTAATTAATTATTAATTATTATTTTTCGAACTTAATTTGTTTCTATATTTATAATTTGAACGGGCTAAGGTTCGTATCGCTTTTTAAGCCAAATTTTTATTATTTTTATTTTTTATTTTATTTATATTTATTATATTGTTTAATATGTTATTATATTGTTTAACTGTCTGTAAGGATTTTATATCCATAGACAAAAATTGTAAATAAATAAATAAATATTGACTTTTTTTAAATTTGGAGGAAAATGGCTGGCTTTTGTGTCAAACAAATCGAGCCGTTATTGCCATCGCCCATAATCAATTTTGGTCAAAAACTTAATTTCGAAAATGATGTCGCTTAAGCTCTTTTTTTGCGGTTATGGCTCGATATAGTTCAGTTTATCTTTAATATCTGATAAATCTGAGAAATAAACATCAACTTATCGCTCTGAATATTTCTTTTGAAAAAAACAAAATCGACAGCAAGATGACTAACCTCTTTGCTTTATAAAATCTACTTCCGGTTAAAAAAGTTCCTACCGAAAACGAAAGCGTTAAAAAAAAAGTCTTGAATTCAAACTAAAATGGCAAGAAATACGAGAATGCTCGTAATGGTGGTTATTGCTTAAAAAAATTATCAAAACATTTAAATATGAGTATTAGTTAACTCATACGAACGAAACTTGCTAATGATAAGATAAGGGAAAACAGTTATCGATAAAAAAAGCATTTTCGGGCAATAGCTACGACCTGATTTTAGTGTGAAACTAACGGTGGAGCTGTATTAACGTATTTTTCAAT
This sequence comes from Tachina fera, assembly GCA_905220375.1. Taxonomy (NCBI): domain Eukaryota; kingdom Metazoa; phylum Arthropoda; class Insecta; order Diptera; family Tachinidae; genus Tachina; species Tachina fera. The sequence goes on from LR999963.1 coordinate 68,720,867, forward strand.
TTACGGTAAAGTTAAGTGTAAAAAGTGAAGAAATAAATAAATAGTGGATATAGATATAAAAGAAACTCACATTTTATCGGACTGATAAGAAAATATTAAACTGATTAGGCTAAAGAATTTGTATTTTATTTATAACCTAAAATAAATTATTCGCAGAAAAATAATTTATTTATACAAACCTCCAGTGATGATGTCATAATTAATGTATTATAGAAACATTTTGTAAGACTAATTCTTTTTACACAATTTCCTTTTTTTGTTTTTGATTTAGTGAAAATTGGATTACAGCTTCGCTTCAAATATAAATAACGAATTTTATTTTTTACGAAAAAAAAACGAATTACATTAAACGATTTAAACGATTTAAACTAAAAAATTAAAAAAAACGATGCGTTTTAAACTATTTTTAGCCACTTTACTGGCTTTAAGCTTTATTGCTTACGCTATTGCTAATGAAAATATTTCCGCCGAAACCGAAAGTATTGCAACATCTGTTGAAACAATAAAAGATAAAGAAAATGTTGAAGAAAAACAAATATTAGATACAGTGCTGAACAAAAATAAAGATGCGGAAATGTTTGAGATTTTAGAAGATCCTAAGCCCAAAAAGAAATCGAAATCCCCTAATATTGCAAATAATATTTCTTTGACTTTGCAACGTTCTGGTGCTTTGCAAATGTTCGATGACTATTTGGGCGAATTGGGCTATGAAGTTACCGATAATGGTTATGATTGGAGTAAGTATGGATAAATTTTAAGTTCAAAGTACAGTTTGCCCTGTTTGTTTTAAAGAAAAATAAAATATATTTTTTTGATTATATATTTTTTTTATTATATATTGTCATAATTATATTTTAATTTGAAATTTATTTGCTGGTGGTTCAGCTTGGTCTATATGCATTTCATTGTTGCTGTAACAAATCATCAGTAGACTTCAACCACACATTTTGAATAGTCACAAACCTCTTATCTCTATGCTTATTTTTCTTTTGTGATTTTCAAAAATATTATTATTTGTGAATTCTCAAATAGTTCTTGAAAGTCTGTGCATAAGATAAGAGGTTTGTGACTATTCAAAATGTGTGGTTGAAGTCTAATGATGATTTGTTACAGCAACAATGAAATGCATATAGACCAAGCTGAACCACCAGCAAATAAATTTCAAATTAATATATTTATTGATCTTAATTTTTTTTAAATATTTTTCAAAGAAAGAAACTTATGCCCTGTTTCACGATATTGAAAGAAAACTTTCGACTGAAAGCTTAAATTTAAATGGCTAATCCAAAGTTTTCTTTCGATATCCAGAAACAGGTAGTTAGATAGGGAATAATTATACGTCAAACTTTTAATTCCAAGAATTATGACTAGGGTTGGCAATAAGCTCGAAGGCTGCTGAATTGAGCAATTGTTTTGTTGATTTATTTAGCTTTCTGTGTTCAATATATTTCGTAAAACTCAGTTCTATTTTCAGAGTTTTTATATAAAGAGAATTATATTTCTAAGCTTCATCTACAATTTTATTACAAGCTTTTTAATAAGTTGACATTAGCACTGAGGTAATGCTCTATATATTCTTGATAAGTCACTCAAACCTGCTTAATATATTCAATACAATTTCTTTTTCATTCTGATGAACTCTTCAATTATTGAGTTGTTTGAATTCAATCATTTGATTATTTGATTTGAATTTATTTTTAATTAGTTTTTCTTGAATTCCACCAAGTAAGCACTTTAATCAATTTTAATCAAACATATTTCATATTTCCTTGTTTTGAAAAAATAACTTGTTTAAAAAATTATTTTGAAATTCAGATGATTCATATTATCATTGGATGCAAAATTGATTGTTTTGTATTAGTTTCAGTAATTTAATGATGATTACAATATTTTCTTCATATTTTTTGTGTAGTTACATTAAAATAATAATAAAAAATTTTATTGGTTTAAGTTTTCGTTATAAATAGAACAATGGGAAGAATTTGGCTCAACGATTTTATTTTCGATATTAGCACTAGTCGAGTATATTAGTCTACACTCTGTATTGCAAGTTTTTACATGTTGAATATTTTCCCTTTTTAAAATGAATGAGGAAAAATTTGTTAGAAAGGACTTTAACAGAGATTAACATTTTTTAAAGCAATTTATTCATTTACATCTAAAGCAACTTCAAACTTCATGTTTTGTCACCACAGCTTACGAAAACAGCTCACAGTGTACCATTTTCCTTACATCCATTCGATTTTGATGCTTAACAACAACAGCAATTCTTGGGGGTAATGCACCCTAGGAATTGCCTTTTTACGCCTATGAACACTTATATTTCATATATTCCGATAATTCATTGAATTTAATATTACAAAACTGTTTAGTGTCTTAAATTAAACACCCCATTGACAATATTGAACAATGACTTACAAAAAAGCTCTTCAGTACAGATCTTCCCAAAATATAAAATATGGCTAACATTTGTTAACGCAAAAATAATCCCAAATTATTATTTTACTTATTCAGTAAAATACTTTTTATTCAAAATACATTAAAATTGATTCTTGAGGGGTTAGCTGGATCTTAGCCGAATTTCACTGTTGCTAATGTAGATCATGAGGGAACCTTTACCCACAAATTTCTAAGAACAATGTATATTATGCTTAACTTCCATTTGGTAAAGGTTTCGGGATGATCTGCAATAGCAACAGTGAAATGTTAAACTTAAATTGTAACATTTACCAAAAAAAGAAACGCTAATGATAAAATATGTTTAATGATATAGAAAAAATAAGATAATTTTTATATAATTATTTTTTTTTTACCAAAAACAGTTTTAGTTTTCCAAACCTGGAAACAAATTTTTGAATTTTATAATAGCAATTTATTTTTTTTAAATAAAAAACATGATTGACACAGAAAAATATTAGTGTTATTTAGTTACAAAAATAATCGAATTTTCCAACTCTGGAATTTTTATACCAAACTATTTAGTTATAAAAAATAAAATACATATAATTTATAAAAAAAATCGAGTTGATTTGGTTACGTTTGTATATCAAAACAAGTTTAAATTATTCGACCATGGAATAAAACTTTTAGATTTTTATTAAAAAAAAATAAATTTTCCAGCTCTTTAATAAATATAAAATATAAAATATAAAATATAAAATATAAAATATAAAATATAAAATATAAAATATAAAATATAAAATATAAAATATAAAATATAAAATATAAAATATAAAATATAAAATATAAAATATAAAATATAAAATATAAAATATAAAATATAAAATATAAAATATAAAATATAAAATATAAAATATAAAATATAAAATATAAAATATAAAATATAAAATATAAAATATAAAATATAAAATATAAAATATAAAATATAAAATATAAAATATAAAATATAAAATATACAATATAAAATATAATATATAAAATATATTTTATTTATAAAAAAATCAGTTTCGTTTTGGTTACGTTTGTATAGAAAAAAAAAGTTTAAATTATTCGACCCTGGAATAATCCTTTTAGATTCTTCTGAACTTTTATACAAATCGATTTTTTTCTAAAATATAATATATGTATAATATGTAGAAAAAAAGGAAGAAATTCATTCGAGCTGTTTAGTTTTATATACCAAAAAAGTTTACATTTTCCAACCCTGGAATCATCTTTTTAGATTTTTATTTTCTTATATCGATCTTTTTCTAAAATATAAAATATGAATTAATTTTAGTTTAATAGAAACAAATAATTTGTAATAAGTTCATTTCTTTTTACATAAAGCAAATATTAATTTGGTTTCAATGCTTGTTAACCATTTTGGTATTCATGACGTTGACGTTCCTCGTAAAGTTGTTTAAGCTTGTAGCTGCTTCACAATATTTATTAACATAAGCATGACCTAAATCGTTGAGAAATGTTACAACCAAACTTAAAAAATAAATAAACAATTTCTGAAAAAACTACATGCTCATTTATCTTATCACTTTTGTTCTTGTTATTCACACTGATTGCACTGAAAAGCATAAAACTATACAGACATGTAGAAATAAAAAAATTAAAAATAATTTCATTAAAGAAATTTATTGTCACTTAAGGCGCAATTTTTTTTGAGTTTTCTTTTGTAAATCGTATTGATTGTAGTATTAAATTTTTGTTAAATCTTGAAATTTGTCTTATATTAATAATACATAAAACAGCTTTTCAACAAAATTTTAAGAGCAAAGTTTAACGAAATATTGCATAAAACATTTAAGAATTTGTTAACTTTTTAATATAATTTTTTTATAAAATATCGTTTTATAAATTGTTTGCAAGCCATATATGTATATTTTTTGTGCTTTTTTTGGGAAGTTTTACAGCCTTATTTATTTCCCACATATATATTATTTTTTTTCAGTAAACTATTAATTGTTTCTTAACCCATTCATGGCTGCCATATTCATTTTATGACGGTTGTTTATATCCTCTCACAAATTCTGTTGAATAAATAATTGAGGGGTTTCAAACAGTAGTCATAACGGTGATATTGTCGTAATGTTTTACAATTTTTGTTTGAAAGGAAAAATAAAAGCAAAAACAATTAATTATACAATTATACAATATTATGACAATATGAGCTTTATGGCTATGGTTTGATTCCCCCAATTATACTTTTTAGTTAGAAGAGTAATTTTAGGAAAAAATATAAAAATTATGACGCAAATAAAACTTTATTTTTGTATTCATTAATTTACTTATTTACTTAAAAATTTTATAAATTTTACTTTTCACAATCCAAATGAATTGTATCTTTTTGTTTATATAAAATACAAAGTTTTACATGTTTTAATATATTGGAATTTCCACAGGAATGTCAACTTTTTGTGGCGTGTGGCACTAAAAAAATATGCTTGCCTTTTCAAAGAAAACGAAACTTTTTTCCTACTTCTTTATATATTTGTCTAGGCCGTCAGCAGTTCTACATTTTGTAAAATTTTAAGAAACATCCAGTCACATTGTTTTGAAATACAAGCTTAATTGCTTTTTGTCTCACGTGAGAAAATCAACAACTTTCTCGTGGAAATGCCCATATGTACATAAGATGCTAGAGTAGAGCAACAATAATTAATAAATAAGTCCATCATCACTACCGATCAAATGACTAGTTGATTGACTGTCACTATTGAGTTCAATGTAAAATTTTTGGAAATATGTCAGTGAAAATTTTTTGCTTGTGTTAGCTTCAGTAATTTATTTCTTGTAGGGTTTTTACCCAATGCGGCAACTACGACAAACGGTAAAATTCACCAAAAAGGGCCTGTTTTCTAAGAAAGGCCTTCTATAAGGTCTCCAAACTCCCTTTAAAAAAATTCTATACACATTCTCCATTCCATTCTTTTGGTAGAGGCACAGAAGTTAAAGTATGCCTACTAAAGTAGGCCTTCAATCAGGTCTATTAAGTAATGGTTGGTTGTCAATGACATCGAGCGTAAAATAGAAGTGAACACGCAAGCGGACTAGCAGGCGTTTTGTCAGCCAAATAAGGCCCTATAGAAGATCTATTTACTCTTTATATTTACCGCTGGGTAATTGTTAAAAGATGGTGGAAAATGAAAAAGCAGCAAAACCGAAAAAAGATGTTTGTTTTGTTAAGATTTTTGTTTGAGGCTTTTAAACTTATTATTTCTGTAAATTGTGATTTTCAATAATATATAGAGAATCTTAATATAAACGTTCGAAGTTTTTTATAGCTAATTTCAAAAATCTTTTGGGTGGAAGTTAACTGACAAATTCCATAATCACGAAGGAAAGGGACGATGCTTAATGAAAAAAAAAACAAGCAAAAATTGTAGTTTTTCCTTAACAGGGAAACCAGAAATATGCTCTCAAAAAGTGTTTTATGCGCATTCAATATGCACTAAAAACTTGAAAATATGCACTAAAAAGGAAAAAATATGCTCTTAAAATAAATTGGTTTATGTTTGAATGAAAATATATTTTTAATTCGAAAATTCAACAACATTTGCATATAAAATTAGAAAAAAAAAGGATACAAAATTAACAAAGCATAACTGAATAAAAAACAAATAGAAATTATTTTTTATTAGATGCTCTCATACGAAATTAACTTCAATTTTAAAAGATCACGACAACAGAATGCAGGCGTTGAAACTGTATTTTGGATAAATTTATGTTTATAATTTTTATTGCAATAAATAACAAAATATTGACTTAGACTTTCAAATAAAAATCGTTTCTGTCTCATCTACTTGGGGCAGATTCCGTCACATATAAGAAAACTTAATTTGTGTTGAAACTAACGTACGTAAAACTGCGTAATATATCAGAAAAACATGGAATATTGGAACAGAGATTTAGGTGGCGAAAAATAAAAATATTTACCAACCCCTTTACTTGTAAGCATATTAACCCAGATAACTTAAATATATTTTTTCAAAACTTGAATTTTAATAAGCTTCTAAAAAAACTAAATAATTTTTTTAAAATGTTAAAATAAAAAAAACAATTTATAAAATATGAAAATATGCCCTAAAAGCGTAAATTATAGTCTTAAAATTTGAAAATATGCTAAAAGTAGGCGTGTTTTAGACTGATATATGCAAAAAATATGCTTTAAAGGGTAAAATATGCAAAAATATGCACTAACAAATTGATGCCAAAATACATAAAAAGTTTTGAAACGGATAAATATCTTTTACGCGCGTTAATACGTCACACAAGAAAAAACATGCAATTGCATATTTGTGGTTTCCCTGTTCATTAGCAATAGTGAAATACGCATAGGAATAATAGATTTTAATGTACTCGTATTTTTAAGCAGCAAGTTCGGGAAAAAGTGCTATAAAAATATTTAAAACCAAAACTATTTTTTTATGGATAATACAATAAGAAGTTAGGAAAGTTTAAATATATTTCATATAAAAATAAGGTCTAACATGGAAATGATTTTTTTATACTAAACATACGAGCAAATCTTTAAGAGATTTGAATAATTGCAAAAGAGTTTTTGATATTTTTTTAACCTAACCGTGCAATGTGACAAAATATTCTTTGTATAAATTCTTAAGCGGAAAATTAACTACGCTACGCGACACTATGAGACAATACGCCACAAATTTTACCATTTAGACAAAAAATGTCGCCTCGTGTCGCGTCTCATAATTAACTTTTGTTAAGTGTTATATGCCCCATTAGAATTAATGCAAATAATAAATGTATTATATACAAATTTTGCAATGAAATACCAGTTTCAGTGCCATTTGCACAAAATCTTAAACACCAACTTCTTTTCCCGCAACCTATACTTGCTTATTTTAAAAATACCAAACTGTTGTGTTTGTCCATATATCTCTTGTTTTTTGTTTTCTTCGTCAGGTTGATTTTATGTTGCTGTTTTTTTTAGCTTTTTTAGGCAACTATTAGTAATATTTCTTATCATTTTTTTGTTTATCTTATCATGCTAGTAAGCGATTACAATTTTGCTGTACTTGTACCTGCTCATTTTGTTTGTTTTATTTTTCATACTCTTACAAACTAAAAGGCAATAAGTTATAGCTTTTTGTTATATATTATTTTTTGCTTAATTTCACATGATATTTAATAAAAATTAAATTTATTACTTAATTTGAGCACTTAATTTAACATCGATGAGTAATAGATTGAGTCATAAGCGTTTTCTTGGTCTTTTAAAGTTAAAATAATTTAATAATTCTAAGAAAGTGCTTAAATGTTTCATAATCATTGTGTGTAAGAAAAATAATTACACCACTTAATATTAGGTTGTAAAAAATATCAAATTAATATGATTTAGTTATTTTATTTTCAAATAAATACATATTACAGAAATCTTTCTTAGTACAAGCAAGTTCTACAAGCACCAGTCAGTCTCTGTCCTAATTTGAACTATTCAAGTGTTATGGCTAAGCTGATTAGTTTGATGAACAGTGTGGTGAGGGGAACAGAAACGTTTCTCTTCCCTAGCAAACTAATCAGCTTAGCAAAAAGTCTTGCATAGTGTAAATTAGGACTTATGATGAAAGGCAAATCGATTAGATTTATTTTCTATTGGTTTTTGCACACACAGCTATATTTAGCAAATACTTAGGTATACATAATTAAACACACGCAAGTGTATATGAAATAGTGTATCGTCATATAAAATTAAAAAAGGCTTAACAAAAAAGACCTCAAAATCCTATTCTTATTTGATACACATTATGTAATTATGGAAAGCCCATATACTCACAAAAATATATAGAATTTATTAAGGAAACTCAAAAAAACTGCTGAGAACTAACTACGCAAGCACTTGTAATGCTATTTGCTTCTCATGTAAAAAAAACTTTAAATGTAACTTGCGCCTGCCTTGACTCTACATGACGATATGTATATGTATATAAGTACGGATGATTTTCTACAACACTTCATTAAAGTACATACTACATAATACCACTTTTGGCCGAAACTAAAAAACTTAATATTGGAAATTCGGACCTTTAAATTTAAAACCTAATAAATTAAACGTCTAAATTTTTCGCCATGTTACTTTAACATTATTACATAATAGCCCAATTCACAATCTTCTGCATTTAACCTTGCAAAAATTATGGAATTGTCATAATTTCCCAAAAATTGTAAACAAAGTTTTTTTTTTGTTTAATATGCTTACTGGTTGCAATATACGGAATTCACAGTTAAGGGGAAGGTCAAGAATTTGTTACGGTTTAGAAAATTTCTACTGAATATTTTTTAAAAAGCGGTACAAAGGTGTTTATGGTATAAAAACTCCGAAAATAGATTTAATTAATATATGAATAGCGATTTTACACCTTAAGCCAAAACCTTGTGTTAAACTTAAAAGCATAAACAGCTGATTTTGCGTTCACACCGCAAGTTTTATAAATTCAGGTTTTAAACAACAGTTTGTCTAATAAGTTTGTTCGAAATAAGATAAATCTCGCGCAGTTGTTGCTGTATTTTTTCTTTTCTTTTTATGACACTTATGACAAACTTTGCAACATCTGTTTTCGTTTGTATGAAAAACTCAGAAATTTTACAATTCGCTCTAAAATGGGAAATATTTTATATTTTGTAAATTAATATTTGAAAATTATGGAACTACTTATACAAAGTGAATAAGTGCTTAGAAATCAAATTATTATATATATTATAAGCTAAAGCTTTTCTTTAATCGGCAGATGGATGTAAGTCATATCATCTATTTTTACTTTCCAGAAGTCAATGAAAATATTTTCGTTATTTGTGTTATAAAACATACTTTTTCTCCGCAAGTTTTTGATTATTTTTACCGCTTTATCCCCATTTTTAAGTTGACAATTTTTTAAGCGGTATTTATTTTTATTAACTAGCATAAGCATTATCAGCTACTTTCGGCCATTATAACTTGGCAGCACTGAATTTAGTATGCCAAAAACAAGGTTGCATTTCATACTTATATGACTGCACAAAACCAAGCAGATTTCAGTTAAAATCTTTATGAAAAGCACCGTTTACACAAAGGTTTTTCTAAAACAGAAACCATTCCAATAATACAACCAAAGCCAATTCACACACCTTTTAAGGAACACAGGCCGAAATTAAAGTACAAATTTGAACAAAACCGACAATCTACTAGATTGTGCTGGAAATCTCGTCAAAACTAGATTTTGTTCAAATGTAAACTTACTATTTAAACATATTCAAAAAGGTTTTCAGTTTTTTTTTTAAATCACTTTGTATGGCAAAAAAGTGTTAATAGTTGGTCTTAACCAACTTTTAATAAAAACTCTTTAGCGCGAAAACACTATAATTGTCTTTAAAAATATAGTTATGTACAATTCTTGCAAAGGTTTTAGTTAAATAAAATTAAAAAGTAATATGTCAAAGAAAAGCTGTGAAGAACAACAAGTGGATTCTTTTTTTAACTTTTTACTGGCGTCTGTATAGGACTATTTTTTCTAGACAATTAGGAGCGATTGGAGACTCGTCACTTCTAGAAACTTCTGATTTAGATTGTGAGGTTGATAACATTACTACAATCTTCAAAAATGCAAGAGAGTCGTCTTGCCCTTTGAATAAGCCAAGGGGGAAAAAGAAACCACCTTGCTGGAATAGAGAGTTACAATTGTGTAGGTGTACATGTAGAAAACTCTTCAATAAGGTTAAATCTTCCAGAAATGAACTGGACTGGATAGCTTATAAGGGTAAATTAAAAGAGTATAAAAAGCAGATAAGAATTGTTAAAAATACAACATGGATGAAGTTTTGTGAAAATATTGAAAATATTTCAGAAGCCTCTCGCATGAGAAAAATTTTGTCCGCTACTCCCTGCACCCTGGGGTATTTGAAGAATCCCAATGGGACGTAGACTACATCCAGCGAGGAGTCGTTAAGAACCCTGCTGGATACTCATTTTCCGGGTAACTCAGTGTCTGAGATTCAGACATCTGATCCTTACCCCATACCTGCGGAAAATATATCTGACATCGTCAATATGCAGACATTAAATTGGGCTCTGAGAAGTTTCAAGCCTTACAAGTCACCAAGACCTGACGGTATCATACCGCCTGAGATATGGAAAGTATCGAATCTCCTAGCCCCAAGGCTACTGAGAATTTACACCAGTTGTCTAAGACTGGGTTATGCTCCTGAAAGTGAAGGGAAGCGAGAGTGGTCTTTATACCGAAGGCTGGTAAAAGCTCTCACACCACACCGAAGGGCTTCAGACCTATAAGTCTATCGTCCTTTCTTTTGAAAGCATTATATATCCGCATATATTATATCCGCAAAATCATCAATAGTAAACTACTTTCCCCGCATCAACATGCATATCAAACGGGAAAATCAACAGAATCGGCTCTACATGAGCTGGTTGGCACGATAGGGAAATCTCTTTCTGTAGGTGAATATACCTTTGTAGCCTTCGTGGATATTGAGGGGGTTTTTAATAATATATCTCAAGATGCGATAATTGATGCATTGTCGAATCTGGGGGTTGGCGCGGGATTGTGTAAGTGGGTTCAAAATCTTCTAACTCACCGTAGGATAACTGCGGCTCTAGGAGCTTCTAGGCAGACCCACTTTGTAAATAGGGGTACACCACAGGGAGGAGTTCTTTCGCCACTATTGTGGAATCTAGCTGTGAATCCTGTGCTGCTATCTCTAGAATCGTGGGCAATAGCTGTAAGAGGAAAATTCCTCACAACTCTGAGGGACATCCTACAGGATGGTCTTTCACATTTAACAAAATGGGCGGAGAAACGAGGGCTCGCCGTTAATCCTAATCAAACGGAACTAGTCCTTTTCTCCAGAAAGTATAAGATACCTGATTTCCGACCTATAACACTTAATAATACGGAGATAAAAGTGTCCAACACTGCAAAATATCTTGGGGTTATTCTTGATTCAAAGCTGAGTTTCAAGGCGAATATTCTAGAGAGAGTGAAACTATCAACAATTTCACTATATCTATGCAAAAAATCCATTGGGAAGAATTGGGGTCTTACCCCAAAAATTGTTCATTGGATCTATACTGCAATAGTACGTCTCATGTATGGCATCATCGTGTGGTGGCCATCCCTGGAGAGAAAGACGTATCTATACACCTTACATAAGGTGCAAAGACTTGCATCCTTGTATGTAACCAGTGCTATTCGCACCACTCCTACGGATGCACTGGGGATGCTTCTTCATCTACTACCATTGGATCTAGTAGGGAAGGAGATGGCAACGTCCTCGGCAATCCGTCTTAGATGTATTTCTCTGTGGAACGGAAATGGAACCGGCCACTGCAGAATATTCGATGGTGAAGTTAGGGGATGGAGGATTGACCAAACCTCCCCTGCTTTACTACACGAATGTCTTTATAAAACTTGGATACCATCTACAGAAATGTGGATGAATGGAACTCCAGGTAAAAGAAAAAGTGTTGATTTTTATACGGACGGCTTCAAAACACATGATGGTGTGGGCTATGGGGTCTTTTCGAGGGCTTTAGGTCTTCGTATTGCAAGGCGACTTCCGGATCACTGCAGTGTCTTTCAGGCAGAGATTCTTGCAATTAGAGAAGTTGCGAACTGGTTAAAAGTGAATGGCACTTCAACGACTTAAATTAACATTTACACCGATAGTCGAGCAGATATTATGGCCCTCGAATCCTCGCTTCTAAGAACCACAACAGCCCTCGACTGCCGATCATAGAGGCTTACAGGGGAACTGACGAGTTTGCTAGAATTGGGACAACCTTACAGGTTCCACCGGATTTGGAATGTGTAGGTCTACCCCTACACTTTTGCAAACTTAGGCGCAAGAGAGAGGCTGAAACAAATAGAAGGTGGGTCACAAGAAATGATTGCGTGATCACAAGGCAGTTATGGACTCACTTAAATAGAGAAGGTACGGATTACCTAATTTCAAAGAATAGGAAACAAATCTCGACTCTAGAGTTCATGTTAACCGGACACTGTCACATAGGTAGGCATGCAGAAAGGCTAAGGGTTGAACACAACGACTTTTGCCGTAGCTGTCAAGATATTGATGAAGAGGAAAGCATAGAACATTTTCTTTGTCACTGTCCTGGACTTGCAGGAAAGAGAATGGCCACAATGGGCGCTCTTGAATTCAGGGAACTTTCTGACGTTGCTGGTGTTGAACTTCAACGTATTAGCAGTTTTATACTGAGCTCTGGATGGTTCGACGGTGGGGACTCCGCATAAGCAGAGTTTCCGTGGTATCACAATGCACCAAAACGGTCTAAGTGAGTCCGGGTTTCTGACTGCCACCCCTACCTAACCTAACCTAACCAACTTGCTATTTTTTCCATTTGGATGCTTTTCTTTTGTATTTTTATACGATAGTAAATAAATAGTACGGGGAAGAAATCAAAAATCACTTTTTAATTCAAGTTTCTTAATCCAAATGTAAAAAAGGAGCGTTTAAAATTTTTTAGCTAATTTTTTTGCTTTAACATAAAATAAGAATAATTTTTTTTTTTAATTTTTCACCTTATTAAGTATTTTGTGTACAATTTCAACTAACGAATGAGCGTAGCAAATGTTTTTATAATAAAAATGTTTAGTTTTTGAAAATTAAAAAAAAAATTAAATAATGTTGCAGGCGAGTGTATTATAAAGTTGTCACACGTGAGTGAGCGTGAGTGATAATTTTTTTTCTTCTTGAGATCTCAATCGGCGCTTCCGCTTGGCTGTAATAAATTATGGCCACCAAATGGGTAAAATTTCCTATAATACAGTGTATCGAAATAAACAAAATATGCAATAATTTGATCAAAATTTAAGAAAACTTTTTTTTATCATTTTGAAAAGAAGTCAACAACAAACACATAAAAAAGTAAAATAATTATTTTTGTAATATCAGTTAAAATATTTATAATATCAATTAGTAGTAGTACCTATTGTAGTAGTACTAGTGAAAACTGATTATAGCCATGAGGCTAGGTTTTCGTATTATGAATGAATAAATTAAATTTAATTAAATTAATTAAATTTTCACCTATAGCAATTTGATAATATAAATTATACCCTAATTCAGTAAGAAGATTTAGTACGTTTTTGTTTGAAAATACTTTTTTCTTCAAAAATAGTTGTTGTGTTTGATAATGAAATATAAAAAAAAATATTATTGCCATGTTTTTAAAACATAAAAATTAAATTGGAGTATTATACAATAGTTTGAAAAATATATGAAAAAATATGTGTTGGAAATAATTTTTAGAACAAATACATAAAGTAAATACACGAAACAATAAATAATAATTGTTTTAAGGAATCAGAACTGTGGCTTTTTTCGTCCATAGACAAGACGATACAATCGTCGAACAGACTTAATGTATACGTTTTTCCAATTAAATTAATTAATACAACTAAAAATTTAATTGCATAATTTTGTAGATGTGTAATTTGCTATTCCTTGCGCAATTGTGATATGTCTGGGAAGAATATTAAATATCACAAGTTTAAATATTAAATTTAGGAACAAATAGATAGATTTATCTGTTTGTTGCAGTTTTTTTTTTAACTGTACAGTAACGTGAAATTTTCTACATAAAAACAATTTTTTCTTTAAAATAATCAGTTTAATTTATTCAGTGCTTTAAATTCAAAAAAATAAAACTTCGTTTATATTTTCATACAAGTTCAACAAATTTTAAAGACAAAACAATAACTGAGTTTCTATGCTTCTCTTGTATGAAAAACACAAAACATACATATTTCATTTTGGTGACGAGATCAAACTAAATGTAGTGAAATTAAATACATACCTATAAAATTTTGTAAACTCCCCATTCCCAAGTAAAATGCGAAAACGAAGCCAAAATTTTAAAAACAAATTTTGGAATAAGCAAGCTACGAGTATATTGAAAACCTTGTAACTAAGAGCTAAAATTTCTAGGTACTTAAATTTATAAAATTGATCATGATAAACCTGTACATAAAATGCCTAACACAGCGCTGTTATGCTAATTTTACATTTTAATTATAGTTTTTAAAAACAGTTTTTTGTTCCATATGGGCAGTTTTTTCCTCAAACGTATATGGCAACACTATAGGCTGCAGTGCAAAAATTTTTAGGGAAGATCCTTAAACGTATTTTAAGATTGGCTACTTACCTGATTGCTTGACATTATTACATAGTAATATTTTAGTTTTAGAAATATACATATGTATGTGTGTATTTGCAAAATTGAAGCGGGGATTTTTATGTCACCTACCTAAGGTGTCGTATAATACACACACGCACACTCACACACACACACACACCCACATACACTTACTTGTGCGCACACATTTATTAAAATGTAATTAACTTGAGTTTGTTTTATGGAAAATTTCTCAAAAAGGATTAGCATCGATATGCAATCTAATCCTCTTGTGTTCTTTTTTGTTTCTTTCACTCATATTTATCTTGATAATTGAACTAGAAGTGTATTTTTTTTTTAATCATAAAAACATTAGCGAATACTTAGCGTTTTAATTAAAGCACACAAAAACAATAACAAAGAGCGATAAATATAGAATTCTTTTATGGCTTAAAAATAGCAGCAGCTGCAATTTGAAATTATTACAATCTCTAAGATTAATTGAGATTTGGCAATAAAGAAACGAATAACAAAAAAAAAAAAAGAAAACAACAATGTAATATGATTGCAGTGGCTAAACGAGAGTTAAGCTACAAAATAGGAAATATTAATTTTTATATTTTTTAGTCCTTTTTTCTGCGTTTATTATATGTCACAGAATACTCGTTTGCAAACTTATCAAGGCTGCTTTTAGACAGTTTTCTATCACTAATGATGTATGAGACGGTTGTCTGATGAAACATATTTCAAGACTCACTCTCATTAATTTATTTTAAGTTGTAAGAAAAATACATATATGGACACTTCCAAAAAAAAACTCCACCATGACGGAAAAATTTACGGCCCTATGTATAAGCAAAAATTGGCATGAAGTTAGCATAAGAGACGAAATTGAATTAGGTGTTAACGAGTTCCTACATACAATTTGACATTAAAAAGGATAGCATTACCTAATTTTAACCCACCTCTTAGTCCTAGCACGATTTTTAATGTAAAGTTTTATCGCAAAACTCTTTAAGATCATTTTCAATTTTGCCTCTTCTGCTAACTTCATGCCAATATTCGCTTATACATAGGGCCGTTAAAGTTTACCAACAGATTTGTTTTCTTGTATTATAGATTAGAAATATTTAAAACTAAATAAATTTAAGAGTTCGAAGCTTTCCTTAGTTGTGATGGCGAAATAATGGGCTACAAAGTTAGGCTTCACATTTTGGTAAGTTTTACTTAATTTCATGAGCATTTTCTCTTTACTTTTTATACTTCTCGCAGCAATTGCACAGTAAAACTTTTATTGCAAAACTATTGCTACAACAAAGAGTAATCATAGACAAATGAAGAGAAAGCTATTATATATCAATTAAGCGTAAAATTTAGGTTTTCTTGAAATGATATTTCAATGTAACGTAGCGCCAGCAAAAGTAGCAATTATTTTCATTATCTCTATGCTGACGATTGGAATTGCGTGAAATTTTGCATGTTAACAAAGTGTTATTATTCGTTTTCGAAGGCCACTAAACCTTCATCATCAGCGTTCTTCTGTGTTGGTCCACTGTGTGTGGTGTCAGTTGATGTAAATTTCTGCCTTATATACGAAACCTTCTTGCAAATGGAATACGTGAATTGTTTTGATTCATCGTATTTCAATTTTGCTGAAACGTGTTTTGTAATGAAAGCCCCAATTCACCATCTCTAATTTACAACAGACTTACCATTGTCGTTTATTCTTTACTGATTATGCACATGTTAGTTAATTTGCTTATTTTTGTTCTACTTAAGACAAACTTTTTTGGTTTGCTACTATTAAGTATATTTAAATAAATATATTACATTTAAATAAATATAAATAGATATAGTATATTTAAATAAATATACTTAATAGTAGCAAATCAAAAAAGTTTGTCGAGATGTTCAAAAATCGTGCTACTATTTAATAGTCCTAACACAGTCTTGGTCTTGTACCTCCATACTATGTAAATTAACTTATATTATATTTTTCTTTTGACATTAGAAACGTCTTTTTATTTTGTTAATTTTAAATACCAATTTTATTCGTACTGAAGTATAAAATAAGTTTATTTAATAAAAAAACATAAAAAATTAGTTTTCGGTTGTTAGTTTTTTATATCACAAAAAGTATAAGCTTCCCAACCCTGGAATTATCATTTTTGATTTTTCTGACTTCCTACATCAATCTCTTTCTTTTAAGAATTTAAGATATGTTTAGTTAATAGAAAAAAGGAAAAATTTGTTTAAGTAAGTTACTTTTTTGTATAAGGAAAAAAGTTAAAGTTTTCCAACCCTGGAGAGTATTTTTAATTTTTTAATTTTTAATTTTTAATACCAATTTTATTCATACTGAATAAGTTTGTTTAATAAAAAAGTAATTTTCAACACCAATATTTTTCGCACTATTTCTGACACACCAGTCTAAGAACGAAATCTTTAGCTTTTCTGGGAGCTTCAGAAAACTGATTTCACTTACAGACGGACGGACAGATGGACATCGATTGTTCTTCTTCGCTATGCATAAGGATCCAAAATATATATTATTTATGGGTCGCTTATTAATATTGTGGAAATTACAAACGGAAAGACAAACCTATTATACACAGATCTCACTTATTTTTCATACAATTATTTTAGTTTTGTTATTTATTGAACTGTTCTGTTTTGTTCGGTTAAAAAATTATTTCTGCTTTAAATTTTTGGTGTAAATAAATATTATATATGTGATCCATAGAAGTTTGATACTATCACGATAGTATCGTTGATATATCAATAGTCTTTCTAACTCTTGATAGTCTTGAGTCGAAATATAGATAAAGATTTTTAAAATGTAAAAAATTTTTGATAGTGACACTATCGACAATTTTCCATTTCTAATGCACACCCTTTCGAAACGTCGCACATTGGGGCCACGAATTAATTTAAAAAAAAAAACTTCTAATGAGAACTAAATGTACTCGAATAAAGTGTTTTGTAATTTTTTATTTTGGAAAATTTATGCTGCGCATCTTTACGCCCCAGAAGTTATGTACGAATTAATAATAGCCTCAAGAATTTATTTTTTTACCAGTAATGTGCTTTTAAGGCTTTCCGCTAATACTTTTATTGCTGTTTTTTGGGATAGTTTTATATGCTTTCATTAGAAATGTACAAATGTCATGTTAAACATGGCTCACGCATTAGTCACGTGTGAGTCACGCATGATCGTGGCTGTATTTATATATAATAATGATTTAAGCAGATAACGTGTTTAATTTGAGCTAGCTTTCTTAGGCTTGTTAAAAAATCTTTTTTATTTTTAAGTGCGACATTTTTAGATTTTAATTGAACTGTAGTGAATTTTAATCAGAAATAATTTTTAGTCAGGCTTAAGTTCAATTTCCATTGAATGAAATATTTTTATTAATTAATGTGAGTTTCTAAAGAAGAGAAGAAAAATTAAACTTAGACTTTATTAACATTTTTTTAAATAATTCGCATTCAAGGTCATTCAATGACAGGCAATTTCATCAGGAGCGTGCTGAATAAAAAATTCATAATTTTTGCTTGTTTTGTTGGTTAATAATCACTTACATACATTTTGTTTCCGCTTCGGTATTTCTGATATAAAAAATCTTACTTATTAATTAATTAATAATTAATTTGTACCCGTCTCCCCTTCCTAAGCCTCTGAGACTTTGGTGAAACATGCGGTTTGTTTTCCACATGAAATTTAGTGCGCCTGACTATTGTAACCGTAACCGCATTCTCCCTCCTATACCGCCAAGATTTAGTTGGAACATACAGTTTGTTCTAAGATGTACCCATATGAAATTTAGTAATTCTCACTATTGTGATTGTGGAGATATGAAGGCTCTCTGGTTCCACTGTGCACCGTCGCCGCAAATAAGCAATCAGCTTATGGCATTCAAATTTGATACTCATGGTAACAATGTTTCGCAATTTTGTATCTACATATATGAAAATCACAAATTCCTCATCCGAAAAGTTTACAAACTTTGTAATAATACATTTTGGAAGTCAGTCATTGCAGCACAATACAAATTGCAAAACTTCTCTGCAGAGGCGAGTTGAGTCCCTGGATGAGCCTAAACGTGAGAGGGATAATTATTATTAAATTTAGTTGAAAATGACTTTCTATGTTCTTCAAAAAATATAATGTTTAAAATTCATTCTCTTGGAATATAAAATACAATTATTGAGAGAAATGCACACATACACACATTAGTTACACAAATAACTTGAAGTGTTTTCAAAATCCCACGAAATTAACAAATTTAATGAGGATAATTAGCATTTTAAGAAGTATTTAGAAACGATATAAAAACACTGAGTGCACACGTACACATATCCAGCGACACACACACAATCTAAATCAGTACACCAGGTACCTGAAAATTTGG
Source organism: Tachina fera (assembly GCA_905220375.1). Classification (NCBI taxonomy): domain Eukaryota; kingdom Metazoa; phylum Arthropoda; class Insecta; order Diptera; family Tachinidae; genus Tachina; species Tachina fera. The sequence goes on from LR999963.1 coordinate 68,739,884, forward strand.
CATCGAAGTGTGCAAAAAGTTCTCAGCATTAGAAAACTCATAACACATTTATGCAGATAATAAAGAGAGCAAATAACACATTTGCTAATGACACTACGATCTATGGTATAAGTACACAGGTATCTGTACAAAAATCATTCAAACATATTTTAACTGTGAGGACGACCACAACAAGTCAATTGTATTAAAAAGGAAACAGAAGTGAAAAGTATTAAAAATATAAATTTATTTGTGCATAGAATAAACGAAAAAAGTATAAAATCGAAGTAGTGAAATCTAAAATGAGTTTAACTGCGTACAATTTTGAATTTTATACATACAACATGCCATCGCAGAGACCTGTATGCAATGACAGTGACATGGATGTCGATGACATTGACATGACAACACCGCCACCGAAACCACCGAGAGCTGCCGCTTCGTTTAATAAAGACAATGTCATTCCTGACAACTGCACCCCTCAACTATCGTGGGTAACTTCAACGCCAATAACAACTAAAACATCAACGAAAACAAGAGCAACAGCAGCAACTACACCACCTTTCAACTATTTGGCTCATCCCAATGAAACCCCAAAATCAATTTATTCTGGTGGTCTGCAGGAGGGAGTCAATGCCAGCACAGAGCCAGCTGAATTGCAATTAGGACAAAAATTACATGACATTCAAAAGACATGGTGTTCTGAATTCAAAAGCAAATTATTTAAAATGTCAAATCGTGGCTCTGCCATTTTGCATGATGACGAAAACAACTTAAAAACTACTAACAACCATTTGGCAGGGGCACAAGCAAAGGAACAACCACAACATCACAGCAAGCGTTCAAGTTTCTCCAGTGAAATAAGAAAGAAAGTACTGGAAATGTCTAAACGCAATTCAGGCTCATGGGAAACATCAACAAATGCAGCAGTTCTCATGCAAAATTTTGCAATAACTCAAAGAAATGTCCAACCAACTCTTGTTAACGAAGAGGGATATGAAAAAAAGAACTTGCATAATGATAAAACAAACAGCCCAGCTCAGATAAAGCCTTGTGAAATAAATAGCAGATTTGGTGCCTTCTTCAGAACCGCTCAGCTAGAACATGCAGTTGATGTGACCACACAGTACGAAAGTAACATACAAACAGTCAAAGATCGCATAGACTTCTACAACAAACTTACAACTACACGTTCAAACTCATTTATAGATCTATTGAAAAGTTCCAAGCCTACCATCCCGGCCACTACTACACACTCTTCCTGTAGTGTTCAAACATCGCCACTACCCACACCCCTTAAGCCCAGAAGAATATCAACCCAAATGGATTTGAGTAAACAGCAAGACTTTTTCTTCTCTGCCACTGCACAACATTCAGAAGCACCTCAAAATAATATAGCAAAATTTGTCTCTCCGCCCAGTTCCAATAAAACTGAATTTATGTCAGCACAATCATCTTTAGTTTGGGAACATGTTACAAAGCAATCACGCTTGTGTTCTGCTTCATCACCAGCATCATCATCACCATCTGCCAGCATGCAGCTAAAAAATTCTTTACGCCGTAGAATTTCTATAGAAAAATCTAGACGTCCCATTATGCGTCAAAACTCAAATGCAAGCACAAATGGCACCAAAGCACAAATGCATTCAATGATGGAAGATTTATGTTTGGTGGTACCAGTCAAATTGCGTATTGCAGAGTATGAGCGTCTCATTAAGATGAAATGTTAGTGTTGAATACATAACTTCATCATAAACTAAAAAGCCTAATTTTAGTTATTATTAACTATTATTATTTAAAAAAAAACTCTGCAACCTAATTTCACATTTAAAATAATTAACTAATATACTAGAAAAAGCATTAACTTTTTTTTGAGTAGTTCCCCTATTAGTTTTTTTTATATAAAAATGTGAAAACAAATTTAATTAAAATATTAATTATATATTAACTTATACAAAAATCGTAGTATCAATTAACTCTATTCATTGAAGAATTTTTGAGTTTTTTTTTTATTGTAAGAATTTAAAATTTAGCTAAGAATTTTCAATTAAAAAAATTTATTGAAATATTTTAATACATACAATTAAATAATTCATTGAAATATTTATTAATAAAAATCAGTAAAAAAATTAATTAAAAAATTTCGAGACTTAAAATACAACAATTACTGAAATATTAATAAACAAAATTTAATAAATAATAATAATAAGAGAATGGAATGTATTATGGAAAATTAAATTAAAATAAAAATGAAGAGCTTAAGTTGAGGAATGTGTAAAGAGTTTAAATGCCAATTTCAAACACAATTCCCTACAAAATGCTAAGGAACCTTTTATGTTTATATAATGACTCGTACAAATATGCATATGTAATAAAGAAGTAATAAATGTATTTAAAATTTTAACCAATGTTTTTTATTTAACATTTTCCTTACGACGCACACTGGGGCCAAATGCACATTTGCGCGGATCAATTCTTATCTACACAACTATAATAGTGAGAGCTACTTAAGTTTATATAGGTAGCTCTTAGAACAAACTGCATGTTCCAACAAAATCTCGGCGGCATATGAGAGGGAAAACGGTTGTCCCCATACAAAGTAATTATTATTCTCCCCATATCTTCAGAACTACAACAGTGACGCACACTAAATGTTGTGCGAAAAACTAGTAAAACATTTCACATCCTTTGGTATATAGGAAGGAGGTGATGGGGTGGGCGGTGATGCGGGTGACCTAATAAACTTATTTTTTTTTTGTATAAAAAGTACTGAAGCTGGAACAAAATGCATAAAAACGGTGCTTAACCAACAAAATAAGCGAAATATCATGAGTTATTTATTCACGCACTTTCCTGATGAATAAGACTCCTGCAAGAAATCGAACTGACACAATACTAGTCACGTGACCGGTCCCCAAGTGATAGGGACTAGTCCGAGTTCAAACACTTCCTATGAAGCGAACCAGTCACTTTTAAATGGGGATGGCCTAGGATGGGGTTAATTGATACTTTGTATGCACTTTGTGACTTGTCACTGAACTATCCCATAGGGACCTATTCGGTGTAGAAAAATATAAATTTTATATAAATAAAATTCCGACATTTAACTGTAGCAATGAGAACTTATAATTTTTTTATTGTTACAAATGCAATTATAATTTATTTTTAAGCAGAAAATTTTTTGAGATTTGAACTGACAACCTCGCGCATGACAGGCTTTCACACTACTCACTCGACCACAATGCCACTCATATTTCAAAAGCATAAGTACCAGTTAAGCTTAGATTAATATCTCAGTATAGTTACGGGACTAGCTCGAGAGTCACATTGGAGGGAGCAGTTAACATTATATTTACACTGTTTGATAGGTCCATGTATTCAACCACATCGAACACGTTCAGTGCCGTTTACTACAATGCTGCACCGAGCCCAAATTAAATTGGATCAATATCAAGACGATACATCACAAAATTTGTGCAACCATTACATGTCTTTATATGTCTTTTTTCACCACACACTTCTCTGTACTTTTGATAACAATCGCATTTTCTCAAGTCATAGACGAGTACGTTTGGATCAATTGTCACCAACTTTTCTGCTGGGATTATGCAACAAAATTTTGCTTTTTTTGCATTAATCTCAAATATGAGATATTTTCTGAGCTAATTTAGAGTCGCTGAACGCGAATGTGGCTTTCATTTATTTTTCTTAAGAAGTGTTTTCGAGATATTTGCGAATTTTTTTTTCAGTTTACAAAGATATTTCCAAAAATCTTGAGAACTGTTTATTAAAATTAGAGCTTGAGAGCTGTTTATTAATTAAGCAGATTTAAAAGCATTGAAAATATATGTTTTACTTTTATCAGCCTATATTTTTCATGTTTGGATCGGATAAAAATTCATTGAGTTACGGCCGTGTCAATACAAACTTAAAACCATTTTTGAATTGGTTTTAAGTTGGCTATATGAAATTCAACCTTGTTTCCGCTGTGCTACGAGTAAATTCAGTGCTGCCAAGTCAAAATGACCAGAAGCAGCTGGTAATGTTTACACCAGTGAATAGGAATAGATACCAATCGATACATTTTAAACTTAAAAATTTATGCAGCCGCAATAATAATCAAACAATTGCGGAAAAATATAATCTTTTGGACGGAGAACAGCAGAAATATTTTCATTGGAGTCTTGGATGCAAAAATATTATATGATACAATATGACTGATATAGAATTGCCAATAAAAAAGTTGTTTTTTGTACTGTACTCAAATTTGTGAATTTTTTATATACAATAACTTGATTTCCAAGCACTTCTTTACTTTGTATAAGTAGTTTCATAATTTAATAAATTTTTATTTACAAAATATAAAATAATTTCCATTTTAGAGCGCATTATAAAACATCTGAGCTTTTCATACGAACAAAAACATTTGTTGTACAGTTTGTCAAATAATTGTTATAAAAAGCAGCAAAAATACAAAAACAAATACATATATTTCTGCAGGAGATTTATTTTGTTTTGAGCAAAGTTATAAGACAGTCTGTGAGTTAAAGCCTGAATTTAACAAACTTGCAGTGTGAATGCAAAATCCGCTCTTTGTGGTTTTAATGTTGCATAGTGTAATTACCTGCCGTTGAATGACTTTGGATACGAAATATCCAAAAATAGATATTTTAATAAGCCTAAGAAAATTATTTTAAATCATTGTTATATAAAAATACAACAACGATTACGCGTAACTTATGCCTGGCTCACACGTGACTAGTGCATGACTCACACATGACTAATACGTGACTCACTCGTAATAGGTCATGGACTTTGTAAATTTCTAATGAAAGCACATAAAACAACAGTAATGAAGGTTTTATCGGAAGTCGTTAAGCACTTCTAACTTCATTGTCCACCTAAACTGATAAAATTCATTTCTTTGCACTTCCAATATAAACATTAAAAAGAAAAGCACTTACAAAAATAATTTAGTAACGTTTTTAAGCAAAACATTTGAATAAATACCTAATACCTTTTTCAAAATTACTTAAGATAAATAGGATTTAATTAAACAAAAGAAGTTTTGCTGTAATAAATACATATGTTTAATTGAAATAAAAAACAAAAATCAATTAAAAATTTTACAGAGTATGTATGCATGTATGTACATGTCTGACGTTTGCAAACACGAACATGCGTATGAAGAAGCAAGAATCAAATTCTTCCGTCACGAAGTATTTTCTTCTTTACTCCTATACAGTCGAGTCCGCTTTACTGGAAATAACCAAAACCCAATTTTGTTTTTCAGTTATCCGATTTTTTCTCTAAAACGTAGTTCGGATTTCAGAAATTTGTTACAATTAAGCGTACTGCTTAAAATCAGTACAATATAATAGAAAAATACAATAAAGTACGTAAGAGCGAAAAAGACAAACCCATTTTGCCATTTAATTTTTTAACGGACAAAATATGCACAGTTTTTTCTGCCTTAAGTTATGCAATCTATTTCTAACAAATAAATTTGTCATTGATTATTTTTTCATTAATAGCTAATAAATCACTGCATGTTTAAACATAGTTTAAGTTAATTTTCACAAAAAATTAAAATCGATTTAAATACACTTTAATTTTTTTCAGTGGCTAATTAAAGTTACCATCAAATTACGTTACGTATTTCCAAATATTATGGAAAGCTTTCCAAAGAACAGCTGTTTAATATAAATAAGAAAGTTGATTTATCAAATTGCAGAAAAATTAAATAGCAAAAAACACATATTATGATACAAAAAGAGCATCGGAATGCATTTTTCTATTTATATATTTCATGAAATGAAAATATGTGTTACATTTGTTGTATATTTTCGAAAATTAAACGAAATTATTTTTAATATGACCTCGTGATGTTTATGCACATGCATTAAAAAAACAAAACATATGGTATGTTTGTAAAACTTAAACAACGCTTAAATGCACAACGTTGGCTATTTAAGATTCATTTAATTTTGTGGTGAAAAACAAAATTTTGTGTTTAAATCAGATTTAAAAATAAAATAAATATAATCATTGACTGATTTATTTGCCCTAAAGCTAAGTAAATTTCATACAAAACGTAGTTGTGGGCTTGCTTTTGATTTTCAGTAAAGCGATGTGAATAAGATTAGCTATGCTTAAAATCAGTGCGGGGACTTGTATCGCTTTCAGTAATCCTATTTTTTTTCAGTAAAGCGTGTTGCGCTAAAGTGGATTCGATTGCAACTGCAATAACTGAAACAACTGTCTTGCCAACAGTGTTGCTTAGCGTTTCTTTTAGAATATTTCGCTATAGTAAGCCATCTGAAAAATCCCTCGTCTTAAAAGTTCTTATAAGCGGCCTTGTGCAGGACTTTAGTGTGTATTGGGAGTTTTTCATAAATTTTCTCTTTGGCCTTGTTTATTATTTTTGGATTTTATTTCATTGGGGCTTATTTTATATCTCATTTATGAGTGCGTTATTTCCTTGGGCCTTATTTCAGAGTGCCGATATTTTTTTCCACCTACATACAAAATATGTCAACATTTAGCATTGGGTTTTACAAAATGAGGCCCTTAAATAAAAAAAAAATTTAAGATACAATTTTAATCTAAAGCTAAGTCTAGACGACATGTTGAGTCAGCAAAAATATGCTTATGCAGGGTATACACGATACTTAATTTCGTACTTAGCGTAGTATGAGTTGTAGTACGGGTTTTCATATACAAGTTACTACAAATCATACTAATTCATTTGAAAAAATATTTTTAAGGCAATATACACGCGGATAAATGAATTATGCAGTTGAAAATAATAAAAATAAATTCAGTGAAGTGCGACTTTGACCCGCGCACGAAGGGTTCCGTACAGGCACGAGATATGTAATTCAATACGAACAATATAAACTATAGTTTTGGCATTTTTTTCGTTTTTGAGTTTTTCCGGTTTTAAGCGTTTTTTTAGTTTGGGGGTTTTTTGAATTTATTGGCGCTTTCTGAGTTTTGACACTTCTTTTCACGTTTTGGCGATTTTTTTGGGTTTTTGAAGTTTTTTTAATTTTGGAAATTTTTATTATTTTGGCTTTTTTTTATTTTAGCGATTTTTTTAATTTTGGCGATTTTTTTTAGTTTTGGCACTTTTTTTCGTTTTGAGGATTTTTTTCGGTTTTTGGCCTTTTTTTAAATTTTTGGCGATTTTTTTCGTTTTGGCGACTTTTTTTAATTTTGCGATTTTTTTTAATTTTGGTGATTTTTTTTAATTTTGACGATTTTTTTTTCACATAAACAATTATTTTGGTTTTGGCGCATTTTTCGCGTTTTGGCGATTTTTTTTCGGTTTTTGGCGTTTTTTTCATATTGGCGATTTTTTTTCATATTGGCGATTTTTTTCATTTAAACGATTTTTTCGAATTTGGCGATTTATTTTAGATTTTTTGTTTTAATTTTGTCGATTTTTTTCGATTTGGCGATTTTTTTAAATTTTTGGCGATTTTTTTCAGGTTTTGGCGATTTTTTTCGGTTTGGCGATTTTATAAATTTCAGATTTTTTAGTTTTACCGTTTTTGAAAATTTCAAGAGTTTACCTCTTACGGTCTCCAAGATATAGCAATTTGTCAAAATTGCATTAACTGATGGACCACCCTTTAATTTAAATTTTTTAATATTTTAATGTTTATTGTTGTAGTCTATATAAAAATACACTAATTTTACAAATTTCAAGTGTCAATATACATATGTACATACAATTGTATGTATATTACATGAGATTTTAACATTTTTCGCCGCTCGTTTTTGAGCATCCTTTAATTTCTAATTCTCATGTATTTGTTGTAGTAGTGGCCAAGGTTCTACATACTCTGCCCAAATTTCAGGTCCGTAGCTCTTACGGTTCCTGAGAAAATACCGTGTGACGGACAGACGGACAGATGGACAGACGGACAGACGGACAGACGGACAGCGTAGCGAAAACAATAGGGTTCCATTTTTCACCTTTGGTGAACGGAACCCTAAAAATACTGCAAAAACTAAAGGGGCATGTTGTAGAGAATGGTTAAAATAATGTTTTATATTTATATTTTTATATATCCGCTACATATAGTTTATTTTAAAATTGAGCCGCAGAAACACTGCGTTTTCTAAATCAGCTCCTCATAAAATAAATTTTGCTGTGCAACAGCATGATATACAATACTTATCATCGTACTTAGCGAAGCTCCGCCCACAAAAATAAAAAATTTTTGATTTTCATACTAGAAAGTATACTTTATAAGTACGACAGCATGATAGACGTTACTAATTTCATACTTGTACGATTTATCGTACGATTTGTAGTATCGTGTATACTCGCCATTACATTCATATGCTTAAAATAACAACAAATCCTGCTGTCAGGATATATTTATGTTAGTCGTCTACACAGTATGCTGAAAGTACCAAATTTTTTAAAGTGATTATCTTCTTCAGAATCGCCTGAATTTTTTTTTATGAATTTTTAATTTCCCTTATGTTTTACTCATCCGAATCCACCATTAATATTTCTGCAGAAAATTTTTCACATTTACCTTTTCGTTTTAATCAATGGCACCATAGGTTTAATATGCAGTAAATTGCCGAATTTAAGAGAAAAAATTACATACATGAGTAGAGTTAAAATATCAATTCTATTTGCTATTAAATTTGCCGTATGCTGAAAAGCTTAAATAGGCTTTTCAACAAATAACATACATATATGAAAGCATACATAGAAAATTTGTTACAAAGTAAAAATATGGTGCCTACATGATATGCTAAAATCTTGAACAAACATTTGTTGATAACTTTACCAAATGCCCTTCATATGTAGTTAGGCATACGTATATTGAAAAAATTTCGTGTCTACCCGATATGTTGGCACTGGTAACAATTTTTTCAACATTAATATGCTGATTCAACATATCGTCTAGACTTAGCTTAATATATACTTCTCTTACTATTTTTAGATCCCAATAATAGAATAGCACCACCCACTATGCCGTCGCATTCACTGACAAATGGATATGTTTTAACGCCGCAACGTTTGGCTGAGATCCGTTCAAATTTTATGTACTGGTATTTCGACAGGGACTTATACGGCGGTCGCGCTGACTATCAATTTGATATACACGCCTCAACCACACAAGTTCATAAGAATTTCAATTTCCAATTACCTTTTTATGGTTTCCGCTACAATTACACAAGGGTAAGAGTAAAGAAAATTGCAACATTTGCCATAAGATAATATTTTATAAAAATAAATTTCAAATAAAGGTTTCCCTCAATGGTTATTTGGAGTTCTCTGATCCTCCCGAATATTATACTTATCCCCTGGTATTTCCTGTCAAAGATTGGCCGAAGAAAAACGATCCTTCGTTTATAGGCATCTTCTTCTCCAGGTGTCGCGTTGGACGCATTTATGCCACGGATGTTGACCAACGTACACCTGGTGTTTATTTCCGGTAAGTGTATTTTTTATTATTTTTTTAAATTTAACTTTATCCTTATAAAAGAAACTTTTATGTTTCCATTTAATTTTCGTTGTTATTTTTTAAACATTTAATTTGAAAACTTTTTTGCCAAAGTAATCAAAGCAACATTGTCAAATTTGTTATATGGTTTTCTGCGTATGTACTTGTGTTTGTATTTGTGTTGAAATCACTCATACGCACCAGTGCTTTGGCTTTATATAGAGTTTTTTTCACGTTTTTTGTAGTATACAGTGGGTCACGCAGTGTGATGTATTCATATATTTTTGTGCAAAAACTAGAAGGAGTGGTTTTATATCATTAAAAGTTGTCAACGAGAATTATATTGACTTGATTTCTTAAGAACTAAATTTCACCAAAATTGGCCGCCCATACAAAATAAAAATACGAATTCTTTTCAATATTGCGCTCACACATAAATGTTGATATTACGTTCAAAAAACGGAAAAGGTTATCAACATATCAAATTTAATTGAAATCAGATTTAGAATAGCAATCAATAATATTGCAAATTTTTTTATTGCAATATTTTTTCTTTGGTATTGCCAGTTTATGCAATATCAATAAACAAATATTGCTTTAAAAAAATTTCCAATCAATGAAATTATTGAGTTATTTTATGGTGCAATCAATACTCAATACTGGTTTTCATTAAACGATTGAAATGAAATCAGAAAAACAAGCATGTTTATAATATATCGTCAGCTTATACGTAATCTGATGAAACTAAATAATTATTGGGCAGGCGCTTAAATGAATTAATAAAACATTTCAAGAATTTAAATTTTTTTAAAATAAATTTTTGACAATTTAAAATGTATATTCATATGTTCCTAATGTTAAGGAAAATATAATTAAGTACTTAAGTATTTTAATAAAGATAATGGGGCATAGGTATATTTTAAGCATCTCTTATTTTATGATTAGTTAAATTCTGTAAACTTGCCTGTAATATATCTCTTTACGATTTTTCGGTGAAATCAATAGTAAGTAAATAAAATTTTTTTTTTAAATAAATAATTTTTTAATACTTTCGGTGTAAGGATCGTCAAAGTTTATTCAAAACGACGGACTACGTAAGGAAGTAGCTATGTTTTTATTCGATCCTGACAATAAAAAAAATAAAAAACAAAATAAAAAATAAGGCAAATGTTTTTAAAATTTAACACGCCTTTACTTTCTTCTGTGGGATGGTAGAAGCAGAAGTGGGATGGTAGACGGTCCTCCGAGACAAAAGTTAAATTATGACAGTTTTGAAATGATTGTTTTGCTAAAAACAAATAAAACTATGTAAATTTTCACATTGCTCTCTTTGTCATTTTTACTCAGCGTTTATTTAATTTATCTAATAATTATTCATTAATTTTTTATTATTTGTTATGAAGTATTATTTTCAAGTTTTACTGTAAAAAAATTTATTTAAAATGTTATCATATCTTAAAAATTCTATCTTGATTGAAAAAATCAAATATATTAAATATTGCGTTTTTGTACTCTAATAAATAATTTTTATTGAAAATTTTTTTTAATCAATACAAATATTGTTGATTTTTGATTGTAATTTTGCAGTCACCAATCAAAATCCAAAAAATTATTGTAATCATGTTGAAATATCAATCAGTAAATATTGCGGATTGCCCATCTATGGTTACCATTTCGTCGGTATTTTTTTACACCAACTTTTTATCCAGTTTTTTTCAAACACATCAATGTACAGTAAATAGTAATAAGTTGCCATCCAAAATGGTTTGATACAAACGCAGTGAAGTCAAATTATAAAAAATGAGTCGAAATACAAATTGAGCGTCTTCTCTTAAGCGCCATGCTTACCACAATTCCACATATGCACTGATTGGCGTGTTTATTTGCTAGTCTCCAATGCTTATTAGGCTCGCTCTGAATAAATCTAAAAGGTACAGTTGCACTAGCGGTATTTTGTAAAGAATTAATATACATATTATTCTGTAAGCTACATGATGAGAAACTGTAGCAAGTTCTATACTAACGCGTGATCCATTTCGAGGTTCCCTACTTTTTAACGAAAAAAAGATACAGAAAATTCAAATTTAATGGAGAATGTTTGTTATCATTTGAAAGAACATTCTTTGGCATTTATTTTTTTAAGATTATGTCTATCAAATGTTGACCGTTGCTACGTCACATATGGTCCATCTGTTGTGTTCAATTTTCCATGATTCGTTCGAGCATTTCGACTGGTAACTGGCGAATGACACGCGTGATGTTTTCCTTCAAGGCCTGAAGGAAAACATCACAAGAGATCACGAGTTTCATGATGAATTTCTTCAGTTTTCTCTTCGTCCCAAGTGGGGCAATTTTGTTTGTTTACATACCCATTGAGCCAGAAATGGGCCTCAACGCTAAACAAAATTTGCATCGAAAACGGCGGATCTTCTTGAAACTTTTCAAGAGCTCATAAAGCGAAGCGATGTCATTGTTCAGGCGTAAGTTTTTCCATTATGAAATGCCAAACAATACTACGTAAAAATAACATGACAGCATGACACGACTCACACGTGACTTGTAAAAAAAAGGTTATTGAAAAAAGTATCTCTATTTGGATCACCCATTACTAACCATTAGACTCTTTCTGACTTCTCTTACAGCACAGAACAATTATCCTTACTTGTGGCTTAAACTTTAATCGGCGCCACTGTTTGTTTGAAACACTTCTTTATATTTTTTTTTGGTAAAGTATGAATGCGTTCAAATTCTCAATAAAAATTAAAAATAATCACCTACTTAAGTCTAAATGTTATATTTATATCAATGGAATTATTTATTATTGAGTGTATGTTAATGAAAATACTTGTATCATCATTAAGCCATTAAATATAATATGAGTTTATTGGAATTTTCTTAAAAAACTTTTATTATGGCTGCTGTTCCAACACCATCCAATTGGAGATTAAAATTATGGATTGAAAACAAGGCAATTAAATTGAATTTAATTGCACAGTTTTAATACACATGAGCAAAATTAGGGGAATTAAAAAAAAATTCAATAATTCTTCAGAAAATATAAAGTTTGTTAAGCTGTCGTTATCATAATATATCCAGCTGGGTTACTGAGGGGAGATGTGTTACAACAGCACCACCTTTTCTAACATAAACTGCCTTTACATTAAAATCTAAATTTTTGTCTGATTTCAATAGCTGAATCTATGCAGTTGTCTCATTGAAATTAAAAATTAATATGATAAGTTAATGAAGATTTTCCTGGTGTTGTAATGTTGCAAAAATATTGTTATTCTTTTTTTTTTTTTTGCTTGGCAGCTTAAATATTTCATTGAAGAAATGGATCAATAAACAAAAACCTTGCAATAAATATTCAATTAAATACATATTAAATGAATACAATGTTAAAACAAAAACCAAAATATTTGCGTAAAAGCATAAATGATTGTACAAAAATGAATATTGAATTAAATACATGAAACAATGAAATCATGAGGGATCAAAAGTTTATATGAAAACAAATTTACATTAAGTTGTAAATATTACACCGGAGATGAAAAATATGATTCGATTATTGTTTAAAAAAAATTTTAATGTATAAAACTATTTTTTTTTGTAATTAGTGTTTAGTAAAGCAGAGTTTACTCAAAAAAAAAAAAAAATTCTTTTTTTTCACGCGAAACAATGGCCCAGATGAGAGGCGAGATTTAGCAAATCAAATCATAAATATAGATTTTTGGAAGAAGTCTTACAACCCTGGTCATTAAAGCCAAGAAAAAACAGGGGACTAATCGTCGCTTTCTATAACGAGCTAAATCGATCACGTTTTTACAGTTTGAGACTATAACATACGATATCGAACCACATTACTACATTGTTCGATACATTGTCACAATATCAAACTAAAAAAAGTGATCGAATCAGTTCGTTATCGAAAGCGACGAATAGACACCAATATTTTTTAGTGCACGCTTTCTTATTTGTGTACTCAGAGCCTAAGCAGTTACTATGTTCTCCTTATGTCAATGTGAGGTAAAGTCATTAATTTTCAGTAATGTACTCATGACCTCGTACGCAGAAAAAAGTAGCCAAAAATTATGTTCAACAAAATCATGTTATTAAAAAGATTTAATTTAAATAATATTTGTCATTAACTTAATACAATTTTTATCAGTACCGCGCATTTTAAAATATCATTTAATTCAGAGCTACTCACTGAGAGAACAACGAGAAAAATATTATCGCGTATTTGTAGTCATATGAATAAGCAGCCAATTGATGCACGGCACTCTGTTGCTACTTTTGGCACCTCAGATTTCCCACTTGACCAAGACTTTCGTTATTGATATCGATTTCGAATATATCTCGAACATTTATCATGTAAAACTATAGAGAGTGACACTCAAAAATGAATTGAAAAAAGTTCACCTGTCGCTCATTTTTTTGCCCCAAAAACATTCGTTATAGAAGTTTCGTTAGCAATATCAAAAGTGAGAGAATATCGAACTAATTTCGGTATCCTTAAAAGGCAACAAAAAAGTAATTTTGTTTTTTCATTTATTTATTTATTTTATTTAACTTACTTATTTTATTTATTTTTTAATACCTTGACTTACGCTATCGTTACAAATTTATTTCTGTTCAATTATTGCACATATGTACGTATGATTTTTTTATTTATTTGTACAGTGCTGTCATACATCGAACTTGGTATGTCTCGACTACCAGTCTAGCATACATCCACTCGGCTACCGTCACACATTGGAAAAACTTCCGAGAAAAGTTCGAAGCTCGAAGTTTTAACGAACATTCGAATTTTCTTTGATTAGCGAACAAATATCGAAGAATTTTGTTTCGAAATTTCTTCGCTTTAGTGAGCATTCGTTTATATCGAATCTCAGGTCAAGTGGGCTAATTTAATTTTATTGTGTTAGTGTTTATCTTGCTTGTTGATTGGTACAACATGCTCATATGCTAATGTTGTTGTTTGTTTTGATTGCTCGTGTTGTATAAGTGTGAATTCCGACAAGAAGCCGAAAAACGTCGTGGTTTGTTTTTTTATACATTAAAGATATTTTTAGATTATATCAACGCAATGCGCATATGCAGAAGAAACATAAGAAATAAAGTTTTGCGTGTAGTCATTATTTGTGTACCCAATAACAATTTGCTCTTTAGCTGGCTGAGTGGTAAGTACGTTAGTCCATTAGTCAAGAAATTGCCGGTTCGACTCATCCCAAACATCTTTCAAAATAAAAAATTAAAATAAATTAAAAAGAAACAATACATTAGAATTTTAAAAACAAATTCATTAAACATATTTCTTTTCTGTTAACAATTTAATTGTTAATAACACAACCATTTTAATTGGATATAATTTATTTGATTTTGTTTTCTTATGTTACAAATGTGTAATGTGTATTTACAAAAATCGTTGTACACAGAAAAAAGTAAAAACAAGATTCAATTAAAAAAACAAAGATTCAGTTAAAAACTTAATTAGTTTTCAACCAATCACGGAAATTGTAGTATTAACTCATCCATTTTAATTGAAATTTTTTTTGGTTTTTTCAATTAAAAAAATATTATATTAACTAAAACTTTAATTGATGGTTTTCTAAAGATTCAATTAAAATTTAATTGAAATATTTTTGAAGATTCAATTAAAAAATTAATTGAAATACTTTTTAGGATTCAATTAAATAACTTATTAAATTTTTTTAAAGAATCAGTTAAAATATTAATTGAAATATAAAAAATCTAAGAGTATAAAAATATAAAAAATTGTAAAAATATAAAAAATGTTATGTACATACATATGTATGTATGTATGTATATATCTCCATATAAAAAATTTACAGAAATGGAAACATTTGTGTATTGCACCAAAACCCTAACTGATGCATCGCATGGCTTTTGAAGTTTGAATGGAGGAAAGAAGTACAATGGCCGTATCCGGTCTTGCGTAAGTGTAAATGCAGAATATTTTATGATTGTATTTTAAAGAAAGGCTTCGATGATTTCCATATCTACTTACGCAAGACGTTTTGCATCGAACCCCTAATACCGCCAATGTACTAACTTTACCATCCACATTTGGTCTATAAGCTTGCATTTTTTATCATAATTGTCTTGTTATTTCTCAACAAAAGGGAACAAAATGAATTTCTGTTTTTTTATTTTCATATTTAAGTTTTTATTCAACTTATGTCAAAATTACTAAGAATCAAAAAAAAATAAAATTAAGCTGAGTAGTTTTTTCTCCCATATAAAATATCAAAACCAATTAAAAGATTAATTGAGTATTTTAATTGAACATATTTTTTCAAAACAATGTGGCATACTACAAAAAACAGCTCGATTTTCATACATAAAAACAAAAGTTACATTATTTACATACAATTAACATTTAAAAATTGTTACCCATTTCAGAGTATTCTGAGTTAAACTCTGTTGATAGCACTTTTTTGTTAGAGCAGCAAAGTCAATTAAAATAAACATATATTCAATTAAAATTTTAATCAAAAGTATTATTTTTTCTAAGCAATCACTTAATAAAAAAAAATTCAACAATCATTTTTTCTGTGTAGGTGTGTTTTTGCGTAATATTTTAATTGTATTTACAAATAAATTAGTTATATTTACAATTCTTTTTTTTAATGTGTACGAATTTTAAACTGGGATTTTTTCTGGTGTATAAAACTGTGTAGCACACTTGTTGTCCGTTATGATACAAACATCTTTATTAGATACCTCATAAAATCTTAAGCAGTTTTCTACACTTTTGATTGCAGGTATTTATTCGAAGTGAATATGCAATTTATTTCTTCATCTTTAAGAGAGAAACAAATTTTTTCCTTTTGTAGCAGAATAAAGTGTCATAAGATTAAAAAAAATCAAAATTTTTACCACCTTTGTTCAATAATTTTTATTTTTGATATATTTCATACTTAAAGCTGCAGGTTAAGACGTCTCCAATTTCCTGCAATATTTATTCGGTGTCCTCACTACTACACATAGAACAATATTTATTAGGTGTCCTCATTTACTCAAGTTTTTATTTACACTTAACATCTCTGACTCAAGCACTCACTTTTATACCATTACGTATCTAGGCACTAAAATATATTTGAAACATTTGTCTTACTATGCGAATATTTAGCATTAATATAAATAATTATTTGAAGAAATAAATTTACTGCCATGATGGGAAGGAAACAAAAAATTAAATTTATATAGAATTTGTACTATTTTGTAAAAAAAAAAGTATGTGTGCGCATTCTTCATCTAACAAATAAATAGTTTTAGTTTATTCATTTAAACTCAACATGTATTCCAATGATAATCAACATTTGCATTCGAAATGTGCAATTTATACAATATTAACAGTAAGTTTGAGCTAGACACTGCACAAAAAGCTTTCTGAACGAATGGCAGTGTTTGCATTTCTATTATACATATATCCGGTTGTTAAGTGTAAATAGGAAAGAGATAAATACAAAATCATTCACACAATGATATAAATAATAACAACAACCACAATATGATATATGTACAACTATACCATAAATAATAAAATGCAATAATAATATTGAATTATGATTATCTCTCGTTCTAAACATATGGACTCATACAACAAACTTTAATGTTTGTTCGAGAAATGCATTCTAATATTTATATACACATTCATACACACACCGAGGTTATACGTATTTATACACGTAAATACTCAATTCGTTTGAACACTTAATTTATAAATGTCGATATTTAAAATACACTGTTGGATGGTGGTTCAAAAAGTTCCTTTAACGTGAAAACTTTTGTATCAAAACTAAAACATTTAGCCAATTCACGAAGTCTTCTGAAGTGATAAGTAATAAATTACTATGATAGTGAGAAATTTTTTAAATTTTGAATTGAACTGTAGTGAGTTTTAATCAGAAATAATAAGGCTTAAGTTCAGTAATTTCAATTCTTATTGAATGAAATATTTTTTATTTTTTATTCATTAATGTGAGTTTCTAAAGAAGAGAAGAAAAATTAAACTTAGACTTTAAGCTGGGGGAAATACCAATACTTTTCTGTGTTGCCACGCACTTTATCAACATTCTAGTCTATATACTTGGGTAGAGATTCTTATTAACATCAGCTATTTAACTAAAATTTTCTATGAAACGGAATATGAGAAATGATTGTTGTGTATACAATTGATTTACTTTGGTAAACACATTTTCACTATTTATTTTCTGTTTTTCCATTTTTTCATTTTTCTATTTAGGTTAGCACGAAATTACTCTACCTAAGTATGTTTAACTATTCTTGCTTATCTTTTACGATCATCACATTAATTATTTTTACTTATTCGATGTACCATCGGTACACGGATGTAAGTATTATTGTAGTGGCTTTTTATGTTACTTTGCTTTTGCTTTCTACTGTTTATTTGACTTTCCAGCATTCTGAAACTGTGATTGCCAAGTGGACAGTGATTGCAACGTGAATATAGTTTTGTCACGTGCCCATGATGAATTAAGTGAGACAGTTCTTACATTTTTAATTGAACTGTAGTGAATTTTAATCAGAAATAGTTTTTAGTCAGGCTTAAGTTAAGTAATTTAAATTCTTATTGAATGAAATATTTTTATTAATTAATTTTAATATTTTCATAAAAAATTCTTATTCAATCTTTATAAAGCCTTAATTAATATTTTTTAAAAATAAGGTTGTTAAAATTGTATTTTTGTTTCAAATTTAAGTATGCAATAAGTTGAACATTATGGTATTGTAAAACCGGACCTATAAGAAATACAACCACTCAAACACTTAAGCCAATGTAGATGAAAGAGATAAGACCCAACGAAAACAAATTTAAGGCTCCTACAAGTATGTCGTACTGTCTCAAGGATATAATCATAACCAAACAGTATGCTTTGTAACGCGAACCCTCTACAAAAAGACATTCCCAAGAAGTCATCAAAATGTAGAATTTGCGATCTGGAAGTAGTGAAAATTTAAATAATTTCTAATGATTTCTACATTAGCTTGTGATTGTAAGAAGTTCTCTTTTAGGATGTTTATTAATTAAATTGGAAGCGATATTAAGAAATAGTTACTTTTTGGGGTACTATGATGATATTTTACTTTGGGAAAAGGGGTAAAAAATTTCCCATATTTCTTGGAACAAGTTTCCCTTTATGCCAATTTAAGCTCAAAATATTTATGCACATTTCAGTGCATAGTTAAAAAAAATTACATGAAAAGTAGTTTGTAATTTTCTTCAAGAAATTTATTTTTTAAGGCGGATTTTGAAAATTTTTTAAAACTATAACTTAATTACAAGTTTTTACGTGTCTTGACGTATTTTGAATACAGACTCTCGATATGCTTATGACATAAGTATTCATACGAATACGCCTAAAGTAGTTGTTCGAATGAATTAGCACCTATCGTTGTGTACACTTACTTGTGTTTGGTACTTATAGGCATTAGAGGCCTGCGTAAACAGTCTTGAAATGTAAATACTTTAAATGTATTCTCGTGGCATGTATTATACTAAATCAATAATAAATGCTCCCTTTTTTAATAAGAGAAGCATGATTGATGTATTGATGCCCGTGTATATGAGATTTTACAAGCGATGTCCCGAAGACTTGAAGCACGTATGCTTGTTATTTTGCATATTGTGCGTTTGAGAGTTTGTATATGATGTAGATGTGCTGAAGGAAATGTCGATGGTGATAATATACTGAGTCGCTTTTGACTTTGTCGCCAATACTACTCTCTACAATACTTTGTGCTATAGACATTTAGCACGTGCTTGTCATTGAAAGTCTACTAGTTACATTAAAACTATTGATTAGGTAATAACTGCGTTGTTCTTATCGGAACATGGAGACATACCAACCATACAATTTACTGGTACATTTATATACCTTACGTACATACAAAATTATGTTTATTGACAAATTGCTGCAACTTCACCAGAAATACACCACATCTGTTTCTCTCTCTCTCTATTTTATACTGACGAACAGAAGATAAATTGTAGACAATGTAACTAGTACTAGAATTTTAGTGTTGACATAAAGACACTTGCCCCAGTCTGACTGCAGGGTGGTAAGCAAGCGCACACAACTATTGTAAATGCATGTGTGCATTTGCATGTGCACAGAAAAATAAAAGATCATATACACAACATGTATGCGTAAGTACATGCATGAAGTTTGTTACGCACCCATGCGTATGAAGAATCAATCATCACAAACTCTTCCGTCACGAAAGATTTTCTTCTTTACTCCTATACCTGCAATATTTAACACAAATGCCTTGCCAATAGTGTTGTTTAGCATTTATTTTTGAAGACTTTGCTGCAGTTAAGTTAGGTTAGGTTGGGTTAGGTAGGGGTGGCAGTCAGAAACCCGGACTCACTTAGACCGTTTTGGTCCATTGTGATACCACGGAGACTCTGCTTATGCGGAGTCCCCAACGTCGAACCATCCAGAGCTCAGTATAAAGCTGCTAATACGTTGAAGTTTAACACCAGCAACGTCAGAAAGTTCCCTGAATTCAAGAGCGCCCATTGTGGCCATTCTCTTTCCTGCAAGTCCAGGACAGTGACAAAGAAAATGTTCTATGCTTTCCTCTTCATCAATATCTTGGCAGCTACGGCAAAAGTCGTTATGTTCAACCCTTAGCCTTTGTACATGCCTACCTATGAGACAGTGTCCGGTTAACACGGACACTAGAATCGAGATTTGTTTCCTATTCCTTGAAATTAGGTAATCCGTACCTTCTCTATTTAGGTGAGTCCATAACTGCCTTGTGATCACGCAATCATTTCTTGTGACCCACCTTCTATTTGTTTCATCCTCTGGCTTGCGCCTAAGTCTGAGTTTGCAAGAGAGTAGGGGTAGACCTACACATTCCAAATCCGGTGGAACCTGTAAGGTTGTCTCAATTCTAGCAAGCTTGTCAGCCCTAGAGTTCCCCTGTAACCCTCTATGCCCCGGGATCCAGATGATCCTAATATCAAACTGCTCTGCCATCTCATTTAGAGATGATCGGCAGTCGAGGGCTGTTGTTGTTCTTAGAAGCGAGGATTCGAGGGCCATAATAGCTGCTCGACTATCTTTGTAAATGTTAATTAAAGTAGTTGAAGTGACATTCACTTTTAACCAGTTCGCAACTTCTCTTATAGCAAGGATCTCTGCCTGAAAGACACTGCAGTGATACGGAAGTCGCCTTGCAATACGAAGACCTAAAGCCTTCGAAAAGACCCCATAGCCCACACCCTCATGTGTTTTGGAGCCGTCCGTATAAAAATCAACACTTTTTCTTCTACCTGGAGTTCCATTCATCCACATTTCTGTAGATGGTATCCAGGTTTTATAAAGACGTTCGTGTAGTAGAGCGGGGGAGGTTTCTTTGCTGCAGTAAGTCATTTGAAAAATCCCTCATGTAAGTGGTCTTTTGCAGGGGTCTAATAGGTATGAATGTCTGCATCTCATCATTCTTTTAGCTGCGCATATGCTTCAATACTCATACTCATTTGAGTAGAAATGAGTTATGAGTATTAAATATTAATGCCCTAATTCAGTAAGAAAATTTAGGACGTTTTTTGTTTGAAAATACTTTTGAGTTATTGTGTTTGAATTCTCTAAATTATTTTCTTCAAAAATGGTTGTTGTCTTTGGTAATAAAAAATAAAAGTATTATTACCATAAAAATGAAATTAAAGTATTGTACAATAGTTTGAAAAATATATGAAAAAGTATGTGTTGGATATAATGTTTGGAACAAAATCACAAATACACAAACCTTCTAGCACATACAATAAATAATATTTGTTTTAAAGAATCATAACTGCGGCTTTTTTCGTCTATAGACAAGACGATACAATTGTCGAACAGAATTAATGCATTGTCTGATTTGTACAAAAAATTTTAATATTTTATGAACAAAGTTACTATGAAATTCTTTTCCCTAAAATGTTCAATATGTTGTTTTGCAGTATATATGTATAAGTATTTTGTATTGTTTCTACACGTTTTTGGTATTATAAAATTAGTTTGCATCCAAGCACGAACATCAAACATGGAAGTGCGTTTTAATTTATTCAGTTTTCTTTTTGCTTATGTATGTACTTAGACTTGTGTTTACATATCGTACTCGTTACTCCAAAGTGATTGATACGGTCAACTCAAAGTTTATAAATTCTCAATAGAGATAGAAAACTGTTTATTTTTTATATATGTAGTCTAATATCAAAAGGAATTAGAGAAAGAGTAGAGAAAATGATATAACATTTTTCCAATGGATGGATATGACTTTCCACTGTATATAGTTTTCTTTCAGAAAGTGGAAATTGCTAAATTTTGAGTTGACCCCCTTTAGAGGAACAAGTGCGATATGTACACACTATGTATTAAAGGATGTTTACAAATATGGAAGAGTTACTACACATATACACAAAATCCTTAAGTGCGTGTTAGTTTATATACATACATATGTACGTCCATAAGTATTAGTTATTTACGAAGTACAATTGTTAAACAACAATTCAACGTAGCATAAATGCATTTTTTATGTTATTCTCGAATAGTTCGAGCATATCTGTATGTACATACATATGTATGTACATATATGCATGTTGGGTTATGTGTATATCCGTGTAATTTATTTTGCAGCTGAATGAATATATTATTCTACTATTGTTGCTTTATAATGGTCATAAACAATTCTCTCGCAATCACAGTCATATTTAAATGTGTTGAATACAACTGCAACTGCAAGTTGAGCATAGACAAGGGAAAAAAAGCTCAAAATAAATTCAATTCCTTATTTTAATTTTATTTTTTTTGTTGTTGTTACGAAGTGTCTGTTTTTGTGTCAAATTGTATATTATTTGCTATGGTTGAATGCAAATAATAAATAAATTGGTTTAATGTGAAATAATAAAACCATTCATTGTTCGCAATAAAAAATAAAAGAAAAAAGTATTGTATGTTATACATTGTATGCACATACAGCTGTATTATTACGTGTTATTTATTCATTTATTGATTTTAAAGTATTTTTTTGTATCCATACATATATTTACAAGAAATTGCTTGATTTTTACAATATCGAAAACATTTGGCATTTTACCAAAATATGTAATTCAAATTATCAAAAAAATTAATTATTAAATATATTACGATTTTTATTTGTATTTTGGTTAAGTAACGTCTGAAGTAGTGTTGTCATTCAAATAATAATTATTCGAATAGTAGTTATTCGAATATTTAAACAGTAATTATTAGAATTTTTGAAAAAGTTTTTTTCTTCATTTTTGTTCCAATGAAAAAACATTTAAATTTTGAATGAAGAATTTTTCGAATAATTTTTGACGAATATTGGAATATTCATACAAAAATTCAAAATTATTCATCTATTTGAATAAAAACAAAATCATGAAATTTAATTCGAACAAATATAAAGTACCAATTTTTGACCTAGTGTTGTATGCATTTCGTTCCGGCTTATGGAACTCATCAGTAGACTTCGACACCAAAGATGTTGAGTTAAGATAAAAAATTTCATATACTTATAGTAAAAACCTTAATATATTATTAAGAATCACAATAAACAAGCATAATAAGTTTTAATGTCTTAAAGAAAAATTTTTATAAAACAACCCTACAAGAAATGAATGATTGAAACAAACACAAACAAATTTTTTTACTAACACATTTCAAAAAGTTGTACATTCAATTCAATAATGACAGTCAATTGACTAGTCATTTGATCCGAAGTGTGATGCAACCTCACACGTAAACAAAAGTTTCCATCATATATTTTATTTTGCCTTTAATAATGTGATATAAACTTTGTTCTACGCAATGATGAATATAGCCTGCATGACTATCCATCAAATGAGCAGTCAATTGACTGGTAGTGTTCTTGTAGGCAAGTAAGAGTGCTATATTCGGCTTTGTGTTTCGCCAACTTACGTATTCGGAGTACATACATACATACTTGATTTGTTAAAAAATATATGCAAATTTACTTTGTATAATATGTTTCAATAAATAAATAAACATATATAATTTTTTTGTTATAGAGCAAGTGAACTCTCGGTATTTTTTGACTAAAGAATTTGAATCATATGCTATGCTATTTATTAACCTTAAATAACCTTATTATTTTAATTCCATACCATACTTGTTTTATATTTTCCGTATTTGATAATCTTTGATGTTGCAAAACTGTTAAGTGTCCCAACGAAAGACCATCGGTTTGAAAAAAAAACTGTGCTGAGAGCATAATAATAAAAATGGCAAAAAATTTAACAAATATAAAAAATATCTTGGGTAAAGACAAAAATTATTTTTGGTTATTTTTTTTAACCAATTTCTTTTTCAATTTCCAAACCCTCAAAGCATAATTTTGATTTTTCTGGTTCTTCAAACTAATCTATTTCTTTATAAAATGTAGAATATGTTTATTTACCAAAGAAGTAGTTGCTTTTATTTAATTAGTTGTTTATATCACAAAAAGTAAAGTTTCCCAAGCCTGCAATCATCCTTTTAGCTTTTTCTGATTCCCTATCCCAATCTAGTTCTTTTGAAAATGTGTAAAATATGTCAAGGAAATAAGGAATAAATTAGTTACTTTAATATCAAAAAACTCCAAATTTTCCAGCCTTGGAGCTGTGGTTCTTACTTTTCTAATTTTCTATACCAAACTTTTCTTTCCAAAACATAAAATATATTTAATTTATAAAGGAGAAAAATTAATTAGCCCTTCTAACTTTTATTATCACAAAAAGTGTATGTTTGCCAACCGTGGAATCATCCTTTTAGATTTTTTTGATTTCTTACACAAACTTATTTCTTTTAAGAATGGAAGGTATGTTTAATTTATAGATAAAAAGGAAAAATTTGTTTAGTTTTTTCCAACCCTGATAAAGTCTTTTTTATTTTATGTTATTTATTGGGTAAAGTGAATAAAAAATAAGCATTTGATTTTTATTTAAAAATTAGTTTTAAAACCTAAAATATGTATGTGTTTTTTTGTTTTTGTTTTACAAATTTTCAAATAAAAAGCAAATGCTTATTTTTTATTCACTTTACCTATTCTTTTTTATAGTTTTAGCTAGTTACTTGTATATGGCAAAATCAAGTTCAGGCTTTCCAGCCTCGAAACTGTCTAGTTTTGGTTTTCACTACCAATCTATTTTGGATCATTTCTGACACACCAGTCCAAGATCGAAGTCTCTAGTTTTTCTGGCAGCTTCGTAAAACCGATTCCAGCCACATCAGACGAACAGACGGACGGATGGAAAGACTGGCATCACTGATTCGTCTTTCCTATTCATAAGGACCCCAGAATATATTAATATACATATATATATATATATATATATATATATATATATATAGATATGTACTATATATACCATTTAACATTTTTGGTGAAGGATATACAAATATTTTAATTAGGCTCCTTTGTTGCAACATAGACATATCTCAACAAATGCTTTCTAAGAGTTAAAGGGAATGCATTGCTTGTCTTCTACAAATGAAAACTAACATTCACAAAAGCAGCGAATACTTTAGATTCCTTATGATAACTATATATCTGTGGTAAAAGGAAAATCGTCGAGATAAGCTAATTTTAATTTAATGGCAATCCTGTAATCTTCACATTGAAGATTATTTTTGGAAAAAATCAAAATTTTTTTCTCGGGATATTTCAGGAATTTAAAGAACAATGACTTGCTGCTAATCTTTTTTTGACTCATAAGCTCATATTAAATAATAGTTTCATTAAGCTTAAACTTTAGCATATTTTAAATAAAGTACATTATTTATAGTGTGTAAAACGATGTAGTCCTTAATCGGATAAGATTGAACACCGAAACTCGCAATTTAATTGTAAAAGTAATAAATTTGTGAAAGTCGACTTTCAAGTGTAACAGTGGAGTTAAATGAGAGTTCAGCACATTTCCCTTATTTCCTTATTTTGAGAAATTGCACCGATCGATATAAATTTTCTTATTCTCTATATATACACACATAGCATCCAATACTGGACGAATTGTTTGAATATTTTTTGTTCTATCGTACACAGAAAAAAGTAAAAACAATATTCAATTAAAAAAACAAAGATTCAGTTAAAAAATTAATTAGTTTTCAACCAATCACGGAAATTGTAGTATTAACTCATCCATTTTAATTGAAATTTTTTTTTGGTGTTTTCAATTAAAAAAATATTACATTAACTAAAAATTTAATTGATGGTTTTCTAAAGATTCAATTAAAATTTAATTGAAATATTTTTAAAGATTCAATTAAAAAATTAATTGAAATACTTTTTAGGATTCAATTAAATAACTTATTAAAATTTTTTAAAGATTCAGTTAAAATATTAATTGAAATATAAAAAATCTAAGAGTATAAAAATATAATAAATTGTAAAAATATAAAAAATGTTATGTACATACATATGTATGTATGTATATATCTCCATATAAAAAATTTATTAAAATGGAAACATTTGTGTATGGTACATACCAAAAACCTAACTGATGCATCGCATGGCTTTTGAAGTTAGAATGGAGGAAAAAGTACAATGGCCGTATCCGGTCTTGCGTAAGTGTAAATGCAGAATATTTTATGATTGGATTTTAAAGAAAGGCTTCGATGATTTCCATATCTACTTACGCAAGACGTTTTGCATCGAACCCCTAATACCGCCAATGTACTAACTTTACCATCCACATTTGGTCTATAAGCTTGCATTTTTATCATAATTGTCTTCTTATTTCTCAACAAAAGGGAACAAAATGAATTTCTGTTTTTTTTATTTTCATATTTAAGTTTTTATTCAACTTATGTCAAAATTACTAAGAATCAAAAAAAAAATATAAAATTAAGCTGAGTAGTTTTTTCTCCCATATAAAATATTAAAACCAATTAAAAGATTAATTGAGTATTTTAATTGAAAATATTTTTTCAAAACAATGTGGCATACTACAAAAAACAGCTCGATTTTCATACATAAAAACAAAAGTTACATTATTTACATACAATTAACATGTAAAAATTGTTACCCATTTCAGAGTATTCTGAGTTAAACTCTGTTGATAGCACTTTTTTGTTAGAGCAGCAAAGTCAATTAAAATAAACATATATTCAATTAAAATTTTAATCAAAAGTATTATTTTTTCTAAGCAATCACTTAATTAAAAAAAATTCAACAATAATTTTTTCTGTGTATGTCATCATCATCACCATCTGATTGCTTAATGTATAACGGCATCACATGAAAGCATTTAAATGCAGAGTATATACGTTTCTATAGATCGCACAAGTATAAACTTAGTAACATGTTGTCATACACAGGAAATATACTTTGTATTACGAAATATTGGTTGTGTAACAAAAACAACTTGTGTCTTAATTCTAATTTCTCAGTAAATGTTTAAATCATTAGTATAAAAAAAGTTTCCCCAGCTCATGCTCTAATTGATTGGGTTAAATTCCATTTAATTTCTTAAAGTTACATATATAATGAATTTAGTTTTTATATATTTTAATACACACCCTCACTTCCGCCAAAGTGATAGACATTGATAGAAGTGGTAATACCAAAGGACATTGTACCACATAGTCACCAAAAGTTGTTACAAACCAATTTCTAGCTGGAAAGCAGTTAGTGGTTGTCAAACCATTTAATGAAATATTTTTTTTTGCCATTTTGAATTATATTAAATTTTTTGTGAATACAACATAAATTATGTATTAAGTAATTTTTCTAACCAGAAACACGAAGCACAACAATGCGGAAAATGGCTGACTGAGATGATTGCAAGTTTTGTATGTAAATTTCTAAATTTAAGAATTTTGTTTTAGCATTTCGTAAAATCCCTTCTCTTAAAAGAGTTATTTCATTTGAAAAATATTATCGTATTGTAAGTGAATATGCAACTTCAATGTGCAATTGTAAATGTTTTACATATTTTGCCAGCCCTTACCATATTTATTATTTTTCGAACTTAATTTGTTTCTATATTTATGATTTGAACGGGCTAAAGTTCGTAACGCTTTTTAAGCCAAATAAGTGACCTTCGAAAATGGCTGGCTGTTCCGTTCAACTATGTGTTGTCAGAATATTTTTAATTTTTGTTTTATTTTTTTTAATTTGAAACACCAATTTTACTCGTATTGAAGTATAAAATAAGTTTATATAACACAGAAAATAAAAATTAGTTTTCCTTAGTTTATATTTTCTATCACAAAAAGTGTACGTTTTTCAACCCTGAAAACATCCTTTTTGATTTTTCTTATTGCTTACAAACTCTCTTTCTTTTATGAATATGAGATATCTTTAATTTATAGAAAAAAAGGAAAATTTTTTAGTATTGTGCTTTTGTATAAGAATAAAAGTTAAAGATTTCCAACCCTGGAAACGTCTTTAAAATTTTTTTAATTTATTTTTTTAATTAAAAATACCAATTTTATTCATAGGGAATTATAAAATAAGTTTATTTAATAATAATTTTGTATGGCAAAATAAAGTTTGAGTTTTAATACCAACTTTTTTCTGGCAATTTCTGACACAGCAGTTCAAGACCAAAGTCTCTAGATTTTCTGGGAGCTTCGGAAAACCGATTTCTCGTACAGACAGACATAAGCAAATTTTTGATATAGCCTTAACATTTTTGGTGAATTTTCTCGCAGCAGATCTTTTACCACAAAAGTATTGCCCTAAAGTAGATGGATGCATGACTGAAATTTCAATTTGCCTGTTATTGTATTCGTTTTTTTTCAATATAATATCGAAGTGTATGCACTTTTCTAACTTATACCTTTCTAAAATTTAATATGTTTAAATCACTGGCCCAAGTAATGTTATTATTTCATTTTCAGTATTTTTACTGGCTCACTGCAGTATTTATCCTGCTGCTGATGCTGCTGCTGTTGTTATTATTGTTTTTCAAGCTACCAGCCCTCCCATGAGCTTCTCCTACCCCACCATAATTTAGAATAGAGCAAACAGTTCGTTTTAATCTCTCAGATTTTTTGTGTGGGGTTCATTTTCTTGCGGGTGAATGTGGATTAAATGTCGACAAGTGATAAACGACATTGTTTGGCCTTTTTGGCAAAAAATCTCTTGCATGTTTTCTCTCTTTCCTTTCATTCTGCTTTTTTGTTCGTAAACGTATGTAACCACTAAAACAGTTAAGAATAAAATATGAATATGAAATAAAACCGAAAACAGTGTGTCAGTGTGTTTGTGTGCTGTTGTCTTTTGCAAAGCATGGCAACATTTAAGTTTCTGGAACTGATGCTTAGTAGGTGAATAATTTTGTGTTGTTTTTGTTAAAAAGTTTTTAGATGTACGTTTTTTTTTGTTGGCATTTGAAACTCTTTTTTTTCATGTGACCCAAATTACAGACTTCTTTTTTTTGCTGTTTTGGAAAAATGTTAACTATTGTTTTGCTGTCTATTTGGCTTTTATGTGTGACGAGAATAAGCGAACATGTGAACATGACGAGAAAAGAGTTCATATTTCACCAAAAAATATATTGCGTGTGGATGTAAAGCAGAGAAAAGGAAAGAGATATACACATATATATGTATATATGTATGTATGTATGTATGTACCATGTTTAATATTGTAATAGGTTCTGAAAAATGCGTTTAATTTAAATATAAAATTTTTCTTAAGGCTTAAGGGATTTGTACATGATTGTAACAAAACAAATTTATTAAATATTTTAATAAGTTTACACTAATTAAATTAACTGCTTTAAGTTAATTTTTAAACGCTTGTCGTTATCTAAATAAGTGGTTGGAGGAGCGTTTTTAATTACTTTAATTCAAGCTCACATTTTTTGTAAAATTCTTTTGAAATATAAATATTACTGCAAAATATGAAATAAAAATTATCGTACCAGTGGTCCTCTGGCAGGGATTACAAAAAAGATATACATACATATATAAGTATATAAAATATCTGGTTCAAGTTCCTCCACTACTACAGTGTGCTCTGGTGGCTAGGGATTGGAAAAAATCTAAGCCTTCACATCGGGTAAGCTACTCTCTATTGCGATGTTAAATCAATTTTGAAGCTACACCGACGTTACAAGATAAAAGATGGCCAATATTCACAGTAGTGAAATGTCAAAATATAAAAAACAAAGCAAGAGTGATATATTCAGCTTAGAACTTCTACGCGGGAAAAATATTCCGAGAATTCCCGGGAACTATATTTTTCAAATCCTAGGAAATTTTCAACTGGAATTTTCGGGAATTTAATATTTAGGTTTTTGGAATTTGCTTTTTTACGGTTCCGTACACCAAAGGTGAAAAGGAATCCTATTGTTTTCGCTAAGCTTTCCGTCTGTCCATCACAGGCTATTTTCTCAGGAACGGCAAGAGCTGAAATTTGAACAGAGTATGTAGAACCTTGGCCGCTACGACAACAAATACATGAGAGTTAAAAATTAAAGGGTGTTCCAAAACGAGCAACGAAACCCCTCAATAATCAATTTCAATGTATTTTTAATAAAAAATTATTGTACTGAATAAGTAAAATAATAATTTGGGATTATTATTGCGTTAATGGAAATGTTAAACTTAATTTGTAACAATTTCCAATAAAAAAAAACTAAAAGAAATTTAAGTTAGTTACTTTTAGTTTACAGAAAAAACTAAGTTTTCCAACCCTGTCATTTTCATTTTCATTGCTAAAGCAGGTCATACAAAATTGTCAAAATTGTTCATTTAGAGATGGTTTAAAATATGCCGTGACAAAGTGTCTGTTTTTTATTTTCTCTCTCTCTCTCTCTGCAAATATTTTGCACAGCTGTTATATAAAGTCATGTCGGCCTCCATTTAAAAGTGGTATTACCGCCACAACATTGTTTCTTTGCGCCGTAAAAAAAATCAGCCATTTCATGTAAAAAACATGTCGGCTACTGTGGGCATAAGTTTATTTTTCCTGAAATAATAAATAGAAATAATTTTTTTATTAGTTGGTTACTCTTATATGAAATATGTATTTTATGGGGTCGCATATGATTATTGTTAAATTTATATAAGGAATGACAAGCCTATATGTCGCTCATTTACTTTAATAGTGGGTTTTTTTTATGCTAATGATGCAAAATAATTCGGCATTTCGTATTTTATGTTGTGTAAAAATTTTAAATACATAACTTGTACGTCGTGAGGGAAAAATATTTCTTTAATGTCTTCATTGCGTTCGTTGTACTTAAATTGAAAACTTTAAACGCATTTTCTGCAAAACTAGTTTTTTTAGTTGCGACACTATGAGCGATATGTTCTCAACAAGATTTTGTGAAGGGCATATAAAATGTTTAAAAAGCTTACACATTATTGTGGTTTTTTTCTATACAACATTAAGGATTTTATTTCACTCTGCTCTAGGGGTCTTATATTTTGGGGCCTTATCTTGCAGAACATGTGATTGCAACTGTTTGGCAAACAAGTTGATGTTTGTATAGTGTAAGCATTGCTTGTGTGTGTATGTGTGCGTTGTTGTTATCTTTGAAATTTTCTACTTTTTCAATGTATAAACTTTTTCCTTTTAATTTTTTTTCCAGTATGGAACGTGATCTGATGACACGCACAGACAGATTCGGTGTTGAAGTACGAGAACGTACAATGTGGGATATACGTGATGGTGTGGTGGGCGCTGAAACTTTTGTGCCCAAACATGTTGTTATCACAACTTGGAAAAATGTATCATTTGCTGGCGGTATTGATAATTCTTTATTTACGGTAAGTGGCATGCAAGGCTCAGAAATACAAACATGTGGTTAGTAATTATTTGGCAGCACGTTATTTGGCCAGTTACTTGTATGTTTATGTAGTTACTATTGATTTTCCTGCATCAAATGATTTATGATGACGCAGCAAATACGAGTATGTGTACATATGTATGGATTTGTGAGTATTTGAAATTTAAATTTTAAGATTGATGATGACTCTGCCGTTTCAAAAAAAGGATTTTTTGTTTGCATAAAATTATTGGAAAATTGTGCTTTTTATTCATTTTTCTATTTGGTTTTAATTAAAAATCTGTTAGCACTTTGATATGCAGGGTGTCTGGTAGCAGACTTATATTTTCAAACTTAAATAAAAAACGTAATAATTGACACAAAATTTTATTAAGAGCATTGAACGATAGAATGATAATGCGGATTTAATTTTTTAAAGAGTATGCCATCCATATATCTTCCGTCGAGTTGAAAATATTGCTCAAACCATAGCCTTGTGTTCTGCGCCACACGTTGCAGTAAACTTGGTTCAATTGAACAGATTTCTCTACAATAATTTTTCTTTAAAGCCACAAGAGATTGGGAATTGTAGGTAGCTTCATAAAAAAAATTCAATGGAAGTCATTCGATCTAAGGTGACTTCAGTAGCCATGGCATGTCCCCAAAGCTACTGATCAGATTTTGGGGGAAATGTTACCGAAGAAAATTCATCGATGCTCTGGCTGTGTGGGCAGTCGCGCCATCCTGTTGAAACAATGTGTGTGGAGAGAACTATCGATGAGCTTGCAGGTTTGGCAAAAAGAATGCCGCAGTCATGCGTCGATAATTGAGATTTGTCAATTGTCTTCAAGAATTAAAAAAAAAAAAAAATGGTGGAATTATCTCAAGCGTAAATAAGGCACACCAAACATTTACCCTGAAGCAATGCAATGGTTTTTGATGTTTCAATCGAGGGTTATGGGTTTTTGGAGACTAGTAACGGCAGTTTTGCTTATTGACATGGCTATTTAATTGAAAATGAGCCTCGTCGCTCCAAAAAATGAGATTTACAGTATTAAAACGCTTCAACATCGTTTCACAAATTGTTTTGCGTAAATCACTTACTTTCTTTAAGTTTTTGAACGATTTGAATTCTAAAAGTATGGAACTTCAGTGGAACATCAGATCCTTTTTTTAAATTTCATGAATAATCTCTCTTGAAAGTCCCAGTGAGGCTGCGTTTTTCTATATTGTAAGATGCGGATTTTTACATAAACTGCTTTCAACAAGTTCAATGTTTTCGGGAGTTCTTGAAAATCGACTGGGCCTTTGCGCAAGCAGTTGCGCGGAATCTCTGCACCATTTTTACGTCGAATCCTCCTTAACGCAACACGAATTTCTGAAAAATATTGGATTAGTGAAAGCGATACAAATCCCCGAACTGATTTTAAGAGCAGATAGTCTTATTCCTTTCGTCTTAGTGAAACATCGCTTTACTGAAAATATCGTATTACTGAAAACCAAAAGCAAGCTCACAACTACGTTTTGTATGAAACTTACTTCGCTTTAGTGAAAAAATAAACAATGACAAGTTTATTTATTAGAAATCGATTGCATAACTTAAGGCTGAAAAAATTATGCATGTTTTGTCCGTTAAAAAATTAAATTGCAAAATTTATTTGTGCTTTTCGCACTTTACTGCATTTTTCTATTATATTGTTTTAGTTTTTGTTTTAAAAATAATTAAAAAATATGAATATGTTTCTATGAATAATTTTTTTTAAATTAAAATTTTTACGTTAAATTTACTAAAAAAATATACAAATTTAATATTAGAAGTATTGTTTTACTGATTTTAAGCAGTACGCTTAACTGAAAAAAATTTCAGCAATCTGAACTTCGTTTTGAAAAAAAAAAATCGGATAAGTGAAAAAAATTGGGGTTTGGTTATTTTCAGTAAAGCGAAGTCGATTAGTAATTTCTTCAATACATATAGCAATTTTTCACTAACATGCGATTTTTCCCATTTTTTTCAAACTTTGTATATTTTTAAAGACTTTCGCGATTTCTAATCAATTTTAGGGCTTGTTTAAAATTTTGCAACTTCTTTTTAATTTTTGCAAACTTCACGATAAAAGCGACTTTTTTCATGTTTTTAGCTCAGTTAAAGTTTTGGCGTTTTTTAAACAATAGTGTTCTGGAATATTTTTAAACATCATTAGATTTTGTTATTATTCCACTGTTAGTAACTTTTTCAAGTTTTCGTAATTTTTGCGAAGTTTTTGCATTCCTTATAGTTTTGGCGATTTTTATCAATATTATGGATTTTTTAAAATTTTGTAGCTTTTAATCAGAAATAATTCATAGTTAGGCTCAAGTTCAGTAATTTCAATTCTTATTGAATGAAATATTTTTATTAATTAATGTGAGTTTCTAAAGAAGAGAAGAAAAATTAAACTTAGACTTTAAGCTGGGGGAAATACCGATACTTTTCTGTGCAGCCACGCACTTCATCATTTTGTAGCTTTTTACGAATTATTGTTTTTTTTTGCTTTGCAAAAATATAATTAATTATTAAATTTTGTAACTTTCTTTTTTATTTTGCAAAAATATTAAATATTAAAAAATATTACTTGGCAATAATTTGTTCAGCATATTTTTCTATATTGTCAACACTGTTTTTGGTTTGTAGCCACAAAAAATAGAAATGACTTTAAATAAATTGACTATAACGACAACCTGCAGCCTGTTGCCTTGTTGCTACAGCTTGGTCCAACTCGTTCATTTAAGACACAAAACGATCATCAAAACTAATTAATTTACATGGGTTCGATCATAAGTTCTTGTCTAAAACGAACGATTGAACAAGTTGGACCCAGCTCTAGTGGTTGCTATCAAAATAATCATTCTCATATAAACATGTGTATTCTATTCTTGACATTTTGTAGTCGGTAGCTTGCTGTGGGGAATGTGTTATGTTTCTTACACTTTAAAGCCTTAGTTACATTAATTCTTAGTTTTCCAACTGTGTCAGATTAGTATTTTTGACAACTTTTTTTTTGCAACTTGAAAAAGTTGCCATGCATAATACTAACCTTGATTTCAGTTGCGTTTCCAGTTAACATGACAACTGAAGTTTGGTTGCATTCATAATAAACTAAATAAGTTTTTATATGGAATTTGACTAGAAAAGATATAAATAGTTGGACTGAAGCATAAATGTATTTTAATTTGCAAGTTTTTCCTGCCAAGTTGCAAAATTTGTAAGTTAAATTTTGATTATATGAAAAAATACCCTTGTGCACTTAGAAATAATTTAAATACAATTATATAATTTTTTTAAATTATTTAGACAATTGAATGAAATACTTTTAGCGCCAATTACATCAACTTATTTAAATATGAATTCATATTTAAAAGAAATTTTTCCATATAAAAATTAGTGAAAATCGACATTTATATAAACATTAAAAAAATGGAAAACTTTATGAAAAAATTTTAAAAACTAATGGTAAACAAAGTTTTATAAGTTTTAATATGAAATTAAGATAAAAATTTATATAAGTATGCTGAATCAAGTAAATAAATACGTGCGTTTGTATGTACATCAGTATGTGTTTAGTTATGTGCATACGTATGTATATGCATACATGCATTGACGTTTATTTTCGTGTTAAAATTTTGGTTTTTTGCGTTCCCGTACTCTTGTGCATTTTTGTATACTACTGAGCGAAATTATAGTTTCCTCTCATTTTACGGAACTTTACCCTAAAAAGCAAAGAAAAAACCTTTTATGTAAATATATATTATAAATATTTAGAAATTTTTTCCCATCCTGTTGGTTAAGCACCATCTATCTGCATCATGCATTTCGTTCGTTCCTGCTTAAGGAACACTCCGTTAGACTTTAATCCAAAATGTTTTAAATTAGTTAAAAAACGTCATAAGTTCATGGTAATACTTTTAATAAGCCTCACACAAAAGTCTTTACAAAATAAACTTACTTATTAAACTTTTCATCCATTTTTCTACAAAACAATTAAAAATTCTTGATACTTTAAGGACTAAATGAATGTCAAATAAATTTATGTACTCGTACTTAAATATTTCTTATATTTTTTTTTAATACTTGTTATTTCGATTATTTTGCAGACCAACACATTCCAAATGATTTTGGCCACCGACGAAGTCTATACTTATGCCATTTTTAATTACGATCTAATTAATTGGTCTGCCCATACAGAAGCTGGTGGTGATACCACCCATGGTGAAGGCGGTGTTCCTGCATTCGTAAGTAGTTTTGCTAAGTAGTTTAATTTGCTCTCCAAGGTTTTCTTAATCTTTTTTCTTCTTTGTGTAATGAAAAAGTTGTTTTATTTGATTTTTTTTTTCGAAAAAAAAAATAAGTTTAATCCTCTTAATATTTCGACTGGTGCTTTTTGACCTGACGAAAGCGATTTTTGTGCGTTTATGCTATAATTGAGTTTTTCATCATTCTGATCACGTCTTTTTACTTACCAAAAAAAAAAGGAATTATTTATGCTTTTGTATTTAATTTTAGATTTTAACCAATTTTGTTGTAATTCCTTATTATTTTTCTTCTTGCAAGTTAACGTCAAGGCAAACAATAAAGTTGTTAACAGAAACAGTGCTGAAGTTAAAATGCTTGCAGGCTGGCCATATTTACTTTTAAAATTTATATACAGAAGGCAAGAAAATGGAAAAGTAAAATTCATTTATGTGTGCGGGTATGTGGGATTTTTTTTGTATATGAATATCAATACACATGTGTGTGTGATTATGTTTATTATTTGAAATAAGGTTTGTTCGAACAAAAGTTTTAATTTTTTTGCAAATAAAAAGTAACACTAAAGTAATTAATGCTCGTTTCAAAATTCAAATGTACGGTAACAGTCTCAAAACTAGCCGATAAAAAAGGAAACATAATAAATTTTGAAAGTTTTGTCTTTATTTCTCAACATTATTTCCTCTTAGCTTAATATTTTTTTGCCAACGATATTTAATAGGTTCGATAGCCTGTTTATAGTCAGAACTCCATAGTCCCCTAAAATAAGAGTCAATGTTGGTACACATTTTAACACCTAAAATTTTTTCAAGTTTCGAAACAGGACCTAAATATGGCGAATAACGTACGCTTATTAAGGAGTTCAATTTCTAGTTCTTTGATTTTGACCATCACAATAGCGGATGTATAATTTGGTGCAACTTTTTAGTCTAATTCATCACTTATCTCACGCCATTGATGTTTCTTTTTCCAACATAATCAATAAAAATTATTCCACCCACATCTCAGCAAACTGAAGTGTCTTTGCCCAAGATGGATACTATTTTTTAATTTTAGTCCTATGACTGGCCCTTTTTCTCAGATATAAAGTGCATCATCCATGGTTACGAATTGACACAAAAACTCGACTTTGTTGAAGTATTGCATCGTTAAAAAAGTCTATTGCAACATATTCAAAACGTTATTTGTATTCTGTTATGACCAACCGCTGCTGCTATTTTACGTACAGCTATGTCTCATCTTAAACTTTTTGGTTAACATGCAATGTATAGCTTGCGTACCTTCAGCCAACGATCACCCAATATAATTTTGTGGATTTTTTTAACCGTTTCTGTAGTGGAACAATATGTTAATATCTTGGTAGATGTTGTGGACTCATTTAAAATTTGTTAGCCAATATTTCGTGGTGATTACCGGAAAAGCTGACTTCCCCGAGAGAGAAATCTGTCTCGACTCTGATATTTATAGAACTGAGAAATTTCAAATGAAATTATTTAATTAAAAAATGGGAACCAATTTCTTCCATATTTACATATTCACATTTTATCCCAAAAATTTTCTCTAAATTAAAAAATTTTTCATCATGATCTTCGTTAAAGCAGAAAAGTTTTCGTCAACTTAATTGACTTGTTTATGGTTTCAGAAATTGCTAATACTGAACTTCTACTTTCAATTTTTTAAGCTTCCTTATCATGGTGGCAAACAATGGTCGCATTCATAAGACGTAACAGTTGCGCAACCGTTGAGTGTTTGTCTTTGAAACGAATAGTTGAGTAGTTTCGCTCCACTCAACAGTTGAGTAATTGCTGCCATTTTTTCCATCATAACATTTTTTCGCTACCTATAGTCAACATGTTGTGCTCAGCCTGAACAGCTGATCGAAAAGACTTATGCCGTTTATAATATAATGCAACGCCGCTTTGTTAGATGGCGGCTGCAAATATTTGTTAAATTTTGCATTTAAAATGCGATAAAGGAACGAAATAAAGGAATTAAATTAAATTACTAATTTCATCAAACATATGTATGTATATCATGCTGTCTATTTGTATTATATATTACATATTTAATTCACTATTGCGTATAAACGTTTTTTGAGCACATGGCGGCTCAGCGTTAAAATAAAAATACTATAGGCGCAGGTCTTTCTTTTTATTGCAGTGTTGTTCAAACACAGAATATTTATTTTAGGGAGCAAATTTTATTGTAAAAATGGAAGATTCCTGCTGACTTCATTAAATATTCTGTGTTATACAGGGTGGCCCAGAAAGACCGAAGTGGTGTGAATTCCTTATAACTTTTTATTTAAGACATATTTTTTTAATTTTTTGTTTTTTAAATACAGTAAATTTATAGGGAATATTTTTAGATTAGTTATTAAAAATTGTATCCCGCAAGTGGTGGCCATTTTCTGCTTCGCACAAATGTGCTCTTTCCATTTCCATTATTCATAACTTATTTATGAGTGACGAAGCCCATTTCCAATTAAATGGGTTTGTTAACAAGCAAAACTTTAGGATATGGGCTAAGGAAAACCCGAGAGTACTTCATCAACGACAATTACACCCAGTTAAGTGTACTGTTTGGTGCGGTGTTTCTTCAGAAAGGATCATTGGTCCATATTTTTTGGAAAATGAAAGAGATGTCGCCATTTCCATCAATGGTGATCGATATCGGGCCATATTGGAAAATTTTGTAAGGCCATCCGTGGAATACCATCCGCAAATATGGTTCCAACAGGATGGAGCCACAGCGCACACTCCGAGGGCCACAATGGCTATTTTACGCGACATTTTTGGGGAAAGAATAAATTCGCGTAGAAGCAATTTTAATTGGCCTCCACGTTCCCCGGATTTAACCGCTCCAGACTGTTTCCTTTGGAGTTATTTAAAAGGGAAAGTTTATGTTAATAAGCCTAGGACTATTGGGGAATTAAAAACCAATATTCCATACGAAATTAACAACATAACACCGGAAGTTTTGCGAAAGGTCATGGAAAATGTGTTGAAAAGAGATCACACATCAGCCTAGGACTATTGAGGAATTAAAAACCAATATTCCAGACGAAATTAACAACATAACACCGGAAGTTTTGCGAAAGGTCATGGAAAATGTGTTGAAAAGAGATCATTTGTGCGAAGCAGAAAATGGCCTCCACTTGCGGGATATCATTTTTAACAACTAATCTAAAAATATTCCCTATAAATTTACTGTATTTAAAAAACAAAAAATTGAAAAAATATGTCTTAAATAAAAAGTTATAAGGAATTTACACCACTTCGGTCTTTCTGGGCCACCCTGTACATACACTTTAGCTAAACTAATTAATTTAGCCAATCTAACTTAGTTTATTTGTTGCTCTTTCGTTCGTTTTCAATTGCTTACGTTCATCAGCTGTTCATTTTGCAGTACATCCATCAATCCGTTTCTAAGAAGTAACTGTTGGGGCCAACAGTTGCCAACAGTTTCACAACAGTTGAGCTCAACAGCGACGTCTTATGAATGCGACCAATGATTTAATGTTTGCACTGTCTGTTCCTGTACGAAAAATTACATAAACTTCCTGTTTTCTTATTGAACTTACGAGTCTTGATGTCAATATTATGTTAGTTCTTTGAGTAATTTATTCTGTAGTTCCACCTTTAAGATTGCTCCAAATTAAACGCATGGAATATAATTATTTTGATGTCAATGTTTCGCCGCAAAATTTCTTCAGTTCATCCAGTAATTTTTTCTGTAGTTCCACTTTATTACCAGTTCTAAAGTTGCTTCAACTTAAACGTTTGGAAATTAACTATTGTTTTTTGTCAATCCCAATTTTAATATCAATGTAACATTCTTTCTGAAGTTGCTCCTACTTAAACGCTCGGAATTTAAATACTTTTTGCAAATACCACTTCTGGCACCAATTGTAATGTTTTTATCTTAAGTTGTTTAAGTTTAAGTTTGTATAATAATGGAAATAAAAAGTCACCGGTGCACAGTTTTTTAAGACAAATAATAGCACTTTACTTACTAAACACTGATACTAATAACTCTTAAAACACATAATGTTAAATTATTTACTGATGAAATACCACGATGTTAGCTTTGCTATTCTTAATACTACACTTCTCTTCTAGCTGACACATTACTCTTTTTTTACTTAACATAAATCTTCTAGAATAGTGTTAGCAAAATCCAGACAGTCTTGGCACATAAGCCTCGGAATATTAGCTTCTCATCTTGTCAATCCCACAGAAAAACAGCAATGACTATTATGTGTACTTCTGCAATAATATTCTGTTATTGGCGTATATAGTCGCAAATTAACAGAACAAACTGTAAAGCTACCTAACGTGATCGAAAGGTAGTATTGTTAGACTGTTGAATGTGCTCAGATTGTTTGGATGTTTCCTGCATTCTTCTGAAAGCTTTATCTTATAGTTGTGTGTGAAGAGCAGGGAAGTTAACATCGTGGTATTCCAACAGTGCATAATTTAACACTGTGTATGCTTATGTCATTGTTGAGTATTATAGTATTCTTATTTAATTAGAATTGTACACTGTTCAGTTTTTAATTAATTGCAAAGTTTTGAACTTAAAAAAACCACGTTCTTAAAAGGTACGATCTTAGGAAATTTTTTAATATTCTTTTTCATTCATCTTTCATTGATTGGCCTCTTCTAAATTTTATAAAATATGTAGGAAACTAATTTTTATATATTTTAAGCTGTTAATAAAGAACTATAAAATACATTTTTATTTAATTAAAGGGGTATTTATTATATTTTCATAGCATTCTAATTGTTTTATCTAGCATAACCTGTTCTTTAATTTAAAATAGTGCATTTAAAATTTTTAGGAACAATTTCCATAATTTTTGTGTAAAAATGACAAATTTTATTTTAGATTATGAACTCATAATTTGCAGTATTATGATTATTTAATACGCTCTAAGTGATACTTTGAACTTTAACGAAGAATTTGGTAAATTTAAATTAATAACTTAAATTATGTATTCGCTGCTATTCTTATTGAAAATCAATTTAAGTATTCGATTACTATTTTTGTTTAAAGAGAAGTAATACTTTTACTAGGTGTTACCTTCTTTAGGAAAGGGATAGTGATAGAGAAGACAGGTGATGAAGGAATGGTAACTCTAATACATACTCGTACTTAAAAGATTTATGCATTTTAGTCTTGCTGTTTATGATAGCAAATTATAAAGGAGTTTTCATATAAATCACTCAAAATTACCCATTCCATGGAGAATAACTAAACATGGAATATATTAAATAATGCTGTATTTTTTGCTTAACGTAACCTGGTCACTTTTGCTGTAACGTTTTAATAAGTTCTAAGCATGTACTGTTACCACACACACAAACAGAAAAAATCTAACATATACATACATATGTACATAAATAATCATGTGTGTGCACTTTTGTATACCCTTCCACACTTACTTTCTCATAATCACTTGTGTATTTTTAAAAGTTTTGTTTTTTTCCAAATTATACCGAGAAACTTTTTAATAAATTGTTTGTGTGAAAAAAAAACTTTACTACGAGTACACACACACTCTTTTATTTAACACAAAATATTATATAAATTATAAATAAAAATTTTTTGATTTAAATTAAATGGCTGGCATGTTTGAAAATAAAAAGTTTTAAATACTCTCTATGGATGGGGAGATAAATATATAAGCGTGTAGGTTCTTTGAAAGCATTTATCACAGTTTTATTTATAGACTTATTTTGGTTAGTTTCTTGTGTAAATTTTGTGGTAAATCCTTTTAGATAGGGGATCTATTCAGAAGTTTTGTGTAAAACTGTATCAGGAGTTTTTTTTTTGACATTTCAGCATCCTTGTTCTTCTCAGTGCGAATCTAAAATGTTCTACAAAAATATTCATCATAAAATTGTGACTAAAGACTAGCTGGTCTAAGAGAAAAAACTCAAAGGTTTTGGGAAACACTTCTTTATTTCTTAACTTCTCGAAAATATTTTCTATAGCTTCGATAAGAAGCGTTAAGCTTCTTAAAATAACCATCAATCGCAAACTCTTTATTGTTGGGTAACATTTTACCACTACTCTATATTTGTATGTTTGGAAACATTAAATAGTTCGAGAAAGCTAAAATAGAAGAATTAGCTCTGCTTTGAAACATTTGAAACGTTAATTCGGTAATTTTCATGAAAAACAACGTAAGTTCCATTTTTCTCATTTTGAGTTTATGGTATACCTAAACATAACAATTAGATAACTTTGCTGCCAAATATTCATCATGTAGATCAATTCAGACACAAATTAAAATAACAACTATTAGTGAACAGTTTTGTTGCCAACTGTTTATGTATTTGACGATAGTATGCATCTTTACTGTTACTTTAAAATTGCTAAAATAGCCTAAACCTAACAAAAATTATGCAGCTGATTTGAATTTTAAGCTGCTTGAATAGAGTATTAAGAGAAAACATGAGAACCAAATAAAACTTTAGAAAATTATTTAAATTTGAGTAAAAACAAAAAATGTCGTACGGCGCCAAAGCTGTTTTTTACTTGAAATAAATAAAATATTTACTAAATTTCTAGTTCATTAATGAACTAGTTTATAGGAATTATATTTTTATATTAAAGTTAAATTTTCCAATCGAATTCGGAGCTTCGCAAAAAATTTTTTCATCTTTGATCTCAAATTGTTAAA
The DNA here is from genome assembly GCA_905220375.1 of Tachina fera. Taxonomy (NCBI): domain Eukaryota; kingdom Metazoa; phylum Arthropoda; class Insecta; order Diptera; family Tachinidae; genus Tachina; species Tachina fera. The sequence goes on from LR999963.1 coordinate 68,782,102, forward strand.
TTTTCCAATTTTTTTTATATCCTTAATAATGGCACTTATTTTTATTTTTAATTAAATTATATAGCACGTTATATTTTTATTTTATTCACCATTAACCATACATACATATAAATTCCTTGAAAAGAGACAAGTATTGCACCAACAAATTTCTGACTGATAGACAAGCACTCTAACCAATTGCCTAACAGGGCAACCTGAATAAACATTGAAATTTTTGAGATTTAAAATTTTATTTTATTTACAAAAAAATATATTTCAAGTTCAAATATTCCTCGGAAATTTTAAAAATTTACTTAGATTTTTGGGGTAATACAAATGAATGATTTATTCTATAATTTAAAGCAAAAATACTTGATACTGGTAAATATTTTTTAAAAATTTGAATACCCTTTTATATTTTTCAAGTTAATCAAATTTGATGAACTACTCAGGAGTAAGTCATTTCCTAACATTTAGTTTTTGATTTAGAACGAGATTGACTGGTTCTTAGGATACAATTTCCCTAAACTTTTAAACGATTTTCCAATTTTTGGTAAATATTTCCTTTAAGCCAGTAAACTTGTCTTTGAATGTGAGGATTTTTGTGTGTGTTTTTATGAACTATTTGTAAAGCTGTCTTTACATGGTAATACAATGTATTACGACATGTCAAAAAATGCTGTAGATTATACAAATTCTTATCATGTAAAGGCAAAATGTATCAAGTAGGAGAGAATACGGATAGAAAATTTGACAAGCGGTCGGTAAATGACTATTTTCTAAACCATTTTAGAAACTTAAATATTCATATCACACCAGAGGTGTATTTCAAAGTAAACATTAGCAGGACTAATGGTATTTAGTGAAGGTGTTGATACTTTTACAAAAACAACAAAATAAGCTCAGTTAATTTTCATGTTGTTTTTGTAAATATTTTACGACTGCAACCATCAGCTACGTAACTGGTGCAGAAAAAACAAACAAACAATAAACAAACATAAAACACATAAGAAAATACATTGAAATTATAAAATGTTTTCTCCAATATTTAGTTTTATTAGTAAATATCTATCTTTTTTTTGCATTTTTCCAATTTTTGTTATTAACTCAACAGTATATGAATATCTTTGCTTACATTTTACTTATCGTATCAGTGTAAACATGAAAAATACTTACAACAGACTCTTGTTCTCTTTTTATTAAACACGGAGAGAATTTCATAATATTTTGATTCTACAAAGTCGTAATACTTTGTATTAGAGCTTAGGGATATATAAACTTTTTATTTTTTTACTCATATTAAGTAATTTTTACTAGGACCTTGTAAAAATTTACTGCAACTTAGAAAAAATTATTTAAATTTAGAAATTTTTTTTTACTTAAATTTAATACCTTTTTTTCCTTAATAATATTTTATGTTTTTTTTTTTGAGTGTATCTACATATGTGTGTATATTAAATTTTGTCATACTTATACAGAATTAGATCACATTATCACTGGAAGTCGATTTTATGTGCGATCTTCATGCAATATATGAATAATAATCTGCCTGATATAATGAAATATTTTTTATATTCAGCGTTGCCAAATGTGCAGTTTTCCCTAAATTTATCAGTTTTTCTAAGCTTAAGAAATAAATTTGTCTGTAAATTGTACAGTGTTGCCATTTTTATTTATTAATCAAAATTTTGTTTACAATTTTTTAAGCCTTTTTTTAACTTCTTTTTCTTAATATAATAGTGACAAGATTTGCAAATACTTTTTCAAACAGCAGGAGAAAATTCACACACATTTAAGTCTATGAAAGTTGTGATTTGGATATATTGCTTACAAGTTAATTTCCGATATGCTACGTCCTGATTTAATATTAATGTGCCTGGATTTATTAAAAAAGAAAAACAAGTTGCACGCTTTCTTTATTAAAATAACCAAGTCCCTCTAAAAATTAATATGAGATAAAACTCGACGAAATATGTACGAATTTAAAATGTAAACTCCACAGAATTAAATAACATACTCATTTTTCCTGGACTCTCTCAGTGAAGTTTTAGTAATCCACAGAAAAAAACAGCACCTTCTTTTGGTTAAGGAATCTTATTAAATAAATAAATGATTGTGCATTTCAAATAAAACAACGTCTTAGAACAGAAGCAAAAATTGTAATTATGTATCTTATTTATTGAGTTTTTCTTCCTTCACGTCTTAAGGTTGATTCGGAAAAAACCAATTTCCCTGTTTAACATTAGTAGTTTAATGCGAAGTATCCCATAGTGCAACTTAAACACTTCCTTTTCAATTATTAAATAAATATAAATTTGACTAAATTTTTAAATAAACACATATACATGAAATAAATGAGTTAAATCAATGCGATTAGTATAAGTACTTTCCTGAAATTAGAAAACAAACTGAGGTGCCTTGTAAAAGTGAGTGTGTTATGAATATGAATGTCAACGTCGAAGTCATATTTATTTCAACTTATTTATAAATTAATGACATTCAGAGTGTGCGTTGAGTTTAAACGATGTCTACGCATTTATATTTAAAATTTCATGGATCAGTAAGAATAGCAAAAACACGGTACATTGCTGTTCTCTGATGTGATAACTGATTGTTATGCGATGCGTATGAGCAACATGTAAATACCCCCAATATCGTGCAAGCAACATTAGCAGCATAAAAATGTAGCATACTTTTTGGGATTTTGAAGAGTAAATAATTTGTAATTGCGTATGAGCAATATTTTTGTGAATATTAACTATTCAAAACATAATCCTATTTTGTAAAAAGGAAAGATTTTTTAGTAAGTTGGAAAAACTTTGCATCATATTAATACTCATAAAATATAATTGAGGGAATCAAAGGAATATATATAAATAAATTAAAACAGTACGACATTATGAGCTTTACGACTATCGTTTGAGTCCCTTTATGTTTATATCTACCAGAAAAATAGTCCGAAATGTATTTAAGAGCCCTGAGATAAAGGCCTATTTAAAACATTATGACATTACGATCTTTATGACACTCTCCTGTGTCCCCCCAAATTTGTATTTACCAGAAAAATACGTATACAAATTTTGTCAGATTTCTGACCCAAAAATTTATGAAGTGATTGACTTTGATGTTAAAAGACATGTCGTCGAGTATTTTGCCAATATATATGATAGAAATTTGAAAGAACTCTTATGAAAATATATTGGAAAAAATAAAAACATACAACTTTTATAAAAGTTTTAAAACCGCTTTTCTTTCTGTATGGTTGAAAATGTGGTTCATATTACACAAACGACATCCATCAATATGTGATAAGTGTAGGTGTAAATGGCGCTATAAAATAAGGCCCAAGGAAATAACGCTCAAATAAGAAAATAAAATTAAGGCATAATAAAATTAAGAAATTTTTAATTGGGCCTTATTTAATTTATCTTGGACTTTATTTCATCTTGAGTTTGGTTGGATTTTATCAAGTTTTTTTTTGGGCTTTGTTCCATCTTGAGTTTTGTTTCGTTGGACTTTTTTGATTAGGATTTATTTCATTTAATTAGGTGTGTTTTCATAAATTCTTTGTTGGGATTTATTTTATTGGGCCTTATTTCATAGTGTCGGTGTAAACGACATAGATTTTCAGAAATATTTTGACTAAAACCTAGTTGATATCGTTCAGATGTAAATGTTATATGAAATGAAGTTGAACGTATTCAGATATTAGCATTTATTTTATAATAAAAAAGTTTAAGAAATATATATGTATGTATCTATGTATATTAGAGTTCGATCAGAAATCTTTGAGATATATTAGTGCATAAAACTTCCCCGATATATCCTTACGAAATCAATTCGATAGTGGCGAGACAATTCTTACATTCAATATCAAAGTAAAATCTCTAAGAATAAACTGAGACTGTCTTGGACTAGTCAGCTGGCTGATTACTTTCTAAAGCTTTCTTTCATTGCATGATATCTTAAACCTACGTCTACACCTGATATATTTTTATAATAACAAAAGTCAAACTTTATTTTGAAAATTTTTTTTATGTTAGTTCTTTTTTCCATATAGAATTTGAAATTTGTCATGATAAAAATATATCAGGTGTAGACATAGGGTTATTATCGTGTTGATTTTGGAAATATTATTGTAATATTCACATATATTATCGTACAAGTGCATGTAAAGCAAAAAAATGTACTTATATTTCTATGATGAACATCATTACATTGACTTCAAATAAAAATGGGAAATAATGAAATCAATAAGGCTAAAACTTAGTGTGATCTGATTGTAAGTGTTATGACATTTCTTTATACATTAAAAGTCATTCATACAATGGCAACAGATACAAATTTTTTCATCAAAGTGATTCATAATGCTAATTTTTTTGATAACAGTGTGATAAAACATTCTCCACAGCAGGCTACCGACTTCAGTATAAAATAAGAATACACATGTTAATATGAAAATTTTTGATTTGATGATATCAAAGCAAAACGGCAGCAGGTTGGTGTCCATACAGCTGTTACCCTTGCTGACTAATTAGGCAATGCCTGTGGTTGTTGGTGACAATATAATATTGAATGTGGACTGAATGATAGCTTGCAGTCATTTCATATAATTTAATGGAAAGAACTACCCGAAATCGATGTGAAGAAATCAATTTACAGGTTTTTATAATTTTATCTGATATAAGTGCATTTTAAAAGATAATTTTATTTTTTATAAATATGAAATGTTTGAAGATGGAAGCAGTACAATATTTAACATCAGCTGCTGATGGTTATGCTTACGTTTCAAAAAGTTAAATATATATCTGGTACGAGGCGACAATTGCAGCTAGTGGCATTTGAAGTCGTATGTTCGTGTAGCAGGTTCTGGCCAGTGTGCTTAATGCGCATTGATAAAAATTCTCTTTAAACCAAAAGAAGTAGAGATTTCCTTAAAACCAGTATTATAATTTTAATGAAATAACAATGCTGAGTTTTTCTATCGCTATATTGAACATCATGCGTGCAATGGAAGAAATGCTCCATTTTTACAACCACATTTAAAACATCTGCTTTTAAAAGTCTGTCATAAACATTAATACCTAGCAGAGATTTTATCTCTGCGGGTGTATTAGTATATATGTGTGTGTGTGTGTGTGCTTGTATACATGTAACATATTGAATTTAATTCATAATTGATGCAAAACCGCAAATACTGGAACTTGATAAAATGCTGAGAAATTTATTAGCGAATGAATTCAGTAACAAATTTTTAAAACCTAATACATATAAAAGTATTTTCATAAGATATTTAAACAAAATATAATTGAGATATCTAAAAATAATAGTTGCTGCTTTAAATTCTAATAACAGACTCAGACTAATCTGCAAATTGTAATTTTGGTTCGTATTATAGCCATAACTATTGCAAAATATATACAAATATATATGTGACCTTAATTATGAAAGAGATCGAGCCGATGGTAAAATCATGATAGGTATGTACCTACCATACTACAACAAAATTACAATATTAAAAAACACATGCATTTTGTTGCTATAAACAACAAATATGTGTCAGAGACATACACCCAGAGAAAAAACATATTAAAATCAATAAAAATCATAATGAATTAATAAGAAACATTAACGAAAATCTAGTCATGTTGAAATTTCTTGTTTCGATAATATGCAAAAATATTAATTTACAGTATTAATTTATTGTTTTTATTTATTTCTAAATATCTCAATATACACTTTCTATTATATTGAAAATTATTGAATTAATGTGACTTGTTCTTATTTTTAAGTTGCAGCTTTTCTCTGAGTGTGTGTATTTTGTTTTTCAAAATAACAATTACAGGATAATTAAAATAGAATTACAGACGTGACATTCATGCATGATTTCAGTCATTCAGTGTTGACAATATGTATGTGTGTAATTAAAAATAATTTGTTATTACTCTCATGAGATTCATGTATAATCTGTATGTACGGTCTAAGCTAAATACATTTTTGCTTCGAAATATTAAATAAATCTTAAAACACTTTAATAAATATATAATAAAAAGTACAATTCTTAATTAAAATATTGCATGATATTAAAATATTTTTTTAATTTGTTTAAATGTAATCTAATAAATATCTCCACATAAGGAATATATTTCTTAGACCACGTTCATAATAATGGGAACAGAAAGCGATGTGAAATAAGGCCCACGGAAATAACGCCTAATTAGGAAAATGAAATAAGGCCCAATAAAACCAAGACATTTTTAATTTGGCTTTATATACTTTCTTAGATTCGATTTTATCTTTAACTTGGTTGAGCTGGCGCTATCAAATAAGGCCCAATAAAATAACGCCAAAATAAGAAAATGAAATAAAATTAAAGAATTTTTATTTTGGATTCATTTTATTTAATTTAGGCTTTATTTCATTTTAACTTTGGTTGGGATTTATTTAATTTTTTGGGGCTTTATTTTATCTTAAACTTGGTTTCATTGGGATTTTTTCGCATTGCTTTACTTCATTTGTATTGAGTTTATTTTTAATTTATATTTACGTTTCTTATTTGGGAATTATTTCATAGCGCCAGTCATTTTATTTCATATATTTTTGGGCCTTATTTAATCCTGCATTTCGTTGGTTATTGTCTCGTTGGGCTTTTTAAATGGTATTTAAATTAAATAAATTTTTATTGGATGCTTTTTTTTCCTTGGATCTTATTTATTTTTATTGGTTTTTAGTTCATTGGTGCTTATTTTACTTCTTATTTGGGCATTACTTCAAAGCACCTGGAAGGAAAATATTGATATTACAATTTCATAATAATTAAAGGAGACTAATATATATCGGGAGCTTATATTCAAAATACGTCAACTCAAAAAAGCTAACTTTTCAGTAGAGCAAAAAAACTAGTTAATTCTCTCATTAATTTAAAAATAAATGATATTCCTTCCATAATATGGCTTAAATATGCTGACTAGCTTATAGGTATGCAAGAAATATTTTTCTGAGATAGCACATTTTAGTCGATCCAAAAACAAATATTTTTTTGAGCATATTTTGTCGGAAAGAATATATGATTTTTTTGAATATATTTATTTTTTGATATCAAAATTCCTACCAGATTCGTGTTCAGCATGCCAAATGCATAAAAATATGAAGAAGACTCATAACCACGGAAACCAGAAATATGCTTAAAAAAAAGTGTTTTATGCACATTAAATATGCACAAAAAACTTCGAAATATGCACTAAAAACTCAAAAAATATGCTCTTAAAAATAACATAAATTGGATTATTTGGAAATGAAAATCTAATTTTAATTCAGCAATTCAATAAAATTTGCATATAAAACAAGACAAAAATAAAATAAACAAAAGGAAACAATAAAAAATTAATAAGTCCTTATTTACACTATGCAAGTCTTATTGATAAGCTGATTAGTTTGTTAGGAGAGAGAGACGGGAAGAATAGAAACGGTAGCAATAAGACTTGGATATTGTAAATTAGGACTTAAGAACAAAAATTTAACTTTTACTTCAAAAGCGATCACGATGGAACTGTATTTTGAAGAATAAGACAAGTTTTTTATTTATAATTGTTATTGCAATAAAGAAAAACTTTTCACTTATCTTTTTAAATAAAAATCGACGACGGTCACATCTAAATAAACTTTTATAGGTACATTGAAAATGTTCTCTTTCAACCTCAACTGATGTAATCGGGGCAGCGTTCGGCACAATTACCAAACCAAGTTTTTATTGAAATTAACGTCCAGTGAGGATGTTAAAACACATGTTACACTTGTTTAAGTTGAAATTTGGAATATACAAATCAATAGTATTTGTACCAGTATTAAAATTTAGCAGAAAAAAATTAGATATGGACGAATTAAAATTTTTTAATTTTCTTGTTTTGTTTTTCTTTCACAAGACTGTTTACAAGTGAATGAAAATTAAAAAATTGTAAATCGTTCATTTTAAATTTCTTTCGTCTTCTAAATTTGGATGGTACATAGAACACATACTAATAGTTAGTATGGTCTAAATTTTAACTTAAATAGATGTGGCAAGTGTTTTAACATCAGAACTCACAAGAAAACGTGTGAAATCGATTGGGAAGCCAGAGCATACGCAATGGCCTTTTTTAAAGTCTAATTTCATAATGGTACCAAAATATTGCTTCCCCATACTACTTTTTCTTGCAATACAATATGAAATTTTGACGGAAAAAATTAATTTTTACTAAATTTTTTTTAATATTAAAACAAAATTTTTTAAAATGACCAAAATATGCCCTAAAAACGCCAAATATGCTGTAAAAACTCAAAAAATGCTGAAAATATGCGTGTTAGACTGAAGTATGCAAACAAATGCTTTAAAGGGTAAAATATGCAAAAATATGCACTAACAAATCGATGCCAGAATTCATAAAAAGTTCTGAAACGGATAAATATCTTAATCCCGCATTGATATATCAGACAAGAAAAAACATGCAATTGCATATTTGTAGTTTCCCTGCTCATAACAAATTACAAATTTTTGAAAAATATTAGAAATTTACATGGGAGTTAGCATTTATTTTCACCAAAAGAAATTATACTTTGAGATAGCAGAATAAGAAAAATTGATATAAAACGAGAAAAAGTATTTTTTTTTTGATTCGATATTTTTATTAAAGATGAATATTTTATAGGAGAGTTATTTGCCATTATAAACTCATTTTGACCAAATTTGAGTTAACGTCTTTTGAATATAGGCTCTCGATATGTATATATACATATTTAAAGGTGCATAAATATATACATACATATGTATTAGTAATGTAACGAGTGTAAAACTTTTAATATTCGCAAATGCGAATACGAATATTTGAAACGATATTCGCGAACATGAATACGAATATTATATGTGAAATTTATTGCCATAAAATTGGGGTTATGTTTGCGCCTGCAAAATGATATATGAAAAAGTTGTTAAGAAAAAGAATTTCATATCCTGTTGGCGTGTCTTAACGTTAATAAAAACTACCAAAAATTATAATGATCGCCACTCAAAAGCATTTGAAAATAAAAAAAAAATTCTATAAAAAATTTAATGAAAATTAAGTTTTAGCCTTTTATTGAAATTTCGTTTGGAATTTATGCATTTATTTATTTACAGCCTGTTCATCGAACTGCCTTACGTTAGAACGCAATAGATTATTAGCCAAACGATCGAACTGGGAATTGAGTTTATTTTCTTTTTTCGTTTGGAAATAAAAGCTCTTTTTGTTCGTAATTAAACGTCTAAGAACAATGTTTCCATTACTTTTTTAGTTGTAATTCTTAGAGTTTTTTCATAGAAAATTAAAAGTTTCTTTAGAAAAAGCAACCCTGACTTAAAAATAAATAAAATTTAAAAAATTAAAATTTTTATTTTTAAATATAAAAAAAATACGTGTTTACTGAAAAAACAATGATTGGATATGTTGCGTTTGAAGTTATTAATAGCGAATGATATAACGCCTTTGTAATCGAACCAAGATTTATTGTATATGCCTTCATTTCATCTACAAGTGCGTCATTTTGTTCTACCTAAGATTTTAAAAGCTTTATTTAATTTTTTTCGTTTTCTTTGCTTCTTTTTGCCTCTTTGGTTGACCTCAGAACTGGTGAGTTTTGTGTTGATGTTAGTTACCAGTATTAAGATTGGCTTTGCCCCGAAGATGTAGGAGTAATGATCGGTTAAAAATTCATTGAGTTACGGCCGTTTAGATTCAAAAAAGTTTTTTTTTACATTCAGTATTTTAAGTTGCACCCTTAAACCAAAAAAAAAATTCTAAAATTTATCTTAAACTTGCATCTTAAATAAAATCTTGTAGCCAACTTATTAAGCATTAAATTGTTATCAGAGGACAAAACATTAAACACTTAAGACATATTTAGTGAAAACATCCATGATAGGTGAGTACTGCTGGATGCCACAAGAAAATCAACCTCTAAAAATAAATGTTGTTTAACTAAATTTGAAGCTGCTGACAACGAATATGACCCTTATTAATTTTTTTTGGGAAGCGTTTTCGAGATATTCGCGAAAAACGAGTTAATTTTGCAGTTTGCAAAGGTATTTCCAAAAATCTTGAGAACTGTTTATCCAAATTACGTAAATTGTACACTGCTGGGAAGATATGTCTTTCTTTTATCACTCCATATGTATAGTGTGTTGATCGGCTAAAAATTCATTGAGTTACTGAATTTACATTTAAAAAAAATTAAATTTTTAATGAAAACGTCCGAAAATTCAAAGTCAGATACATTAAGTAAATGTGTAGTAAGTTTTTAATTTTTTGCGCGATTATAATAATTTTGCGCTTAATAAATGAGCTACAACATTTTATTTAAGATATATGTCTAAAATAAATTTTATAACTTTTTTTGGCTTAAGGGCGCAACTTAAAATATCGAATTAAAAAAAAATCATAAGAACTTCAAGTATTTTTAAGTCTAAGGGCCCGTATCTCAGTGAATTTTTATTCGATCAACACAATCAAAATACTGGCTATTAAAAGAAAAACATATGTTTGCTAAAGCTGCTAAATTTTAATCAACAGCTCTCAAGATTTTTGGGAATATCTTTTTAAGCTGCAAAAATTAAACACTTTTTTTCCGCGAATATCTCGAAAACGCTTCTTAAGAAAAAAAATGATTGCCATATTCGTGTTCAGCGACCCTGAATTAGCTAAGAAAACATCTTATTTTAGTGGTTAATTTTTTTTTGTTGCATAGTGGAATTGAACGTTTCTTTTTTCTTTAGGAATATGTAAATACTTACATCTTTTGTTAAAAACATCCCTTATTTTACTTTTATTTATAAAAATTCAAACACTTTACCGACCCGTTCAATTTTTTCTGATTGTTTATTTTGAAAGTTGATTTTGTTTGTGTAGTACGTACGTGAACCATATTTTCAAACAAAAGATTAAAGCTTATTCGTTATATTCAAAATAAAATAAACAAAAACCAAAATTTCAATTCATTCGTTATTTGGCGTTTAATATACAAAAAGTTACGTTACAAAAACCGGCTGTTAATGTTTTTGGAAAAATATTGGTATTTGTATTCGCCTGAATTTAGCAAATATGAATGCAAATACGAATATCTAAAAATGGTCGAATATTCGGCAATTTGAATAAGAATATTTGTGCATCACTAATATGTATGTACCCAGCACAAAAAAAACACGCCAAATCTCTACCCCAGTAGATAGACGTGGGTTCTGATAAAGTGCTTGGCTGCACAGAAAAATATCGGTATTTCCCCCACCCAATAAAGTCTAAGTTTAATTTTTCTTCTCTTCTTTAGAAACTCACATTAATTAATAAAAATATTTCATTCAATAAGAATTGAAATTACTGAACTTAAGCCTGACTAAATTTATTTCTGATTAAAATTCACTACGGTTCAATTAAAATCTAAAAAAATATCTCAATATCTAAAATGTTTAACTGAATACAAATTATTTTTAATATTAACTGTCTGTTTATAAAAGACATTTGTATTGAAACCAAATAGATACTTCAGTGCTTATTTTGGAAGTCGGTTAAATTTTTTTCCAAAAGCTTTATTTGAAATTAAAATCTTTAATTACTTTAGTGAATTAGATAAAATATTAATTTTATGACTGGTTCCTAATGAAAATACTTACCAAACAAGATATTATTTTAAATGAATGTAAAAATTTTCTAAGCATTGAAACAATTTTTAGACACATTGAAGATAACAAAACAACTAAAGAGAGCCTAATATTATGAAGTATTTTATATTCGTTATAATTATAATTATATTCCTTGAATAATAGATTGGTTTCAATGCTGGCAATGGTACACAAGCTTACGAATATAAACCCTACAGCCAAAATATGGTGCTGCGTGATTTAACAGGACGTGGTTGGGGTAATGGTTTTCCAGGACGACACATTTTCCGCATTGATGAACAAATCTTAATAGGCTCTTGTAACAAAGATATTGGTAAGTAAGTTTGCTGTACGCAAGGATCAAAAAAGAAAATAAAACAATAATGAATACGAGTAAATTCTTAACGTTTGCACGCCTTTTTTTTTTTTGCTTTCTAATAATATCAAGATGACTCGCACTTGCCATTGACATTTGCTCCTGAGTCTGGCAATATGTTGGGTGGTACGGTGGTGAATATTACAGGTCCTTGTTTTGATCCCAATAAACGTGTTATGTGCCACTTTGATACGGAAGATGTTTTGGGCAAATATGTGGACAAGAATCGTGTTATTTGTGTACAGCCATTCCTTAAAGCAGAAGGTTACATACGCTTCGAAATATCTGTGGGCAATGACCGTTTCAAATGGCGTGGCAAATACTTTGTAGGTGAGTGAAATTGAAAAAAAAAACAAATAAAAATATGATGCTACATATTCCTTGGCTTAAAGTATTTATTTTAATAAAATGAAAAGAAGTGTTAAGTATCTATAATGTCTCTAGTATGAAATTAAATTTGCTTTAATTTTAATTTTGTTTGTGTTACAATAAACAGAAACACCGGAAGCCGCTACAGAGAAGATTTTCTTTGAAACCGATGATGTTCATAAGAAGGCACCCAAGGAAATACGCATTAATTGGAATGCATATAATTTGACTTCAAATTTAAATGCCAATGTAATGATTTCATTATGGGGTTATCGTGAAACTACCATACAGTAAGTTTGTTAATTTTATATTTTTCTATAACGATATGTTTTAATTGATGTGCAAATGACTTACATAAATATGTATGCTTCAATTTATATCCTTGAACATAAACATATCGTTGCCATAATATAGAAGGGCACATTATTTTTTGTAATCGAAATTTTTTTAATTTTTTAATGCATCAAATGATCTTTTATCGAAATATATAAAAAACTTGATTTAAATAAAATAATGAGTGAGATCATTTTTATATTAAGGTAACGATATGTTTGTGCATTTATGTATGCAAGTTTATTGCATGGTTTGCTAACGTAATTATGTTTATATTGTACTTTTGCAGTCCTCAATTGGAATATATTGATGTCATCGAGGCAGGCACTACCAACAGAGGCAACTATATTATATCGCCACAGAATTATATTAACCGCAATAACATTAACAATGATATGCAATTTGGGTTCTTGCAAATCAATTTGACCAATCCACAGCAGTACAACAATTTGCAGATTAGCCCGTAAGTATTGTTTTCAATATATATATGTATATTATGTGAAAATAATTTTGCAGAGAAACAAAGGCAAATATAAGTTAGCTTTTAGATGTTGTACTAATTTATTTTTGTTTCTTTGTTTTTTTATTTAATTAAAGTGGATTTTGTAGGCAAATAACATGTGTAGGTGTAAAGAACAACACAAAATACTTCATCATCACAGTAATATAATGGCTGCTGTTGTTGTTTAAAGTTCATTTAAACGTTGCATAACCGTAACCATACAAAACAGCTGTTAAAACCAAACTTATGGGCAGCATTGTCATGTTCATGTCATGTGCAAGTCGATGGCTCGTGAAGACGTACGATTAAGTTTTATTATTCAAACCTGCCATAATCATATTACACAGCTGTTCAAACCAAATTTTGAATAATTATAAGTAACTCGCTATAATGTTATAGCTATAACCATAGAAACCAATTGAATTATGGTTTTTCGCCGTAACCACTAACAGCTGTTTAATAGTAAGACAAATTTATTGTTGCACTTTTGAAATGAATAAGCAAATGAGAACATGAGCAACTGTTAACGGTTATTGTAGCACTAGTAGCCAAAAAAAATATATAATAATAAATAAATAGGAACCTTTATAAAAAATCGAAATACTTTACGTATTTCGCTTTAATTGAACATATTGTATATAAAGGCCGACTCACATAGAATCAATTAAATGTCGCCTTTTTCAACTGGCAGCTAAATTAAAATACAGTGTTTCTAAAGAGCGCTATCACATTCGGTACGTAACTGTCAAAACAAAGAATAAAACAATGCGCAATTCTTAAGTTTTAATGTAAGTCAAATTTTTTGGCTATTTTCTTCGTATGTTTTGATTAAAATTTTTATGTTTTCTGGCAGCAATAATATAATAAAATAAAAGCAATTTAAGAAAATTTATTATTAGACATATTGTCATAATTATATTTTAATTTGAAATTTATTTCCTGGTGGTTCAGCTTGGTTGTGACAGTTCAAAATTTGTGTTTGAAGTCTACTGATGATTTGGTTCAAGCGCCAATGAAATACGTATATAGACCAAGCTAAACCACCAGCAAATAAATTTCAAAATAAAAGCAATCTATAAAATAAATAAAAAAATAAATTTTAATAAACCAAATGGAGAACAAACCAATTGAAGCTGCTTAAAGTTTTTATTAAGCAAAGTAGTCATTGTCTACGTTGTTGCATTTCCATTATGGAAATACAACAACGTATTTATATCATATGTCGTAATATAACGCCAGCTGAACAACGTCATTTTTCATTTTTCATTAATATCAGCACAAAGGGGTAGACGTTGATGATTTTATGTTATGATGAACCAATCAAATATTTGGAAAATACTTGCCAAAAATAACTAATTTTTTAATTTTTTGGTCACAAACAATTGTTATGTCGCCTTTCTAAACGAATATTGTTTAATAAATAAACGTTAAATTCACAGTAACACATAAAATAACATAATTTTATTTTATTACATATACATGATGAATTTTTATCATTATATCAATTTAACATTCATCATGATATAAATTTATCAAGTGTGGACGTTATGTTAAGTCATTTGAAAAAGCCATATATAACGTATGACAGGTTTAATGTGAGTCGGTCTTTAAGGCTGAATTAAGTTTGCATTAGCTGACAATATACACAGTGTAGCAAACGCATGAATGCCGATGATAAATGTGTAGCGGTCTTCCAAAAAAAAAAATGTTGTTCTGTCCTACTACATTTCGTTTCAACAATTGTATGATTGGCGTGAAAACCCATTTAGCAACCGTTGCTATAAAGAGCACAAATTAATGTGAATTCAGAAAATAAATTTGCTTTATAAAGTATAAGCTTAACCCGAGGTGCTTTGCTACCCCCTCTCCCTTTCCAAAAAATAAACAAACTTTTCCATAAGCAAACAAATTTTGAAAATTGGTTCAAAAATTACAAAATTATTTGATAATTAATTAAAAAAAGTAGTGGACCTTGTCCATATGTATATTAAAAACTGGTCGACAAATGATGAAGTTATTTATTTATTTTTATTTATTTATTTATTATTAGAAACAATTATAAGTACAAATAAGCTCTAAGTCTCTTAAAGCACCTCAAACAAATTTAACTAACAGCCTGTTTCTTTATCTTATCGTTCTGCGATTAGTCACTCGAACGACAATGCGAATGAAAACGTAAGTGTTTTCATACAGATTTGGGTTTCACAATATCGAACGTGTCGTCAACATTGCGAACGCAAATGTCAAAATGACTCACTTGTTGTTTTGCATTCGCCGAGTAAAAAAGTTTTTAAATTATTAAAAAAAAAAGTTCTTAAAAAATAAGAAGTGGTAAATTAATGCACAAACACATCTTAGAATACAAATTATTACTTAAAATCATTTCTTGGCTTCAAAAATTCATTTATTATCTTGGAAAAAAATCTGCACACTCTTGTGCAGTTTATGGATGTATTTATAATTTTCACTTTTTAATGTTTCTTTTGTTTATTTCTTGGTTGATAAAAATTTACTTAATATTCGTCACATACAGCTGATCGCTTTTATGAATGGTTGCATTTACTTCAAAGCGATTAAGTAGTAATTTTTGCTATTTTAACGGAAAATCTCTAAAATTTACTAAAATTTTTGATTTTGCAATGCCGATCTATTACTTTTCGTAAGAGATAAAAATTGACAGACGTAACTTCAAGCGAACGAACGAACATGATTTCGTGAAACCCAAATTTACTTCATATCGAGTGACTAGCCTTCGTTCGCTTAGGTTTTCATTCGACATTGTGAAACAGGCTGTAATTTTTCAAATGCATTTTAATGTAATTAATTACTAGCAGATAATGAATTAAAAATTTTAAATAATGTAAACAAATTATAAGTAAAGAGAGAAAAAAAAAATTAATTACTAAAATTTTTTTTTTTTTTTTGATAATTAATTATTGGGGCAGGTTATTTGTTACACCTCCCTCCTCTTTTCAATTAAAAAAAATATATAAATTGTGAACCTCTTATAAATTAAAAAAGAACCTTGGAAATTGGTTCACATTTGACAAAGTCATTTGATATTAACTTTTTAAAGGCGGGCAGTTTGCTTACTCTGTCCCACTTCCCCATTCAAAAATTATTTAGAAAAGGAATATACAAACGACAAA
Source organism: Tachina fera (assembly GCA_905220375.1). Lineage (NCBI taxonomy): Eukaryota > Metazoa > Arthropoda > Insecta > Diptera > Tachinidae > Tachina > Tachina fera. The sequence goes on from LR999963.1 coordinate 68,798,472, forward strand.
GCATTTTGATATTCCACTTTTTTGGTGCGGACATTTCATTCCACCCCACCCCTTCAAAAATTTACAAAAACAAAAATTAGTGCACCTCTTTCATATGCAAAAAGCATTTTAAAAATTGGTTGACAAGTGACAAAAAAAGAAATTAGTAGACATTTTCATATGCAAAAAGAATTTTGAAAATTGGCCAATAAATTGCAATGCAATAATCGTTTATATTATAAAATCTGTTCAAAACAATTGTGAGGAGCAACATAATTTAAAAATATTGGCGAAAAATATTAAAATAATCCAATTTTATTTAAAAACTGCTTTTAATTCCTTTTGATTATTTATTAATAATCAAAAGTAATCTTTGAAAGTGGTCGGATTATTTTTTGATTACTTTTGATTCTATTTGATTATTTTGTTGTAATTTTTACAACTTTCAATTCTTTCAAAGGGAATTATATAATCAGTACAATTGTTTTTAAAAGGTAATATAATTGATTCCTAATCGTAATCCAAACTTAACAGCTCTGGAATAAACAAATAAACAAAAAATAAACACACATTCCGTTTTATAAATGAATATTAAATAATAACAATTAAAAATTAAAAATTTGGTCTAGCCGTTTAGAAGAAGTTTTTTATCTTCTAAACGGCTAGACCAAATTTCTTCAAACATAGCTAAAACCCCTTAGAACTTGAGCAAGTCACCTTTCAAACGGACTAAATTAGAATCAATCCAGCCGCAACACTACAAACTTATAACACCCTGTTTTTTAGTCAGTTGTTAAAAATCTGTTTAATAAACTCTCATATTCATAATATAAAACTTTTCAATTGTGTTTCTCTTCTTCTGCTAAAAATCAATTTTGCAACTTTGAGTTCAAAAGACAAATTAATAACCGTATTGAAGGCTTATGTTAAAACTAGTGTTCCCGCTTAACATCCATTTCCTGCCGTGCACATGGCAATTTTTTTTACATTCCAACAAGCACTAATTGCATTTCTAAAATACAATGAAATAAGTATGTAGAAATTTCAAGCAGTGTTTTTATCTTCCATGCTTCCGTTTACGCTAAATTGAAATGCATGTAATCTAAACAAATTGTTTCGAAAAAACCCAACAAATCAATAAAGTCAGTTGATTGCAGAAGAGAAACAAAAAAAAAACAATAACGATATTTTATATATTCAATAAGCCGGAACAAATGCTGTATGTGCAGCACTTGTGCGATTATTTCTTTTTAATTTTTATGAGAAAAATATTTCCACACCATATCAACTATTATGGATGCCCATATTTTTATCCTTGAATGTCCATTTCATCATAAAAAATAAAAAAAAACTGTTTTACTATTTGTGCACTCGGTGGATTGACTGACTGGCACAGTTATTTCCATGACATTCAACAAAAATATTTAGTTTTACAAATACTTACTATGTACATACATACATATATACATGTATTTACTAATGTATGTATAATATATATATATATATATATATAGTGCTTTTTATGTAATTTCCCTGCAGGAGAATAGGTGTAAATTGTCTAAAAGCTACTAGTATAATTACTAGAACAGCAACAGGTTAAAATTGTTGTATAAAATTTTGATGAGTACTAGTATATTAAGTAGTTCCAAGACACCACATTGCAAAATAAATTTTGACTGTCTAACAGAGCCCTTGCACTGTACGAAAATTAGTATTATGCATTTATTAAGGTTTAAGGTTCACCTAAAAATAATTATAATCAAGTAATTATAATTAACCTTTTGTATTTTTGGACTTTGATAAATAATTGCGAATTTTAACTAGCAATTGTCACTGGGTAGCAAAGGAATAAAACCACCAATTTTATAGAATTTTTCTTTGCAAAAGAACTGGCAACTAGTACCAATGGAACTAGTAATTTTCTAAACACACTCAATGTTAATTTGAGCATTAAGATGTTATAGGAAAGTTTACAGTTAGGAACTATTGGTGGTGATTTTTGTACTAGTAAAATACCAGTTGGACACTAGTTCGATCTTCTGCAGGGTTGTTCTGCATAAGAACGATATCACTGCCTTTGCCAAACGGAAAAATAAGTTGCAAAAGCTGTAAAATCTAGAGGCCTTTTCGTCGAGACTTTTCACCATTACATACATATGTTGCCAACTGTTAAAAACAGCAAAGTTTTCAAAATTTGATAAAACAGTTATGACGAATCTGAAGAGTATTTAAGACATTTATTGTTAAAAATATAAAATATATTTATAAACTAAATATAAAAACGATAAAACGAAGACATAAATTTATGTTGGTTACTTTTATATACCAAAATAATTAGTAAATAATTCCAACCCTGGAAAAATAGGGTTATTTAACAAAAAATAGTTTTAGGTAGTTACTTTTATACGGAAAAAAAGTTTACATTTTCCAGCTCTGGAACAGTAATTTTGATTTTGCTGATTTTCAATACCGAAGTCTCTAGGTTTTCAGGGAGCTTAAGAAAACTGATTTCACGTGTAGACAAATGGACAGACGGACCAACGGACGTCTCTTATTCGTCTTCCCTATTAATAAGGACCCAGAATTTATATACTTTATTGGTCGGATGTTAATATTACATACGGAATGACAAACCTGATTTTTGGTAAATGGTATAAAAATAAAAGAAATACCTTCTAAAGCTTTAAAGCTTTAAAGCATATTTTCGATTTACGAAATAAGGATATGTTTCCTTAATTTACGGCCTGGCAAACAAAGTAAACAAAAAGCTTTCTATTGCTTACTTACAAAGCTTTGTGTTGACATCGTAGATCACACCGTTAATTTTAATTTAAAATTTTCTTTAATTTTATCAGCAGTGGCCAATATTATTGCAACCTGGCAAGTAAAATTAACAGTGTTTAGTTGTCAGTGGCCAACCGTAATATCAATTTGGTAGCTGGCAACACAATTCAGTTGTAAACCATACTCGACCCGTTAATTTTTCAATTAAATAAATATCCTTAAAGCATTGCAGTAAATTTCTTCTAATATTGGATTTAATATAATCTGTACCTTTTGATGTGTAAACATCTATTCGCTAGGGGGTAAAAATCTTTTTTACAATACAATCACAAAAAAAAAAATAAGATCGTAAAGCGTTGGCAACACAATTCAGTTGTAAACCATACTCGACCCGTTAATTTTTCAATTAAATAAATATCCTTAAAGCATTGTAGTAAATTTCTTCTAATATTGGATTTAATATAATCTGTACCTTTTGATGTGTAAACATCTATACGCTAGGGGGTAAAAATCTTTTTTACAATACAATCACAAAAAAAAAATAAGATCGTAAAGCGTTATCAAATTGGCGTCAGTTATGTATGATTGTATTAGTGTAATCATACGAACAAGCAGTACAGAGAAACTTAACAGCTGCATAGAAATACACTCAACCGAATTTTAAAGCATACCTTGAGGAGCAATGTTAGTTTTAATAGAAATTGCTTGTGAAGTGTAATAGTGTTGCCAGTGGAGATAATTTTGTTAAAAAGTAGAAAATTATAAAATAAATAAAATAAATATAAACTTTTAAATAAACGAGTGCCTTAAATGTCAAATATTTGTTTGAAATATATATCGCAGTCTTTGTAAAGAATCTATAATATTATCTTAAAACATATCTTCATTATGTAATATTGCCTTACACTGAAACTGGTGCACGACAATTGGGTAACAATCTCCATCTCATGCCAATTATTATGGGTGGAGATTTTAATACAAATTATGCAAACGTCGCTAACTCTATCAAAATTTTCATTTAACGTTTTCCACTTGCATAAGAGAAATTCTCCAAAAACCCCCAAAATTAAGAATTCCACTACTATAGATGCAGATATCCATAGATTTTGAAATACAGTAGAGTCAAAAATTTATATATCTTATTTTACTTACCATAAGCCAATATTAAAAAAAAATTTCATTACTAGATATTTACACATCTCCCCTGTGATTGGACTCACATTACTTTTTTTTTAACAAGGCTGAGTCATGTTTAATACAAGTCCAAATCATGAACAATCACTCGGAGTTTATTTTTTATGGAAAATGCCTCCAAAAATTTCTGGTAGTAGCTACGACTTTCCAAACCAGTTGGTTTGTTTATTGTTTTCTTTCGTTTTTTTTGCGTGCAAGCATTAATATAATTAATAAAATTTTTTTTGCTGGTGGTTATGCATTGTCTATATATTTCATTGGTGCACAGCCAAATCGTCAGTAGATTTCAACCAGTCACAAACCTCTTCTTATTTTATGAAAAAACTTTCAAAAACTATTTCAATTAATTTTCTAAATTTTTTTTTTTTTTTTTTTTTAATACATTTATTTTTTTATTGTATCTTCAATTATGAACTAACAATAAGTATTCAAATCTTAAATCTAAAATATAAGTATTAGGCCCGACCACTGTCGGACATTAACTTAGTGATAGTTATAAATAATACATAAGTAGTGATAATCAAAAAAAAAAGAAAAAAAAATATTTTCAAGCAATCCCATCTGTAGTGTTGACTATAAGAGCCCTTGTGTCCTTCTTTTTCAAGCGGATGTGTCCAGTAAAGTTCAAAATATTACGAGCAAGCGGATTAGGATGTGACTCGAGTTTTGTTAAATATTTGCCTGCGTATTTTGCTATTTCTACAATCACTAGTGGCATATTCAAATCACGATGTATATTTGAGTTTTTTATGTACCATGGAGCCGATGTTATCAAACGTAAAATTTTATTTTGCCTTCGTTGGATTCTCTCGACGTTAGAAGCTGAAGCAGTGCCCCATAACTGAATTCCGTAGCACCATATTGGCTTCAAGAGCGACTTGTATAATAAAAGTTTGCAGTCTAGGCTGAGTGTTGAGTTTCTACCAATCAGCCAATATATCTGAGTTAGTTTAAGTTTCATTTGTACTAGCTTTGAGTCAATATGGTGTTTCTATGTAAGTCGTCGATCAAGGTGTATACCAAGGTATTTCACATGTGAATGCTGAGGAACAACTTGATTGTTGATTCGAATTGCGGAACAAGTATCTCTTCGCAGGGTAAATGTTACCTGAACACACTCTTGCTCGTTTACCTTAATTCTCCATAATTTTAACCATAGTTCCAGTTGTGTTATATGTTTTTGTAGATATCGGGAAGCCTCATGAGGATTTTCGTGCATACTTAGGCAGGCTGTATCATCGGAAAACGTAGATGTATGGATATTGCTGCTCAAAGGCATATTACAAGTATAAATTAAATACAAAACTGGCCCCAGTATGCTCCCCTGTGGCACACCGGATGATATAGTTTCGGGCACACTCATGAATTCTCCTTCCACAACCGTGAACTTCCGGGAAGTAATGTAACTTTCTAATAAATTCACAAAATTTATTGGTAGATATGATTTTAATTTTAAAATTAGGCCTCCATGCCACACTTTATCAAATGCCTGCGAAACGTCAATAAAGAGTGCAGAACAGTACTTCTTTTCTTCAAATGTTCTTCTTATACATTGAACCAATCTATGCGTTTGTTCAATAGTACTATGCTGAATTCTAAAACCAAACTGATGGTCTGGGATACACCCACTACCAATTAGAATTGGGGACAATTTTGACATGAGCAGTTTTTCGAAAAGTTTTGACATTGTTGATAGCAGACTTATTGGCCTGTATGATTCTGCTTTGGTAAGATCTTTGCCCGGCTTTGGAATCATTTTAACTTTGGCAAGTTTCCAGCTGTGGGGATAATACTTTAGTCGTAAAATGGCATTAAAAATTAATAACATGATTCTAATTGCAATACGAGGCAATTTTATTAGCATCTGGTTACTAATTCGATCAATACCCGGTGCTTTCTTCGGGTTGAGTTCAGCAATTAGATTTTGTACATCACACATTTTAAATTTTATGGGTCGAGGGAGTAGCGCAACTACACTCGGGAAATCAACAACACCAGTACATGTGTTTGGGGTAAATACGGATTTTAAATGCTTTGCAAACAAGTTACCTTTTTCAATATCACTCCTGGCCCAAACTCCGGTAGAAGTGCGCAGAGGTGGTTTAAACTCAACGGGTGTTTTAATTCTTTTCGCAGCGCGCCACAAGGAGTAATTAGATGCTGGTGTTACGTCGAGATTTTCCAGATAGTTTTTAAGAGATGCAGTTTTTTCATATGCAAGCAGTTCTTGGAGTCTTTTAGTGCAATCTTTTAATCTAATTTTATTTTGGGGTGATCTGTGCTGTTGCGAATCTCTTCTAGCTCTTCTTTTTGCACATACGAGAAGTTCAATATCTGTAGAATATATTCTGTTAAACCCAGTCTGCGGATGGGAGGAAGTGGCATGTTCAGCTGCCTGCTTAATATTTTCGTTAAGATTAGCAATATTAGATTCAATATCATCATGAGTTCTTAGCTTAATGTTTTCAGTGCAATGACTACTAAGATATTTTTTGAATCGCAGCCAATTAACACGACTGACCATTTTCACATATGGGTGAGGTAGAGCACTTCTCAGTGGGCTACAGATTGTAACGATCGTGGGAGAGTGATCGGACGATAGATCTAGGGAAGCTTCGACGTGAATTAATTCCCTAGAAATATTTTTCATGACGCCAAAATCTATAATATCCGGAATTTTATGTATGTCAGTAGGCCAGTAAGTGGGCTCCCCACTCGAAATGACGTCCAAGCCCATTTTTGAAATTGTGTTGAACAACGCTCGTCCTCTAGGTGTGATAAGACGCGAACCCCAGAAAGTATGTTTTGCATTATAGTCTCCAGCTGCTACGAAACAAGGGCCAAGAGATTTGTAGAAATCCTCGTATTGATCCTCAGTAATTGCGAATCTAGGAGGGGAGTAAATTGATGATATAACAAAATTTGTGCAAAAATTTTCGATACAAATATTCGTTGCTTGTAGATGTTCTTCACAAATGTTGTCAAGAATATAATGCTTGAGTCTTGACTTTATTAAAATTGCTGATCCCCCGCAAGCTCTTCCTCTTGGGTCCTTTGAATCATATAAAATGTAGCCATTAATTTTGAATAGGCTTCTTGAAGTCAAATGAGTCTCAGAAACCAACATTATATCAATATTTTTTTCCGTGAGGAAGTGCTCAAGTTCATTTTTATGTTGGCGAATGCCGTTTGTGTTCCAGAAACTTATCTTTAACGTGTTCATGGCTTGTCAACTAATGCTTGAAGCAGTGTAGACTGCATTCGTAGCATTTCTTGCATCATGCTAGTCATATTTGTTGTAAAATTATTTATAGTCAGCACTAGATTCTCAATAGTAGCTTCAAGGCCACTAAAATTAAAGCTTGAGTTTGCATTCGTTGAATTATTTTGAGGCGGAATATTTTGTGTGGGAATATAACTAGTCTTAGCTGCATCGGCATACGATACACGTGAAGTGACAGGTTGGCTCATTTGAGCAAAAGTGGCGGAGTAAGCGTTTGCTGTTTGTGCTGGAGCTAATTTAGGTTTTTGCCCCATAGTCTGTTTAACGAAAGAATAGACAGGACATCCTCTGTAGTTAGCGGTGTGATTACCTCCACAATTTCTGCTAGATCTTTAGGCTTAGTACAACCAGCAGTACCGTGCAATTCACCGCAGATAACACAAACTGAAGGTAACTTGCAGTAAGTTTTTGTGTGACCATATTCTTGACAATTATGGCACTGTACATAAATCCTTAAAAATAGTTCAATTAAATTTCAATTGAATTTTTAAAAACATTAAATCACTACGTTTAAGATATTTTTCACTTTTAGCATAAAAATGAAAGCACTTGAAATTAACTATTTATTGTAAGTATAATATTTAGGATTTCATTTAATTTGGATAATGGGTCATATATTGTATCAACAGCAAGTATATTTTGTTCGTTTTAGGATACTACTGCAGTTATTTTAGGATCTAAAAATTATACAAAATTTTAAATTTTCTTGTAGTCTAATATATGCAATAGAAGTTTTTAAATAGTAATGACATAAGTGAATATAATTCTTTATAAATACTGACATATGTACGTGTAGTAGAGATGAAAGCCATGAATAGTCTTATAACTTCGTTGGAAAGCACTTTATACATTTCATTTCATGTAGATCCCATTGAGAAGTAATTCAATTTTAAATCAATTGTGTGTAAAAAAGAAAATACTTAAATGCAATAAAACTAAAGGATAAATATAAAGATGTGCGAGTACTATAATCCAAGCTAAACCAAAGGGAGAAGTGAGTCATTTGAAATGAAAGAAAACATGTAGATGATAATGAGATTCACTGCGCCACGCAGTTTGCTGTACACGTTTGCTATTGACATTGAGTTATTATATGGTGATTTACTAAGAGGTACTTTTTATTCCAATAATTAATTCAAAAGCTTTGGTGTATCGCTTAAATTTATATTTCAAAACAAAGTTTCAATCAAAAACAGAAAAATTAAATTATTTATAAAATGTATTTATTTATTTATTTTTATTTTGGAAGGCCCCAACAAAATAATGTTATATCGGCCCCAAAAAAAGTATTATTAATAAAAAATATTTTTGATATATAAAAGGCTTATAAAACAAATTTCCATAAAAAGGTTTAAGGTTTAATAAAACTCTAAGAGTAAGGTGGATAACACTTTTGTTTGAAATTGTATTTTCATATATGTACAAGAATAAATAGTTATCACATTCTTACACCTCCTAATATAACACTTCTTTCATTTTCAATATTTTATAGGGAAGAAATATTTGTGATACTTGTACCAAACTGGTGCATATTTAAAAGGAAATTACTGGAAGTGCAAATGTCAAGTACAGCCTACAGAAAAAAATCGTATTTATTAAGACTTTTTATTTTACAAATTTATTAAATACATTTGTTGGCATTTGCTTAAAAGGACGATAGAAGAATTATTTCTTTTTTAAATAAATAAGTAATAAATCATTGTGTAATATAAGTTTATGAATTTTTATATAAAACTGTTTATATAAAACTTATATATAAATTGAAGATGCAGATAAAAAATACAAATTTTGTAAAATATTTCATTTAGAAAAATTTAATGTGCTATACACAGCACACTTTTAACATAGACAATTTAAACGGGCTATACACAGCACTTTTTCATATAGAAAAGTTATAAGAGCTATACTTAGCAGCACACTTTTCTTATAGAAAAGTTAAATGTTCTGTACACAGCACAGTTTTCATAAACAAACATTAAATATGCTATACGTTTTGAAATATAGAAATGCTAAATGCACTTATACACAGCACATTTTTCCTACAGAAAAGTTTAATGTCCTAAGCATAGTAAATTTTTGTAGAAGAAAAGTGTGCGGTATTTTTTTTTTAAAGTAGGACCAGCATCCAGGAGATAATCTCTACTCATGCAATGCAATGTGCTAGAACTAGGAAAATAGGTTATAGAGAAAAGGATAAAGGGAGTAGTGTCTGTGGACATTCGATTTAAACCTTCCGTTGAAAGTAACAGAAAACACTTCCGCAGGTAGTTTATTCCACATACAAATAGTATGGCTAAAAAAGGAATTCTCTCTGTAATGCGTAGTGCGGTTTATTGGCCAATCGACCACAAAAGGATGTGTCCTGAATGAAACTCGTGTTGTGCATAAAAATGTTCGGGTTTCAGGAACAAGATCCCTAATTTTATTAGAACACATTCCATTGTAGTAACGATAAAACAAGGAAATTCATCCCACATCGCGTCGATGCTCCAATGAGTCAATAAAGTTGGATACCGTTTTAAAAAACCTAAGCACTTGAATGCTTCTTTTGAGACCTCAAAAATGTGCTCAGTCCAACGGACATCACACTGAATTTTCATGCCAAGAACACCAAGAGCTTCCGATTCCTTAATATCTATACCACTCATAGTTACAGAGGCAGCAGCATTTACGGTCATGCGTCTATGAGTAATCGTATAGCATTGGGTCTTACTGGCGTTAAAATCGACCCTATTCGCATGACCCCATTCAGAAACTTTTGCTAAATTGCAGTTTAATGTCTCATTCATTGTTTGTCGCATAGACTCAAATTCCGTCAGGCTATGTCTATTGCTGAATGAGAAAGAATGACAAATGCTGCTGTCGTCCGCAAAACAATTATCAGGGTTGAAAGTTTTACATAAGAAGTCGTTAAGAAAGATGAGGAATAGAGTTGGTGATAGAACGGAACCTTGCGATACCCCTGAACTTAGCTTAAACTCATTTGCCGAGATCCCATCTATAACAACTCTTATAGTGCGATCCCTGAGAAAACTGGATAAGAATTGCGAGAAGTTATCACCGACACCAAGTGCAATAAATTTAGACAAAAGTACACCATGCCACACTCTACGAAACGCTTTGGAGATATCTTGAGCCACCACCTTACTTTCGCCAAAATGGTGGACTGAATAACACCATTTCTCCGAGAGGAGGGCAAGTAGGTCTCCCGTAGAGTGGCCTCTGCGAAATCCATACTGCAGGTCGTTGAGTAAGCTGTTGGACTCCAGATACCTTACAAGATGGAAATTCACCATATTTTCCATCACTTTGGAAAGTGCAGAGCATATTGCGATTGGGCGATAATTTTCAGGGTTATTTGCTTCTCCTTTTTTAGGGATTTTAGTAACATTAACAATCTTCCAGAACACTGGGAACTCACCAACCTGGTGAAAAAAGTTAGCTAATGGACGTGATAGCGTCGAGGAACACTGCTTCAAGACCAGTGTTTGAATGCCATCCGGCCCGGGAGACTTGTTAATGTTGAATTCCAATAAAATCTTTTTTACTGCCCGAGCTCCAAGGAATATCTTAGGCACAGTAGTGGATACTCTCTCTAGCACAGGCAGTGACTGATTGCTTTCCGGCAAGTAGGAATTACTTGCAAATATTTCAGCTAGTAGGTTAGCTTTATCAGCCGGGTCAATTAATATTAGGTCATCATTTAAAAGAGTGGAAATTAAAGAACTAGAATTATTCTTTACTCTTTTAATGAATGATCAAAAGGTCTTAATACACCGAGGGGCAGCAAGTACTTTAGCACGGAGACGTTGCTCGTAAGGAGCTTCTTCACGCCTCAGTATTTTGGCACACAAAGATCTCGCCTTTCTGCGTAGCAAATCAGTATCGGCGTTTTGATTATTTCGCCAAATACTGAATGCTTCCTCTCTAGATCTGACTGCATTTTTGCATGTCTTATTAAACCACAGTTTCTCTCTGGACTTAATCGGAATTTGTTTCGATGGTATAAAAACTTTCATTCCCATCAAAATTATACTTTCGACCATTTTGGCCATGGCATTGACATCATTGTCAAGGAAACATAGCTTCAAATTAAAATGCAGAAAAAAATCGTTGAGCTCAGCCCAACGAGCCTTCTTGGTAGATGTATTTTAGTCGTTTCGCTGCTGCAGGCAAAACGCTATGAAGTGCTGAGAGCGAAAAGGAGGCCCAAATGGTACAGTGATCTGAATTAGCGAGAGGTGCATTAACACTCACTTCATACTTGTCAGGGTGTGAAGTAAAAAAAAGGTCGAGTGTATTCTGTTGGTGCCATTCATTACACGGAATGTGGGTTGGTTCATTCACGAGTTGCGCTAAGTGGTTATGCGCTGCAAAAAGCTCAACATATTGGCTTTCCGTAGTTGTACGGTTTGAATGGCGAAGCCATGTTCAATTGTGGACATTGAAATCACCAGCAATAATGATTTCACTGTTCATACAACTCTCCAGGATCTTCGATGTGGAGTCAGAAAGGGTATCAAGGCCAGAAATGGTAGTAACCCTTTCTGCGCTTGGACTTCTGTAAACAAATCCGAAATGTAACCAGTGTGCCCTGATTTTTAATTTAACCCAGAGACAGCTAAATTCAGCATCAGATATGCCGAGTGACTGGTGGCATTGGTACACAACTGAATTTATAATGTACATTGCAACTCCCCAATGAAAGTTAAAAAGCGATAGAAGGCGATAACTAGGTATCTGAAAATCCTGTGGATCAGCATTCTCGGACACCTGGGTCTCACATAAGTTGAAAACATCCGGCCGATGGAGACAAATGTGTGCATATACAGATAAAAAATTCGATTTTAGGCCTCGTCTGTTGCAAAAGTCAATTTTGAATTTGTCAGACGTGCAAAAATTCAAATCAAATGTTTAGTAAGTTTAGTTTTTCTATATAAATTTATATTTATGTGCAAAATTTATCATATAAAGAATTAAATGTGCTGTATACAGCACACTTTTCGTAGAGAAAAATTACATTTTTTATACGTAGTACTCGTATGTTTTATGAAGAACAGTATAAGTGAATTATAATAAAAGAGGAGAAGCTTTTGTAACTTTGAAATTAATATAAAGAACACTACCTGTGACACGTGTGCTGTGTGTAGCATATTTAATTTTTCTATATAAAAATTTTGCATGTATAGAACATTTAATTTTTCTATAGAAAAAGTGTGCTGTGTATAGCATATATAATTTTGTATATGATAATTTTATAATTTTTTTTCTAAAGCAAAGTCAGTGCTGGTAAATTATGATTAAGATTAGTAATCAATTAGATTATATTATAAAAATAATTGTACTGTTTATATAATTTCCATTAAAAGATTTTCTGATCAATTACGAATACTAATAATCGAAAAGTAATTTAAATTACTTGAAATTACAAAAAATAATCAAAAGGAATCGAAAGTAATCAAAAACAAGTCCTACTACTTTCAAAGATTACTTTTGATTTTTAATAAATAATCAAAAAAAAAATTAAAAGTAATCTTTAAAATAAATCGGATTATTTTTTAATTACTTTTGATTATTTTGGATTATATTTTGTAATTTCAAGTAATTCAGATTAGTTTCCTATTATTAGCAATCGTAATCAAATAGTAATCGTGCGAAACTGAATATAATCGTAATTTAATCATTATTTCACATTTGAAAAAAAAAGTAATCAAATTAGTAATAACCATTACTTAACAGCTATGAGCAAAATTAAATATTTTATACACAGCACGCTTTTCATAGATAGTCCTCTTTGTATTAATTCTAAAGTTACATCAGGTTCTCCTCTTTGATTCTTATTCACTTATTCTGTTCTTCAGAACTTAAAATAATTAAGAATTAAAAATAAATAACAATAAACATTCCTGAATCAAGCTGATGAACAATGAAATTCGGTTTTATTCAATGTTAAACAAAATAATCAACAATTAGTTAATATTCAAGTTATGGCTGCCTTCTATTAAATGAAGTGCATATTTGTTTTCAAAGCTATTTAATATAGAGTTGTGTTACTGTCAAAGTAAGTCTTAAGTTTTATTTGTCTGCTATACGATTTAACAACAATTACTTTTTTTTCAATCCTTGTGAATTGTCATTCAAATAGTTCCTTGGCTTTGCCGCATTTTGTTGTTTTGTTCTTGTTTTATTTCTCCTTTAGTTGCCTGTTAGGCAGAAATACCATTTAATATCACATTATAAAATGAAGTTGATTCCCGGGATCCTTGAAACGGCAGAATTTATTTTATGTTAATGCATTGCTATGGCAAGAGAGTTAAGATGTGTGCGTAGTTTTCATTACAATATTTCTTCTTCAATTTAAATATAACTATGTTGGTTTTCTTCGCAACTTAATGGTATTACCTTTGGGTGTCATTAGCATTATTTTTATGTGGGTGCTGTTACGTTTAACATTCAACGACCGTGCATTAACTCTAAATATAAAGCAAAGGTCCGCAAGTTAAATATCCATAAGTAGACATTTTCACTGGTATTTCATTTCGTTGATTTTAAGTTAAAAGGTTTTTATTTGATGAAAACAGAATTAGATTTATGTTTTGCTGGTATTGAATTTTAAGAAGATGATGTTTTATTCATTACACTATTAAATTCTTGTTAATCTTACTAATGATATTGAAATTAAACATATTTCAAATGACTTAAATTGATGTGATGAATTTGAGTTATGTAAATGTTTAGCTTACTGAGATGTGACGAGTGCTGTCCCTAAAGCAAATGTTTTTTCTGGCGAGAAGTAAGACTCAGACAATTTTTATGCCTATCGACATATATATGTATGTATGCATGTACATATGTGTGTGTTTTCTTTTATTTTTGTAAGGGATAGGGAAGAGAGGACATATGGTGAAGTATTAACTCGTTTTAAAACTTTGCTATTGTGCCTTTTTGTTAGTTTTAATAGGATTCTTGCAGTGCCTCTGGTGTTAAGTAGGCGTATTACTGTAATTATTTTACTTCTCCGACTATTCATTGCTACAAAAATCAATGATGGAGGGTTCAGTGATATGCACTAGTATATTTAATAATGCATAGCAGGAAAATCTAATAGTATGACGTTGAATTGACAAAGTCGGGCCAAGTATTAAGATCGTCCTTTGCTTTGTAGCCAACAGCACTAACATGAAAATGTTTGCAGGATGATAAAGATGTGCAGCTTTACACAATAAATTACTGCTTAACTCCGAGAGAGTAGCAAATACTATAAGTACATGTCTTAAAAATGTAGCTCGCGATACTTTTTGTATTTCAAGTGATCTAAAATTTTGTTAAATTCTGAATTTTTTAATGCATTTAAGTGTTTGGAAGTTAACTTAAGCGAAAGCTGTGATTAACAAGAAAAATAATGTGTTTAAATTCATTAAATCAGCCTCGTTCACGCAGTTTGCACAATGTACGAGCTTTAACAAAATAGCTTTGTGCTTTCACGACAAAGAGACTACAAAGGCCAGATCTTGCAAGATCTTGGCATAAAACAATTTTTGCTACTTACTTTACAAAGAAACAAGAACAAATCGAAAAAGCTTTCAAAGCTGGTAACTTTGGATATAAATGAATGTGTCCTTGGACGTACCTAGCTGCATTAAAGTCATACCCCTATGGGTAGCGCTTATTTCGTCAAGTTTGTTGAATTTTACCCAATAAGAAAAATAACTTTTTTATATAAAGAAAAACTATAATTCACTTTTTATTTCAAAGTTTAACTTAAACTAATTTAATTAAATATTATTATAAATTTACAAAAATGGCGAATTTACAAGACGCTGACAAGATGTCTCGAGCGTGGTTGGGAAAAGAAAGAGAAAAAACAAAATGGTGTTTTTTCTATATCAGTATCGAGTTACCTCTTTGCGCATTATTCAATACCAAAAATACGCAAAAAAATATTTTACTTTAGCTTTAAAGTTCATAGTAGTGGACAAGCACTTTAAGGCTAACATTGCTCTGTTAAAAAATTACATGCAAAAGACAACTTTAACTATTTTGTTATTTACAACAACAACCACTTCACTGCTTATGATGTACAAAATTCAATAAAATTTCATTCGGATATTCAAATATTTTTTTATATTATTAAATAAATTCTCACCATCTTAAAGTAAAGCAACAGAATTTAAACAATATGACCTTCTGATAAGGTAGGAAAACAGATAAACATTTCTATGAAGTAAGATTAAAAAAAAATATGATGAACAAAGATTATTTATCACAATTTCTTTTATTCGAATGAAATGAATATTTAAATATCCAGCTTTTTTGATTTGTTTTGTATTTATTTTAATATATTTTTAAACATTTTAGATTTTTAATAGAAATAGTAAATCTAAGCTAAGAGATAACTTTTCTAGCTCTATTTTCAGATGCAACATGATGCAATATGTTCTATATTAACAAAAATATTTGAGGTACAAAATACACGTTTCGGAAATATCAACTTAAAGAAGTTTTAACAAACGTGGGTGCCTACTTTAGAATTTTGATATAGTAATTTTTTAGAGTACAACTTTACTTAACATTGCTTTCCAAATCTTTGTTAAGTTTTTTTGCATAAGACCCTCAAAATGTTTCTAATTTTCCAGTGAGGCACTTGAGGCATCTTGAGTAATTAAAGTTCATGGTTTCTTATTAAAATTTTCGCTTAAAAGGTTTCACTTTGATGCTTAGTGAAATAACTCTGAAGCCACAAAAACAAATATTCAATAAGTCGACTTTTAAGTTTAAAATAAATCTGAAAAATCGAGGTTTTAATATTTTCTTTTTTAAATATCCTTAAAAAGCATCATGATGTGTCATGATATAATATAAAAGGTCATGATATAATATAGAAGGTACTTCCATTCTCTCTTTGTTTTTAAAAATAAGTATATTTGAAGTTTGTTTTTTGAGAGCAATAAACAAAAATGCTCCCATATAGTAAAAAATTTAAGTCTCCTTCTAACATTTGTTTTACAAAAATGTGTAATTCTCTTACCAAAATTTGCGAATAATTAAAGTGATATAGATAACAATACATCTGAGAAGTTTGAAAATTGGTCATGTAATAACTTATCTAATATTTTTATGTTTTCTGCTTCATACAAATCTTTTAACTATATTTTCATCTCAATTTGGCGTTGAGAAACCAAATTTTTTGATGTTTTTGATTAGTTGACAGTGAATTTTCATTAAGTTTAACAAAAATATTGATTGATATTGCATTTTGTTTAATCTACATTATTCGTTTCTGGTTGATTGTAACATCTTTTTCGAAAATATTGAAGAAAATCTTTTGGCAAGTCTATTTCACAGATATTATAAGCTCTTACCAACTTTTGACGAATACCAGGAAATGAACGGAATTAAAAAAATGCTGCATTCATATTTTTACTCATGTCCTAATTCAGTAAGAAGATTTAGGACATTTTTGTTTGAAAATACTTTTGAGTTTTAGTTTTTGAATTCTCTAAATTATTTTCTTCAAAAATGGTTGTTGTTTTTAATAATGAAAAATAAAAATATTATTACCGTGTTTTTAAAACATAAAAATTAAATTAATTGGGCATTTACACCTTCACAAGATCTGTCAGAAGTTCTCTTTTTCGATGCCTGGTCACTGAATTGGAAGCGATATTAAGAAAAATTCCCTTTTTTGTGTTCTATGATAATATTTTCATCTAGAAAAAATGGTAAATAGTTGCCTTTTTAACAATTCGTTTCTTTTTATACGAATTTAAGCCCGAAACAGTGTTTTCATGTAAATTTAAGCAAATAACTTATAAAGTTTAGACTAAAAATAGTTCATAAATTTCTTTAAGAAATAATTTTTTTTTAAATTCTGGTGAGTATTTTCTAACACTATGGAGGAGTTACAAGGTTTTGTGTGACTAAAATAAGCTTCTAGATGGTTTTTTGCTCACTCTCGGCAAATTAAAAATATCGATTTTTTTGGAAGCAATGAAAATGTACTTCCGCTAGAATGACTTCCATATTTTTCACTGGGTGGGTGTATAAATATTTTGCACAGGGTAGTAAAAATTAAATAAAAATATTAGATTTGTAGTAGATTTCCTACTAATCTACTCACAAACTAGATTTTTTTATATGGAAAATCTAGTAAAAAGCAGCTTGATTCACCTCGAAATCTAGTACTTATAGATTTCAAGATGATGTAAATGCGCTATAAAGTATTATACAATAGTTTGAAAGATATATGAAAAAAATGTGTTGGATGTAATGTATAGAACAAAATCATAAATCAAATGCACGAACCTTCTAGCATAGACAATAAATAATGTTTTAAAGAATCACAACTGCGGTTTTTTTATCATCCATTGACAAGAAGATACAATACAATCGAACATAATTTGAGCATTAATTGTTTAATTTATCTCCTGCTTCTGCAACACAGACGGACGACTTAAGTATAACTTTTATATGCAAAGCACTAATTTTTTGGATTGCTTTTCATTCAAATTTTCTAGACGGGTCATCTGACTGACTTGTGGAAACAGCATATTATACATTCTGTGTTTTATAAAACAATTTTATTTAAAATAACTTTTGAATAAAATTTTCAGATAAATAGGAAACAGAGGAAGAAATATTAAATTAATATGGTAGCATGATTTTACCGATGTTAGATGGTGAATGTTAAAAAAAAATTAGAGCATGGAAGTAACTTCTTTATTTATATCATGATACTTGAGCTGATATGTGTAGAAACTTATTTTCCTGTTTTCAAATTCAGTAATAATTTAGCGAAAATCTTTTTCTTCATAAATTTGAATTTTTATTTAATCAATGTTACCACGTTTTATTGGAACGATGTGAAATTTATTCTCACCAATGACTGAAATTAAATTTTCAATAAGAGCGTTTGAATTTTTCTCTCTCAAATAGATTGGTGGCGGCTTGGATGTTTTGGGTTTTGGGCTGCTCTTAACTTCAGTAAAAGCTTGGTTAAGTTATGTCCAAGAGCCAGAAGCGGATGATATTGCTGAGTTAAATGTAGAAGTACTAGGCAACGGTAATGTTAACGAATCACTAGTTGGCATTGCACAAAGCGAAGTTGATCGCTGACGAAAAAGAGGCCTCGCCGTTAAAAAAGCCCATTTTCAGATTTCTTATTTATTTTGTTTTCATTAAGAGCTTCAGAGCTCTCAGTAAGTCTATCATCAGATTTTTTATTTTTATTATTTTCATTAAGAGCTTCAGAACTCACAGTAAAATAGGAATTTGAGGTGCTCATATAGAGTATTTCTTGTTGTTTGGTTTTTTGTTTGCGTATTTTTTTTTGTTATTTATGACTATGTCAAAAAATATTAGCAACGCAAATCAAGCTTATTTATCAATAACAATATGTATTTCGAATATTTTTTCGTTTCATTTTTTTTTGTTTAGTACGAAATAAAAACTCCGCTAAATCGACTGTTCACTATAAATGTATAACGAGAACGAAAAATAATTTTATTTTCTTATTTTTGTCATACTAATTTCTGAAATTGAACACTGTGCACTGGTGTGAATACCCCAATTGTCTTATTACTGTAACTTAAAATTTTTGATAAAATTTGTATCGCATGAAAAAAAATAAATAAAAGATTCCGTGTTTTTGTGAAATTTTTGCATTAACATAATTTTTAACAACTTTTTCTAGTTAAATTTTTTATAAGTTTGTTAATAACATTATCAGATACAGGCAAATCCCGGTAAAAATTCATTTTATCGCAAATATTTTTTTCAAGTCTTATTTTAATTATTATTTATGTCGACATGATACAATACAATAAAAAGAATGAGGGTAATTTATTTTAAAATAAGCCAACAAATACAAACTAAAAAATCATATGTTTTTGCATTTACATTTGCTGCTGTAAATTTTTTTTATACAGAGCACACATTTACCAAATATTCGCTATACAAAGTAGAACAAAACCTTAGAAATATGTTCTTAGAAAGGTTTTGTTTTTAATTTTGCGATTTTCTCTTAATACAGTATAAAATTAGGCTATTAGGCGTTAAATACAGTATAAAATTAAGCTAGTTAGTATTCGCTATATAAGGTTGTTAATGTAAAAAATTTGGACGTTCGTTATATCGGATTTTCGTTAAAGCGAGATTCGTTGTACTGAAATTTGCCTGTATTTAGAAAACTTAAAAAAATTAATGTATAAGAGCAACTTATTAAAATTTTAATTGGCCTAAAACGTACAAGAATGAATTTTAAGGTGCGGTTTTACTTTTCCAAATTAACAGGCATATATTAAAATTTATGAAATTTTAACTAAATTACAAATTATTTTACACACCTGCAGCCTTCATTACCTCAATTATATAGATGTATTAACAAAACATAATTTTATTAAACTTATGCTAATGTAAATATTTGCTTATTAACTTTTTTACAGTATTCTGTGGTCTAAACCAATACCGCTGGGATGGTATTTTAAGCCTCAATGGGAGCGTAAATTTGGTTATAAATGGCCTAGAGCTTTGTGCGATAATTGGATACGTACCGATAGATACCTTAGGTAAGTTTGCCAAAGAAACATGCCCTAAAGCTTACTTGTTTCTTATACACTACTCTATTGTTTATCGTTCCCTCTTGCCATGCTATTGAATATTGAATAACGTGTGCAGCAATAACAGTATGAGAAATTTAAACAATATAAAACATTTACTCGTGTATGTTTTTAAAAGCTTTTGCAAATCGCAAAACTATGAGGTAGTACTCTCATGTGTTATATATTTTGCAAAAATGTATCACGCGAAATAAGGCAAATAAATGAAATAATATTAATTAAATAAATCAATAAAAAACTGCCTGTGAGAGACAGACAGACAGACGGACGGACGGACATAGGGCTCCTTTTCATCTTTAGTGCATAAAAAGGACAAAATTCATTTATTAATTAAATTTTTTTTGTGTGCTTTGAAAACAAACTTCAGACCTCAAAGTTACTTTCACGTTTTGTAGTGTGCACCACAAAAATTTGTGATCAATTATTTTGATACAAATGCCAGTTAAAAAATTATATTTTATGGCATTCTAAAGTACACTTCAATAAAATTAAAAATATATATTATATATATTTATAAATTGAAATTATCGCTTTTAAAAGAACAAAAGTTTTTTATATTTTAATTTGAAAGCGCGTACGAATGTAAGAAAATCAGAAACTAAAATTTTTCTTTCGTGCTAAAAATCAGCAGCATTCAAAAATGAAATTGAAAATTTCTAACTGAGCAGCGGAACATTATTCCCTATTGTGTCTAATGTACTATTTATTTCAACTAAGAGCAGCTTTTATTAAATACTAAAAGTACTTTAGAAAATATTTTACGATCTAATAATTCCTGCCTGATTACTGCAATACACAAATTAAAAGTTTACAGTCGCATCCCAGCTAACCAAAACATTTGTAAATAATATCGCTTTCGAGTGTTGCAAGCATTCCTCGGACAAAACACTCGAGAACGGCTATCGTAAACGAAAAGAGTAAGTGCTGCTAGGGCTCACTCGTCGCTCAGTTTGTGGCAGCAAATATTTCGGTATCGATGTTTCGCTTACGAATCAATAGCGAACCTTTAGCGATATCATTATGTAATCACAAACAACGTCAACATTAATAGTTTGATTTCATTGCTTCTAAATAGCAAAAAACATCATTCCTCTTTTGTTGTACATGCAAAAAAAATTAAAAATTGAGAGAAACAAATTGTTTCTTGTTGCTAAACTTTGCCCCCTTTCACATTAGGCAACTTTACTTGCGCAAGTATAATTTTCATTTTTATTTATTTTCTTTTGAACTTGCTTCTATGTTCACATTCAGTTCATATGTTGATATGTTGATCAGTTCATATTTAATTTTCTTATGCTCGAGTTTTCTTAATTTGTTGACGTTTTGTGGCAGAATTGCCAAGTTCAAGCAAGTCTGTACTCAAATCTCGGCAATTCTTTCCCCTTCAACCGACCTTACCTCTCACACCCACAAACACAAGACTTGCGCAAGTAAATTTGCCTAATGTGAAAGGGGCCTTTTTTTAACAAGAATGCTTCGAGAATTGTCCGCTACAGCGAACCTTCGCTTATTTTCGAATTTCAGGTTGGCTGGGATGTAACGTAACACACACGTGTTTGTAGAATTGCTAATTAAAATGTGTTGCGATAAATTGGATGTTTTTTGCAGGATTGATGCAGTGTTGCCAGAATTTCTAAGGCTAAAATCTGGAAAATGTAACCATTTTTCATGAAAAAATCTTCAAAATCTGCATTTTATTTTTAAAATCTTCAAAAAATCTTCAAAGCTATTTTTAAAACAACTTTTTTATATATTATTAAAAAAATTTACATTCATACATACATGATGTACATGTGTACTATAAATATTTTTTCATTAACCCATATTCATAAAATTTAAATTCGGCTTAAATGTTTTTATTTAAATTTTTTAGAAAAATTTTTTTTAATAACTTTGAATCACATTTTATTTTTTATGAATAGAAGCCTTTAATGTTCGAAGATTGTGCATTTCGTTTCTGCTTAAGAAACTCATCAGCAGACTTCAACCAAAAAATTTTTGAAATAAGGCTAATAACTTCATATGTTTATAGAACGACTATCAATGTTTTATAAAGAATTGCGTATACAAACATAAAAGGTAATATTCACAAAAATTATTTTGTGTTACAAAACGTTTAACAAAAAAATTTCCATACAAAGTTTGTTTTGTAAACCTTTTCTAAACCAAAACTATTTTTTATGAATACGGAACAAAAGCTTCAAGCAAAAATCTTTACAAGATAACATCTTCGATTTTGCGACATTGGTTGAAGTGTACTGATGAGTTTGACGGGTTTTCCACACGCAAAGTTTACTTTGCAAAGTCTTGAGTTTGTTCAAGAAAAAAGAATATAAAATGAGATCTCTTTTTTCTAGAAGAAACGAAATGCATTAAACCAACAAACAAATAAAAATTCTTCATAGTTATGTGCAAACAATATAAAAAAAATGAGAAAAGAAATCGGATATATAAAAAATTATACAAAAAGTGATTTAATTTGTTGCATAAATATCCAAAGGACTTCCAAGTTTTGTTTTATTTAAGTTCACTTGGCTCAAAATTCTTTCGACATTTGCAAATGAATGTGGTAAAGACATTACATTTTAATTTAACTTAGGGCTGCAAAATCATAATCAGAATAAGCTCGTTTTATATCAGATATTCTATTCCAGAAGCTTGCCAAAGTTACTTGTTCTTTTTCTTTCATGATGTCTTCTAAGTTCAAAAATCTTAGCTCTCTTAATTGTGAGTCATTCACACATAAAAGAAACAAAAAGTAGTAACAGTAATAGGAAAAATTTAAAAAAAAAATCCACTATAATTGGAGTTGAAAAATCGGGGGGTCGTCTCTTTGGATGGCAAAAATCTGCAAAATCCAGATAAATCTGCATTTCTGGCAACCGTGGATTGATGTAGATGTATGTATGTTTGTATTTATTTGATACATTGCTGCCGTAAGTAATGTTGCTGTCGTTATTGCTGGCAATAATGTTGTTTATGTAACACAGGTTTTTGCATTTATCTTCTCTCGTGGCAGTTAAAACTGTAAATTATTAGCACAAAAAAATAGACATACAAACACACAAATACACTTAAAAACATCATTAATATGTAATAAAATTTGCATGTGTTTCGTTTATGTAATCGTAAAGTTTTTTATGTTTTATTTATTAGGTAAATTTGTTTCAACTTCCACACTACAAACCGGCGGTTCCATTCCAAAACATGCCAAGTCGACATAGCATGTTATGCTGGGAATAGCATTTCTGAATTCCTCATTTATTAACTTAGATTCTGTTAAATTTTGATATTAATCGGACTATTTTATCAAAAGCTATGAGCAAAAATACAGTTAGCGTAATTTTTAAAGTTTAAAAAAGCTCCCTTTTTAAATGTTTTAGGCTCAAATTTACAGTCAGTAGTAGGGAAGTAACAAATGTTCGCATTCGATTTCGCATTCGCTTACTTTTGCTACTTGCATTCTCTAAAATGTATGCGAATATTTCACGCGAATACTAAAGACAACAAAATTCGTAGTTATTTTACGAAAATAGTTTACGATTACAAACAAAGCTTTAAAATTTTAGAGGAAAACTTTTCTATAAATAAATTGGCATACGTATCAGAATGAAACCAAAATCCAGCTATGTTTGGAAATATTTATCTTTTTTTGAAAAAAACCTTAAGACTAGTCAAACTTTTAAAAAATATTGGGCACCATTCATTATTTCGTACAGAAAATTTTAAATGCAAACAGTTTTAACTAGCCCTAGATGAACAGTAGTACTTCTCCAAAAATTGTTCATGAATTCATGCCAATTTTTCTTTATATGTATTTTGGCAGCATTTCATATGAAATGTTGAACAGAATACTAGGATTTATAATTGCCTAACATTTTGTAAATTTATATTTTATTGTCTATAATTATTTTAATACAATTTTATTTATGTATCTTTCGAGGGGTCTACTGTGTAATTCGAAACTAAAAAAAAGCTTTCGAATTTGTATGTTTATAACTTGTAAATTCGAAAGCATTTTCTTTTGAATCGAATTACAGAGCAGACCCCAATGTTTTAAGAATGAAAAAAATTAATAAATATTTGCTCAATTCGCGACTCAATTTAAATAAATGTTATACGTAGTTCATCTATGTATGTATATAACACAACTTCATGTTCTAAAACAAATTTAGTTTCATGTGATTTTTTACCGTATTGTAAGTATTTGCATTAGCTTTCGCATTCGCATTCGCTTTCGCAAAAAATCCAAATGCATTATTCGTTTTCGCATTAGCATTTATGTGCTAAACTGGTATTCGTTACATCCCTAGTCATTAGTTAACTAATAGCAATAGTTTAACCAATAATATTTGATTCACAGCTATTTGTTTACCATTATTTAAACCACCAAATGTCATTGGTTAACAAATAGTTAGACAACAGCTGATTCGATGCAAACTTTATTAGTATTGTGGTATGTGAAAATTTTTATACACATTTCAATCAATAAGTATCCAAATCTTAAATCTAAAATATAATTATTAGGAGCGACCACTGTTGGACATAAGCTCATTGATAGTTATAAATAATACATAAGTAGTGATAATCAAAAAAGGAAAAAAACAAACAAACAACTGTAACTTCAACTTATAGGCTGTGTGAGCTATAAGCATACGCATGAGTATAAAACTACTTTGAATAAAATGCAAAAAGCGTAAAGCAAGAAACTAAAAAAATAACTAAACAATTTTGTACTTAAATCCCTTTGTTTTTTGTTAATAAAAGGGTAACTTTTTATCAAAGAGGTGTTTAATTTTATCAATCCATCTAAAACTGGAGTTAAAATATTTGTTAGTTCAATTTTATTTTCACCCACACATAAGGCTTGCTTTCATACAGCTATACCCACACCCACACATTTTCCATTTGATTTTCTATACACAGATATTTGAACACGGTGGCGAATGATGAATAAGTATCCCGAGTATTTTTTTGTCCGATTAAATATCAATAGCCTGAGTACAAGAAAGAGAGAGATAGAGATACACATGTGCGTCAGACAACTGCAGCAATACACCGCAACAATAAGTACACAGTTCAAACACACAGTCTATCGTTGACAACTGTGTAACTGTGTCTCTCACATCTCAACGAAAACTGTGCTGTGTGTGTTTTACTCAACATTATTTTGCAAATATTTTTATGCGATCACAATTGTACTTTGCATTATTTTTATTATTATTGTGTCAGAGACACAGTATGCAAACAGCGCGATGCAAAATTGCGATGAGAGTGAACACAGCACTCAGGGTGTATTAATGCTCTCATTACTTTGGAATTTCACAATCGGGTCTCTTTTTTACATCTTTTGCTTTTATAATTTTAATTTTTAGTTATCCCTTTGGTATTTTTTGTTTTTAGTTTTGGCAGATCAGCTAACTGTGTCATTTTTGATACTGTACACATATAAAACTTACTGTGTCGGTGGCACCGCAACCGCAAAAAACCAAACACACTTTCTACACTCCACAGGCAACGACACACACACGAGACAATGACTAACAAACAACATGAGTGCGCTCTTGTTTGATTAAAAATAATACTGTGTCGACAATGATTGTACAGATTGCTGTTGCTGTGTGACCGATACAGTAATTTTTATGTGTACAGAAAGTGCCAAAAATTACTGATTATGCAGTTCCCTGATGTGCGTTTTTATTTTTAGTTTCAGGGTAGTTTAGTTTTTGCATTAACGAAGTATTAAGCTTACGCTTTTTTGATTAACGAAGTATTAAGCTTACGCTTTTTTGAGCAAATGTTTGCCAAGTGTGACCGTAGCTTTAGTCATTATTGCGCACGAATTGTTTGCGGTAAAATTATGATAATTCACAGTTACTTAAACTAAGATTGTTTACTGGTGTATATTTTGCTTTTAAGTACTCACTGTCATTCTCTGGTTGGATCAACAGCTTAAAACATTTACAAAAATCTCCTGGCATAGACAACACATAATAATTGTCTTCAAGAATCACTAGTTGCAATTTTTTTTCGTCCATGGACAATATAACTCACTTGTCTAAGAGAATTAGGACATTAATTTTCAAAATAAATAAAAATTTTATGATTTTTCTGTTTCATTTTATAAGTTTAATATGTGTTTCATTTTCAGAAATTTTGCTGCCGACCTGCCTTTGTGTCCTTGCAACTTGAAACAGGCTGTTAATGACAAAGGCCGATTTAGACCGGATCGTGAGTGCGATAAGGACTCTAATCCATCTTGTTTGCGTCACAAGGGTGCCATACATTGTGTTGTTAGTGGTACGCCAACGTAAGTAATACCAAAAATTTAAATAAATCAAGCAATTCTTTTTTTCTAAAAGTAATAACGTTTTTTACAAAATAATTTAAAATTTTTTTGTTTTTAAAAATAGGAAGAAATTTGTCTTAAACATAAAAATTTTAAAAAAATGGTACATTTTAGAAAAGAAAACATTGTAAGACAACCTTTGTTACATTTCCAAAGAGCAGGATGAGTTGCAGTAAGGGCGTCATTGGCTGAAGTTCTTAGCACGTTGACTACAAAACCGAAGATCCGAAGATCTCCGATAAGCATTAAATAACAGTACCACGCATTTTTCTGATGTGCATTAGTGCGCCTTTGTATCAGTTGTTGTAGGAAATTACATTGAACTACACCGACTTTAGCAGATACTAATCCTAATGTAAGATAAGAAAGCCCTCCTTCCTCGGTATTGTCTAGCAAAATAATCGGTAAAGTAAAATAACCAATAAAATGGCTACTTAAACCATCATCAAAAATATTAACACGCCTCATTGACACCAGAGGCGCTGCAGTGTTGCATTCTTAACAAACAACGTGCAAAGGGCAGAGTTGTAACATAATGAAGCTTTCTACTATCTCTTCCCTTACCACCTTTCTTCTCTTTCACTATCCCTTTCCTGAAGATGATAACACCTAGTGAAAGTTGTAGGCATTCACTGCCTGAGTGTTACTTCTCTAAAAAAAATAAGAGAAGTGTCTTACCCCCTAATTCAGTTAGAAGAATTAGGACGGTTTTGTTTGAAAATACTTCTGAGTTCTTGTGTTTGAATTCAGTAAATTATTTTCTTCAAAAATAGTTGTTGTCTTTGATAATGAAAAATAAAAATTTTATTAAGTATTATACAATATTTTGAAAATATATGAAAAAATATGTGTTGGAAATAATATTTGGAACAAAATCATAAAACAAATACATGAACTTTCTAGCATAGACTATAACTAATTATTGTTTTAAGGAATCATAAGTGCTGCTTTTTTCTGTCCATAGACAAGACGGCACAATCGTCGAACAGAATTAGGCCATTAGAAGAATCGGTTATAGCTATGCTGCTTAGTTATATAAAAAAATTTTTTATGTGATTAATTCCACTGCAATAAAATTATATTATATAATGATTTAAAATTCTCTGCAAATATTTGAAAACGTTTCCATTTATTTCAAACTATTTTCTTTTCCAGCGGCGTACGATTAAATTAATGTATTGTTTGAGGCCGGTGGAAGCTGTTAGCCGGCTTACAGTGATTTGCGCTTATGTGCAAAAACAAAACGAAAACAAATTGAGCAATCCTTTCCATTGTTCTTGCTTTGTTTTTGTTTCACTCACTTCAAAGAACGAAATAAAACAAAATCAACAAATTTGTTTCTTTTATTTTCGTACTCTGCTTTTAAGTACAAAGAAATAAAAAATGAGAAATAACTTTATAACTGTAATAGTGTCGATTATAATCTATTATAAAGTATAGTTTTGTTATGAAAATTACATCCCAGCTTCTGTGTTGCGGAATAAATAGCATAGCTATAAAAAAATTTATTAAAATTTTTTACCGTCATGCTAAATAAAGATTTAAGCCATAAATAAAATCGTTGCACTTTTTCAAAAAAAAAAAAGAAAACACCCTTAATTATTATTTTATTTTTTAAATACATTTTTATTTCGCACGCAGGCCTCAAGGTGCTGAACAACAATGTTGCTACGACCGTTATGGCTTCCTGATGCTGACTTATGATCAAATGTGGGGTTCACGACCTCGTCGTATTCACAATTTGGGTAAGATGCCTTGGAATGAAGCCAGTAAAGTGCCTACTCTTTCCACCTGGTTCCATGACATGCGCCCTTTCTACTCTTGCTGCATGTGGCAGCACGAACAAGCTGTCGGCTGCGAAACCTATCGCTTTGAACGTCGCCCTTCCCAAGACTGTGTGGCTTATCAGGCACCTGGTGTGGCTGGTGTCTTTGGTGATCCACATTTTATAACATTCGATGGCACACAATATACTTTTAATGGCCTGGGAGAATTTGTATTGGCACGTAGTGTTAATGCCGATCAAGAGTTCGAGGTGCAGGGACGTTTTGAACAACCGCCCAACAATATGTATGGTGCAGTGCCAGCCACCCAACTCACAGCTATGGCTATGAAAGGCAATACCACTACTACCATTGAAGTGCGTTTGCGTCCGAAAGATGCTCGTTGGCGTTACAGATTGGATGTGTTGGCTAATAAAAAACGCATTTATTTCGATCGCGACAGCCTGAGATTTCAACATTTCGATGGTGTAACGGTATATACACCCACCTATTTATTAAATCAGTCGCAAGTTATAGTTATGTTTGACTCGGGTGTTGGTGTCGAGGTTGTAGAAAATGAAGGCTTTATGACGGGACGTGTTTATTTGCCCTGGCAATTTATAGTAAGTGTAAAGGGTTTATTTCACTACAAGTCTATACTTTTTTTAACTTCTTTCTTTTTCCTCGCTCAAAGAATAAAACGGCTGGATTGTTTGGCAACTGGAGCTTTAATCCTTTGGACGATTTTACCTTACCTAATGGCCAAGTTTTGAGTTTGAATCCCAGCGCCAATGACTTTAAGACTATTCACCTCGAATGGGCTACAAAATGGGCTTTAGCAGATCGCGATCTACCAGGCCTAGGTGCTGCCCTGTTTAAGCGAGAATTTGGACGTTCTGCCAGTTATTATTCAAATGCTTCGTTTGTGCCAAATTATCAACGAGAACCGAAAGATTTCCTGCCCTCAAATCGATCGTATGACATAGAGCGGGCAGAAGAGCTGTGTGGCGAAAGTTATCAGTGTCGCTATGATTATGGCATGACACTGAATCGAGACTTGGCTCACTTTACTAAGAACTACTATGACAGTTTGGTTAACATCAGGAGTGATAATGCAGAGTAAGTTGTCATTTTTATGTTTTATGTTTCTTTTATGGTTGGCTATTGTTATACAAAAATTTTGTGACACTTTTAAAGTTTGCAGCAAAAATTGTTCAGCAAGGAAGATTTTCACTGATTATTTAGTTGATTAAATTAATTTTTAATTACTTTAATTGACTTGAGTGGAAAAACTTAATTGATATTAATTATTTATTTATTAAGTGTTTCAAATACAATTACAAATTATACAATAATTTTTTTTGGACGAGCATAGTAACAAAGACCTTCACCCGTTAATTGATACAAATAAATCATAAATATTAATTGTATGAATTATAATTTTTCACTCTACACAGTTGCTTTTGCTTATGACAAAATTATGACGAGCATGATGCAAGAAATGCTGCGAATGCAGAATACACTGCTTCAAGCATTAGTTAACAAACCATGAACATGTTAAAAATATGTTTCTGGACCGAAAAGCATTCGCCAGCATAAAAATGAACTTGACCACTTCCTCATGGAAAAAAATATTGATATAATGTTGGTCTCTGAGACTCATTTGACTTCAAGGAGCTTATTTAAAATAAATGGTTACACTCTATATGATTCAAAGGACCCGAGGGGGAGACCATGCGGTGGGTCAGCAATTCTAATTAAGTCAAGACTCAAACACTATGTCCTTGATAACATTTGTGAAGAACATCTACAAGCAACAAATATTTGTGTCGAAAATTTTGCTACAAATTTTGTGATATCATCAATTTACTCCCCTCCCAGATTCGCAATTACTGAGGATCAATTCGAGCTGGGGACTGCAATGCAAAACATACGTTCTGAAGTTCGCGTCTTATTACACCTAGAGGTCGGGCATTGTTCAACACAATTTCAAAAATGGGCTTGGACATCATTTCATTCTCCAGTGAAATGGGTACTTGAATGAAATTCGAACAATTCAATTGTATTACAATTCAAGTCAAGCCTTGAATTAAACTGTAATCCAACCTTGTATTACAATTAAATTCAAATATATTTCAAGCTTCAAAAACAATGCGTTTAAAATAGAAAGGAAAATGCAATCGACAAGTTTTCTTATAATTACTTTATGCATATTTACCTTCACTATTCTTTTCACGATTTTGAACACCTTTTGTTTAAAAAAAAACCAGTTTTTTATATATTTCTAATATTTTTCATCATAATTTAAATTTTATTAAAAAATAAATTACTTATTTGACAAGGTTTGCGCATGTTGTATGTTGTTTGACTTTTTATTACCAAATATTTTCAAACTTGAATATTACTTGAAAAATTTTTTGAATTCAACTTTCTTTCCAGTTAAATTTCAAGTGCTTGAATTTTAATTTTTTGAGTGCTTATTGGGGTGATATGTATTGTGCAAGAAAGAACTTGGTCAAAATTTATATCTCACTACTTTTAATGGCCGAAATTTTAGATAGGAACTTGGCCTTTTTTCACATTTATGTTTTTGTGAGGATTAAATTTTACATGTTACCAGTCTTATAAAAAACTGGCTTACAGTGGTCCTGTCAGAACCCACTATTTGACTCTGCCGATAAAAAAGAAATTAAAAAATTTTCCCTTCATCATCCCACTTGCTCCCGTACTAAGCCAACTAGCCATAGTTTTATACCAAACAAATTTCTTTTTCTTGAATTGCATTCCGATAACTTTGAAAGGTCCTGCATATATGAAAAGCTGATGAAAAATGCTCTACCGCTCCCTCCTTTACTTTTTCTTCTTACATTTCCATGGCAAAGTCATGCTGCTACTGCCACTTGTGTATAAATTTGATCCCTCGGTCTTCAATTCAAGATGGCGTACCATGTGAAATTGAATGGCAGCCAGTGTTGCAATATACATTTGAGGAAAATGCCAAAGGAAATATTTTTATTTTTTAAAAGAATAAACTGCACCAAAAATTACTTATTATAAATATTATTTTATTAAAAATTAATTTTGTTATAACATCGTTGCATTAGGCACTTTATGCGACATTAAATCAGTTATACTACCTTAGCTATGATTTTAGCTCTAATAGTATTTTACGCTGATATGGTTTTAATAAAAGTTTGTTTTAACGTTAAAACCAACTGTTAAGACCTAGTTTTACCATACGAATTGTTTTTCTTAAAACCAATTTAAGACCATTTTAGTATTGGTTTTAAGTTGGATTTTATAAAATGCAACCTTATTTTCGCTGTGCTAAATTCAGTGCTGCCAATAATAATTAAAGAATTGCGGAAAAAAAATCTTTTGGACGGAAAAATACAGAAATATTTTCATTGCTGCCTGGGAAGTGAAAATATGATATGATACGATATGACTGACATAGATCTGCCGATAAAAAGTTTTAATTTGTAATGTAATCGTGTTTGTGCATACAATAACTTGATTTCTAAGCACTTCTTCACTTTGTATTACTAGTTCCATAATTATAAAATATTTATTTACAAAATATAAAATAATTTCCATTTAACAATGCATTGTGAAATTTCCGAGTTTTTCATATAAACAAAACAGTTGTTGTACAGTTTGTCAAATAAGTTTTATAAAAAGCAGAAAAATATACAACAACAAACACACGCATTTATTTATGAGATTTATTTTATTTTTGAGCAAAGTTATTAGAAAGTCTGTGAGTTGAAACATAATTTTAAAAAACTTGCAATGTGAATGCAAAATCAGCTGTTAATGGTTTTAACGTTAAAACCAGGTTTTAACTTTTAGTGTAAAAGTTGCAAACTTTTCAATATAACTTTTCATAAAACAATGTTAAAAAATACCCGCGCCGGGTAACTATTTTACTGGTAGCTATTGTTGTGATACTCGAGACAACAATCTGCATTTGAAAGTTTCCAAACACCCACAACACTTTGAGTTACGGGAAAAACCACGATTTTTCGTACCCGTATGAGCTCGTCAACATCTAACTAACTTAACTAATAACTCATTTTAAATTAATAAACGGATTTAAAAAGAAGAGACTAAGACCTCTGGAACCACATATTTTTGTTTTCAGTGAATTTTAGATATATATGTGCATTTTATTACTAAACAAGGGTGGGCCAAAAAGTTATGCCTGCGTGTAAAAAAAATTTTAGAACTTTCTTATAGTATTATTTATTTTATTATTTCTCTTAGTATTATTTTTTGTTGTTTTTAAAATATAATGTTAGCTTTGT
Organism: Tachina fera; assembly: GCA_905220375.1. NCBI lineage: Eukaryota > Metazoa > Arthropoda > Insecta > Diptera > Tachinidae > Tachina > Tachina fera. The sequence continues at coordinate 68,830,748 of LR999963.1, forward strand.
AAGATCTAAATTTTAATTATGAAAAATAGAATCAGAGAGATTATCACCATTTTCATCCATGCACAATTGGGCCTGTTTTGCATAACTGCACGCAAAGTTTCAGGCTCTATTGCCTTGATCTCTGCTTTAGCTGCCATATAGTTTGGGACTTGTTAAAATATAATAGTTCTTTGAGATAACCCCATAAAAAATACTAAGGGGCAGTTAAGTCTGGTGAACAAGCTGGCCAATTGAATTCTGAATTTTACCACTTTGGTTCGTAGCTCGGTCGTTAAATTTTGCATGATGGTGTGACACGGTTTGATGAATAAAATTAAAAAAACAATAAGAAATAATAATAAAAAAAATTTCCCAGCTAAAAAATTTTATATATTCCATATATTTTTAATATCCGAATGTATATAACTATATATGAATATGTATGAATTTATGTATGGAAATATATGGGATTATACATGGCAAAACTTTTATATATGAACTAATATATGAAATGTATTATAGCATATATATGATATATATATGAAAATTTAATTATGAAGCTCTTCATATGTGGATCCATATATAAATATAAGATTTTATATATGGAGCCATATAAGAATGCATGCATACATGATATCTCACATAAGATCGTTTTTGCAATCAAAAAAGCTTGGAATTTTATTACTGCTGAATTGGAAATCCATTAGAAAATACATACGGTATGCAAAGTTTATATGCGTAGACTCACCGTTTAAAAACGAAGAACTTTTTGTTACAAAAAAAAACTTTTTGTATGATTTTATACATTGTAGCCAAATTTAATATATCAAATAATCAAAAGGATAATCCAGTCATTAATTTTATAGAAAATAACAAAATTCTCTAGATAAGAAACAAAGTTCATATTATTATTAGTTCATATATATTTAATTGCATTAGTGTTTAATCTGATTTGTTAAGCTAAATATTACGTACGAATATGATTTATGTGTTTTTTAAATAATTGATTAATTCACATTTTGATGAATGAAATTACTTTTAGTTCGTTTTGAATTATTTGTCCAAACAAATGTTTCATTCAATACAACCTCTCTCTCAAGTCTAAAAAATTTAATTTTAGTTATTTAATTTATTGCACAGCAGTGCGCTTTTGTGAATCAAGAGTGTATGAATATGAACTTTGCATACTGTGGAGGGAATTTACACATACATGTATGAAAATGTATGAATATATATAATCATATATGCCCATATACCCTCATTTTTCGGATCCGAACCATATATGGGATATCATATATGCTCCATACATATTTTTTTAGCTGGGGTATTAAATTTTTACATGCAGTCATAACTTTTGACCCACACTGTATAAGGTTTTCGGTTTTTGCGACACTTTTCTACTTTCGTGTTTCATTCTTTGTCGCAGTGACGGTCCTTGGACCAGATCTTCCCCCTATTCTATCTTCGTTCTTGGGCAGTATTTTTATATTAGAACTATACTGTTTATGATTTTATTTATAAAAAAATAATTGATTCAAAGTAAATCGCAGGTTTGTTTAAACAATTTCTTTAAAAATTAACAAAGTTATTAAATATTTTACTAGAAGACTTTTTGTTATAAAAACTACCTGTATAAAATGTGAAATGCGTTATTTTTATACGTTTTCTGTGTATTTTAATTTCCAGGATGATGAAAGTAAAATGTAACTCATTTCATGTGATGATTAAGAAGGCGTGAAAAATACAAAAAAAAACAAGGTCTTGGAAGTACTTCAGTTTTTTTCTGCTCGCTAATAAGTGTATACAAAAAACATGCTTTGTATATAATTTTGTTAACATTTTTATAATACAACTTCGTAAGCAGTGAGATAAATGATTTTCCCAAAAGAAAAGAAAATTATGCATGAAAATCAGGTCACGCTTGCAGTGATAAAATAAGTTTTGTAAAAAATTTTACAAATATTTTTATTTGATTTCATTTCTATGCTCAAGAATTCTAAAAGTAAAAAAAAAAGTAATGTAGGAAATGCCTATGAGTTTTCAACCATGTATTGGACGATTTTCCTTTTTTATTTAATTATCCAAGCACGTACTTAATGTTGTGTTGATTACAAAGATATTTTTTTGCTTTTAAATAAACACTTCTATTGGGAACATGTTTTTTATATACATAAATACTTTTCACCTTTACAGACGTGTGGTATCCTGTGGCGTTCTGGAAACTCCACGTTTCGGTCGTAAATTGTCATTTGATTTTATGCCTGGCGCTAAAGTGTCCTTTGAATGTAATGAAGGTTTCGTTTTGATTGGAGACCAAAGACGTGAATGTCTACCAAACGGTCTATGGAATTTACCTGAATACGGTTACACTGAATGCTTACGTAAGTAATTTTTTCAATTTTATAAATAAAAAAAATAAAAAAATAGGAAAATTAATTTCATTCTTGAGCACACAGTTAATCAACTCAAAGTATTCTTTCTTTCCATCTTCTTAAGTTTATAGTTATTTATTTTTCATTTGTTGTATTTATTTGATTGTTTTTCCTTATTAAATATTTGTTTAGGTGAGGTTTACTATACCAGACGTGTAGCTTTTATAGCAATTGGCATTATCATAGCTGTCATTTTACCGCTCATGTTGTGTATTATTTGTGGTGTGTATCGCTATCGCCAGAAGCAGCTGAAGGATGATCCACAATGGCAGATGACTTTGCCGCGTTCGAGAGCCTCATCGCGCACCAACTTAAGAGTCGTGGGTACTGGATTGGACGATGATAGCGATACGGATAATACGGGAACTATAAAGAAAAGTAGGTCATATGATAAAGTATATCGTACAAATGAACCACTACCGGGAAAACCCCGTATTGACTTTCCAGCTAAAAAATGGGATCTGGATGACGAGGATGTGACATCGTCTGAAGGTAGTGAAAATAAAGATACAAAATTAGCTAAGGATATTGAATACATTAATAAAAAAATAGGTGATAGGCCCAAACAAATGGGAAGACGTTCTTTGCGTGAAGCCTCTGGAACGGAATTGGATAAATTGGGAACGGGCACACCAATAGATGAAAATGAAGAACAGGGTGGTCATGACGAAGAAGATGACGAACATGATGGTGTAGGTAATCTACATCCCGCTGGCTATCATCAGCCACCATCGCCCGAAAATGATGATCGTAATAAACGTGGTGTACCATTCGCTCAACAGTACAGTCCCACATTTAGTGGTGTCGATAGCCCCAATAGTGCGGAAAGTACAATGATTTACCGGCCCACTTCTGCGGCTCAAAATCGCTATGGAGGTGTTCCGGTGCTGCCAAATGCCAACAGTCAATTCTTTAGTCGTCCTCCCTCTACTATGACCACACGACCAGCTCCTCTTGTCGGCTCGGCTTTAATGCAAGACAATGGTTTGCCTTCACCACCTCATGCTGCCTCACCAACTCCATCAAATCAAAGATCCACTGAAGTTTAATTTTCCTGTCTACTAACCATTCAAAACAAATTCTAACCAAAGCATGCAAACGCCAGCCACCACACATTTCCCTAATATAGACTAACACAATATCATATTTTCAGTCGCCTGCTAATTCACTAATGGCTTCACATTCTGCAAAATTCGTAACACAATAATGCGCATTAAGACACCCAATCCGGCAAGCACAAAGTTCAAATTCCAGCCATCAATTATCCTTTTGTTCATAATATTTACGTTTAAGTTTGTTCAACAATAAAACAGCGTCTAAAAACTCTTCGTTGTTTGGAAGTGAATTTCAGCATTTTATCATAAATATTTCAACAATTTCCTTACCTTTTAGTAAATCGCTCTGTATTGTAACATTGTTTGCCCATTAAGCCATGACATCCATCAAATTAGACAATAAATCTAACATCCAATCAAGTTTCCTCTCAAACAAGCCATAACATAGAAATAAAAACACTTAAATCTTTTACATGCTATTTTTATATTTCTACTCTTAAAAAATTTTGTACCTTTTTGGTCTTAAAAAAAATAAAAATTCTTTGCCTACATTGCTGCTAAAAAGTGTGTGTGTGTAAATATTTAATTTGTAACAAATTTTCTTTTTTTATATTGGCTGGGTAATTTTAAAACTTTTCGCTAATTATCTTTAACTGCTTTTTTTTATTATTTTTCTTCACTTGAAAATCAAAAATATAAATAAAAGAATTTATATATGTACCTTTCTTTAATAAGTAATAAATTTTAATGAAACTAAATAAACATTTTTTTCTTATAGTCTTTAAGTCTTTAATTTTATTTCAGTTGTTGAATTTTTTTCTTTCAGCCTCGATAATGCCAAGTGTTACACAAAAGTGAGTCTTTTCAATCGTCTGGTATAAGAAAACTTGAATTTTTATGTACATATATATATTTTTTTCTATTCTCTGAGCTATCTTTTTAAAGGTTGATTGGTAAAAGTATTTTCTAACAAAAATCAATCATATTTTGTTGTAACATATTGGCATTATTTAAATAAGTTACATATTTCTATTGCACAGTGGTATGTGAGTATGAAAATTTCTATATCGAAAGGAAAGGCAACATCAAAAATATAATTATTTCTGCCAAAAAAAAAACGACTTCAATGCAAAGATCTGATAGAAGAAGATAAAAAAGTACGTGAAATATAAAATTAAATTTTAATGGGCGTGAATTCTAACACTTTTTTTAATACAATATTGTGTGTTTTCAGAGTACGTGTTAGGTCTTGTAAAAGTTTGTAAAGTAGAACCACTTAAAATAAAATATTAAATTTAATGGGCGTAACTCCACCCATTTTTTTAATTAGGAGATTGTGTCTAGTCTAGTCTAGATTGTGGTAAGTCTAGGTGTGTGGTAAGTTTCGTTAAAATTGGCTAAGAATAGTATAATAAATTTAAATGAGCGTAGCCCACCCCATTTTCTCAACTTTTAAATTGTCTGATTACAGGAAGCAAATGTGTTTTATAGGTTTTGCAGCAATCAATCAAGTACTTCATCATAAAATTATATTAAAAATATTGTGGACGTGTCTCCGCCCACTTTTTTACAATGAGAAGTTATACCCTCTCAGAAAACTAAAAAATTTACAATCGCCCTAATGCTATAATTACAACTAGGACGAACGACGAATTTTCGGTTACGAATATTCGTCTTAAGATATAGAATACATGTGTGTATATGAAAATATACACAATCAGTACGTTGGACGAAAGTTGCCGTACGTAACGAATTTGCGATAGATTTAATTCTATTTTGTACGCCGACAAATGACGAAAAAACAATTTTCTCTCTCTCCCTCTCTGTATTTGTACACACAACCAGCGTTGTCAACTCGGTGCTTTTCGCACCGTTTTTAGTGCTTTTTGAAATTTTCGACGCGAAAAATTTTGAAGTTAGTGCTCAGTGCTTTTTTAAATTCATTTCGGTGCTTTTTGTTACGAGTTGGTGGCACTAAACCAAAAATTGGAAGAAAACTTTCCTCACAAATTTTTTCATTCGAGGAAATGTACATATATGTATATAAAAAATAGGCTCTGAAGTTAAATGGAGCATTTAAAAAAAATTCTACCAAGTTTGTACAAGGCTTGGTGGAAGAAATAAGCGCCATGTTTCCCTTAAACTTTAACATTTCAATCATAATTAATATAAAAAAAGTTTTGCCACGCAACAAAGAAGACATAATTTAAGTATTTACCCAAGTATAGTTTAATATCGAAATTTTGTCTAGTCTAGGGAAAATATAACTAGTCCACTATCGAGTTTTCAAAATTAATTATCGGATATTTATAATTTGATTGAATTCAAAAAATACGTTTGTTTCCTGACCAAAAAATATTAAACATAATTTTTTTTTATAATAACTACAAAAGGCTTCGTCAAACTGATTTGAGAATTCACTGATTCTTATTCAATTAAAATTTGTATCGGATGCCTCAAATTTATAGCTTTAAAAATGTATTGCAAAATTAACCGATTATTTTATTTTTTATATGCATATTTGTGTATAACAATTTTTTTTAATAAATGATAATAATTAAAAATGTAGTGCTTTTTACTTAAATTACGCGCTTTTTTAGTGCTTTCAGTGCTTTTTGAAATTTAAAATTTGACAACGCTGCACACTACAACCAACTTTATATTATATGAGAGAGGAATTCGGTGAGCAAATTCGCCGTTATTGCACAGATCTACATCAACTGATACCACACACAGTAAACCAAACACAGAATAACGCTGATGATGAAGATTTAGTGGCCTTCGAAAACGGCTAGCTGTTCCGTTTAACTATGTGTTGATGTCAGAATATTTACAACTAACTTTGATGTTATTTGTTCATTAATAATTATCACATGTAATTTGGATTAAAAAGCGATACGAACTTTAGCCCGCTCAAATTATAAATATAGAAAATATTTTATGTTTTAAAAATAAGTAGTTTGGCATACTAAATTAGAGAAATAAAATTTATAAGCATATAATGCCCGTTTTTAAAGAAAAATATATCCCAGTAAAATAATTTCCCAAGTAGCTATGAAAACGTAGAACTTATGCTCCGAGAGTTGTGTAAATTTGGATTATATCTAATGGTTTTTTATATGCGTGTCATTACAAAAACTTTTCTTCTACGATTCCTAATTACAGAATTAGAAGTAATGTTAAGGAAATTTTCTTTGTTTGCATATATGTATGTATAAGGAGATTTTTCTTTGGGAAAAAGGGTAAATAATTTTTTATTTTTGCCACTCGTTTCATTTAATTCCAGTTTAATCACAAAACATTGATTTTATCAGTTCATAAATAAGTTTAGAAGTTTCCTAACAAAACTTTATAATTTTTTGAAACTTAATCTGCCGTATTCAAAAAAATTATTTTGAATACTGCAGAATATGTATAAAAAAATTCAAAAATTTTTGTTTGACTAAAATACATATTTTTTTCGCAATAACTTTTTGGAAGCAATGAAAATTTAGTTATTTTTAATGTTATTGTTGACTTTTTTCTGTTATTTTGTGTTTACAAGAAGCTTTTTTTTAACTATTACAGCCTTTTTGTGTAAGACGTTGTTGATAAAAATCTTGACGTTTCTGTAATAGATTAAAGAAATGTTGTTGTTGTTGACGATTTCATCATCATGAATTGTTTTTTATTATTCATATAATCTTAATACACTTTTTAATCCCCGACCAAAAAAAGGGGTTATAACACCCCTTTATGTATGTGTGTCTGTACAAATACTCGTACAGACCAAACGGCTCAACAGATTTTGTTTGAAAGGAGACTTTATAGAGAGTGGTCTTAGCTTTTTTTTTTTTAAAAATCAGTCCAGCCGCTTGGAAGATATCTTATCTTTTATGGATGTATCGGGGGTTTTTAAAATTTTTAATTTTTGTTATATTTTATATGTTTTTAAAATGTTGTATTCAATGAGAGGCTCTCTGAGAGAATTTGTATGTAACTTGTTCTTCTTTTTTCATTAAAAATACAAAATACATTAATACTGAATTAAAAAAAAATAAATGAACTACAGTAGAATACCGATTATCTCGATCAAATAATACCAGGGGTATTACGTATAATAAAAAACCCGGATAGTCGATTTCACAGCAAATCAATTCAATAAATACATTTACACACATTTAAATTTGACATGTTTGTCATTTGTCAATTTTTATTTAAATTTTAGTCGTTTAGATAATACGATATACAAAAAACGAGCAGAGGCGCCATAAAAAAAAGACAACCTGCCGTCGTAGGGGTCAATTAGACAATTAGAGCTGAGACGACTGATGAACGCGGATAATCGGCTATCCGGATAATTGGTGTTCGGATAATCGGGATTCTACTGTACTTGAAATATTAACGCCGGTATATATCGGTCCTTTTTTCGATTTTATCATGAGCGATATGTTATCGAAAATAAACTTGTTTTTTTGTTTAATTGTTTAATGTAAGCAACAATTGACGTTCAAAAACATATTTGCATATTTTAAAAAACCTTCTCCTGAAAAATGTAAGTTTTGTCACTTACGATTAAATTGATAATAAGACTCGATATGTATAAGCAATTTTTGAAGTTAATGTAAGTGTATACTTAAAAGTGGTTTAAAGAATGCTTATATTTCAACAAAGATTCTAAAAGGCTTAGTAGTTTATTAATCGGCGTTAGGTATGACACTTGTATAATTTCATGTTTTCATACAATAAAGCTCAAAATTAATTTTACCATTTTAAATTTTCTAACAAAATTTATTTAAAATCAAGTTGTATAGAGGCCGTGAGATAATCATGCAGAAGTAAGTGTTGTCTTCCGTTTTATGCATTTTCATTATAAAATACTTAATTATGGAATGAACGAAATGTGTATTTTTCATTTGTTTGATAAATTGGCTTATAACACTTATATATGTATATAAAATTCCTACAATGAAATTTATTAACCTAAAAAAATATATAGTGACAAAAGTCTCGGCCCATTGCAACCATCAAAGTCTCGCACAGCCTTAATGAACATGCAAAAATAATGAAACGCTTTTGTTGTTCTCTTGTCTTTTTCCGTCTAATTAAATTGTCTATTATTCATTTTGGTGCTCATCCAGCATTTCTGCACAAATATGTCATTATCTAACAATTTTAATTTCAATCAAAACTTAATTATAATCTTTTCAGTGTGATAAATGTCAGTTGTTTGTTTAAAAAATTGTGTAGCATCTAGGCAAACTAACTAACGCCCTCTCACAATTTTCTTACAACTCAAAAAAAAAATTTCGTTAACGCTGTAATCTGTCAAAAGGAAGATAGATTACAATATTTATGGCCACTCAGCCAGAAATGGGTATGGTGAGCCTTAAAAACACATTATGGACCAAAAAGAACTTAAAGTATAAGGGGAAAAATGAGTTTAAGAAACGGTTACATATTTATCATCTAAACTATAAATACGGTTAAAAAAATTGCAAAAAGGAATACAAGCTTCTAGCAAATAAAGTTCATGAACATTATAATGGAACAAAATATATGTACAATTAAATTTAAGCCTGCTTTAGATGCCATAGAAAAGTTTTAAGTCTTTTACCTGTTATTGTTATAGCAAATTGATAGAAGTTGTATAGAATCATCGTATCATTATTTGTAATTTTGGTAAAAATACAATTTTGCCACAAATATTGAAGAAATAACTAAAATATTTTCTCATATTTTATATGTTTTACGGGTTTTCATTTCATTTCAATATAAAATAAAGGGCATTAAGAAGAAAACTGCAGCTAATCCCAGCATAAAATTGTATGGCAAAGTAAGTCCTAGTTTACACTATGTAAGTCTTATTGCTAAGCTGATTAGTTTATTAGGACGGTGGGACGAGAGCAAAAGAAACGTTTATCTTCCCCTCGTTTCTTTTCTCTCCTAGCAAAATAATCAGCTTAGCTATAAGACTTGCAAAGTGTAAACTTGGGCTAATGAGTAAAATTGCTAATAGACATATGGATAACATGTTGCACACTAGACTGTTCGCAATTATTTTTTTTGGAAATTTGATTAATTGCGCTGTTTAAAATATGAGGTTTAGTGTAAGAAATCATGTCTTAATTTTTCAGTTCAATCCGACGGTCCCTAGTTTTGCCTAGTGGGGCCGAAAGTTCCCCATATTATAAAAAACATATATTCAATCAGATACTAGTTGAAAACCCGATCCCACAGAACAAAAATAAAAAATCTGACTTCATTACAATCTTGCGGAGAAAAAGTACTTTAAGTATGCCAAATTTCAGCTTGCTATGTCATGAGATTTTTTTTAATACATGTATTTATTTATTGTTGCTCTTATGCAAAAACTAAATATGAACTAACAATAGGTATTCAAATCTTAAATCTAAAAAATTATTATTAGGACCGACCAGTGTCGGACATAAACTTAGTGATAATCAAATAGGAAGAAAAAAATATATTCAAGCAGTCCTATCTGGAGTGTTGAGTATAAGAGCCCTTGTGTCCCTCTTCTTTAGGATATTACGAGCAAGCGGATTAGGATGTGACTCGAGTTTTATTAAATATTTGCCTGCGTATTTTGCCATTTCTTTAATCACTATTGGCATATTTAAATCACGATGTATATTTGAATTTTTGATGTACCATGGAGCCGATGTTATTAACCTTAAATTTTTTTGTCTTCGTTGGATTCTTTCGACATTGGAAGCTGAAGCAGGGCCTCATAGTTGAATGCCGTAGCATATATGTATATAACTTATTGGTTTCAAAAGCGACTTGTATATCAAAAGTTTGCAATCTAGAGTGAGAGTTGAACTTCTACCAATCAGCCAATGTACTTGAGTTAACTTTAGTTTCATTTGTGTTAGGTTTGAGTCAATATGTTGTTTCCATGTCAGCCTTTGATCAAGGTGTATACCAAGATATTTCACATGTAAATGTTGAGGAACAATTTGATTATTGATTCTAATGAGGGAACAATTATCTTTTCATAGGATAAATGTTACTTGAGCACACTTTTGTGCGTTTACCTCTATTCTCCATAAGTTTAACCAAAGTTCCAGTTGAGTAATATGTTTCTAAAGATATCGGGATACCTTGTGAGGGTTTTCGTATATACTAAGGTAGGCTGTAACATCGGCAAATGTATTACTGCCCACAGGCATATCACAAGTATATATCAAATACAAAACTGGCCCGGATGAGATAATTACAGGTATACTCATAAAGTCTCCTTCCACAACAGTGAACTTCTTCCGAGCAATAGTGTAACTTTCTAAAAGATTTAGAATATTTATTGGTAGGTAAGTCTTCAATTTTAAAATTAGGCCTTCATGCCACACTTTATCAAATGCCTGAGAAACGTCAATAAACAGTGCAGGGCAATACTTATTTTCTTCAAAAGTTCTTCTTATAAATTGAACCAATCTATGAGTTTGTTTAATGTTGCTATGCTGACTTCTTAAACCAAATTTATGGTCTGGGATGCACTCATTATCAGTTAGAATTGGGGAAAATTTTATCATGGGTAAGTTTTCAAAGAGCTTTGACATTGTTGACAGTAAACTTATTGGCTTATATGACTCAGCCTTAGTAAGATCTTTGCTTGGCTTTGAAATCGATTTTATCTTGGCAAGTTTCCAGCTGTAAGAATAATACTGCAGTCGTAAAATGGTATTAAAAAATAATAACAGAATACTAATTGCAATGTGAGGATATTGTTACTAATTCCATCAATACCTGGAGCTTTCTTCGGGTTGAGTTCAGCAATTAGTTTTTGAACATCACGCGTCTTAAATGTTATGGGTCGAGGGGGTAGAGCAACTACACTCGGCAAATCAGCAACACCAGTGCATGTGTTTGGTGTAAATACGGATTTTAAATGCTCAGCAAATATTTTATCTTTTTCAGTATAGCTTCTGCTGCAACCTACGTTAGATGTGTGCAGAGGTGATTTAAACTCAACGGGTATTTTAAGCTTTCTACAAGCGCACCACAAAGAGTAATTAGATGCTGGTGTGACATCCAGAACTTCCAGATAATTTTTTTCCAGATGCAAGCAACTCTTGGAGTCGTTTACAGCACTATTAAAGTCTGATTTTATGTTGGGGAGATCTGCGTTGTTGCCATAACCTTCTAGCTCTTCTTTTTTCACATACAAGACGTTGAATATCCATAGAATAAATTCTATTAAAACCAGTCTGCGAATGGGAGTTAATAGCATGTTCTGTAGCATGTTTAATATTTTCATTAAGGTTGGCAATATATACAAGTTCTATTTAAGCTTTAGGTATTTTTGTAAATAATTGTTAAAAAATTTTTATTATTTAATCGATATTTCATTGCAACGTTGTGAAGCTACACATACACATACAATATCGATAAAATAATAAATATTGTTATCAATTATTTACAAAAGGACCTAAAGATTAAATAAAACTTGTATATATTAAACTAAAAGGTCGAATAACTTATTATAATATTAAGGTTGGCAATATTAGGGTCAATACCAAAAACCATTAATAAATTAAATTTATATTTGAAGCACATTATTCAATATAACTATAAATATCTGACTGAATAGATGTTTTTTTACAATATGGGGAACTTTGGGCCCCACTAGGCACAATTAGGCACCGTCGGATTAAGCTGAAAAATTAGGACATGATTTCTTACACCAAAACTCATATCTTAAGCAGTGCAAGCAATTAAATTTAAAAGAAATAAAAAATCCCATACAAGATGCGACCAGTCTATTGCACACTACTTCTGCCTCGGCTTTTTAACTCTTTACTTTAACATGATGATATCACTCGAGGCAAGTAGTTAAAACCTTGGATAACATTTAATGCCAGCTGGTGTATTGAACATGCGATTCCTGTTATTGAACTAGAACATTTTACCGTCTAGTGTATTCCACAAAAAAGAGTTTTTCCATACAGTTACAATTAAAAGAAACTGATGTCGACAGGATTTGAACATATAACTAACTGCATGATAATTTTGCAAAAAACAGACTTCAATGCAAATATTTAATAAAACATTTTCAAAAAAAAAAAAAAAAAATATGGGATAGAAAAATAAATTTTAATGGACGTGTCTCCGCCCAGTTTTTAAATGCTAGATTTTGTGTTTTTTAGAGCTTAGGGTGTGTGTTGAATTTTGTAAAGATCGGTAAGGTAGAACTACTTAAAATGAAATATTAAATTGTAATGGGCGTGACTCATATTGTCATTTTGTCTATTTCTGACTTCAAGGTGTGTGGTAAGTTTCGTAAAAATTGGTTGAGTAGAACCAGGTGAAATTAATAATATATTATATGGGCGTAGACTCACTCATATTTTTAACTTTATAATCAAATAAATAGAATATCATAAAATCAAATTAAAAAATTGTGGGCATGTTGCAGCCCAATTTTTTTTACAATATAAGTCCGATCAAAGAGTAGATGTGTAAAAATCTCTGGCCCTATTTATAAGCAAAAATTGTTATGAAGTTAGGATAAGTGACGAAATTGAATTAGGTGTTAACGAGTTCCTCCATACAATTTGACATCAAAAACGATAGCATTACCTAATTTTATCCCACCTCTAAGTCCTAGCATGTGAATGTGAAGTTTCATCGCAAAACTCTTCAAGATCATTTTAAATTTTGCCATTTATGCTAACTTCATGCCAATTTTTGCTTATACATAGAGCCGTTTGTAATAATTTTTTTTAAATATTGGCTTGGTAGCAAAAATAAGAGAGATACATTTTTGACTTTACTGTATTTAAAAATCTATGGACAACTAGCTCAGTAGTAGTGGAATTATTAGTTGTGGGGGTTTGTGGAGAATTGCTCATATGCAAGTGGAAAATGTCAAATAAAAATTTTGATAGAGCTTGCGAGGTTTGCAAAATTCGTATCAAAATCTCCATCCATAATAATTGACATGAGATGGATATTGTTACCCAATTGTCGTGCATCAGCTTCAGTGTAAGGCAACAGTACGTAATGAAGGTGTGTTATAATATAATATTATAAATTCCTTATAAAGACTGATATATATCTTTTAAACAAATATTTAACATTTATTTATTTAAAAGTTTATATGTATTTTATTTATTTTATATTTTTCAACTTTTTAACAAAATTATCCCCACTGGCAAAACTATTACTCTTCATTAGTAGTTTCTACTAAAATTAATATTGCTCCTAGTGGTATGCTTTAAAATTCGGTTGAGTGTATTTCTATGCAGCTGTTAAGTTTTTCTGTACTTTTTATTCGTATGATTTCTCTAATACACTTATACACAGCTCACACCGATTTGATAACGCTTTACGATCTTACTTAAAATTTGTGACTGTATTATGAAAGGGATTTTTATCCCTAGCGTATAGTTGTGAAGTAACACCAACCCCCCCCCCCCCCCCCCACCAAAAAAAAATTTAGACGAATTGATAACTCTCTCCTTTTTTCGAAGTCGGTTAATAAATACACGCTGGTCAGTCGCTACACAAATGCTTTTAAATAAAGCAGACGGTATGTAGTTTACATTGAAAAATAAAGTGTTCTTAACGTAAGTTATTATGAAGATTTTGCTGAAATAATAAAAAATTTTTTTTAATATTTGTCATACATTTTTATGAAATTCCCTTTCGTATTACCTGCTAACTTAACAATATAGTTTTCATTCTAATAAAGAATATTTATTAATGCTTGATAAATTTCTAATCCGAAAATAAATGTTCTCAAGTACAGGCTGACAACATTTATGAATTGGCAACTGACGATGAAAAAATTATATTCGGTTTGCATTGGATAGTGTGAAAAAAAAAATACATTTGCTTTTTATTAATACTACCCATTGTTGCGAACAAAAATTTTCTAGAAGCTTTGTTCTCGGGACTTTTGATGGCCTAAATGTTCGGATTGGAACAAGGCCTATTTTCATATTTAGATTTTTGCTACCACAATTCCAAGCGTCTGGATTTCATATATAATAGAGAGTTGCAAAGCTCCATGAGCATGCCCATGTGTTTTCAGTTTAGTAAAGTTCATATAGACAGAAGAGAAAATAACTGAGAGTAGATTACTAATGGACATTGCTCGAGTAGTCAGTGCAGTGCTCTAATATATAATGCAAATCGCTACCCACACATATACTTTTACAGCTTTATTTATATAAATTATTAAGGAAGGCTTTAAAAGGGGTTTATTTAACTGATTTTCATAAAAAATTTTGCTTATCCAGCCCTTATAAACCATTTATAAGTATTATAAATAAGGCTGTTATTATTTATATGAGAGATTTAGGGACTTATTTACACATATGAAATATTTTTGATTTATAAGAGGCTTATAAAGCAGTTTTCCATAAAAATTGTTTTAAAAGTCCTTTGATAAAGCAAAACCATTTTTAAAGCTCTTATTCCTAAAAAAATATTTTTTATTTATTAGAGGTTTATCATAAAACAGTTTTTCATATACAAAATTTTCTTTTTAAACCCTTTATAAAGAAAAGTTATTGTTTATGAATAAGGCAATAAGTATTTTTTACCATTGTATATACATCTTTTATAAAGATAACTGAATTATGTTTATGGTTTCAAACCCTTATATTTTAAAATTAAATATCCTTTTGTTGTATATTTTAAGGTCACCAATTTATTTCCTTAAATATAATATTTTTGTGATATTTATAGAAGTTAACAGCATTGGCTGGCAGCTTTATGTTAAGTATACAAATTTAAAAAGTTCAGCCGTATTATGAGTAGTAAACTTAATTGCGTGAGCTAAAAGCTTGGTATTTTAAAGGCAAGACGTGAAAGGATGATGTAACGCAAGTCAACATGAGCATAACAAAAAAATATTTGCAAATGTTTTTCCAATACAATATAATGGGATTTATAAGCGAAGTCATCGAAGGTTTATTGAGTGGAAAAGAGGAGTGTATGCCATTAACAACTATAATCAATCAATCAATTGCTGCAGAACAATATATTATTCATGAAATTTTCCATCACCAATTTAAATATTTGCAGCTGTATTTCCTCAAATGCATTTTTGAGTTCTTGAATGTATTGTAGGCCATTGGCATCGACTTTGTGTAGCTACAAAAAAAAGCTTAAAGAAACAGATCTCACAAATCAATTGTGATCTTCAAGAAATAATCCTCACAAGAACATAAATGTTAAAACAGGCCAAGTTCTTTTCCAAAAGTGTTTCGTGTTCGGAACAATACCTTTCCCTGCAATATGGTATGCATTATTTAAATTTGTAATCGTAAGGGTGTTATTTAATTTCTAGATAATCTGCTTACTTGTTATTTTTTAATATACAGCGAAATATTCTAAAACAAACGCTGAACAACATCGTTGGCATGACAAACAACTGAAACAAATGTCTTGCCAACAGTGTTTTTTTTAGCGTTTGTTTAGAACATTTCGCTGTAGTAAAGCATATAAAAAATCTCTCATGTCTTGAAAGGTCTTAGAAATGGTCTTGCGCAGGTCACTAATGTAAATTCACTTGAATATGATAACAAAAAAAGGGCTGCCAGATTAGAACATTTATAAAAGAGAAAATGCTAATTAAAACGTTCTTAGCACACCATCTACATGAGACAAATACCAGAATAAAAACAATATTTAAAGATTTTCAAGCCAACAAAATCGTTAACTTTTTTATAAAACGCCAAAATATCGCCATGTCGCAAAATCGAAAATTAGGACGCCAAACCAGTTTTAAAATCGCCACGTTTGGCGAGAAATCGCCACTGTCAGTCGCATGCATCATGAGATAAGGTGAGTTATTTTTGAGAGCCAAATGTTAGTGTGGTGAATTTACATTTTCTTTTTTTTGCATTAATGCTAGGAAAACAACTGGGACGAACGACGAATGGGACGACGGTGCGAACTTTCGCCATAAAATATAAAACACATTTATGCATATGAAAATGAACACAACACCGTCGTACAACGGAATTCGTCGTGCGTGATGAACTCGGATATTGTGCTGCACGCGACGTTATTGTGCTTCACGCGACGAATTTACGCAGCGAATGGTTATCGACGAATTCGTCGACGTGCACGAAATTCGTCGTTCGTCCCAATTGTGTTCCTAGCATAAAACAGTTTTAAGTAAAAGAAACTGCTTTCGTAATAAAGTTTACAACTACATACATATGCATGTATATTCAAGACGTAAATATATTAATATAAATTTTTAACATAGTTCTTTCATGAACAAATTTTGCACTAACTCCATTAATTTTACATATGTACTGACAGTCACGTCAATTGTGTTTATTATTTTTTACGAAAGTGCAATGGAAAATAATCTTATTTCAGCTGGGAAAAATATTATATAATCACCTTTATTCTATTTGTCGTCATCGACGTCACTTTAACACAATACCAAAAAATTTGGGCCTGTTTACTCGCTCTCGAGAAAAATTTTGCGCAACTGACAATCTATTTCCGTTCTCTAAGGTCTAGAAAATAGCATAAACCTGCCAACCGGAGTCAGTTGTTTTCGACAAAGGATATACAAGCACAAAATTTTTTGGTGTTGTGTTAAAGTGACGTCGATGGCGACAACTGGAATAAGAGTGAATATTTTTATTACAAAATACTATGTGCATTAAATCAATTAATTCTACAAATTCTTTTAAAGTCATAATTTTACTTTCGATTTTTCATCAAAATTGTGTTTATTTGATAAAAAATATTTACAATACAGATGATCACAACAAAAATTCTTGCGCATAAGACGTATTGCATGTAATTTGAATTTAAGGCCGGGGCACAATGAATCCGTCATACGTTAAACTTCGCCTTTTTCAACTGACATTAGCGTAGCGAAGGAGAAGGTTGGCACAGTGAGTACTTTATTGACGGAAGCATTTGTAGGTTGATTCTCCATTTTATTTTTTAAATTCAACTTTTTGTTTATTTCGTTGATTTCTTTTGTTTAATTTAATTTTTACTACCACAAAACACAAACATATACCAAAAAACATACCAAAAAAGCCAAGTAATATATGTCAATCTGTCAATTTTTGTACTTTGCGTTGACGGAAACGTACTGAATGTAACAGACCTCATAAGAAACCATGTATTTCAACTTAGATGTCAGTTGAAATGACGGATTCATTGTGCCTCGGCCTTTAGAATCGGAGAGAACGCATATGCAAAGAACGGATGGTATGGACCTCCAGCTTTATTTAGTCTCGCATTTTGGAAAGAAAAAACATTGTGTGGCTTAGAAATTCAGAGTATGCACGCGTGTGAATGGTTATTGAGTCATAAAAATTACACCACAGTCCCAAAAGAGAATTTTTTGATTGCAACAAAGAAGTAGTTTTAGGTTTTATTTGTTAGTTGCCTTCGATATCAGAGTTTTTAACAACTGACAGTACAGATAAATATAGTTGTAATTAACAATAGATTTATAAACCTGTATGCCTGGGACTTATGCTTTCTTTACAATATTGAACTTGAATTAACAAAGATTTTGAGACGAGATTTAAAGACGCAGTAACATTGAAGGCAAAAATATCAATGTAAAATATCAGTGAACATTAACGTGACTGCCAGCGACCATGACTTGGTACCCAGAAATCACATTTATCGAAAAATGTTCTATTATTTGTCAGTAACAAAGTTTTGATAGCTTTTAAGGCAAATGAAGTTAGATTGTTATTAATAAATCACACATTATTTAGTAAGGCGGTTGTTATCAGACAGAGAACTTTCAGAAACCCCTCAAAAGCCGTTCATTAGTTGTGTGTAAGAGAATAATAAATTACTTCCTTTTCAATATTTTAACAAAAATTTTCTAAAGATTTTTCTTGTTTCTTATTTTAATAATCCTGCTAACATACATATGTACATATTTTTCAAAAAACCTTATTTTTTCTACAATAAAAAATATGCAAATCTAGGTAAAGAAGAACATCATGCTCGTGTGGCAAGTATATCTTTGGGTTTGGTGTTGTTGGTTTTAATACCAGCTCTTTTGTTGTTGGTATGTGCCGCTCACTACTGGATACGAGAGAAAATTGCACAGGAAGAAGCTGCTGGAGCTCTGCTGGGGACACAGGAAAAAAACTAAAATAAAAAGGACAAAATATGTAAATACAATGGCTTAACAAAGAAAATCTACTGTCATAACCGAATGTATTGCTGTGACGTTCAACAATCTCACTACCGACCATACTCTTATTGTTTATAATGATTAGGGTGAATATATTATTTTTACAAAAAAAAAAATAAAAAATTTGTGGTTACTAGTAAACTAGTTTGTGATACTGAAAGGAGATTAATAAAATTGATTTGATTGAAAAAAAATAATAATAATAGAATAACAAATATGAACTAAAGCACTGTTGCCATCATTTTTCTTTTCAATTATTATTATAATTTTTTTAGTTTTTTTAAAAAATCTATAATGTACATTGAATGTATTTAAATTTTCACATATGATTGTAAATAAAAGCACCTGAAAAATAGTTAAAACTTGCCATTAAAGTAATAGTTCAAACGTGGTCATTTTTCAAGCATCATGGGCTGATTATGGTTTTTGTAATCAATCTACCCTGCAAAAATTTGTTAGGATTGTCATTCCTAAACATAATTTATTTTAGGAACTTTTCTAACTTTTCTAAAGCAATACTTGCAATCATCTAGCTGATTTCCAATGATTACTTTTAACAAATAACAAACATCATTTGTTTAATACTCACATTTTCTACAACAATATCTTTATTTGCCCAATATATTTATTTTATTTGTTGTTAAATCTAAAATTTGTGATTTTATTCTAGTATTTAGTAAATTTATATTACGAGTATATTAAGACTTGTTTAAATATTTTCCTTTAGACTTAAAACACTATAAAGCTATTATTCAGTTTCAGTTACATAATTTAAGAGATTCATTTTTTTTCGTCTTAACTGATTCATTATTTGTTTGGAGTTTTTGTGTGTCTTATACTGATATAATGTTTTTTTTTTGTTTTTGTTTAAAGAAATTCAGCAAAGATTTTTGTTAATATTATATAATAAGATTACGGTCGTAGTAATTACTTATGTAGTTAATAAATATGAAATTTGTTTACTCGTATTAAGTATTTAAGAGATTGTTCGATTGGTCTATATTGCATTACATACTTTATTTGTTATATTTTGTATTACTTATTCAAAGTTATGTTTGTTGTTAAATATTTACGTTATTAAGAATTTATTTGTAAGAATTATACAGTGGGATGAAAGACCAAATAAAAACAACGAAGAGAGAAAAAAAAGGAAATATATGTATATATTAAAATCGGTTCATATTCAACTTAGTTACAGATCGATAAGTGCCTACTAGAAGTGAGCACAAGCCATGAAAAAGTACACAGTATTGTATTCTTTTTCAAGAGCGAATATTGTTTGTAGTGGTGATCGTAATTGAATGTAAAGGAAAAATAAAGAACAATGAAACAAAAATACACAAAATAATTGTACAACAGTTGAATCGAAAGTTGAGTCATGTGCAATATTTTTATTGTACATCCCATTTCACGAACTCAATATTTCATAAAATATTAAGTGATAATAAATCTTTTTACAATTATATCCATTGAGAAGGATATAATTTTTATTTTATTATTTATTTATTTAATTTTTTAGTCTTAAATTAATAAAATATAAAACTTAGAATACGCTCAAATACTCTACGTTTTTTTTCACACATACACATATTACTATACTTGTGTGCTTATTTTTCAATTGCCATTCGGTGTGCACTAGTGATATATGCTTCGACACTACAATAACTAATGCCCTTGCTTGGCAGATAAACAAATCCTGTTGCATACTTTTTTTAAAACTGAATACCAGTTTTAGTGTTGTCATAAAATCAAAAGCACTAAAACTCAATACTATTCAAAATGAAGATTAAGCAAGCAAACATCTTGCGCTCACCTCTAGTGCCTACGGGCACGAAAAACTGTAACTCAAGATTTTGTGAGAGTTTGGAAAATTTCAAATGCATATTGTTGTTATGCTCGACAATACCTCTCAATGAAATTGTATGCGTCCCAGGTATTTCGATTTCATTAATTTTTTTTTTCAAACATTGTAATCACTCTCGATTTCAATAAATATTATTTTCTAAAATGTTTAGCTTTCCCTTTTTCAATCTGAGCCTTTAGAAATCATAAATTTTTTTTAGCTTCTTCATCCCACTGTGCTTATTACATAATTTATTTACTTTCTCTAATGTGCTATTTGTTGTAAATTGTTTTGCATTTATATATTTTATTGTTATATTGGATTATGTTTATCATTTCATATTGTATTTTTTATACGAGTATATATATATATATATATATTCTCTCAATATTTTTGTATAGATATCTTGGTGCCTTTAGTTTAACATATTTTTGGTTCACATATATAATATTCTACAAATCATTTTGCTTTAAGGATTAGTAAATCATTGTTGTTTTTGTTTTTATGTTTTGGTTAGAATGTTTGCTTAACGTTTAATATATTATTTTTCTTTAAAATGTGATTGCAAACGTTTTGATCGATAGACTTTATAAAGGGATTTTTTTATATATATTTACAATTTATATGAAAAAATTAATAAGTTTTTTCGTTTACAGAAAGTAAATATGTTGGGGAAACCATTTGTGATGAAACATTTGAATTACGAAAAAATTAAAACAAAATTGTGCGAACAGTTTTTCAATATCGATTTTAACACAAACTTACAAACATGTACACATATTACATATCGTTACCTTAATATAGAAAGGCCCAAACTCACAAATTTTTGAAAGGGGGTTTTCTTGTATATTTCGATAGAAGAGCATCTAATGTATCGAATAATGCAAAAATCTCGATTTCAAAAAATAATGAGTTAGGGCCTTTCTATATTAAGGTAACGATATGTTAATAAGAAAGACTTCTAGACTTTTAGACAAATTTTTTTATGCATATTGCAATTAATATGAGTTAAAGTATTATTGCTTTTGTTGCAGTAGTTACTGAATATAAGAATATTTATAATGAAAAGAAAGATTCCTAAAAAGAAATTTTTTAATGACCGAATAGTTAAGATACATTTCTTTTTTATTTTCATACTTTATGTGTGTTGCATTTTGATTTGATTCTTTCCATCCATGTACAATAATTTGTTTTACGGAATTAAATTGCATACTTAAAAAATTCAATTGTCGAAGTTTCTTATGTCCTTTAGCTACTGACTAAATCGATACTTAGGGCAGACATACAAACTTATTTTACTCATAAATATACAAAACATACATAATAAAACTTTCGTAAATTTTTCAATATACCATGTACTTGTAATCATACATTTATATATGTACTTCTATCTATATACTAATAACATTCAATATGTATGTGTGCTGAACTGTGTGTGTGTGTGTGTGTGTAAGCATTGGAATGCTTTTAAACAAAAGGATTGAAGGCAGTTGAGTGTTATTTGTTTTTTTCATTATACAAATATTTCAAACAAGTATATGCTTTAATCCTATGATTCTATTTTTATAATCCATTCCATATAAATACGTCTGTTGCTGCAAAGAAATAGAAAGATAAATATTAAATTAATATATAATTGATTTGGAAGGAAATTTTTTAATGCCTGAATATATATAAAAATGTATGTTTTAAGCTATTTAAAGTGAATAAAATATTTTTTAACAGCCTTATTTACTTTTATAAATAAGTCTTAATAACTGTTATAAATAAGGCTGTAAATATTTATCAATGCGTACTTATATATGAGTCAAGGGTATTCTAATGAGAAGTTTAGTTTATTCAAAAGCAAATATACAATAAAACGCTTCTATGATACAACACCAACAACAGCAAGAGATAGAGACCTGGGGACTAAGCAGATCGATAGATTTATAAAATTTACCCCAGTAAGTGGTCTTACTAATTTTCGTTTTTAATTTTGTGATATACGCGAATGTAACTTCAGGACAACACAATTTTGTGCTTATATTCTTAATCCTGGATCACACTATCGGCACAATGTACCAATTTTTCTCGGCTCGCTGAAATAAAGTCATAAGTAATAAGCTAAACTTGACTTAATTCTCAATTAATTGGAAAATAAGGATATAATTACACCACACAGCCATATATTTTTCCAGAATTAATTTAGTAATAATGACATTTTAAATTAGTATCTATGAATCTTTCAAGTGTTTTGGTGTTTATGTGCTGTTTTGCCCAATTGTGTAACTTGTTTTTGTTTTGTTCTTGTTTGTTTTGATATTCGTATTGCGTAAAAATTTCCTGCTGCTGGCTAGTAGGTAGTTTACAAGTATAGTCGGAAGATCGCAGGTTAGATTCCTGTCGGAGACTCTGGGTGTTTCGGCAGAGAAGTCAAAGCAGCTTCGCAGTTTTAGTTTGTTTTTTTATCTTAGCTTTAATTTCAAATACATTTTATTTTCTTATGGCTGTAGCGGTAGGCACGCGTACTACCACGCACATTTGGTTGAATCAAGTCCAAAGTATTTTCAAGTTATTATTTTTGAATAAAATTTTATGTCGAGTAAAAATAGAGGTCAAAATCAATGTTTAGTGTTGCTTACTTTTTCTGCAGTGTGCTGTTAAAGTACAAAGTTTTCTAGTAATTTTGGTAATAGTCTGTTTTAAAGTTATTTAGTGTAAATTTTATGATGGAACCATTAATTTCAAGTATTTTAGTGCATGGTTAAGAAAGTTTTGACAGAAAAAATATTTTTGTTGATATTGTTAAAAATGCTCCAAAATTAGAGTATTTTCAATATTTGGTGGAATAGAACTAAAAATTTTACGATTTGTTTGTTCTAAGAATTTGTTTTAATAGTATCAGCTTTTATATTCAAGAAAAAAATCATATGAATTTAATGTAGTCTGTAAATATTTAAGTTTTAAGGAAATTACTTGTTGGCTTAAAATTTTTGAAAATGACAATGATGATGATGATGATAATGATGATGATGATAACGATGATGACAATTATGATGATGATCGCGATGACTACAGTGAAGGAGACAATGCAGATTGTAATTGTTGTCCATAGTATATATAAAAATAAATCCTAACTACATATTTTTTCCTAAAATAAACATAAGTAAAAAAAATTCCAATGTTTTAAAATACATTTTTGTAAGGCATACATTTTCCAAAAAAAATTTTAAAACAATTTCTCACCTTGCCCAGAATTAATAGCAACTTTGTGGCTGATTCAACCCACCGTGCCAGGTGACGAACTTTGGCTAGGGATAAGTCAACTACAATACAGCACACAAACATATTTTCCCTATACATATCATGAAAGTTAAATAATTATAAATAAGACTGGCTGCATTAATAAATTAAACTAATGTTACTGTTTTTAACATTTTATATTTTTAATTATTGCTTTAAATTTAAAAATTATATATAAAATAAATTAAAATATGTGAATTCAATAAAAAATTATTTAACATTAAAAAAAAAATTTGATTTTAAACTTTTTTATGTGAAAAACCTGAAATGACCTATTGATAATAAAAATTTTCAAGCTTGAAAGTCTAAATTTGTCCCAAATGTAATTTTTTTAATTCAAAATTATAGCCATATTCTAACCTATGTGACAGTGTTAAAATTATAACAAAACTGATGCGAATGACTATTTGTATATATTTGGTATTCTGGAAAATATTGTCATGAACACTATGAAAAGCATACACTAAAAAAAAACACATGTTCTACAATTAAGAATTTTTTTTCCTAAATTAAAGTAAAAAAAATTTCTAAGTTTAAGTAAATTTTTACAAAAATCTAGTAAAATTGATCTAATATGAGTAAAAAATAAAAAGTTCATATCCTCAAAAATAGTTCATAAAAATACACAATAAATTTCTCACATTTCAGGAAATGTTTACTGACTTGAAGGAAATATTTACTAAGGAAGGAAATTTTATTTTAAAGACTAGTCAATTTCGTCTTAAATCCAAAAATAAGCTTTAGAAAATGAATTACTCCTGATAAGTTCATGAAATTTGACTTACTTTAAAGATGTAAAAAGGTTTACTAAATTTTAGGAAAATATTTACCAGTTTTAAGTATTTTTTCTTTGAATTATGGAATTTATTATTGATTTGCATTCAGCAAAAAATCTAAGTAAATTTTTTATATTTTCGAGGAATATTTGAACTTAAAATTTATTTTTCTGTGAATAAAATAAAATTTTAAAACTCAATAATTTCAAAGCTTATTCAGGCTGCCTTGTTAGGCAATTTGTAAGACTGCTGGCCTATCAATCAGAAGGTTGCTGGTTCAATACTTGTCTCCTTTTAAGGAATGGTGAATTATAATTAAGAATATAATATGAAGATATAATAAATAAGATATCATTTAGTATAGAATTTAATTAAAAATAAAAATAAGTACCAGAATTAAAGACAAAAAAAAATTGGGAAATTTACTAAATTTGAGATCAAGGATGAAAAATTTGTTTGCAAAGCTCCGAATTTTATGGGAAAATTTTACTTAATTTTCGGAAAATTTTACTTAAATATGAAAATATAAATACTATAAAATAGTTCATTAATGAACTAGAAATTAAGTAAATATTTTACTGGTTTCAAGTAAAAACAGCTTTGGCGCCATACGACAACTTTTTTTTATTCAAATTTAGAAAATTTTCCAAAGTTGTAGTAAATTTTGTTTTTTGAGTGTATAACTAAATAAAAATTTATTAACTTTCCTTTTAATTCTATTTTTACTTGCGTGGATATGTAAAAAATATGGCGGATAAAATAATATTTGTAAAATTCGATGAAGATCGAAGAAAAAAAAAATTTCAAAGAAAGCACACTATGAGAAGTCTTATAGATTAGTCGAATCCCTTTTCTTTAAATGAAACAACGTTCTGAAGAATTTATTGCTTCCTAACGATGTCGTGCATTAAAGTTTTTCTTCTAATGGCTAACACTAAAAGTGTTTTGGTTCTAATTACTACAACTGCCATGTGCCAAAAACTCAATTCTAAATCAATCGCTTATATTAGCAATTGATAAAAGAACAGAAGAAGAATGAAATTACATATCCACGAGCAGATGAAGCAATTGTGTGCGAAACTAAATTAGGGTAAAAACATAAAAATATTTATTTTATGAATGGACATTATATGTAAATATCCTTTAAGAATTTTTGGACAAATTCGAAAAAAAGCTACAATAGGAGCAATAACTTGTACAAATATTGCTATTGTGGCACTAGGTGTATGTGTTGATACACCTTCTTTCTACATATGAATAGAAAGGTATATATATACTAAAATATTAATGTTGAAGCTGTAATAACAAATAAACTCTTCACATTAATTATTATCCATTAATTATTGATACATTTCTAGGTGTGCGATCATCGTTTGCTACTTATTTATGTTAATGCTCGGTAACCCCGCTGATGTCATTAAAATAATTAACTTTCTGTACGTTCATAACTAATATTATTTTATTATTATTTTTTTTTAAATAAATAAATATCGTTTTCAATGTTTACATAAATCTCATCATAGTATATTGAACTTTTTTTAAGCTTTTTCTTGTCATATGAATATCAGAATACCATCACAATTTTATTTAAAAATATATATATCAAGAAATCAAATTTGTATGACAAAAAAAATTGTCATAATTTATTAGAATACGGGTATCAGTATTAAATATATTTATGCCATGCTGTCGCTACAAAATTTCAAGGTTCTCCCTATAAGATTTCCAGATGTCTCAAAGTAAATAGTTTTTCTTTATGATACGTGTCACACTCATTTGTGCAATTAGAATTTTTTTTTAGTAAGACAACGTATATTATAAAAAGACAACGTATATTATTGTAAGGACTCAATACTTAATTTTTGAAAATAATTTAGTTTATTTAAAATTTAGTAATGAATTTAATTGTACAGGTTTGTTCCCTTGCGATTTAGTATGATGAGATATATTCTTTTTTTGGTTAAATACTTCTTACACCGTAACTTAAGTAACATTGGTTTTGTCACACAACTATTATTATTAATATATGTATTTTTGTCGCTTTTATGTTAAATATTAATATGACAAAAAAAATAAAGTAAGCAGTAAATGCAATATCATAAGGTACATACAAAACATACATAAGTACATATTACTAAAAGGCAGTACTTTGAAAGTATATATACATTTGCAAAGAATACATATATATATTCTATTTGCAATAAAAGCTGAGTACATAAAATCTACATCAACTATACCAACAAAAAAAACGCTGATGATGAAGGATTAGTGACATTCGAAAACAGCTAGTTGTGCCGCTCTACTAAGTTTTTGTCAGAGTATTTACAATTAACTTTGGTGTTATTTGTTCATTAATAATTATCACATATCATTTGGCTTACAGAACGATAAGAATTTTGGCCTGTTCAAATAATGAATATAGAAACAAATTTGTTTTCGACGATTTAAGAAAGAAATTTTTTCTTTAAAATATTGCTTATTTTGCTAATAATAGCAAACCTAATATAAGTAGGTTTTTGAATTTTTATATGACATAGTGTGCTTTGATTTTTAATTATAAGTTTTTGCTGTGAAAAATTATTTTTATGTCATTTATCAATAATTCTTTAAATCGTTCACATTTTACGGGTTTGTTCATTTCAATATATTCTACATTTTTCTATGTGTAGAACATAATTATTTATTACTTCTTTGTCTTAAATAATTGAATTTCTAATAACTAATTGCAAAGCGCTTATTTTGTTCAATACATCAAAGGATGTTTTCCAAAATTTTTGTTTACAACGATACAAATTATGCAGATTTATGCAAGTACTTCTTTAAATAAAAGTATTTTTTTTTTGCCATATTATATTTATGTTTTATTAGCACAAAGTACAAAATGCTTATGCTAACAATAAATTTAAGAAGCGTAGTTAAATTTTCATAGTAATTGCTCGCATATTTTTGAAAAATGTTCATAACATTTCCAATACATGTGGTTTTGTTTAAATTTTTGAATAAAGTTCAATATATTTAATATAATGATATAAATTTACAATAGCCGCAGAGATATCTGAAAGCTTAGATATATTAAATTTGCACGTGTTAGCATGTATAGCAAGGCATATGTTTTAAAGGCATATGTTTCAAATGTGGTCGTAAAAATATTTTGAAATTTGCTTTTAAAAACTAATTTTAATGTACACAAATAAGTTTTTGCCACAAATAAGTATTTTTACTGTTTATGTTCGTATATTTATTTAGCATACATAAATAAATTTAAGGCCGATGAAACTAAATGTTTCTCAAATAATGACAAAAAGTTATCAAATAGCTACAAATTATAAATGTATCTACATAAATAAATACATTTGATGTCGTTTGTGTGCTTTTGATAAGGAATGGCACGTGTTAAATTGCTTAAATTGTTGAATAATTTAAAAATTGAATTTTGTATAAAATTTATGTTGTCAAGTTTGGAATATTATATAGATAAAAAGCTCATTTGAATGCAAAAATATTATAAGCACAAGAAATTCCTGTTCAATTAAATATATGTATGTACTAAACATGTCATTCATCAGGATAATTTTTTAAGGAAGAAACGCTTTAAGAATGTAGGGTATTCAAACATTGTTTATTTATTAGTAAAGTTTTTTACTATTATTTACAGCTTCCTATTGTTCAACGCTTTGACAATTTTATTCTTTAATTCAGCATTGATAAATTCCTTTTTTGTTTTAGAAATTTGTTGGGTTATCAAAATTTCTGTTAATTTTTTTTTTTTGGTTGCGAATAATTTTTTGTTTTTGGGGATTGAATTTTCAAAAATTTTATCTGTTGGGTCAAAGCAAAGTTGAAACTTGTACACGCTATTTAAAAACAACTGAAAATATTGTTCTTGGAGCCCATAGTGTTAAAAAAGAGATAGGTATGTTAATTTTTTCCCAATATGTTAAATTTGGCCTTCATTAATGACGAAGGGATTTATTTGCAACAAGAGCCACAAAAAAAATTACACTGCCATCGCTCTTTTAACTGATGCCACCTTTGGCATTGGCTGAAGTATTTAGCACGTTGACTACAAACTCAAGGATCTTGGGTTTGAGCCTAGTCTCTCATATCCATTAAATAGCAACACCACGCATATACACTGGTTACTGAATTACTCCTGCTTCAGCAGATACTAGTGCTAATGTAACATCAGAGTACCGTGCTTCATCAGTAATGCGTAGCAAATTCAACGGCGAAGTAAAATAATTAATAAAAAGGCCACTAAACATAGCCTCCAAAACATAATATGCCTCATTGACACCAGAGGCGCTGCAACACTACATTATTGAAACAACGTGCAAAAAGGCAGAGTTTTAAAAGAATGAAGCTTTTTCTCTCTATGTCATCCTTCACCACCCTCATCTTCTCTTTCACTATCGTTTTCCTAAGGAGAGGAACACCTAGTAATAGTAGTAGGCTTTCATTGCCTGATTGTTACTTCTCTTAAAATAAAATATTCCTGGCAGTATGAATTCAAGAAGAATCTGATATCTAGATATCTGATTATTTAGCAATTTTAGATAATATGAGATCTATGCTATTTTTCCAAAATTGTTTAAAGACCTTAACGAGGAAATTTGTGAAGGAACAAATACACAAAATGCAATTGGGTTATAAATAATTTCACCAAAACATGTGGTATTTAAAGTGTAAACGTGGCCGCCATTTGGTTGATATGAAAGCACAGTCTCTTTTCTACGTTATACTTACAGTTGATGATTTCATTTGATCCTAGTTGCATGTAAAGGGTGTCCCAACAAGAAAGCAAGATTTAAATTTGGCGCCATTTTAAGTGTCATTGTTTGACATTTGAACAATTGTTATGTTTGCTAGTGGAATTTATGAGGTTAATAAAAATGGAGCGCTATACGAATAAACAACGCATTCTCATTGTGAAATAGTTTTACCAAAATTGTGAAAGTTTTCCTGCTGCAATTTGTAAATTTGGATCAATTTAGGATCACAATAATGCTCCAAAAGAGTCAACTGTAAAGAGATTAATTGATAAATTTGCCGAAATTGGGTCTGTTAGTGATGTAAAGACAACAACGCGCCTTCGTTTGTTAACTGGTTATTGAAGAGACAACATGAAAATGCTAATTTTGCCGATAAAATAATCTTCAGTGACGAGGCAAATAGGCATAATTGTCGCATTTAGGTTGAGGAAAATACTCGAGTGATTCACGGGACGTTTAAAAAAAAATTTCCTAAAAATTTACTATTTGTATTCATTATTTGTTTAAATTTTTTCAAGTTACTAGGTCTTACATGCTATTTTTCAACATATAGGGAATACAAATGTGGCATAATTTTTTTTATTTAAAGCAGAAACACTGTTTTTAAGGTTTTTTGATTCTTTGATTATTCTTTTGATTATTCTTAGTAGATAAAAAATATTAAAAAAATATTCGTAAGCAGGAAAACCATTTTAACCCATATTTGTGTGAACTTATAAGCAAAAACAGATGGCCCAGAAAATTATAAAACTTAAGTATGGAACACCTACCTTTTTGGTTTAAGTTATAATTTAGTTTTAATTGTTTTTTCTGCTTCAAATGGATGCAGATATGTTCATGTAGCACAGTTATATATTCTCTTCCGTAACTTACAATTTAAATTTCTCCACATATTTTTAATGGAACTTGGCATGTATAAAAGAAGCCACATAACATGTTTTAAAGTATTTATTTTACCTTTTAGGCTGGTTTGTGATATATGAGTTATTGCATCAGTCAGCAAGTTGTGTTACTCAATTATATATGCAAATTCTGTACTTAAAAGCCATTTAGATGTGCCATTGAAAGCCATTTTATATTCAAATGAAAAAACATTGGGATTAAAAAATCAAAATTCAAATAGAAAGTTAGAAGTGAAATTTTCAATATAATTATTTATGTTTTCTCTTTACTATAAAAGATACCTCCCTAGACATGATGTGCCAAAACCATTTTATAAAATAAATAGAAGTTGAACTAGAAAGCTAAAAACATAATTCGGAACCGAAAATATAATACTAAACTATCATCTAAGGCTCGTATGATAAGTGTTTAATAACAAGTCCAGTATGAATATATGTTAGATTTTTTTGCTGTTTTTATGAATCTAAATAAATAATTTTTTTCCTAAATTGCTAATAGTGTTTTTATTTCAAAAATAAATTATTCATCCCCATTCCAAAAGAAATATAGAATTTTAAATATGTTTTATTTGAAATAGAATGATTGACTGTATGAAATTATTACTCATACGCGCTCACGAATTTTTAATTTACTCAAAAACCCAAAAAGCATGCTATGCTTTTGTAATGTTAATGTTCTATATATTTTAATATTGCTCATACGCACTGAATAATAATCAGTTCTATGGAGACAAGTTAAAGATGAAATGGTTTTTAATACACACACACACACGCATATGTGCGAGTATATATAGTATATAGTATGTATGTAAATGTATGTACATGTAATATTCCATTTAGTACAATACTGTTCATATAATATTAGCATTCCTATTCTGGCAACATGGCTGCAATGAATTTTTAACAAAATTTTTTGTTACCTTATTGTAACTATTCTCTTAGTCATACAGAATATAAGTTTGGTTTTTTAATTTTAATAAATTATTCTTAAGGCCCAACTATAATATGAATATACTGGCTTAAGCTAATGCCAGAATTGAACGATAAGTCTGTCAAATACTTAAGCAATTCAGATGTGACTTTTAGGTGTCCACAATGTACTTACATGCACTTAAGCATTCTTTAGCCACAGTTGCACATATAGGTATTGTTAAATTTTTTTTTTTTTTGTAATTTTGTTTCTTCTTATAACTACTAAATGAATGCAATTCAATCAAATGAACTCGTTGGAATGTCCTAATCTATTAAAAATTCACGTGTAATTATATCCACCACTTTATTACTTGTTTTATTTGTTTTGACTACCAAAAAGTACAACAGTGACCATACATAAATAATCTCAAATGCATGTATGTATAGTAAAACAAAGAATGAAAATAAAATGTTTCCTTTTTTTCTGAGTTTAAATTAAGAAACAATAAAAAAATATTTAAAATCAATGAATATTTTCTGCTGCTGTTTGCTTGAGTTTAAACAAAATGCAAAAAATAGTGTTTTCCGTACAGAATGTGCGTTCAGTTTGGCACTTAACTTAAGCAAATTGCATTTGACGAAACTTGACGAAAAGTTCCATAAGTACATTATAGTTTGCCACATACGTTTTATATGTAACGCACAGTTGCTTAAGTTCGCGTATTCCTATTATAGTTGGGCCTTTATTGTTTTATTTGAAATTCATGTTGCATAAATGCAAATGAAAAATACTCAAAATAGCAAAACAAAATGTGCCTTATATCATGTTAAGCATGATATAAGCTTTTTGTTGGCACAAGATCCAGACGTAACGAATTATAGGCTGAGCAAATATATGTAAAAAATTTCTCGAAAGCTGGCATTAATTTGATTTTGGATATATTTTAAAATATCACATAAGGAAGGCTGCTAAAGTTAATAGTAGCAATAAATTAATAGCAATACTTACCAATCCATCACATAGTTTTAAGTTCATACATACATATGTATAAATTTCCAAAAATAGAAAAATTTGTCTATTGTTCCCTAAGCCTGACTCAATGCATCGTATGGTCTTAAAGATCTAAAAGTGCACAAAACAACCTACAAAGCCATATTCGGGTTTGATACTCTTGGGTAAGTGTAAATGCAGAATATCGTAGCTTTTTTTGAATTGTGTGTGTATTTTGTGATTAGATTTTAACGAAAGGTTACGATATTTTCGATATGTACTTACGCAACACCATTTACATCGAACCGCCATTGTACGAACTTTACTATCCATATTAAACTTGCATTTCTTCTCTGTATTTGCTTGTTACTTCTCAACAAAAGGAGAGAAAATGAATTTCTGTTTTTTTATTGTAATATTTTATTTTTATTACGCGCATGTCAAAATAACTTTGAATCAAAAAAAAAATTAAGCTGAGTAGTTTTTTTCTCCCATATAAATCATCAAAACCAATTAAAAGATTAATTGGGTATTTTAATTGAAAATATTTTTTTTTAAACAATGTGGCATACTATAATAACAGCTCGAGTTTCATACATAAAAATAAAATTTACATTATTTATATACAATTAATATGTAATTGTTAACCATTTTATAGTATTCTGAGCTAAGCTCCGTTGATGACACTTTTTTGATAGAGCAGTAAATTTAATTCAAATAAACATATATTTAATTAAAATATTAATAAAATATATTATTTTTTCTAATTGAAAAAAATTCAACAATAAGTTTTTCTGTGTACAGAAAAAATTTTACTGCAATAATAACGACTTGCTGAGACTTGATACGTTAGACTATCCATCCAAAGGTTGACGTTTCGACTCTGCCCAAAGACATTTAATTTTTTAAGTATTACTAGGGGTAACCTTAGGCTGTTTTTCTGGTAATTTAAATCATTAATAAAACAATGTTATTTAATACTTGGGTGTATGTATATAACATCTGCTCGACGCTTCGTTGGTTTTTTTCCAACTTCTTCACGGTCTTTTTTATTTATAATTCTGATAAAATAATAAAATTAATACAATGAAAATGTATACACTCAAAAAAAAAAGACATGTACTATTATTAAGAATAACTGTTACCTAAATTCAAGTAAAAAAAAATTTCTAAGCTTAAGTACTTTTTTCTAAATTTTTACAAAAATCTAGTAAGAATAATCTAAGATGAGTAAACAATAAAAAGTTCATATCCTCAATTTAAATTTCTCACATTTCAGGAAATGCTTACTGACTTAAAGGAAATATTCACTAAGAGTAAGAAAATGGTTATAAACTAAAAAATATTTTATATTAAGGACTAGTAAATTTCGTCCTAAATCAAAAAATAATCATTAGGAAATTAATTAGTTCATGATTTTTGACTTACTTAAAAGATGTAAAAAGGTATACTAAATTTTAGGAAAATATTTACCAGTTTTAAGTATTATTTCTTTAAATTATAGAATATATATATTGTTTGCATTAAGCAAAAAATCAAAGTAAATATTTCATATTTTCAAAGAATATTTGAACTTGAAATTTATTTTTCTGTAAATAAAATAAACTTTTAAAACTTTATAGCTTTAATGATTATTCAGGCTGCCTTGTCAGGCAATTGGTTAGAGTGCTTGCCTATCAATCAGAAAGTTGCTGGTTCAATACTTGTCTCCTCTCAAGGAATTTATATGTATGTATGGTGAATGGTGAATTATAATTAAGAATATAATATGAAGATGTAATAAATAACATATCATTTGGTATAGAATTTAATTAAAAATAAAAATAAGTACCAGAATTAAGGGAAAAGAAAATTGGAAAATTTACTAAATTTGAGATTAAAGACAAACATTTTTTTTTTGCAAAGCTATGAATTTTGTGGAAAAATTTTACTTAATTTTAGTAAAATTTTACTTAAATATGAAAATATAATTACTATAAACTAGTTCATTAATGAACTAGAAACTTAGTAAATATTTTACTGGTTTCAAGTAACATACAGCTTTGGTGCCATACGACAACTTTTTTTATTCAAATTTAGAAAATTTTCCAAAATTTTAGTTAATTTTTTTTTAGTGCATATATACAGTAAGATCGCCTCTACAGATGATTGACTGTATGTGTGTATATGCGTTTGAGTATGTTGTGCACTAGAAACAGGTATAAAAGGCTAGACAAAACAGCGTTGCCGTAATTTTCCAGGGAATTGCCGGGGAACTCCTGGGATCCTTAGCTTAGTTCTTGGGAATCTATAATACGGTTTGAGTATTTGCTTAAATGTTCGTGACTTGGATAACTGGTTCGTGGCAGTGATAACTGAAAGTGTAGAGTCCCATTATAAACCCGAGAGTAATTCTATTGTTTGTTTATTGCGCTTTAACGGCTCAACCATTGAACTGATTTTAATGAAATTTAGAATATGGATAGATCTAAGTCTAGAAAAAAGAGGGGAGGTAGGAGGAAATTTCTGCTCCCTCAGAAACTATCTAACCGATTTTTATGAAATTCAAAACATGCGTAAATCCAAATCTAAGAGAAAACATAGGCTGTAGAATTTTGCAAACATAGGACCACGAGGGGATGTAAGGAATATGTCTTTCTCTTTGAAACTATATGCTATTTTAATGAAATTCAAAAATAAATGAATCTGAGCCTAGGAAAACGCATATGCTATACACTTCAAAAATAGGCGCACAAGCAGGGGTAGGGGGCAATTTCTACTTCTTTGAAACTATCTAACTGATTTCGATAAAATTAAAAAAATGGATAGATATGCGTCTGGAATGGCACAAACGCTATATAGTTGATCAAAGTAAGTCCACGAGGTGGTAAGCAAAATTTCTATGGTAAGTAAAACGTAAGAAACTGCGTTCATACCCGTTGTCCCATGACAGCGTGAGTTCTTTTTTATATATTTATTTTGCAGAAAATGAAATTAAAAAAATTATATAAACATTTTCCTATTTTAGATTTGGTGTAGTAATTTATTGTTCATGAACTTGAATATATTTTCTAACAATAAGATTTTTTTATTTTCCTTTTTTCGCCCGATGTGCTCTAAATTTGATTTGCCTTAAATTTTGTCTTTCATACATTTTCACTACCATCTTCATCATAATCATCATTAGCATCTTTATCAATGCGGACATTCTAAATAATTGCTAAATTGTGTGTAAGATTTTGTTTGTTATTATTGTTCTACTATTCGTATTTTGCTTTCTCTTTTAACAACATTATCTTCATAAGTTTCTAATTGTACGTTGTACGTGCCATAAATGCATTAGAATTTTTTCGAATTATCCTTTTTGTTTAACGTGTTTTCTTAGGAAACAATTTAGCTATAACTACATAACTACTTGAGTTCGTAAGGACGAAGTATTTACATGTAAAAAATTATTTGCCAATGTTTAGTGATGTTATATAGCAGTTGTGATAAGTCAACAAACAAAAAAATAAACATATGGTTGTCGTCATTTGATATCAAAAGAAGCTTAAGCTGCCCACATAAGTATGATTTGTACAACAAATTTGTACGTGCTCAGCATCTTGTTAGAAGTTAATAGAGCTTGTGTTTTGTGCAAAAGCGAAAAATGAAAAACTTTTTACTAATGAAACCGTTTTTAGCTTTGAAAGTGACATTTTTATTTTTGATGCTTTAATAATAACAAGTTTAAATAAATTAAAATAAAATGAAAGACTAAATACTGTCTTTAAATATATCATAGAAATTTTAAAGCAACCAAGAAAATATATCGCTCACTTACTAAAACAAGTTTAATAGCTTTAAAAAACTATTTTACCAGAAAATTAGTTAAAATTTAATTAAAAATCTTAATCGAACAAGAAAATTATATTTTTCTCGTAAGTTTTGAGTATAAAATATATTTGTATCTAACTTTTGTTCATGTATTGCTGTTAAATTTGCTTGCACTCAAAATATAATGTAGGTAAATTCAAATGAAATATTATTCGAAACAATAGTATTTTCAGTTGAAAACCGGATTACTAACATTTCATTTAAATCGACCGATTTTTCAGTTATATTAGAATGTTAATTTTTTAACATAAAATATCAATAAAAACTAATGTTATTATATTATTATATATTATAACTTTAAGTTTTAACTATGTAAATTAAAGATACATAGGTATGTGTGCTATTGAACTACATACGATAAGAGTATACATAATACTACTTATGGATGACGAGTAAGATGTAATAGCAAAGTTCTAGGTCACTATCCGTCATTTACTAGTTTTAATACTTCAAACAAATTAATTAAGTGTTAAACGGTTTATGTCTGCTATAATATCATAAATAGATTAAGTATTGAAACCATAAAAAGCTTTTTTTTTGGAAGGGGTTTAATTTGTACTTCCTCGTGTGCTTTTATGTAGATATATGTGTGTGTAGGTGTTTTTCTATTTGAACACTTAAATTGATTAACTGTAAATATTTAATTATATGTATTGCGTGTTATAATTTTTCTGGCTGGAAATATTTTCCCGTGTGTTCTGAAACACAGAAAAGTGACAAATATAGTTGTTTAGAAAAGGCTACGGTTATTATTCAGTAACTTAAACGACTTATTTATTTATTTTAGCGTTGTTTCGCTCTTTTTGTCCTTAAAGTAATGAATTGATTAGAATAAGTTATTAATTCCTACAGTATAATTTATTGTGACTATGAATGTGGTCCGTTTACCGTTTACCTAGATACATGCAAGTTAAATTCAACAATCACCTTTAATAAAGAGGCAATTTTGAAGAGACGTTGTGTCAAATTATATAAAAGGGACAAGAGATGACAAAGAAATGGATCTTATATGTAGAACTGTATATCAAACCTGAAAGGATTACGATTATTCTCTCAACAGGAAGAACGCAATCCCTAGCTAACAAATCATCCAAGTAGATAATGCGGTGTTAGAATGTTTGTAAAATGTCATATATCTGGGAGTGATATAAAACTCAAATATGTTATGAAGACACCACTTAGAGGGGTTTGTAAGCAATGTAAAGTAAGAGTACTAGTGGCTTACAGATCTGCTGCAGGCAAAACATAAAAAATCTTAAGATAGAGATACACTATGATAGTGAGACCTATCATTACTCATTATGCAGTTGTATAAAAGGGGCAATAAGATCTTATCCTACTGCAACAATCGAAGATCTCCTTGAACTCACACTTCTGACGTTAGTGATAGAATCTGCTGCTAAGCATAAAGTCATCAACATTACAAGAAGAAACACAGTTTCCCTACCAATGGTCAACCTCCCAATGATGTTATGATCCCTCGAAAAACGGTTACTTCTATTTGCGCAACCCTCTAATGTGATATATACAGCTTATCTTGAAGGGTAATATTCGGAAGAGAATATGTGGGATATATGTACACTAACACTAAATCTATACACTATCATCAAGTGGTACACGGCTGGTTACAGAACAGTGGGAAAGTTCCTAGTGTAAGAGTTTTAGAACCAAAGGTAAACTACTATACGTTACGTTACGTTATAATGGGTGTTTTTTATTGAGATATAGAACTTTAAGTTGGCATCACTTTTTTAACTGGCGGCCATTTTGTCAGCTGTCAAGTGATTAATATTTAGTTTGGTTTGCCATTTCATCATGAACAGGTTGACAAAAGAACAACGCTTGCAAATCGTGCAAATTTATTTCGAAAATAATGGTTCAGTTCGCAAAGTTTACCGCAAGCTCCGTCCATTTTATGGTCGACATAATCGTCCATCAGAGCAATTAATTCGGTTAACCATGGATCGTTTTCACACTACGTTTACTCTATGTGATAATACGCATCCGCAGAGACGTCGAACAGTGCGCACCGAAGAAACAATTGCCGCTGTAGAGCAAAGCGTTGAAGAGGACCCGAATGAATTGATTCGCCACCGGAGACCGGTATAGAGCTATGATAACCGACTATTTCGTTCCCAAATTGGATGGCATGAATGTGGATGAGTTGTGGTTCCAACAAGACGGCGCTACATGCCACACAGCGCACGTCTTAATCGATTTATTGAAGGAAACATTCGATGAGCGCATAATTTTGCGGAATGGACCTGTCAATTGGCCACCAAGATCGTGTGATTTGACACCATTGGATTATTTTCTTTGGGGATATGTGAAGTCGCTCGTCTACGCCAACAAACCAGAAACGTTAGGGGACTTGGAAGCCAACATTCGTGGCGTTATTGCCAACATACGGCCCCATATGCTCGAAAAAGTGGTTGAAAATTGGACCTGTAGAATTGGCTTTATTCGAGCCAGCCGCGGCGGCCACATGCTCGAAATCATATTTAAACATTAATGGCATAAAATTATCCTTCCAATAAAGCCAAATTGATGGACATTAAAACGATTTTCTTGTGTTTTATTTCAATTCGAAGTTCTATACCTCTAAAAAACACCCTGTACTATACTTCTACCATCTTACAATCCGAATTTTATGCCCATGAAAGATGCGCCAAATTTAATATTAGAGCTAAGCAGCTAAAATAATGTTACACTCTTTTGGTATTCCAGACACGTTAGGGTAGAACGAAACTAACAAGCAGACAAAATTACCTTGGAGAGGGTTAACAAGATCAAGATCAATAATACCAAGAGTACCTCTGGTTCAATCTCAGTGGATTAAAGCATGCAAAACTGAATACCCTAATTATGACTGTCATATTTTGACTTCGATCATGAAAATTTTATATCAGGTTAGAGAAAAAATACTGGAATGTTCTTTGATCGTCACAGTCGTAACTAGCGCTAACTAATGTGACTTAAAATAAAAAAATTTAACATACTGGGTATTGAGATTAACAGCTACTACACGTTCTGTGATTATGATGACGAGATACTGGAGCACACTCTGCAGGAATAAATAGCTTTATATCGAACAAGATGCAACCCATTAGGTAAGTACCTGTTGAAAAATTGGGAAATAATCGGTTGTGTTGCAGAAACAAACTCACTAATTCCATTCAACAATGAAAATACCTTGTCATCTTAGCTGAAACTTTACTTCGACTAATACAAAATTATGTGCTATCCAAGTGAAATTTTTTTTAATTTCATTCATGTTTGAATATTTTGTTACTGTCCTTTTAAATATTTCTAAAATTTTATCTATTTCTGGACACACACTTACATTCAAGTTACTTTGTACCTATAAATATATACTCAATGTGTTTATTTTATTGTGCAACAAAGTCAATATTACCAAAATGCTGTAGAAAGTCTCAATATTCAATATTCTTAGTACAGAATAATTGAATACACTCATATACATGCATACATATTTAATTTTTATCTTTTGGCCAAACATCAACATAAGAAATTTTATTAAATTTGTGCATGTATGCAAAGTTTTATATTGAGACAATTAGTATTAACAGCTTTAAAATGGCTTTAGAGCCTAACAAATTTCCTTGACTCAGAAAAATCTCTTTGCAAATTCTGCCTAAAAGAAATACAATTTAATATAATCAAATCAATTTGTAAATATTTAATTTAATAGAAAGTCTGACAATTTACTCATTTATTGATAAATGCAAACACGTAATGGAAAAATGGCCAAAAGCAAAAATAACATTTTATTTTCTCAAGGTTTAATGTGAACTAAAATTTAATGTTTATTATTATTAAAAAGAAATCTTTTTAAATTATGCAATTTTTATGTGATAAGTAAGGACTTTTTTTATGTATGAGAATATTGTGATATTCAAGGTAGTAGTCGTAAATTTTAGGCTCCACATGTAAAACATTTTTTAAACAAGGTTTTAAATATATGACAAGAAAAGTAAAAAGGGAATTGTGCTAAGAAAATAAGTTTTTGGAGAAAAATTGCTTTGAGGTTGACAAGCTGATTTTGATGCACTTGAGAGATTTTATTGTTTGAAACTCGTCATCCGGGGCTTTTTAGGTCACTGGTTACGAATCTTGTATTCGATTTTAAAAATTCAAAATGGCGGATTCAATATGCCGGACTAGTTTTTCTAATATTTTTGGTTTTGCTTAAAACTCGCAAATCAGTGGTTTCGGGATCGCTGATTACAAGTATGGTATTATATTTTACACATCGAAAAAGTTGGGTTCAGTATCAATTCTTTGAAAAAAGCTAAAGATTCTATTTTAAAAATAGTTCATTTATAGCTTTTATTTTAGTTTAATAAGACCAAATTATTTTTTTATCATGTCGATCATGATACATAGAAGAATTTCTCAATTCAAAGCTTTTCTCCGAAAGCTTTCATTGCTTATTGATCAATATATACTTGTCTCTTTTTTTTACTATTCTTCTACTTAAAACAATCTCATTTGCTTTGATTACTTAAGCGTAAAGGGAAAAAACACTATTAAATATCAATATTGACTCAATTCCTGGTTAAAATTGCGCTAAGCATCATCAATTTCAAAATGAATGGCATTAAGATTATGAACAATACCTTCTTCTTTTTGCAATAATTATTATTATTAGTAATATCCGACATATCGTTATTTTAATAACAATTATTCGTAGTCCCAGCTTAGATAATGAAAGTTATCTTATAGTATTTTCTTATTTTATTTTTTGGACTTGTATTTGGGTTGACACGCAGAGAATTTTCTTTCGAAGGATATTTACATGTACAAATGTAGACTTATAGCTCGTCTCATAATTAAATAAAATTATTTTCAAGCATATGAATATTTGCAACACTTTCTATGTAACTTTATTCTCTCGCCAACAAAGTTAAACTTTCTGCAAAAAAAATTTTTTCTTATAAAGTACGATTTTTTTTATCTAGTTTCTTTTTGGCAGCACTGTGATTGGCAACATCGTTGTTTTCATGTATCATATTACTGTTAAACTTGTTCAGTTATGGTCAGTTTGGATGACTTTTTCAGGCAATGTTGTGATTAAATTTCGCAACTAAAATTAAATTACTGAACATTGAACCACCAACACGCATAATTCGATTGTTGACATGGCAAAAAATCGCAGCTGTATCTGCCAGTGTTGTTGAAAATGGAACATATGGACTTTGCTGACATGTGTTTTCACATACCTCACACCACACAAAACAATGGCCCAATTGAGAGGTGAGTTCTGTGAATAGTTTATTTAGATCATACGATTTAAAGCCTTTAATTTTTTTGTGGGGGCTATATTAAAGCTCATGTCTATAGTATGAGCCTGCAGCAGTTGACGCACTGGAATACAATACTGAAGAATTTATTTGTGAGATACCGGCGATATGATGTATAAATTATTCCATAATTGCACCCAATGTATGAACCGTTTCAGACATAT
Organism: Tachina fera; assembly: GCA_905220375.1. Taxonomy (NCBI): domain Eukaryota; kingdom Metazoa; phylum Arthropoda; class Insecta; order Diptera; family Tachinidae; genus Tachina; species Tachina fera. The sequence continues at coordinate 68,872,186 of LR999963.1, forward strand.
TCGCGGTTAAAAATTTACATGAAATCATCTTTTAACATTGAATTATATAAATATTTCTACCGATTTAAGTAAAGATTTCATACATTTCTTTAAATTGTATGTGTTTTTTTAATCACATCGAAAAGCTATTGAAAAATCACGTATTATAAGCTAGAACTTGTTTTAATATTTTCGTTATTTATTTGAAACCCGTACAGGGCGTTTTATTTTTAGGGAACATATTTTGGTATACATTTAAGAATGAAATTGTAATTTTTATTTCTTCGTTTTTGAATTGACAATTTTTTAATCTTCACATGATGACATAGTGACGCTCTTACAAAATTTTGTTCTATATTCGCCCGCACACGCCCATACAATTTAAACCTTATATTTCATGTACTACGGCTCAGCCTATTTAGATAAACAATTTATGTAGGTATTATTAACCGTTTGCAACGAAACTTGGCACAAACGATAAGCACTGGCCGAAAAAAAACATGAGTTTGAAAAAGTGGGCGGGTCTACGCCCGTAAATTTTTTAAATTAAAAGTTGCGCTAAGGAGCTGAAATTGGATATTGAAATAGGTCTAGATGAGAAACCAACTAAGAAGCTCTGAAAACCAGGAAATTTTAGTCAAAGTGGTGGCACTACCCCCATAAAAACTAAAAATTAACTGTTGCGCTAATGAGCTGAAATTTGATACACAAGTAGGTCTAACTACACAAATCTGAAAACCCAACAAATTTGACCAGAATGGGCGGGGCCACGCTAATACTTTTCTGAATTAAAAGTTTTGTATACAACTTTTAGCTCAAACTATTTTAGTGAAACATTGAATACAATTTGTACTTTTGCAAAACTTTAAAATTAGCGCTGGCCTAGCTATAATATGAAACCCTGACGATTTCATATTTTTAAAATGCATGGCAGATTTTAGTGATATGTATTGTGTAAGAAAGAACTTGGTCAAAATTTATATCTAACTACTTTTAATCACCGAAATTTTGAATAGGAACTGGGCTTATTTTCACCATTTATGTTTTTGTGAGGATATAATTTTAAGCTTCATCTTTTTTCGACAATATTTTTCATATTTAATGTTTTCTTTCACAAATTAAAATACGCCAAAGCCTAAAGTATTTATATAGAAACATATTTTAGTTAATGAAAGCGTTCAGCAAACTCTGAAAACATAGCACGTTTTTTCGTTTTGCTAATTAGAGATAAAGAAAAAAAATTAAAATTAATATTTTTCACTGGTTAATTTATTTCCTTAATTCTCATTTCCATGTTTAAGGAATCTCGTTCTAATATTTTAACTGTTAGCCTTATAAGAACGTAGTTTTAATATATATAATATGTATGTGAACTAACAGTGCGGTTTGAAACTTTTTTTACATGGCTGCTTACTTCGCGCAGGCATTAAAGTAGAATCTAAATGATTCCTTTTTAAAAAATGTTTGCTTTGCTTGCTTAGCTAAATTTAAGACTTTATTTAGGGGTTAATTTTCTTCTTACTAACTTGTAAAACAGGGAACAGCCATACAAAATAATAATTAAGCAAGTGTAAAATCCTTGCGTTCATGTACTCTCGTTAGTAATTATTTTAATTGGCTTAATCTTTGCAATGGTCTCCAACTTCGTTCTTTCTTAATGCATTTTTCTGTTTAATTTCTTTTATTACTTTGAACTTTATATTAAATATAATAGCAGAGTTAAAAAAAATACTCTTTTACTAACATAGTTAGTAGCGAAATTTCACATATTAAGAATGCAGAGTATAATACAAGTATACGATTCATACTTTGTGCAACAGCACTATTTTATTTTAATTTATATTTTAACATTTATAAGTGCTCATTAACTTGAATATTTTATTTCTCTTTTTACCAAATATGCTGCTTTATAGTCCTTCAACTGTATTTGACGTTTGTAAAGAAAAATTAAATTTTGAATGGAAAGAAATTTTACTTTGAATTCGGTTTAAACAATTCTGATATAATAAAACCAAAAAATTTTTATTGCTCGTTATTTTTAAAGGTTAAAACTAATGCTTTTAGAGGGCGTCTCTAGATAATTGTGAGGTGAAATATCTTCTTCTGAAGAACAGTAAATTCTCACATGGTGAGTCATCCTTTCATAGGATATGCTGTTTCATAATCAAGTGTTCTATAAGAAAAATGAGATGTGACACATTGATTGATAAGGATAACATACAGTAAAAAATATAATTTCTATAAGAAGATTATGCCTTTACACACTAAACGATTTTTTCCTGTACGAACAGATCTTTTGTATAAGAATATTGCATTATCGTCGTTCATACAACTTTAAAAAGAAGAGTATTGTGTTTCATATACTGCGTTTATACGCACGACTTATATGTAAATAAAACTGTAAATTGTATCCATATAATTGTTTAATTGTGACTTAGAATTTCAGAAATATATTTACAACTAACGCACTATTTGCATATAAAATGCTTGACGTTACCAGACTTACAATTGTTTACTAATAAAAGCAATAAATTGATAAGTATTGCACAAAAAGCATTGATAGAAGAAAATAATGACAATTAAGAAAAGCAAATGATTATTGTTACTTTAAAAATATACACAATTTTTTTCTAAACATGGCCGACTTTTCTTTAGAAGTGCTACCTAGTTCTTAATGCTTTATAAACAGTGAATCAATTTATTTGCAAATAGTGCACGTATAAACATATTAATAGTGATCAATATTTTTGACAAGAACAGTGTGCTTTCATATAGTCAACCATGGTATTGATAATAAGATATGGTAACGCTTTTATAATAAGAACATATAAATAATAATTTGACATGGCAATACTTTTGTACTAAGAAAATATAAATAATAGTAAGACATGGCAACATTTAAATAAAAGGCGAGCTATTTATTGGTCACCAAGAAAGAAAGACGTGTCTTTATTTAGCTTCAGAAAACATCTACAATACAATGACTATTACAGAACCTGAAAAAAGCACACCAGGTTGAAAAGAATTTGGTGTTCGGTCACAGATTCCACATTGTTTCTGTAAGGACTGTCTACATTTAACCGTTTTTTCTATACAAACAGTTTGCTGTTGAACAGTGTGCTGTCTCATAGTCAACCATCTCCTGCATATTAGCAGTATGCTCGTAAGTCATACAGTTAATTACTATTTAATCATAACAGTAAGCAATCGCATAATCTTTTCTTGAAACATAAAATTTTTTTATAATAAAGTATGTGGAGTTACAGTCTAATTCTCTGTTAGAAAAATGTGCTGTGACATAGTAAATTTTAAAGCAAGGAAATTGTGCTTTGACACAAACTTTTCCATTAGAACAGTAAGCGGTCATAGAGTCAACCACATTTTCTATAAAAATATTGTACAGTCAGACATCTTTTCTAAACGGACAATGTGTTTTCACATAGTCATCCATTTTTGCAATAGTCAGCAATTTTGTCTACAACAAAAGTCAACTGTGACACTCTTATTTTTTATGCAAGCAAGATATCCTATGACACAGTTAACAGTTATTTAAGAAAGGTGTGCCTTCACAAAATCTGCTGTGAAATAGTTTACTCAGTGTGCTGTCATAACATCAACTATGTGTTCTAGGAAAAAAGTGTGCTGTCGCTTAGTAAACCTTGATTTCTAAACAAACTGTGTATTGTTACACAGTAAACCATATTTTCTATAAGAATTATAGGCTCGCACACAATCAAACATATTATTTATGAGAACATTGTGCTGTTACACAGTCCAGTATATTTTCCATGAAAGTCAAGTGAGACACAGTAGACATTTCTAAAAGAAAAGTGTACTTCTACTCAGTCACTTTTTTCTACAAGAAACGTGTGTTATGACGTAGTCAATATATATATATATATATAAAAAAGTTTCCAGTTACAAAGCAAGATTTTTTTCCAAAGAAAGTCCGCTGTGATATAAATGGTGTTTTTTTGAGTGTCACAACTTTGAGTTGGCAACACTGTTTTACCTGAGCACCCTTTTAACAGCTGACAGTTTCTTTTTGTTTAGTTTATTATTATTATTATTATTTATTTATTTATTCTTTATGAATATAATTCTAAGATTAAATTTAATCAGAGAGGCCAAGTATTTAATTATAAATCGACTTAAGCCAGAGTAAAGAGTGCAAATTGTTCAAATTTTAATCAAAATAATAATTCTTTTCGTCAAACTCATCATGCAGTTGTTTTATTTTATGGCGTATATACTAGTAAAAAATAGTTTTACTTAATGGCCCAATTAATTTGAATTTGGATTATTTTCTTTATGGTTATGTAAAGTTGCTTGTCTATATCAACAAACCACAAGCAATTGAACATTTTGAAATCAATATTCTTTGAGTTGTTGGTCTTCCAGATTACGTCTTTTAAGTGCCATGTGGGTGCCAACATGGCAGAAATCATATTTAAAAATTAATTTCATAAAAATTTCTTTCTAATAAAGTTCGTTTTAGTGATATTAAGAATACATTTCCTTCTTTTATTATGTTTTAAATTTGTGTAACTCTATAAAAAACACCCTTCATAAATTGTTTCTATAAGCAAAACCTGCTAGTACACAGTCAACTTTCTTGTAAGTGTGCTATAATGCACTCAAATTTGCTATAAGAAAATTGTCGTGTTGCAGAGTCAACTTGTCTGAAAAAAATGTCTAAAGTAAAGTTTGCTCAGATGCTTTAATTTTTCTATACAAAAAGTTTGTTGCAACTCGATCAACTTTTTTATAAGAAAAGGTAGTTGTGAGAAAAAAGTAATTTATTTTAATAAAATGCGCTGTGACGCAGTCCAATTTTCTATAAGAAAAGTATGCTCTGACAGAGTAAATTTATTTATGAGAAATGTGTGCTGTGTGAAACGGTCAATTAACATTTATCGCATAACAAATTAAAGTCCATTATATAAAAAAACCAATAACATAATATTTATATTATAGTTGAATGATATATGTACATTAATGCTCTTTAAGATAACTTAATCTCTCTTATGCACTCAAAGTACGCTTTTATTTAAAATATTATAAAAACTGAGAAGTATTGCTGCTAATCACTCAACAAATGGGAATACATTTGCATTTTATATACATAATAATCATTCATCTATTTGCTGTATTATTGCAATAATAATACAAAAATAAGAATTTCCATATCACAGCTTTATCTTAAGTGAAATCTTTACAAATACGGTGCATTAGACTTGCAGCAATTGTATAAGCAGGCATTAATAGTATACAGTGATGTTCAACAAAGTGGTGAATTTTAATATAAGTAAGCAAAGGCCACTGAGACAACATATTTTTTTTTGCTCATTGTTACCAACCATTAAATTTCTTTAAAGACTATCAATTAAATTCAATTATTAATTTTATTTCAACTCAATATTTTTGGTATAATATTTTTTTTCAAAATGTAAAATTAATTTTGAATAAAAAAATTTTATCTGTTACAGTAGATCAGATTTTGAGATTTTTTACTCTTTTTTGAATCAATGTTGCCGTAGTGAAATTTTTTGAAAAGTATTTTACTTACTCGAAATTTATTTTATTAAATTTTGTGAATGCCCAATCAAAAATGTTGGGGTGAAATTAATCTACGTTTAAAGCTGTTATCGCCAACATATTTTGCGTTCTTCATATTTCATTCTTTACAAATTTTCACCACAAAAAATAAGATAAAACAAAACGTTAAAGATTTTTTATCTATGCCACGAGCTCTTAAAATTTTTTAAATCAAATTAGTTTCACGATGTTAAGTCATTAAGGGCTGAAGGTGAAAAGTAATAATTATTCACTAGTGTTTATTTCTGAGAAGTGAATGTACTTTTTTTTGTTTTATTAAAAATCTACACAGAAAATAATATCATCAAAATACAACCAGCAAAACGAATTGTTAATAGTTAATTTAAATTGAAATATATATTTAGTTAATATAAAAAATTAAGTTGTTGATATGACAAACACAGAAATTTTTATTAATAAACTGAACTAACCAAATTTTATGTTATACATGGCGCAAAAACTTGAACACTTTTTAATATTTTTTTTATTAAAAATGTCAATTAAAGATTTTGATGCTGCTTATTGTTGATATAACAAATTTTAGTTTTTCTAATCTATTCAACAAAATTATTTGTTAAATTATATCATAAAGGAATATGCACATGTAGAAGAACTCGTTTTTTGTGTGTATTCATTATTTGCTTATCTAATAACGATTTGCTCTTTAGCTGAGTGGTAAGTACGTCAGTCTATTACTAAAGAGATTGCCTGTTCGATTCATCTCAAACAACTTAAAAATTTAACAAAAAACCAAGTTCCAAAAAAAATATAAAAAAAACAAACAAAGAAACAACACATAAGAATTTGAAAAACAAATTCATTAAAAATTTTTATTTTCTGTTAACAACTCAATTGTGAATATTAGCAATTATGTTAATTGGAAATAATTGAGTTGATTTTGTTTTCTTATGTTACAAATGCGTGTTTGTATTTACAAAAATCATTCTAGGTGCCTTTTAAAATAGTATTTTAATTGTATTCACAAGTAAATTGTATTTACAAATCTTTTTTTTTTTTTGCTGTGTAATACGAGTATATATGCTACCACTTAACTGTGATTAAATTCAGAATTAATGGAATGGAATGATTTTTAATAAATGTGGCTCATTTTATTTATAGCATATGAATGTATCACAATTAGTAATAATATATAAAATTTTTTTCAATTTAAAATTGTAATGAGTCTTTTAAAAGACGATTTTCTCAATTTTTTAAAAAAAATTTATTTTTTTGTTTAAAACTTTCCGAATATCTCCGAAACTATAAGACTGTTGACAAATTAAAACGGACGTATTTTAAAAGTCAATTCGTTTTCTATCCTTCTGTTCTTTTTTATTTGATCAAAAAACTGGCTCTCAAGTAAATACAAACTATGTGATGCAGCATCCGCTTTTTTCTTAATAACGGAAAATCACGAGATACAGAGTCAATTAAAAAAAACTGATTTGGAGGGATTGACACACGGTACTTAGTTAGTGTGTGCAAATTGACTACGAAACCTTTGACGTTACACAATAAATTTTATTTTGTTGACCTGTGTAATTAATAAATAATAATAGAATGGGACACTATCCACACTTTTGTATGAGAATTTTTAAAATTTTTTAGTGCTTTTCATATATTATTTCTAGCTAAGTCGCTTGCTTATATTGTGGAAACTACATGTAAGTACAGTAATTTAAATTTCTAATGAATCTAATATTTTTTTATTAATTAATGTTGCTTTCTAAAGAAAAGAAAAAAAATTAAACTAGACTTTATAGCTACCGATATTTTTCTGTGCAGCCGCGCACTTCATCAGCTCCCTAGTCTATCTACTTGGGTAGAGATTGTTATTAACATCAGATATTTAACGTAAATTTTTATGAAACGGAAAATGAGAAATGTTTGTTGTGTATACAATTGATTTACCTTTGATAAACACCCTAGTGCTTGATGATGAAGCGAGTGATTGTACAGAAAATTTCCCCCAGCTATAAAGTCTATTTTAATTTTTCTTCTCTTCTGTAGAAATTCATTCACTAATTAAAAATTTAAATTACTGAGCTTAAGCCCGAATAAGAAATTATTTTTGATTATAAATTTTTATTAAATATTTTACGATAAAAAAGCATAATATTTTAAAAAGTTACAAGCCTCAGAAGTTTTTTTGAATTCCATGTGGTCAACTTTGGTCCACTGTAATTTCTCTAGCACTTAAGGTCTTGTTTTAGGTAAATGTTATCAACAGCTTAGAAGTTCCAGATTTATTTCCATTTAATTTGTAAAAATTTGTATAAGAAATATACCATGAAATTGAGAACTTAAAAGAAAGCTTCATAATTGCTTTACAGGTGTGATCCCAGAAGAATTAAGAATCCATAACATAACATAATACAAAATAGCATATCATAAAACAATATAAGTCTATAACATTTCTCTCATATGTTGTTTTTTGTTGCAATTATTTGTGTCAGTATTTTTTTCAATCCAAAGGTTTTTAAGACCTAGCAAACTTTGTTCTTACCTATTGTCCACCTACACCATGCATTTCCTTTCTTTAATAAAATTTTGTCGAACTTTTTGGCAACTGCTCACATTTTTCTCATTGATGTTTAGGCTATAACAAATAGAATTTGCATTTTCTCTGATAAACACACTGAACAATATTTGCACAAGCGCTTGTAAGGACAATGTGTATACATGTGTTTATCCATTCTAGTTTGTATGTGCATTAAAATAAATTACCTTTAGTTAGATGCACATTACAAACACTAGCACACATTGTATACGGATAAATATATTTATGAATATAAATGTGTTTATATGATTGTCTTTGTATTTAACCACATCCTTAACATGAACTAGTTGAAGAAAGAAAAAACCAACTTGTGTACTTACCAACAAACTAGAAATTTTTTAAGCACACAAACGCATCCTTAGAGTATGTTTCAGCAGCAACAGGACGATTCTTTACACATTTTCTATGTTTCTCTTGTTGTCTGAATATTTGCATGCTCGGCAACTGTAGCTGCTGTGAGTTGTGAGTTTTTAGAAGAAGATGCAGATGTTGTACTAGCACGGGATGCTTTTCTTGATGATACTGATGACGTTGCAGCTACGACATGACTGCGCGCAGCTGGTGTTCGATGTTTCTGTTGTTGTACACAAGTTGTAGACGAGGACGAGGATGATAGGTGCACCGAGGTTAATAGTTCAGATGCTGATGGCGTTGCTGTAACTGTGGGTGTTTGTGGCGGCAGGGGTGAGTCATTGGGACCACTAGTACTGCCACTAGTATTGCTGGCAGCATTTGTGTTGCGGGTGAGAAACCAGCAGTCCATGGGTGTTGGTTTGCCCTTCATAACAACTGGTCCACGGTATTCGAGATGAAATGAATCATCCTGGTTAATATCCTGGCAAAGTAATCTGCAAATGCAATGTAAGAAAAAATGGAAAACATTTTACAGATAATAAAGCAACAGCTTTAAAGGATTAGCTTTAACAACATGGTTTATTGACTGACTTAAAAACTGGCAGTGGGAGATATACAATGATATAAAGGCATTTAGCAAATTGTTCGTGTAGAAACGAATTAGTAAGAAGATGCTGACAGTATATACATACATATGTATGTATGTATAACACAGGGGGAGGAACTATTTTGAAAATAAGATGAATAATTAATTATTATTTTCAAACTCGTATGTACGTGTGTATGTAATGAAACTTGGCAAATATTTGTTGCAAACAGAATTTAACGCGAACTATAAATAAATCAAGAAGTCATTTCTTTTTGTAATCAAACCTATTCTATTATTAACTTTAATATATATCGTCAGTTGAAATGCAAAACCATATAATTAACAAAAAGTTCAAAATCACTTTTTAAGTTAATTATTGGGTATTACTTGGATATCAAAACGCATGTCCCAAAAAATCTTCAATCAGCCGAATTCAAAATGAAAATAATGAAAGTTTACTTCAGTCACTTTAATTTAATTTTCATTAGTTTTTCTTCTTCTTTTACAATTTAAAAAAGTGTTGTTACGTGTTTCATTTATACTTGTTTGAAATACTATAAGATGTAACTATTTCAAGTGCAGAAGTTAATAAGGAGGATTATATTCTTGGATTTATAGTGGAAAAAGTTTCCGTAGCGAACTATTATTAGCAAAAGTTTGTCAGATTTTAGTTAATGAGAAATATATATTTTGGTTGTATAACAATTAACATACAATTTGAAAGATGTCTCTAGAATCCATGCCTAGTAGCCCTAAATAAATAAATAACCGAAATTCCGGCTATTTTAAAGCAGTGAACTAAAACAAATAAAATAATACGCAAACGTTTCCTGCAAAGGCAAAAGCTTTCACTACCACTTCATCCAAGACAATAAAAAATTCTCATCTAACTAATTATTTTAAAAACAAAAGCTAATTTGAGTGTTTTGTTTTTAATATAAATGTGAGTTTTTGGCGATAAATTTTTAAAGTTAAATTTGTGTACCTGTCACCAAAATGGCAAAGGGTATATATATGTTTCTTATTTCATGTGGAGTTTCCACAAAATTAATATTCAACAAATAAAGTAAATACATATATTCTGGGTATTTATTAATATGGAAGACGAATAAGCGATATCTGACTATCCGTCTCTCTGTCCGTCCGTCTGTCTGTACTACAAATCAGTTTTCCGAAGCTCCCAGAAAAAAGTAGAGTCTTCAGTCTTAGACTGATGTATTAGTAATAGGTCGAAAAATACTGGTATTAACTAATTATTTTAAAAACAAAAGCTAATTTGAGTGTTTTGTTTTTAATATAAATGTGAGTTTTTGGCGATAAATTTTTAAAGTTAAATTTGTGTACCTGTCACCAAAATGGCAAAGGGTATATATATGTTTCTTATTTCATGTGGAGTTTCCACAAAATTAATATTCAACAAATAAAGTAAATACATATATTCTGGGTCTTTATGAATATGGAAGACGTATAAGCGATATCCGACTATCCATCCCTCTGTCCGTCCGTCTGTCTGTACTAGAAATCAGTTTTTCACAGCTCCCAAAAAAAGTTGAGTCTTCAGTCCTAGACTGATGTATTAGTAATAGTTCGAAAAAGATTAGTATTGAAAATCAGCTAAATCAAAGACATGATTCCAGAGCTGGAAAATCGAAACTTTATTCTGCCATATAAAAGTATCTACCTAAACCTAATTTTTGTATTTTTTATAATTTTTGTTAAATAAACCTTTTTTTCATTTCACCAAAAATATAACTAGTATTAAAAATAAAAAAATCAAAGAGATGATTCCACAGTTGGAACATTTTAACTTCATTTTGATATATAAAAGTAACCAACTTAAATTCATGTTTTATTTTATTTTGCTATAAATTAAATACATTTTATACTTTTAAAATAAAACGTTTCCTTTAAGAAATAAAAAAAATTGAAATAATGATGCCAGGGTTGGAAAATTTTCTTTTTGTTAATAAATTATATATATTTTATTTCTGATTTGAACGGGCTAAAGTTCGTATCGCATAATTAGTAAATAAACGACAAATAAACGATGAATAAACGGCAATGGTACGACTGTTTGTGAATTAGAGATGGTAAATTTGAGTTTTCATTACAAAAAAGGTGTTAGCAAATATGATATACGACGAATCAAAACAATTCACATATTGCATTTGCATAAAAGATACGTATATGAAGCAGAAATCTACATCAACTGATAAAGTCACACACTACAAAGACCAACCACAAAAGAATGCTGATGATAAAGGTTTGGTGGCCTTCGAAAACAGCTAGTTGTTCCGTTAAACTATGTGTTACTCAGAATATTTACAAGTAGCTTTAGTGTTATTTGTTCATTAATAATTATCACATGTACTTTGGCTTAAAAAGCGATACGAACTTTAGCCCATCCAAATCATAAATATAGAAACAAATGAAGTTCCAACAATAATAATTGTAAATATAGTATATATTTTTTAGAGTGATAGTTTGGTATAAAAAATTAGAAAAATTAAAAACACAGCTCCATAGATAGAAAATTAAAATATATAATATATATATGTATATAAAATTAACTTAATAAAACAAATTTTGTCTTTATTTTCTAATTGTTTTTTATTTGTTAATTAAACATATTTCATATTTTAGAAAGAAATAAATGTGCATAAAAATCAAATAAAAATCAAATGGTTCCAAGGCTGGAAAATTTAATTTTTTTTGTAAAAAAAGTAACTAAATAAAGATAATTTAGGAAGATCTTTATTCAGTAGTTATTTATTTATATTCAAGTTTGATATGTAAATATAATTAAGTTTTATTAGTCTTACCAAGCTTTGTAATATATATTGCTTATTATGCTCTCAGCATAATTATGTTTTAATTCGATAGTCATACGTTGACAGCTTGCAACGAGTACTTATAAATTTTTACTAAATGGAGATAGCAGAAAATATATCGCTAAAGAAGACTCATTTCAGTCAGTTTCTTTTTCAACACATGTAGCTTTCTGCTGAACAAAATCGAAAATCTTTTTAGTAATAAATAGTTTACATAATATCGCGATATGAGTGAACGTGCAACATTGGGATGGTTGAATTTAGATACTCAACATTAGTTTAATATTAAGTTTTATTATATCCGAGTAGTTTGTATGGAAGTACAGTACTAAGGCTATTAAATATAAACGGCCCTATGTTTAAGCAAAAATTGGCATGAAGTTAGCAGAAGTGGCGAAATTGAATTAGGTGTTAACGAGTTCACCCATACAATTTGACACTAAAGACGGTAGCATTACCTAATTTTAACACACCTCTAGGTCCTAGCATGATTTTTAATGTGAAGTTTCTTCGCAAAACTCTTTAAGATCATGTTAGATTTTGCAACTTATGCCAACTTCATGCCAATTTTTGCTTATACATAGGGTCATAATTGTGTTAAAAAAGAAAAGTTTTTAAGTACCACTAAGTACGTTTTTAAGTACCATTAGTATCAATATCTTAAAGGCTGGTAAAATCTAAAATTTATGCGGAATCAGGTCACTTTAGATGTGGGTTAATAAATTGCGATTAGAAAGTGCTGATCTATGTTAAAATCTTCCTAATTAATTTTTCCTGATTCATTTAAAAGAAAAAATATTAATAATGTAAAAAACTTCTTAAATAAATAATAAATTATTCAACTATTGCTTATATCGAAAATAAAATCTAGTAACCAAATTCTTTTGTCGAAAATTTCGCATATATCACTCATTACAACTTGTGCTAACTAGAGCAAAAAATACAGCATATATTTTTTGTTACAAAACAATTGTGTATGTATGTATTTATGTACAAATATAAGTATATGTTCCATATACGCACGCTGGTAAAGGGTGCGGAATATAACAACCTTGCTTGTTTTTTCTTCGTTCGCTCTAGAATCCGAATCGTTGAAAAATCAGCTGACTCAAGAACTAGATATGTGCCCGTAATTATGAAAGTAGTGTAATGCATTTCCATTGCTGCTTCAATATATTAAATTAATCTTAAGAAACTTCAATAATATTTAATAAATATTAAATAAATTTATATTAATCGAGGCAAGTACAACTTTAAATTAAAATGTTGCATAATAATTATAAATAAATTCAGTGAAGTGCGACTTTGACCCGCGCACGAAGGGTTCCGTACAGGCAGGAGATATGTAATTCAATAAAAACAATATAAACTACCCACTAAAAAAAGATACTCCAAAAAAGTCATGAAAATGTAGAGTTTACGATGCGGAAGTAGTGCAAATTTCGATCCGATCTAATAATTTTTACATAGGGTTGTCATTGAAAGAAGTTCTCTTTTTCGATGCCTGGTCACTGAATTGGAAGCGATTTTAAGAAAAATTCCCTTTTTTTTGGTTTATGATAATATTTTCATCTAAGAAAAATTATAAATAGTTACTTATTTTAACAATTCGTTTCTTTTTATACGAATTTAAGCCCGAAACAGTGTTTTCATGTAAATTTAAGCAAATAACTTTTAAATTTTAGACTAAAATTAGTTCATAAATTTCTTAAAAAAAATTATTTTTTTTTAATTCTGGTGAGTATTTTCTAACACTATGGAGGAGTTACAAGGTTTTGTATGACTAAAATAAGCTTCTACATGGTTTTTTGATCACTCTCGGCGAATTAAAAATATCGATTTTTTGGAAGCAAAGAAAATGTACTTCCGCTAGAATTACTTCCATTTTTTTCACTGGGTATATTTTTGGCATTTTTTTCGTTTTTGAGTTTTTTCGATTTTAAGCGTTTTTTTTAGTTTAGGGGTTTTTTGAATTTATTGGCGCTTTCTGAGTTTTGATACTTTTTTTCACGTTTTGGCGATTTTTTATTGGTTTTTGAAGTTTTTTTAATATTGGCAATTTTTATTATTTTGGCGTTTTTTTTTATTTTGGCGATTTTTTTTTAATTTGGCGATTTTTTTTTAATTTTGGCGATTTTTTTTCATTTTGACGATTTTTTTTACAAAAACAATTATTTTGGTTTTGGCGCATATTTCGTGTTTTGGCGATTTTTTTCGGTTTTTGGCGTTTTTTTCATATTGGCGATTTTTTTCATTTAAACGATTTTTTCGAATTTGGCGATTTATTTTAAATTTTTGGCGATTTTTTTCAGGTTTTGGATATTTTTTTCGGTTTGGCGATTTTATAATTTTCGGATTTTTTAGTTATACCGTTTTTGAAAATTTCAAGAGTTTACCTCTTACGGTCTCCAAGATATAGCAATTTGTCAAAATTACATAGTCAAAATTTCATTAACTGATGGACCACCCTTTAATTTAAATTTTTTAATATTTTAATGTTTATTGTTGTAGTCTATATAAAAATACACCAATTTTACAAATTTTAAGTGTCATACATACAATTGTATGTATATTACATGAGATTTTAACATTTTTCGCCGCTCGTTTTGGAGAACCCTTTAATTTCTAATTCTCATGTATTTGTTGTTGTAGTGGCCAAGGTTCTACATACTCTGTCCAAATTTTAGGTCCGTAGCTCTTACGGTTCCTGAGAAAATACCGTGTGACGGACAGACGGACAGACGGACAGCGTTGCGAAAACAATAGGGTTCCTTTTTTCACCTTTGGTGTACGGAACCCTAAAAACCAGTTTTTGATTTGCTCAAATGTAATTTACTGAATATCTCGATACAACAAAGTGACTTATACAACTTTCATTTTATGGGCGCATCGATAAATACGAATAGTCATCATAAGACTGTACGGGAATATAAGAATAGCATTGACATCGTGTTAAAGTGCTGCTTATTAAAATTGACAATGATGCTGACTAGTCAAAATAAAAAAGGGTGATTAAAGAAAGGGTGATTAGGCATTTAAACTTTTTGTAGCGTGCGATACCAAACCAATACGATTGTTTTTTTTTTTAAAGAAAACGAAAGTTTTTTTTTTACTTATTTATATAATTGTGTATGCAGTTCTATGTAAGATAAGATATTGCGAGAAATATAGTCACATTATTCTGAAATACAAGCTTAATTGCTTGCTGTTACACGCGACAAAAAAAAATAGATTTTCTAATGGAAATGCCCATATATGTTTATATATAGTAATTAGATATCTATACATATTTTTGGTATTTTTGGATTCAGTCAGTGAGTTCGCAAGAAGAGAACTGCCTGTTTTAATAATTTCATGTTAAATTTAAGAAATTATTCTGGAAACTCTTATTTTTATTTAAAAGTATTAGTTCTTGATGTATAGAACTTTCTTCCTAACGACATGTTAAACTCCTCATTTAGAAATTTCATAGCTGCTTTTTAAAAACTTTACTCCATCAACTTCCAACATATTGCTTGTGCAATTAAGAAAAAAAAACCATTAAAGAGTTCCTTCTTCTCTTTCATTTTAAACTTTTCTACATTATAACAAATACCGTAATTAAGACATGACAATTTCAAAGTATGTCGGTGCATATTTAATTGAAAGTCAAGAAATAATGACAAATTTATGCATTGCACTTTATAACAAGTTGCAGAATAATTCAGATAATATTTTCATGTAGACACAAAGAGATGTGCTGATGTGTCATAGTTTTCTCCTAAATTATCAGTTAATGTGCTAAGTTTTGCATGTACGAGTAAAGGTGTATGTATGTACAGGGTGGCGCAAAAATAACCTTCCGATGTTATTTGACTGTAATTTAAAAAAAAAAGAAAAACTTTGATTCTTCTTGTGGATAATTTTTATTTGGTCCTTTAATTTTTTTTACATCAAGTCGAGAATATGATGTCATGTAAATGGCAGCCGCCACAGTTGATTGTCATTTGAGCCCTTTTTATGGCATTTTCCATCACTTTGGCCAAAACTTCCTCACATTCTTGAGGGATATTCTCTTTAAGAGCTGCAATAGTCTAAAGCTTGTTGACATAAACCCGCGACTTCAAAAAGCCCCACAAGTCTGCAGCGGTCAAATCAGGAGATCTTGCTGGTCGGTGACTTTGGCACAACGTTGTGCCAAAGTTACCCACCGATTATTGGTCAAATAAATAGTCACCAGTATTCCGCGTTCTGGAGCAATGTAGCGTAACATTGTTTATTAACGTGTATTTTGCATGTGTTTACTACACAAGTGTCAAAACAGAACTGACATTAGGCGCCAATCGCAAAATTTATAGCATTTTCTGATAGGAGGATTCCTTTTGCACCACCCTGTACATACTATGTACGTTGTTTCCAAAAAAAACTTTAAGAAGAGATTGTGAACATATAATTTAAAGTTAAAATATATGCAATTGGGCATTACGTTAGTTTTTTACTCATTTCGTAAGTAATAAAGCAGTAAAACATGTCGAGGGTTTATTTATATTCAAAAAGTGCTATCTGCAAGGCTTGAAAGTTTAAGAAGAGCGCAAAAAACTGTTATTTTCTCAAAGTGCAAGCGGTAATAACTAAATTTTGATAATAGTACCATTTACAGAAGACATCTTAATTCTACTAATGTTAATCAAATACAGTTATTGCTCTTGAACTTAGAGAAAATAACAGTTTTATTTTGTCTATTAAAATATTCAAGAATTGCAGATAGTACTTTTTGAATATAAACCCTCAATATGCACAAGTATAAATAACTTTTGAGTAAAAGTATACCAGTGGGCATTTGTAAGATTACTTGAAAACAAGTATAATTTCGCGACTCTTTTTGTATACTTCCAGATGACTGTTAGAGCAAAACTAAATTTTGCTCTTCTAAATGCTGCTATTGTGAGTAATTTTGACTTCTGTTGGAAGTTTTAGTCGTCTGTAAGATATTTTGGCGAACATTGAAGGCTTAGGTAGTATTGCACTTGTATAAGTTTTTACTCTTTTAAGTAACGTTTTTGCGAGCTATTTTGCTGATTGTTGTACAAGTGTTTGATATGTTACTTGATCATTGTAGTTTAAATATTCGGGAAATTTACTCTTATAAATTACACTGCGCAACAAAATAGCGGGTTTTTCATGATGTTAAAAAATATCCGATTCTTGTGTATTTTTATCTCCTGATTATGATGGCATCTTTAAATTTTCTCTATCAGCTCTAGTTTTGAAGATATAGTGTCATTTAGGATTTGCATAAATTGCACCTCTTTTTGAAATATTCCGTTAATATATCACGAATGGTACTCCAAACTTAGAAATACTTTCTGAGTTATTAATTTACACAAAAATTTGTTTTATATAAATAGATTAACATTGATGAGTATATCAGCGTATCTGACTATTATTGCAAGGATGTTTAAAATCGTGTGTTTTTAGTTTAGTCCTTTAACATTTTTTGATTTTCATTTTTTTTTAGATCAAATATAACTAATTCTTATGTATTTTTGTTTGCTGATTACAAAAATAGGTTTATAACATACCTAGCCCCTCTAAATTCAGAGATATTTTGTGTTGCATTAAAAAAATCTTGAAATTTTTCTTTTCGAAAGCCATCGAAAAAAAATAGTTTTTTATATTACATTTGTCCATTTACAATTGCACTAATAGTGCAATTATTACGCAAAAAAAATATTGTATGGACCAGTCAAGAAAATGTTTGTGTTATTGGTAGTTTATTTATAACTAATAACTTGTAAATGGACAAATGTAACATAAAAAACTATTTTTTTCAAGGCTTTCGAAAAGGAAAATTTCAAGATTTTTTTTTAATGTAACACGAAATATCTCTGAATTTAGAGGTGCTACATATGATATAAACCTATTTTTGTAATCAGCAAACAAAAAAACCTAAGAATTAGCAATATTTGGTCAAAAAAGTTATAATCAAGAAATTTTCAAGGAGTAAACTAAAAACACAAGATTTTAAACATCCTTGCAATGATAGTCAGATACGCTGATATACACATCAATGTTAATCTATTTATATAAAACAAATTTTTGTGTAAATTAATAACTCAGAAAGTATTTCTAAGTTTGGAGTACCATTCGTGATATATTAACGGAATATTTCAAAAAGAGGTGCAATTTATGCAAATCCTAAATGACACTATATCTTTAAAACTAGAGCTGATAGAGAAAAACTAATGACGCCATCATAATCAAGAGACTAAAATACATAAGAAACAAACATTTTTATTAAAACATCAAAATCAGTGTTGTGCAGTGTTATGCTCTTACGATTGTTTTTAGCATTTGTTGAATAAGTGAATCAAATCATTTGGGGTATTCATAAATAAATACGTTTTAAAGTAATAAAACGAAAAAATATGACTGCTGTGAACAACCCCTTATAATTTACAATTATAAACATTGTACTTATTTGTATTTTGGTTTTAGCACCTTTGTACATTGCTCACTCGCTCTCTCTCTCTCTTTCTCTCTTTCTCTCTCAATTCCTTTGGCAAAGTCTCACGAATTTCTACCAGCGTTGTCAACTTTTAAATTTCAAAAAGCACTGAAACCACTCAAAAAGCGCGTAATTTAAGTAAAAAAGCACTAAATTTTTAATTATAGTCGTATATTAAAAAAAAATTGTCATACACAAATATGCATATAAAAAATATAATAATCGGTTGACTTTGCAATATATTTTTAAAGCTATAACTTTGAGGCATCCGATACACATTTAAATTGTATAAGAATCAGTGAATTCTCAAATCAGTTTGACGAAGCCTTTTGTAGTTATTATAAAAAAATTTTATGTTTAATCATTTTTCGTCAGGAAACAAACGTATTTTTCGAATTCAATCAAATTATAAATATCCGACAATTCTCAACTGAAAACTCGATAGTGGACTAGTTATATTTTCCCTAGACTAGAAAAAATTTCGATATTAAATTATACTTGGGTAAATACTTCTACTATGTCTTCTTTGTTGCGTGGCAAAACATTTTTTATATTAATTATGATTGAAATGTTAAAGTTTAAGGGAAACATGGCACTTATTTCTTCCACCAAGCCTTGTAAAAAATTGGAAGAATTTTTTTAAATGCTCCATTTAAGTTCAGAGCATTTCTTCGAATTTTTGGTTTAGTGCCACCGACTCGAAGCAAAAAGCACCGAAATGAATTTAAAAAAGCACTGAGCACTAACTACAAAATTTTTCGCGTCGAAAATTTCAAAAAACACTAAAAACGGTGCGAAAAGCACCGAGTTGACAACGCTGATTTCTACATGTAGTTATGACAAACAATAAACATAGCTGAGAAAGTCTTATTACTTTATGACCTCTTTGTTTGAGCCACAACTTATAAATTAAAGTTGCCGTGATGATACAGAAACAGTTCCTCCCCTTTCCGTTATGACAGTATGACATCGGGCACGATTAATTTAATCTTCCGCTAGGACCGCAAAAGTTTCTTCTTAAATTGTAAATGTTCGCAGGGTAATTGCAAGTGTATGTTTTTGAATCTTTAAATGTATTGCATTCAATTCGCTAAAGATATAAATGTGCACACTTAAATGTGCTGACACAAACATACGTACATAAATACATATGTACATTCATTCTTAATGTCTTCGTTCTTCATGTGCTCATATAATTCATCAGACATTTCACAGTGGGTCTAATCGCAAAATAAATGATAATAATTTTAAATTTTTTAAACTCAATTATGGATTTTGATGGCAGCTAGAGTATCAATAGAAGTTTAAATAGTGATGGTATTTATTAATGCAGAAAGGCTAAAAA
This sequence comes from Tachina fera, assembly GCA_905220375.1. Lineage (NCBI taxonomy): Eukaryota > Metazoa > Arthropoda > Insecta > Diptera > Tachinidae > Tachina > Tachina fera. Next base: position 68,891,929 of record LR999963.1, read on the forward strand.
TTACATGTAATCTTACCAATTGCCGATATTAAAGTAAAATTTTTTTCTAGATGAAAAGTTTTATAATCTAGTCTCAAGCTTAAGGAATTAATATATCTAAGGCAAAAAAGACCCATTGATCAAGTTGATGTAAGTTTAACCGTTATAACCGTTATAATATTCCAATACCAAATTGCGAAATTTCAGTTTATTTGAATGATTTCTAAAAAGGTTGTAGCACAATTACTTTTAAGCTACAATGAAAGAATTTTCGGCTGAAATTCTTTGAATTTCGACATTAATCTAATGAAAAACTCATTAAAATTCACCTACCTCACGCTTCGTTGGATTAATGAAACCAGTTTCGTTAAAATTATTTTATTAAAAACTTAATCAAATTTATTTAACAGTGTAATAAAATAAGTCTAAGTTTAATTTTTCTTCTCTTCTTTAGATACTTACATTAATTAATAAAAATATTTCCTTCAATAAGAATTGAAATTACTGAACTTAAGCCTGACTTAAAATTATTTCTGATTAAAAATCACTAAAAGTTCAATTAAAAAATTTACAAATGTTTCACTTAAATAATCATGGGCAAGTGAAAAAATATGTTCACTTGGCAATCACTGTTTACTTGGCCATCACAGTTTCAGAATGCTGGAAATCCAAGTAAAAACTGTAGAATGCAACAACAAGTAACATTAAGCCACTACAATTATACTTACATGCATGTACCGATGGTACATCGAATAAGTAAAAATAATTAATGTGATGATCGTAAAAAGATAAGTAAGAATAGTTAAACATACTGAGGTAGAGTAAAATAATTTCATGCTAACCTAAATAGAAAAATGAAAAATTGGAAAAAACAGAAAATTAATAGTGATACTTATAAATGTGTTTACCAAAGGTAAATCAATTGTATACACAACAATCGTTTCTCATATTCCGTTCATTGTACATTTAAGTTAAATAGCTGATGTTTATAAGAATCTCTACCCAAGTAGATAGAGTAGGGTGCTGATGAAGTGCGTGGCTGCACAGAAAAGTATCGGTATTTCCCCAGCTTAAAGTCTAAGTTTAATTTTTCTTCTCTTCTTTAGATACTCACATTAATTAATAAAAATATTTCCTTCAATAAGAATTGAAATTACTGAACTTAAGCCTGACTTAAAATTATTTCTGATTAAAAATCACTAAAAGTTCAATTAAAAAATTTACAAATGTTTCACGTAATAAAATAATTTGATGAAAAGAATGAAATAACTTAAATATAAAGGGGTTTCTTAATAATACAAAAATATTGTTGTCATAAATCCAAAAAAAATATTCTAACGAAACCAGAATATCAAGGAAGCAATTCCAATGAAATTGTTTCACAATATTCATGAAATTTTCATTGGATTTGTGAAATTATGATTAGATTTGTGAAAAATTTTTAATGAAATTGTTTCATTTATGAAGCAAATTTCTTTCGGTGTAGTCTTTTTTAGTGTTTATCTAAAGGTAAATAAAAATATGTAAAAAACAGGCATGAGTTTTCAAATATAGTCAAATCAAAAAATTCAAATATTCATCTTTCACTAAAAAATATACATACATATCGTTACTTAAAACAATGTTTGATACCTTTTCGCACAGTGTAGCTTGATAGAATTGGCAGAGCACACTGCTGTGCATACTGTTGTCGAAACGATTTATTTAAGTCTATTTTCATGCACTTCAATGATTTTTAGTGCAACAGCAAGAAATAGCAATTCTTGGCAAAATCACTTTGTGCTGTGTAAGGACAGGAGCAAATCAAACTGTTCCAAAAAAATATTTAAAAAATTGGAAAAATTTAAACCGGCAAATTATTTATTTATGCTGAAAAAATAGTAACTTAACTAAGGGCGGATTTACATCTTTGTGCGATGTGCCACACAAGCGTAAAAAAGGCGTAACCAACTAATTACTAATGAAAAACAGTTTCATTCAGACATATAATTATTTATTAAGTTAAACAGAAAATTTTGTAGAATTCAACATGATTGCAAACTGTTATTAGTTATTAGTTGGTCACGCTATTTCGGGCAAATGACACAAAAGAAATGCCAGATATAAACTTAGCCTAACGCGTGTTTTTTTTAAATAAAGTAGAGATTATGGAGTGATATTTTGGTAATAGTCAATATATTATTTTATGCATACTTTTAGGGGCTAAAAAGCAGGTTAGAAATTGCGCCTTGAGATAAATGGCTCTTTTCAGTTTATTTTTCTTTTCTACATTAGGTGATAACAAAACGGTTTACACAATCACAATTTTAAGAAAACACGCTCCACACTCTTTTAAGATTTCTAGTTAAAGCCCAGTACGAAATTCACATTTGTAAATTTACATTTATTTCTACACGGCAAAATAGTCGTGTAGTTTTTTGTGTAGAATTACAAATTCATTTATTTTTGAACTTACATCACACAACAATTAATTAAAATTTAATGAAAATTAGAAATGTGAAACATTCCGTGACCAAACAATGCACATTAGTTTTTGTTTTAGTTTACTGAAAAAAGTCTCCAATTATATTAATAAAATTCTTAAGATAGGCAACAAATTTTAAAAATTCCGTGTACATATTTTTGAAAGTCCGTACTAGCAAATGAAAATTTCTTTATGAAATTTACCAACCTGATTTTCCGTAATTTTTTTTTTACATACAGTTTGTATGAGAACCTGAAATTCCCTATGAACTACGTACCAGGCTCAAAAGCTCATATTTTTCTATTCACAGAGAAATAGTGAAGAAAATTAATGCATATTAATGAATATTATCCTTAAAAATAGTTTCAGTTATGTGAAGCTGCTACTAAGAATAATTTCTTTTTCTTCCAAGTGCAATGAAAAGAAACTTGTTTTACTTGTATTCTCAGAATATTTGTATGCCATAAAATTAATACACACTCAGTTGAATTGTAGTTCATATAGATAAATGAATTACATTTTCAAAAAGAGATTGAGGTGCATTACAACAGGAAATTTATATAATATTAAAAGCTCTTTATTTTCTCCATAGCACGTATAGATATAAGTATGATAGTGTGCACTTATAATCCTTTTGTAGCTTCCAGTTTATTTATTGAAACCCATTTTAATGTGTATTTTAAATTTATCAGAAACCAACTGGCGAATAAAGATCATTTGGTTCAGCTGATTTGTTTCGTGTTTTGTGCATATAAATAGTTTTTAAGAGCTTTTGTTTAGAAAATTTAAATGCAATCGATTTAGCTTAAAATTTCAAATTTTTCAATTTGATAATAAGAAAAAAATTTATTACACACTTTATTATAGATCTCAATCTAAAAACTTATCTCTTTGAATGCAAAACAGTTATAAGAAGATTTTTCTATGTTATCTTTATTCTACTTAATTAACCGTAATGTAGTGAAATTTCGTTAAATTTCAGTCTTCAGCTTTTCTTCATTATCATTAGTATGCTCACCTCGATAATTAAGACCAACAACTTATTCATTTAGTTAATGTGTGTGCGTAGACGAAAATGACTTTCCGCTTAACATGTCCTCCGTCCATGTTTCCTTACGAAATACGGTAAGTAACAAAAAAACGGGCGATAAGGAGATAACAGTATTTTTCTATTTAGAAAATTAACAACCAGTTAGTTAGTCGGTGAATTACTTTTGCGTATAAATGCGTAAACGTGCGTGTTTGTTAAATAGGAATTCAATTGATAAATATCATTTTTTTAAATTTCGAAAAACAAATAAAAACTAATCAATAACTACACATTAGAGTCTGAACACAATGTAACGATTATTTATTGCGGTGCGATTTTCCATACGATATTTGAAGTAAAAACCCGCAATACGGAGCGGAATAAAATTAAAACCTATTTCATTTTTATTGCACACTTTCTTCTTATTCTCTCAATTTTTAACACTCTTTCTTTCTTAACTTCTTTACTCTTTTGTCATAAAGTATAGAAGTTTAGAAAAATATATCAAATATATCTGCTAATGTATAAAATGTTAATAATTTTTTGTTTTTAGTTATAAAAATTTATGCACAAAAAAAATAATAAAAATTTAAACAAATAATGACAAGTACTCCCGTCACCGTCTTCCGTTGTATTATATTTATTTTTCTCTCCCGCAAAGATAAATTGCACCGCACCGCAAGCATTGTGTTTAGACTCTCACAATAACAAAATAAATTTTGTCATTATTTAAGTTATAAAAATAAATTACATAAATATATTTTATTAAACATGCTCAGAACTAGCTATCGTGCTTATTTAATTATTATGTTCAATAAAGGTTTGTGGTTTTACTAATCGTTTTATTTTATTAAACTCCACCCAAAAAAAGCATTTTATAAATTTGTAGTGTGTGTCTGTGCATCTGTGTATCTGTGTATCTGTGTGGATGTACAAGTCCACGTATAGTGAAATTACTCTTAATCAATTATGTTTTATAACTGAAGGTACAAACACTATGGTTCAAGTACAAAAATAGTGCCTAAGAATGGGTCTAAAGTAGAAGAAAAAATTATATTTGTTGAAAAAATACTGACATATATTTAAAAGTCACTGAAATAGTATGGCCCAATTCATACGAAGATTTAAAAATCTCGTTTTATTTTCAATTCTCCTTAAAAGTTGCTTCTAAAACTATTTTAAATTCATAATACCATGATTTTTTCCATGTTTCTAGTTTTAAATTTTTTTCTTCCAAAAACTTTGTCAGTGTTGACCTTATATTTTTAAAAAATTATTTTTTCCCTACATGTTAAAAAATTTCCCCATACGAAAATCTATAAATTTTAGTAATTTAATTTAAAGAAAGGTAAATTAAAAAAATTTAAGGCCTTATTCAGAAACAGGTAATTTTGGCTAACAAAATGTTTAGCAAATAAATGTGTGGACATTTATCTGTTTTGTAAACCTCTTGTAAAACAAAATTATTTTAAAAAAGCACCAAATTAAAAAAAAAACGCAGAAGACGGCAACAGTAAAAAACCCTAATATAAAATGCTTAAAACCTAAAAAACCCCACAAACGAAATTTTCCAAAAATTTCAAAATTATATTTTGTATAGCCTTAAGTTCATATAGTATTATATATTTAGTGTCCGTAAGGAGTACGGAACTCTTCGTGCGCAAGTCACAGTCGCACTTTACTAACTTATTTTTAGTAAATGAAGATGGGAATAAAATTTATCACTAAAGTACAGTCTTAACTATAAAATTAATTAAAGAACATGTTCCGTTTCATTTCCCCGAACAAATTTTATTGTGCTGAACAAATTCGAAAAATTCGTTAGGAATAAACATTTACATAATAACGCGATATATACCTTTTTCAATGGGATGTTTAAATTGAGACACTTAACAATTTTGTAAAATCAAAGATTATTGAATAAAATAAGTTATTTTACTTGGTATGGAGGTACAATACTAAAACTATTTTATAGGTTTATTAAAAAAAGAAGAGAGAGCCTCAAAGTTCGAAGCTTTAGCGAACATTCAATTGTTTTAGATTTGCGAATAAATATTGAATAATATTGTTTCGAAGATACTTGAATTTAGTGAGTATTCGATTTTTATCGAATCTCAGGTCAAGTGGGATATTAAATATGGTTTGCATTGTATAATTTTGATATAATGACGTTATTTGTTTGTATAGCTATGAGTGCAACAAACGAGAAACTTATTCATCAAGTATCAAGTATTACAATTACTCTTTATGCAGCAAACTCGTATCTCAATAAATGCGCTTCATGCTTAAACTAAAAAAGATTAGTATATTATTACAACAAATATACATAGATGTAATCAATTTCTTAATAATTGCAGAACTTTTATCCAAACACGGTTTTTTTGCTCTCCTGACAATTTTTAAGTAAGTTTTCTACATTCAACTTATTGCTTTAATCAAAAGAATATATTTAATCGAAAACTACCGAAAGATCACTTACTAAAAACTGCACTAGAGCAAAAATTATGAATTTTTTCACAAAATAAATATGTACCTACACATCTATGTGCTTATGTACGTATCTATATACTACATAAACGGACTTTGGTAAAGGGTATATAAGATTCGGCACAGCCGAATATAGCACTCTTACTTGTTATATACTGGATTTTACTGTCGTTCTGCAAAAGTTTCAGTAAAATACAGTACAAATTTGCAGAAAATTGTAAAAATTTTGGGATAAGCAAACGAACCTATTAACGATTGAGATATCCCGAAATACAAATAGTACCCCTCGTATTGATTTTGCTGATTTTCAATACCAATCTTATTCGGCTTAAATTATAATAAGGACGCAGAATATTAAAATTTTATGCAGTCTTTAGCTGTTAATGAGTTCGTTAACGCCACAAGTCACTTATTAATATTGTGCAAATCACAAACATAATGATAAAACTATAAATATAGTCACTATTTTTGGTGAAGGGTATACAAAATTAAGCTTGACTACTAATCACTTTCGTTAAGGTTAATGACACCATGTTATGCTTGTGGTAAAATACAAGAAATCGTATAGAACTTATAAAAAAATGTATACTTAATTTAAAAACATTTTCTAACTAATTTTCTATGGCTTCTTGTTGAGTGAGATAATGACCGTACAAGTGTCAACGCGTTTAAAGAAATTTCTGTGTAAAATGTATGAGTTTATTTTGCTTTCACAATTTTATTTTATGTGGTGGCCTCAGACAGACTTTAGCATATTTAAATGGCTTTAGTAGCAACACAGTAGTTTGTTGGACAACAACATGGAATTTATATTTGAATGTTTTTATGAGGATACTTTGGACAAATTGTGTCGCAATGGTTTACAGGACAGATCGTCCAGACGGGATGTGTTGGATCATTTAAATGCCATAATTGGTGGTTGCAGTGATGGTAAGCGGTAATTGCTGTTATAGCGTTTGCTATAAATTTTTATTCCATTTAAATTTTTACAATTTTCTTCTTTTATGGTTTTAAATGAATACATATTTGTATGTATGTATGCATGTATGTATGTATATATTTATGGATATGATGAATTCAAAAGGACAAAATATGCATACTGAAGAAGTGGCCCGTATTGCTGTCTTGGCTGCCGTTCGTTATCATCGTGACAAAAAGGATGGAAATGGTGATGTAAGTAATTTATTTAAATGATTTCTCTTTCTTGTCGTTATTATGTGTTTAAGAATTAAGTATTTGTTAACAGATATATTTGTGGCTTAGGAGAAAGTAATTCGAATGTTAGAGCTTGACAGCTAAGATTTTATGTGAGTTAGTTTGCGTTCTACGTCCAGCACAATAAGCGTAAAATATAAATAGTCATTATAGTGGGAGGATATGTTAAAGCCCATATGACACTATATTTTTCTTTCATTTAACAAGTTTTATAGAAAAGTGTAAACATATTGTTATAGGAAAATTCAACAGGTGCAAAGGGTTCAGCTATATTCAGAAAAATTAAATAATGTCAACAACTTGATTAAAGTTATCGATAAAAAGTGAAGATCTGTCAAAAAAATTTAAGAACTTTTAACTTAAACAGCTGAAACATAAAAGTGTTCGATATTAGCGGTTTATGGTTAAACATAAAAATTTTTAGTTTGTTTTGTCTCTATACTAGCGGTTTTTAATTGTGAAAATTTAACAACATTTTAAAATTTTGTTTCCGTTTTATATAGTTTGTTCTTTCTAACATTTATTGTTTCTTTCTATCAATTCAATATCAAATCAATTAAAAAAAAAAAATTAAGGGTCATAAAGGCTTACGCTTTCTTCTAATAATAATAGGTACATCACCAGTTTTCCCCTTTTTCAAAATAAATTAATTTTTAATATCCATGTCATTTAATGCAGAATTAGAGCCTGAGAATAGAATGGAACCGAAACGAGCAAGAGTACTATATATGGCTGTGCCGAGTCTTATATACCCTTAACCAAAGTGCGTTTATGTAATATAGAGATACATACACAGGCACATAGATATGTAGGTCCATATTTATTTTGTAAACAAATTCATAATTTTTCTCTAGTGCAATTTTTAGTAAGTGACCTTTTGGTATTTTTCGATTAAATATTTTTTTTTGAATAAAGCAATAAGTTGAATATAGATGCCTTACTTTCTCAACCTAGTATCTTAAAAAATAAAAGCTGTCAGGAGAGCAAAAAAACCGTGTTTGGATAAAAGTTCTGCAATTATTAAGAAATTGATTACATCTATGTATATTTGTAGTAATAATATACTAATCTTTTTTAGTTTAAGCATGAAGCGCATTTATTGAGATACGAATTTGCTGCATAAACAGTAAATGTAATACTTAATACTTGATGAATAAGTTTCTCGTTTGTTGCACTCATAGCTATACAAACAAATAACGTCATTATATAAAAATTATCCAATGCAAACCATATTTAATGTCCCACTTGACCTGAGCTTCTATTAAAAACGAATGCTCACTAAAGCGAAGTAACTTCGAAACAATATTTTTCAATATTTATTCGCAAATCTAAAACAATTGAATGTTCGCTAAAGCTTCGAACTTTGAGGCTCTCTCTTCTTTTTTTAATAACCCTATAAAATAGTTTTAGTATTGTACCTCCATATCAAGTAAAATAACTTATTTTATTCAATAATCTTTGATTTTACAAAATTGTTAAGTGTCTCAATTTAAAGATCCCATTGAAAAAGGTATATATCGCGTTATTATGTAATTGTTTATTCCTAAAGAATTTTTCGAATTTGTTCAGCACAATAAAATTTGTTCGGGGAAATGAAACGGAACATGTTCTTTAATTAATTTTATAGTTAAGACTGTACTTTAGTGATAAATTTTATTCCCATCTTCATTTACTAAAAATAAGTTAGTAAAGTGCGACTCTGACTTGCGCACGAAGGGTTCCGTACGGACACTAGATATGTAATACTACATAAACTTTAGGCTATATAAGATATAATTTTGGAATTTTTTCGTTTTTGGGGTGTTTTCGGTTTTAAAAGTTTTATAATAGGGTTTTTGAGTGTTGCCGTCTTATGCGTTTTTTTAGTTTGCTGCTTTTTTAGTTTGGGTGCTTTTTCTCGTTTTAGCGATTTTTTTTAAGTTGTTGAAGTTTATTTTCATTTTGGCGATATTTTGACGTTTTGGTGATCATTTTCATTTAAGCGATTTTTTTAATTTTATTGATTTATTGTAGTGCTAGATTTTTCCAATTTGGTGCTTTTTTCGTTTTTGTAATTTTTTACAGGTTTCGCTTTTTTTAATTAAGTGATTTTTTATTTTGGTGGTTTTCTCTCGTTGTAGCGATTTTTTAAGGTTTTTGGCGTTGTTTTTAATTTGGTGCTTTTTTTAGTTTTGGTGCTTTTTCTCGTTTTAGCGATTGTTTAATATTTTTTGCGCTCTTTTATTTTGTCGATTTTTTTAGGTTTTTGGTGTTTTTTTATTTGGTGCTTTTTTTAGTTTTAGTGCTTTTTTCTCTTTTTAGCGGTTTTTTTAGGTTTTTGTCGTTTGTTTTTATTTTTGGCTTTTTTTTAATTTTGGCGATTTTTTCATTCTATAGGGTTTTTTTTAAATTTTGCCAAATTATTTTAGTGCCAGATTTTTTTCGTTTTAGAGATTTTTTTAGGTTCTTTGCGTTATTTTTTTATTTGTTTTTTTTCAGTTTTGGTGCTTTTTTTCTTTTTAGCGATTTTTTTATATTTTTGGCGTTTGTTTTTATTGTTGACGATTTTCCTTCATTTTGCAGATTTTTTTTATTCCAGCGATTTTTTTAATTTTGCAATTTATTTTAGTGTTAGATTTTTTTAAATTGGTGCTTTTTTCGTTTTTGCGATTTTTTCTGGTTTGGCAATTTTCTTTTTAGTTTCGCGATTTTATAATTTATGAATTTTCTAGTTTTGCCGTTTTAGAAAATTTCAAGACTTTGCCCCTTACGGTTTCCAAGATACAGCAAGTTGTCAAAATGACTTAGTCAAAATTACATAAACTGATAGAACACCTTTTAATTTTTATAAATTTTAGTGTAAATTGTTGTTTTTAAAAGCTAGTCAAATTTGTTTTAAATAAAGACGTTTTAAAATATTATGAATTTTTGTCAATTCAACAGCAATGCAAGATAAAAAGTGGAAGAAAGTAATATTTTGTGAAACATATTTGTTAAATTCTACGGGTTAACAGCTGATTCCTTTCACAGACAAAACTGATTGCAAAATATTTTCTACTGAAAAGAAAGATGCTGAACGGCAACGAAAAGCCAAAACCATGTTGTAATTATACAGGTGGCTGCGTAAGGATTTATTACACAAAATACCGCAACTATAGCTGCGTAAAGAACCGAAGATTTTGAAAAGCACAAAAATAATTGTACCAAAACCAAAATAAATGAAGTTTTTGATATTCGCTCATAAACAAAAAAAATTATCCGCTGAAGTAGCACTGCCACCTGGTTATATATACCTTGGCCAAAACTAATCAGCCTTTTACATGTATTTATGCACCGTACGGTTGAGACTTTTTATAACAAATCACATTTTGTCTCGAACATCGATATACCATATGGATCTTTTATTGAAACAAATAACCTAGTTTTGTAGAAAATAAATTTTAAGTTTCAATGAAGATATTAAAATATTTTCTTTTCTCAAGAGGTGTGTGCTCACACTAAGAAACATATGACGATCTAAGTTCTAGAACCAAATTTTTGAATTTAGATTGTAGAAACCTTCATTATTGAATCTGTAAATTTGGTCAGTGAGATTGACGTTCTCAAATTTTAGCATAAATTCTTAATTAATAGAATGAATTCTAAAAATAGAGAACGTATTTGAGAACGCTATCTAAAAATAAATCAAGAAAGTAATCTTACTTTTAAGATGATAATCTTAAATTCTTAAGAATATGATCTTAGTTTACGATTTTATTGAGAACAAAATTTTGAATTCGTTCTTAAAATAAGATTTTATTCAAGATTACAATCTTAAATGCGATTTTTTTTTTGCATTTAAGAGACTACTAAGATTAAAATGATTTGATGCCGAGCGTAAAAGCTTGATTTTAGCACGTTTTTTCCCTTAGTGTATAATTATATCCTCACAAAAACATAAATGTGAAAAAACGCCAAGTTCCTTTCCAAAATTTCGGTCATCAAAAGTAGTAAGATAAAAATTTTGACCAAGTTCGTGTTTGATAAAAAGGTATTGTAAACCTTTTATCTTACTACTTTTGATGACCGAAATTTTGGAAAGGAAATTGGCTTTTTTCACATTTATGTTTTTGTGAGGATCTGACTACTTTTTGGAAGGTTTTCTTAATAAAGCTTTTTAAACTTTAAATTTCTAGTCTGTTATAGTTCTATTCATAATGTCTGCGCCAGTTCAAAAGCGCAGAGTTACATAAAATAATGGGTTATAAGGTGATATGTGCACCTTTGGGTCAAAATATGGAATGAGTAATTTGATTAATTTTTTAAGAGTCATCTGAGTAGAAATATGTAAAATATAGTGTAAATGTTGTGACTACCGTGCGCCTAGATTTAATTATAATAAAAAAAATTTTCTCTGGAAAACTTTCATTTATATCGCTTATCGAATAATCGAAAGTCTATTATTGTTTTATGTACCGAAGTATTATTATTTTCTTTTTAGTTTCACAAATGTTTGGTGGCATTAAAAGGTTTCACTTTGTTTTCTCTTTTTAGGTTTGCTTAATGGGTAAATTCCATAATATTTTATACATTGCTTTACGTACGTGCTGGGATTGGGGTGTCAGAGACTCAGCGGTTGTTGTAGTGTTGCTTGGTAAGTTACACGTACATATAAAAAAATTGTAATGCCAATGATAATTGATACTTAAGGTACGGTCACACTTGTTAAACATTTGCCCAAAAAAAGCATTTATCAAATTAAACAGTTTCGAACACAACTAATATAATTATAGAATCTATATTATAGAATCCAACATTATTGGCTACTCTTTAACTTGACTGAAGTCTGTTTTGAATTAAAATATTTTTCATTCACATTTAGTGGTTACGATTTTTTGGGCAAATGTTTGACAACTGTTTATGCTTTTTACCACAAAAATCACTTGCCAATTATTATACTGTTTATTAATATTATAACTGGTCACAAAATGTTTATTCTAACACTTTATTCATGGTTTTTAAAATTTTATATGTAAACTTAGAAATTAAATTGTAATATATTTTACGCTTATTATCACAAGCACGCTATTTAAAAAATTTAATACTTCTTTATTTAAATTCATATTTGCGCAATCATATTTACCCAAGTACTTAACAAATAGAAAATTTGTTTTACTCTAACACTCATGATAAATAATGTACATACCTATCGTTAGCTAAAATACAAAAAGGCGTAACTAACAAAAAATTTAAAATCCAGTTTTTGCTTGATTATTATGAGTGACATTAGACTACATGTCTTGAAAAAATTGTACACTACTGTGATGAAAAAACAAAACCTCTTAAATACAAGTTTGTTTAGTTTTTTTTTAGTTTTTTGCTTCTGCTGTAAAATGATATTTTTATTTAATACGCCTATTTGCATTTTAGCTAACGATATATTTTTTTTTAAATAATTTGTCCTATTTAAATGTGGCAACAAGTTGTGTTTGCTTTTTAGTGTTTGTGAAAAATAATTTCCATATTAATGCTTCTTTTAAAAATATCCTGAGTGAGGATGTGAATGGAAATGAGTTTGATTATGATTCTTTTAATTCAAATAATTTTTAGGATTTTAAACATGAACATTTTATTAAAGATTTTACTTTGTAGATGATTTCACTATATTAAAACATAGTAAAGTAAATATGTTATGTACATATAGAAAATATATATATATATATATATATATATATATATATATATATATATATATATATATATATATATGTATTATGTAACACTATAATATTATTAAGATGTTAAGTTTGTAGTTACATATGTTTCCATGTTTATATATTTTTTAACGATAAGATCTGGAATTACCATTACGTTTCATTAAAATGTGTATTTCATTAAAATTTGTAACGAAGATAAAGAATTTAATTTGAATTAAAATTTTTCCGTTTAAGTGCTTAGAATAGGGTCGTGGGTTGGTAAGCCCAGCATACCCAGAAAATATTTTTTATCAATTAAGCAAAAATATATTTAAGCAATAGTACCCATACAAAACGCAGAACTCTATAAACGAGAAATTATAGCACCTGCAGTACGCCCCACTGTTCTCTGATCGAATGAAAACATAGTATCTCTGTTATATTGTTAAGCTTTATTGGCTAAATGATTGTACCGGATTGGATGAAATTTAGAATATAGATCTGAGTTTAAGACCATACAAAGGCTATAATTAAAAAGAAAATTAATCCAAAGGGGGTAGGGGGCACTATCAGCCCTTCGAAGTTATTCAAAAGATTTTTATAAAATTATAACCACAAATTTAACTGCGTCTAAAAAAACATACTGTTTTCATAGGTTTTATAAATAATTCCCCCCCCCCCCAAGAGCTCTTTTCTACCTATATTAAAAAAACCATCAGTTTTATATTTTTAAAACCTAAACTACGATCATGAAAGTGTCGAGAGGTGTGAAAGGAAGGGGGAATTCTTCCTATGTGAAACTATTTTTTAAATTTTTATGAATTTCAAAAGATAGACTCATCAACATCTGTGTAAAAGAGACTACATATAAAAACCTGTGTCCGGAGAGTTTCGGTCTTTTCGAAACTATCCTGCGGATTTTTATAATATTTAAAACTTAGATATATCTACATGTAAAACAGATATACGTAAAATATTTAAAAAAGGATTGGGACCAAGAAAGGCAAATGCGGGAAATTTCTGTTGTTCCTATCTAGCCGATTTATATGATATGCAAAAAATTAATACATCTGCGTATACAAGGACACCCATTGTATGTATTTTTAAAACTATAACCAAAAAGTTTTGTATATTAGCAAAGTCTAACTTATCGAAACTATCCAACAAATTTGGATGAATCAGTAATTTTTTGAAGAAACACATGTTTTTATGTCAAACAATTATTTTATTTTTCAACATAGTCTTCTTTTAATTCTATACACTTAGTCCAGCGTGTCTCCATTTTTATACTCTTTACCAAAAAAATGGTAAAAGAGTATATATACATAGGTTTGTAATTCCGTGTGTAATTTCTACAATATTATTAAGCGACACATAAAGTATATATATTCTGGATCCTTATGCATAGGGAAGATGAACAAGCGATGTTCATCTGTCTGCACGTGAAATCGGTTTTTCGAAGCTCCCAGAACAGCTATAGACTTCGTTCTTGGACTAGTGTGTCAGAAACTTTCCGATTGGTATTGAAAATTAGCAAAATTAAGCTGACGGTTTCAGATCTGGAAAACTCAAACTTTATTTCCCTACCGAAAACTAGTTTTTATTATTCTTTTATTCAATTAACTTATTTTATAATTCAGTATGAATAAAAAAACTAAAAATAATTAAAAAGACGTTTCAAGGTTGGAAAACTTAAACTTTTTTTCTTATAATTAAACATATTTCATGTGTTAGAAGAAGGCTATTTTCTCCGGTACGGAGATCTGAAATTTGAAGAGAGTATTTAGAACTTTAGTCGCTACAACAACAAACATAAAGAGGTTAAAAATTAAAGGGTGTTCCAAAACGAGTAACGAAATATATTAAAATCCCATGTAATATACATACATATATACAATTGTATGTATATAGACAATTGAAATTTGTAAAATTAGTGTATTTTTATACAGACTGCAACAATTTACACTAAAATTTATAAAAATTAAAATTAAAAGGTGTTCTATCAGCTTATGTAATTTTGACTATGCAATTTTGACAACTTGGTGTATCTTGGAAACCGTAAAAGCAAAGTCTTAAAATGTTCAGAAACGGTAAAACAAAAAAATCCCAAAATTATAAAATCGCCAAACCGAAAAATAATCGCCAAAACGAAAAAAGCACCAAATTAAATAAAACCTCTAGCATTAAAATAAAATGATAAAAATAGCTAAAACGAATGGTCATATATGTAAATATATCTAAGTGTGTGTAATGTATGTTTCCATATATATAATAATTTAAACCTAAGTATTAAATTACATATGCACCGGACTCTTGCCAAAGCAATATCAGGTATAGCATAACCACAAACATATGTGGAAGTAACGTCCACACATCCATCGTGCTATCTTTTCGCATTTTCTTCCAAAAATTCGCTATATAACTGCAGAATATACAATCGTTCTATATGCCACAATGAATATTCCGTGCAATAACATACCGTGCAAAATATTAGCATACAAATCATTAGTTACAGCATTGATGATTTCAGCTCTAAGTAGTTGTATTTCTGGAAAAACTTCAAAAAATTTAACACATGGTTGTCATAGGATGGAAGTGATTCTAGTAACTAAATACAGGGTGGCCCAGAAAGACCGAAGTGGTGTAAATTCCTTATAACTTTTTATTTAAGACATATTTTTTTAATTTTTTGTTTTTTAAATACAGTAAATTTATAGGGAATATTTTTAGATTAGTTGTTAAAAATGATATCCCGCAAGTGGAGGCCATTTTCTGCTTCGCACAAATGATCTCTTTTCAACACATTTTCCATGACCTTTCGCAAAACTTCCGGTGTTATGTTGTTAATTTCGTCTGGAATATTGGTTTTTAATTCCTCAATAGTCCTAGGCTTATTAACATAAACTTTCCCTTTTAAATAACTCCAAAGGAAACAGTCTGGAGCGGTTAAATCCGGGGAACGCGGAGGCCAATTAAAATTGCTTCTACGCGAATTTATTCTTTCCCCAAAGATGTCGCGTAAAATAGCCATTGTGGCCCTCGGAGTGTGCGCTGTGGCTCCATCCTGTTGGAACCATATTTGCGGATGGTATTCCACGGCTGGCCTTACAAAATTTTCCAACATGGCCCGATATCGATCACCATTGATGGAAATGGCGACATCTCTTTCATTTTCCAAAAAATATGGGCCAATGATCCTTTCTGAAGAAACACCGCACCAAACAGTACACTTAACTGGGTGTAATTGTCGTTGATGAAGTACTCTCGGGTTTTCAATATCCCATATCCTAAAGTTTTGTTTGTTAACGAGGCTTCGTCACTCATAACTAAGTTATGAATAATGGAAATGGAAAGAACACATTTGTGCGAAGCAGAAAATGTCCACCACTTGCGGGATATCATTTTTAATAACTAATTTAAAAATATTCCCTATAAATTTACTGCATTTAAAAAACAAAAAATTAAAAAAATATGTCTTAAATAAAAAGTTATAAGGAATTCACACCACTTCGGTCTTTCTGGGCCACCCTGTACTTGTTTATTTAAATTCATATTTGCACAATCATATTTACCCAAGTACTTTATAAATAGAAAATTAGTTTTACTCTAACACTCATGATAAATAATGTACATACCTATCGTTAGCTAAAATACAAAAAGGCGTAACTAACAAAAAATTTAAAATCCAGTTTTTGCTTGATTATTATGAGTGACATTAGACTACATGTCTTGAAAAAATTGTAAACTAATGTGATGAAAAAACAAAACCTCTTAAATACAAGTTTGTTTAGTTTTTTTTTAGTTTTTTGCTTCTGCTGTAAAATGATATTTTTATTTAATACGCCTATTTGCATTTTAGCTAACGATATATTTTTTTTTAAATAATTTGTCCTATTTAAATGTGGCAACAAGTTGTGTTTGCTTTTTAGTGTTTGTGAAAAATAATTTCCATATTAATGCTTCTTTTAAAAATATCCTGAGTGAGGATGTGAATGGAAATGAGTTTGATTATGATTCTTTTAATTCAAATAATTTTTAGGATTTTAAACATGAACATTTTATTAAAGATTTTACTTTGTAGATGATTTCACTATATTAAAACATAGTAAAGTAAATATGTTATGTACATATAGAAAATATATATATATATATATATATATATATATATATATATATATATATATATATATATATATATATGTATTATGTAACACTATAATATTATTAAGATGTTAAGTTTGTAGTTACATATGTTTCCATGTTTATATATTTTTTAACGATAAGATCTGGAATTACCATTACGTTTCATTAAAATGTGTATTTCATTAAAATTTGTAACGAAGATAAAGAATTTAATTTGAATTAAAATTTTTCCGTTTAAGTGCTTAGAATAGGGTCGTGGGTTGGTAAGCCCAGCATACCCAGAAAATATTTTTTATCAATTAAGCAAAAATATATTTAAGCAATAGTACCCATACAAAACGCAGAACTCTATAAACGAGAAATTATAGCACCTGCAGTACGCCCCACTGTTCTCTGATCGAATGAAAACATAGTATCTCTGTTATATTGTTAAGCTTTATTGGCTAAATGATTGTACCGGATTGGATGAAATTTAGAATATAGATCTGAGTTTAAGACCATACAAAGGCTATAATTAAAAAGAAAATTAATCCAAAGGGGGTAGGGGGCACTATCAGCCCTTCGAAGTTATTCAAAAGATTTTTATAAAATTATAACCACAAATTTAACTGCGTCTAAAAAAACATACTGTTTTCATAGGTTTTATAAATAATTCCCCCCCCCCCCAAGAGCTCTTTTCTACCTATATTAAAAAAACCATCAGTTTTATATTTTTAAAACCTAAACTACGATCATGAAAGTGTCGAGAGGTGTGAAAGGAAGGGGGAATTCTTCCTATGTGAAACTATTTTTTAAATTTTTATGAATTTCAAAAGATAGACTCATCAACATCTGTGTAAAAGAGACTACATATAAAAACCTGTGTCCGGAGAGTTTCGGTCTTTTCGAAACTATCCTGCGGATTTTTATAATATTTAAAACTTAGATATATCTACATGTAAAACAGATATACGTAAAATATTTAAAAAAGGATTGGGACCAAGAAAGGCAAATGCGGGAAATTTCTGTTGTTCCTATCTAGCCGATTTATATGATATGCAAAAAATTAATACATCTGCGTATACAAGGACACCCATTGTATGTATTTTTAAAACTATAACCAAAAAGTTTTGTATATTAGCAAAGTCTAACTTATCGAAACTATCCAACAAATTTGGATGAATCAGTAATTTTTTGAAGAAACACATGTTTTTATGTCAAACAATTATTTTATTTTTCAACATAGTCTTCTTTTAATTCTATACACTTAGTCCAGCGTGTCTCCATTTTTATACTCTTTACCAAAAAAATGGTAAAAGAGTATATATACATAGGTTTGTAATTCCGTGTGTAATTTCTACAATATTATTAAGCGACACATAAAGTATATATATTCTGGATCCTTATGCATAGGGAAGATGAACAAGCGATGTTCATCTGTCTGCACGTGAAATCGGTTTTTCGAAGCTCCCAGAACAGCTATAGACTTCGTTCTTGGACTAGTGTGTCAGAAACTTTCCGATTGGTATTGAAAATTAGCAAAATTAAGCTGACGGTTTCAGATCTGGAAAACTCAAACTTTATTTCCCTACCGAAAACTAGTTTTTATTATTCTTTTATTCAATTAACTTATTTTATAATTCAGTATGAATAAAAAAACTAAAAATAATTAAAAAGACGTTTCAAGGTTGGAAAACTTAAACTTTTTTTCTTATAATTAAACATATTTCATGTGTTAGAAGAAGGCTATTTTCTCCGGTACGGAGATCTGAAATTTGAAGAGAGTATTTAGAACTTTAGTCGCTACAACAACAAACATAAAGAGGTTAAAAATTAAAGGGTGTTCCAAAACGAGTAACGAAATATATTAAAATCCCATGTAATATACATACATATATACAATTGTATGTATATAGACAATTGAAATTTGTAAAATTAGTGTATTTTTATACAGACTGCAACAATTTACACTAAAATTTATAAAAATTAAAATTAAAAGGTGTTCTATCAGCTTATGTAATTTTGACTATGCAATTTTGACAACTTGGTGTATCTTGGAAACCGTAAAAGCAAAGTCTTAAAATGTTCAGAAACGGTAAAACAAAAAAATCCCAAAATTATAAAATCGCCAAACCGAAAAATAATCGCCAAAACGAAAAAAGCACCAAATTAAATAAAACCTCTAGCATTAAAATAAAATGATAAAAATAGCTAAAACGAATGGTCATATATGTAAATATATCTAAGTGTGTGTAATGTATGTTTCCATATATATAATAATTTAAACCTAAGTATTAAATTACATATGCACCGGACTCTTGCCAAAGCAATATCAGGTATAGCATAACCACAAACATATGTGGAAGTAACGTCCACACATCCATCGTGCTATCTTTTCGCATTTTCTTCCAAAAATTCGCTATATAACTGCAGAATATACAATCGTTCTATATGCCACAATGAATATTCCGTGCAATAACATACCGTGCAAAATATTAGCATACAAATCATTAGTTACAGCATTGATGATTTCAGCTCTAAGTAGTTGTATTTCTGGAAAAACTTCAAAAAATTTAACACATGGTTGTCATAGGATGGAAGTGATTCTAGTAACTAAATACAGGGTGGCCCAGAAAGACCGAAGTGGTGTAAATTCCTTATAACTTTTTATTTAAGACATATTTTTTTAATTTTTTGTTTTTTAAATACAGTAAATTTATAGGGAATATTTTTAGATTAGTTGTTAAAAATGATATCCCGCAAGTGGAGGCCATTTTCTGCTTCGCACAAATGATCTCTTTTCAACACATTTTCCATGACCTTTCGCAAAACTTCCGGTGTTATGTTGTTAATTTCGTCTGGAATATTGGTTTTTAATTCCTCAATAGTCCTAGGCTTATTAACATAAACTTTCCCTTTTAAATAACTCCAAAGGAAACAGTCTGGAGCGGTTAAATCCGGGGAACGCGGAGGCCAATTAAAATTGCTTCTACGCGAATTTATTCTTTCCCCAAAGATGTCGCGTAAAATAGCCATTGTGGCCCTCGGAGTGTGCGCTGTGGCTCCATCCTGTTGGAACCATATTTGCGGATGGTATTCCACGGCTGGCCTTACAAAATTTTCCAACATGGCCCGATATCGATCACCATTGATGGAAATGGCGACATCTCTTTCATTTTCCAAAAAATATGGGCCAATGATCCTTTCTGAAGAAACACCGCACCAAACAGTACACTTAACTGGGTGTAATTGTCGTTGATGAAGTACTCTCGGGTTTTCAATATCCCATATCCTAAAGTTTTGTTTGTTAACGAGGCTTCGTCACTCATAACTAAGTTATGAATAATGGAAATGGAAAGAACACATTTGTGCGAAGCAGAAAATGTCCACCACTTGCGGGATATCATTTTTAATAACTAATTTAAAAATATTCCCTATAAATTTACTGTATTTAAAAAACAAAAAATTAAAAAAATATGTCTTAAATAAAAAGTTATAAGGAATTCACACCACTTCGGTCTTTCTGGGCCACCCTGTAGTATATGCTTAAAAGGTTTTTATTTTTGATATAAACAACAGCCTTAGAAATTTAAATTCAGTACCTGTAGTGATATGTATGCAATGAAAGTGGTAAACCTTTGGAACTAGTTCTATTTTTTTGCTGGGTACTTGTAAAGTCAATTAACTTTTGGTATACATATTGAATCAATTAAATTAATAAATTATTATTTATTATTCTATTATTTCTATACCACTACATCTAACGTTATTTGTAAGGGCCAGACCCTTATGCTGCACTTACTGTATTATATGGCAGTGAACATCGGAGGGTTAAAGTAAATATTTACTCACAGTATAAGCTTAAATTAGACGTGCCATACCATATTGCACATAGCCATAACCAAAACCATAATTCAATTGGTTAACAAATTCATAATTATGGCATTATGGTGAGTTACCATATATAGGCGGCTATTTAAATAATTTTAATTGTCCCTTAAGGGTCGGCTTATTATCCCTCAAGTGTCACCTAATCATATTTATGGTAGGGAATCTTTTGAGGACCTTTACTTCAATAATTTGCCTAATATTATCCTTATATTTCTTATGTTTTCAAACTTTGTTTACATTATTTTCAGTTGCCCGTCTGTCATAATCATATTTTCTATAACCCTTAGGCAACTGCTAATATTAATTTCAGCTGTGTTGCCAGTTGACAATGCAACTAAACTTCAGTTCCGAGCCATATGTATTTTTATTATGACAAATGTCAAACTGCATATAAAAAAACCAGCTAACAAAAAAAATATACTTTTGAATAAAAAGATTGACTTTTTTCATGATAAAAATATATGTTATGTATATATGTAGGACAATCTAGCCATTATGTTTCATAAAAGAAAGTATTAAAATACAGCAAATGGACAAATGTGCTTATATTTTTATTTTAAAACATAAAAAAGTTAATGAACATGTTAAATGTGCTTAATCTTTTTTATAATAAACTTTTTTCATTTACTTTACTTCTAAACAATTTTATTATTGCCTTTTCTTTTTCTTATAGAGGAGATTTACTCGTGCGAAAAAACATTCGAACGTATTTTCTTGGGTGCTCTGTTTGGTCCAAATGCACCACATTTCATAGCTGGCTGGCGTAGTGACTTTAGAGATCAGGTTAAGCAGCTTTAACATTTTTTAAAAGAAAAAAAATATTTTAATTATGAACAAAATAATGGTTGTAAAGGATTTATGTTCTCTCCTTTTTGTTTTAAGAGCGGATGTTTCTTTAATTTATGTTTTTCATTATATTTTTATTGTTTTTTTTTGTTGATTTAATCTTTGGTATACAAGTTTGTGCTATAATATTTTTTTTTTATTAACAAATATTTTCAGGATGAAAACACCAGAGCCATGGTATATTTTTTACATCACGCAACGAGTCTTGATATGTCGTTACCCGTATGGATTGCACGTTATGAAGAGGAGCGTTTGATTAAGTGAGTTAAATTAAAGATGCATATACATGTATTTATAAATAAATTTTGTAAATAAATTTAATTAGAAATAATATTGTAGGTTTGTAAGAATATATTTTTAATAGCTTATTTTAAGTTGTTTTGCAAAAATATATCTGCGGCAATAAGGAAAAAATGCCCAAGTCAGAAGAGCACTTAAAGATGCTACTTTCTTGTGAACCATATTAATTGAAGGATCTAATATCGAGGCATAAGAGCGAAAAAAGGTTAAGCGACATGTATTTTGGTTTTTGTTTTTTTAGGCGAGAATCGATTACTTACGACCGCAAATAATCGATTTTCTTCAGAAAATTAAGTTCGTAAACTATGTCGCTGAAGCTTTCTTGGCGTTTTTGTTTATGAAGTAACATAAAATACTAATTTGATTCACTCCTAAGGAAATTGTCTAAAAGATTGAATGAAAAAACTTATAAGAGTAAAATACGTTTCTGCGGGAATAACATGAAAAACAATTGTCCAACAATCATCAAAGTGACTATCGAATATATAATTTGGAAGAGTCAAATACGATCGTTTACCGCTAAAAATCTTCAAATGCTGTGCAAAATGCGCAACTGATTTACACGTCCAACAATCGTTAAAAATTACTCCCAATAACATCAAATAAAAATGTGATTTTACTCCAACAATCGTCTGGACGATTAATTATAGCGTCGCTAAAAGTCTTATGTTTACAAGCAAACAAGCACAAATATTGTTGGCTGCTTATCACAAAATTGTTATTAAATGCTTTATATATTTCTTATAAAGGATTTAAAATAAATACATGTGCCATTAGGCGTGTTCATTTACTTTACTAGTAAAAATTAGTAACGAGAGAGTAACAAGAAATTTTTCAAAACTACTCTCAATAATGTGAAAAAGTAAATGAACACTTTACTAGCTAAAATTTGCAAGTTAACTACCCCTATGTTTTCTGGACATATTATACATATGTATATGCATATTATTATAAAATGATTGTAATTGTGATATTGATTAAAAATTATGTGATTATGGTCATTTATATTCACCATTGTCGTGACTAATAAATTATGTGTTAATTCAAATTTATTTGCAAATATATATCTGAATTAATTGAATTATTTGCCTGCTTAGTGCCTATTCAAATTATGCCTAAGCTAGGCAGGCTACTTGCTTCGACAATTTTCTTTTAATCCCCCTTCGAAAAGTCACGCACATTTACATTAAGACTTTTTTCTTCAAGACTTTTTGACGTTAATATACATGCTTAATGCTGTGAGTACGAAAAAACAAAGATAGATGTCAAAAAACCCCTCGATTTTTCATTTCGTGCCTTTTGTTTTACTCCGCATGCTTTTCAACACCTCTCACCAACAAACTTAAAAAGCCTGCCTGCACAGATAACCAGAAAATGCCCATTGTAAATATCGTCTTAGTGTAAATTACCGAGTAGCTAGGTACTTATAATATTTGCAACACTAAAAATAACAGCTGATCTGTGAAAATTAAAGAAAAACAAAAACATTTCAAAGGCACTGATACACCAGATTCTGTATTACTTAGTTCAATTTCATTACACATTTTATTTTGTTTCTGTTGTCGCTAGTAACACAAAAATAAATTTTTTATCTATTTAATACTTTTTATCGTCTTAAGAGCTTACATTTACTTATAATTTCTAAAATTTTCCAAAATATTTTTATTTTCAACTTAATTTAGAAAATTGCTTTGCAAACACAATCATAAAACAACTGTTTAAAAAATTATTACAAGTAAAAATTTTACTTGTAAAAACTTGCAAGAATTTTTCTGTCTCTCAATTTTTTACGCTCTTTCGACGCTCTTTCGTTGCAAATTTTTTGGGTTAATGAATAATTTCCAGTAACAATTGTTACAATTTCGTATAAATTTCTTTATTAAATGAACACAACTATTGTTTTGGTTATTTGTAGAGAAAACGGCAATCCTTTTTAGTGTTGAAACTGAATCGATTTTAACAATTTTGCGCCAAGGAGAACAAAATAAAAAGGTGCTGCCTTTGTACAATGTTTGTTTTCCTTTAGCAAAGTGTTGGTGTGATGAGCGCCAACAGAGCTTGAATGTTAATATTATTTGTTTGCACTCTAATGTGTTATAGTTCGAGAAATACGTTGACAACAAACAGATTTGATACTTAAGCAAAGAAAAAAATTTATATATGTTTGCAGTAAATTTTGCTTGATAAAATCTATTTAAGAAATCAAATAGTTTTTGTTTGTACTTATGTGTTTATATATTTAAACTGGTAGACAGAAAGGTAGAGGAAAAATAATTTAAATACGTGCATGTTTTATTGGAATCAATATATTTTTATAATTTTAATGCGATTAGCTTCTGCTACATATAAATATATAAATAAGGGAAACAATGCTTCTTTACGCTTGCTTCTGGTGTTGTATACATAAGTATAAATCTTAGTTTTTTGTGATTGCACCGGTCGCTTGCGTTCTAGCAAAGTTCTACTAATATCGAACATGAGAAACAAATTGTAAATAATAAGCGTTTTTTTTGGGAATTGTTACAGTTTTCATTTAACATTTGTTAACTGCACTTTATCAAAAATACTTGTAGATAAAACTCTATTCTTGAATAGCTGTTGTTGTTATTTACATTTATTTTCTTTACATTTTTCTTACAACTACAATTCGGGCTGAAAATAAGTCAGCCAATGTAGCAATGGTAAAGTAAGAAAATTAAAAAACATATTATTTATTAAATTCTTGTTTCAACTTTGTTATTTGTTGAACTTCTCGTCTGTTTAAATGAAAGTTTAGCATAATAACTGTAGTTTTTTCAGACAGTTTTTGGATAAACCTCCGCTGATGATCTGCATTATCAACAGTTAAATGGGCGCAGAACCCAGCTTAGCCCCTAAATAATCAATTTCAATATATTCTTAATAAAAAATATTTTACTGAATAAGTAAAATAATAATTTGGAATTATTAGCACGTTAACATATGTTCAATTCAAATTGTATAGTTTAACCAAGTTCCGCGTGATTTTTATACTTCAATCCATATGCAAACAAAATAAACTCAACTTAAAATTGCATTAAATTGCAACTTAAATCCAATATTCTACTGCTTTATATTTCTGATATACATACAAACATAGTATCGATTAATTCTCAATAAATTTCTCAAATTCATTGTACTATTTAAATTTTTATGAATGTTTATCTTACTTATTTACTCAATTATTATACCCTTTACCAAAAAATGGTAAAAAGGGTATGTATAGGTTTGTCATTCCATGTGTAATTTCTACAATATTAATAAGCGACACATAAAGTATATATATTCTGGATCCTTATGCATACGATCTGTCCGTCTGTCCATCTGTCCGTCTGTCCATCTGTCTCTACGTGAAATCGGTTTTCCGAAGCTCCCAGAACAGCTAGAGATTTCGATCTGCTAGAGACTTCGTTCTTGAACTGGTGTGTCGGAAAAAGTATGAAAAATGTTGGAATTGAAAATCAGCTAAATCGAGTAGACGGTTTCACAGATGGAAAACTCAAAATTCATTTTACCATACAAAATAACTACCGAAAATTATTTTTTTATTATTTTTTTTATTAAAAAAAACTTATTTTATACTTCAGTATGAATAAAATTGGGATTTCTAATTAAAAAAACATTAAAAAAAATTGAAAATACGTTTCCAGAGTAGGAAAACTTTAACATTTTTTCTCATACAAAAGTAACTTAGTAAAACAAATTTTTCCTTTTTTTATAAATTAAGCATATCTTATGTTATTAAAAGGAAGAGATTGATGTAAGAAATCAGAAAAATCAAAAAGGATGATTCTAGGGTTGGGGAACTTACACTCTTTGTGATACCGAAAATTAATTTTTATTTATTTTTATTAAATAAACTTATTTTATACTTCAGTACGAATTAAATTGGTATTTCAAATTAAAAAAATTTAAAAAAACATTTCCAGGGTTGGAAAGTTTAAAAATTCAACATATTTCATGTTTTAGGAAGAAAGCTATTTTCTCAAGAACCGTAAGAGCTACGGACCTGAAATTTGGACAGAGCATGTAAAACTTTGGCCGCTATAATAATTATAAAATAAATGCGAGGGTGTTCCAAACCTAGAAACGAAAAGTGTTAAAATCCCATGTAATATACATACAATTGCATGTACATATGTATATATATAGACACTTGAAATATGCAAAATTACTGTATTTTTGTACAGACTACACCAATTAATACTAAAACTTATAAAAATTGAAATTAAGGGTGTTCTATCAGTTTGTGTAATTTTGACTATGTAATTTTGAATACCTGCTGTATCTTGGAAACCGTAAGAGGCCAAGTCTTGAAATTTCCAAAAACGGTACAAAAATATCAAAATTATAAAATAACAAAAAGAGGAAAAAATCGCAAAAATGAAAAAATCGCCAAAACGAAAAAAGCACCAAATTAAAAAAATTCTAGCACTAAAATTAATTTCAAAGATGAAAAAAAATTGCCTAAATGAAAAAAATCTTCAAAATAGAAAAAAAACCTAAAAAAATCGCTAAATCGAAAAAAATCACCAAAACTAAAAAAGCACCAAATTAAAAATAAACGCCAAAAAACCTAAAAAAATCACCAAAACGAAAATAAGGGCCAAATTAGAAAAAAATTTGCATTAAAATAAATACCAAAATTAAAAAAATTGCTAAAATGAAAAATATTACCAAAATGAAAAAATCGCCTAAACAAATATAAACGCCAAAAACTTAAAAAAATCGCTAAAACAAGAAAAAAGCACCAAATAAAAAAATTCCAATAACGCAAAAAATGCCAAAACTAAAAACCCTGTTAATAAATGCTTAAAACCGATAAACGCCCAGAAACGAAAAAATGCCAAAACTATATTTTATATAGGCTAAAGTTCATATAGTATTACATATCTAGCGTCCGTAAGGAGTACGGAGCCCTTCTTGCGCAAGTCAGACTCGCACTTTAGAGAATTTATTTTTTGTAAATATAGATGAATATAAAAATTATTTTTAAACTACAGTCCTAACTATAAAATTAATTACAGAACATGTTACGTTTCATTTCCCTGAAATCGTTTCTTTCTGCTGAACAAATTCGAAAAATTCCTTAGGTATAAACGTTTACATAATACCGCGATTAACATAGCTTTTGCAATGGGATGTTTAAATTGAGACACTTAACAATTTTGTTAAATCAAAGGTTATTGAATAAAACAAGTTATTTTACTTGGTATACAGGTACAATACTAAAACTATTTTATAGGGTTATTAAAAAAAGAAGAGAAAAGTTGGAAGTTCGAAGTTTTAGCGAACATTAGATTATTTTTAGATTTGCGAACAAAAATTTAGACAATTTTGTTTCGAAATTTCTTCGCTTTAGTGAGCATTCGTTTTTATCGAATCTCAGGTCAAGTGGTATTCTAAATATTGTTTTCATAATGAAACTTAAAAAAGATAAGTGTATTATTACTACTAATATACATAGATGTAATCAATTCCTCAATAACTGCGTATGAACTTTTATCCAAACACTGAAGTATAAGTATAAGTTTTTTTTTTAAGATACGATGTTGAGAAAGTAAGGCATCGATATTCAACTTAATGCTAATATAAAAATAACTATTTAATCGAATAATATCGAGAAGTCACTTAATAATATCGAGTTACACTTACTTGCCCTAGAGCAAAAAATTATAAATTTTTTTCACAAAATAAATATATACCTACATATCTATGTGCTTATGTATGATTGTATCTCTATACTACAAAAACAGCAGTTTGGTAAAGGGTATATACGATTCGGCACAGCCGAATATAGCACTCTTACTTGTTTTTTATTTCATTTTGTGCAGTTGTTTGTATTTGCACTTCCGTTTGAGTGGCGAGTTTAATTAAACATTACTATTATTATTACATAAGTTTTAATTTATCTTATGTCGTTTACAATTTACAGGTTCATTGATATTCCCATCGAATCCTGTGGTCGTTCGTCACCATTACGCGTCGCTTTACAAGCGAGTGCACCTGATTTGCTGTTGATTTTATTGCGGTAAGTCAAAGTTAATGAGTTTTGGAAATTTTTTTTTTTATTTTTGTCAATAAATTCACGTATTTTTACTTTAGAGCAAACTAAAGTAAAAAAAAAATAACAAAGTAGAGATATATTTTTTATATATTTTAGTTTCTCTTAAAAGACACATATTAAATTTATCAAAGTTGTATCTTTATTTTTTGTTTACAATGTGAAATGACATGCACAAAAATTATTACAAAATAAAATAAAGTATGATAAAATAATATCAAATAAAAAAACTTCATTGAAATAGAATTTTAACTAGTACAAAATGTAAGCAAACGGAAAACAAAGCAACTATTGCAAGAAAAAGTTGAAGAAAACTAACTTTGAGATATTCAAGAATGAGAAAATCCATACATAAGAAATTTGGCAAACTGACACAAACTTGATGTGTGTCCTTAACAACAGAACATCTTTTTTTGGGATGTTTAACATTTTCTGTGCTTTTTTGGAATAAAATTATTTAACAATTACAAAGAGTATGGGATTTATTCCTAAAACATATTTTTAAATTGTTATAAAACGTTTATAAGACGAGTTCCATTTAAAATTTTTGTTTCACAAAAGGTTTATATAAACCAAGAATATTTTTAATGAATAAGGCAATATATTTTTGTTACTTTTAAGTCCTCATAAAAATATAAATGTGAAAAAAGCCAAGTTCTTTTCCAAAATTTCGGCCATCAAAAGTAGTGAGATAAAAATTTTGACCAAGTTCGTGATTGGTACAATACCTATCACTTCAATATGGTATGCTTTATAAAAATTTGTAATCGTAAGGGTGTTATATAATTTCTAAAAATTTTTCGAAATTTTCGAAATTTCCAAAAAACTAAAAAACCGCCTAATTAAAAAAATGCCAAGAAACCGAAAAAAATCGCCAAAACGAGAAAAAAGTGTCAAAACTAAAAACATTGCCACAATGAAATAAAAACGCCAAAAACCGAAAAAATTGCCAAAACCAAAAAAAAAAATGCCTTTATGAAAAAAATTGCCAAAATAAAAAAACGCCAAAATTAAAAAAAGTACCAAATTAAAAATAATGCCAAAACCTAAAAAAATCGCTAAAACGAGGACCAAAACTAAAAAGCACTAACTTTAAAATAATGCCAAAACTAAAAAGCACCAAATTAAAAAAAAAGCCAAAACCCGA
This sequence comes from Tachina fera, assembly GCA_905220375.1. NCBI lineage: Eukaryota > Metazoa > Arthropoda > Insecta > Diptera > Tachinidae > Tachina > Tachina fera. The sequence continues at coordinate 68,921,146 of LR999963.1, forward strand.
AAAAAATCACAAAAACAAAAAAGCACTAGATTTGGAAAAAATCAAGCACTTAAATAAATCACTAAATGTCAAAAAACAATTAAATTAAAAAAAACACTAAAAACTTGAAAAAATCGCAAAAACGAGCAAAAAGCACCAAAACTAAAAAACCGCCCAATTAAAAAAATGCCAAGAACCTAAAAAATCGTCAAAACGTAAAAAAGCACCAAAACTAAGAAAGGCACTAAATTAAAAAAACGCCAAAAAAGCAAAAAACGGCAAAACTAAAAAACCATATCAAAAAACGCTTGAAACCGAAAAAAACCCCAAAAACGAAAGAAATGCCAAAATTATATTTTATATAGGCTAAATTTCATATATTATTACTACGGAACCCTTCGTGCGCAAGTTAGAGTCGCACTTTACTGAATTTATTTTTAGTAAATGGAAATGGAAATAAAATTTTTCTCTAAATTACAGTCCTTACTAAAAAATTAATTAAAGAACATTTTCCTTTGTGCTCAAGAAATTCAAAACAATTGTTTGTGAATAAACATTTACATAGTACCACTATATATATATGTTTTCCAATGGGATGTTTAAATTGAGGAAATTAACAATTTTGCAAAATCGAAGATTATTAAATAAAAAGGTTACATAGTTTACTTGGTATGGAGGTACAATACTAAAACTATTTTCGAAGTTAATAATTGCATATGAACTTTTATCCAAACACCGAAGTATAAAGAGATCAACCGTTTTTATTTTGCTCTCCTGAAAACTTCTATTTTTTTAAAAAAGTAAGGTATCGATATTCAACTTATTGCTAATATAAAAAAACATACTTAATCGAAAAATACCGAGAATTCACGTATTAAAAATTGCACTATAGCAAAAATTATGAATTTTTCCACAAAATTAATATGTACCTACATATCTCTGTGCTTATGTATGTATCACTATACTACATAAACGCAGATTCGGCACAGCCGAATATAGCACTCTTACTTGTTAATTCTGAGTTTTATGGGCGTAGCCCTGGACCCTCGGTAAAAATTATTGGGGTTTTAGCTTTTTTTTAGTTTGAAGATTGCGTGGAACAAAGTTATGGGGGGGGGAGGGGTAAACACAGCTCGAATGGCTTCCTGTAAATATACACACTGCGTGCATTGGCCGGAATTTGGCCTGGCCAAGTTCTTTCTTGCACAATACATATCACTATAATCTGCCATGCATTTTATAAATATGAAATCGTCAGGGTTTCATATTATATCTAGGACACCTGCTCACTACTTTTAATGGCCGATATTTTGGATAGGAACTTGGACTTTTTTCACATTTATGTTTTTGTGAGGATACATTCTATAGTAATTAGATGGGGGACGTGGGTGAAGGCTGTCGGATACTATATTTCTATTAATAAAATTAAAGAAATTTTTTTCAAAAAACTTTCCCCCATTTGCAAAAAAAAAGAAGTAACGTGTGCTTGAAGTGTACGTTAAAACAAAATTTTCATACAAAAACTGTTTTTTTATACATTTATATATTTTTTGTAACTTCAAATATGAACTAACAAGAAGTATTCAAATCTTAAACCTAAAATATAAGTATTAGGCCCGACCACTGTCGGACATAAACTTAGCGATAGTTATAAATAATATTTAAGAAATTTATTATTCGACATATTGTCATAATTATATTTTAATTTTAAATTTATTTGCTGGTGGTTTAGCTTGGTCTATATACGTATTTCATTGGCGCTTAAACCAAATCATCAGTAGACTTCAACCACAAATTTTAAACAGTCACAAACCTCTTACTTTATGAGAATTCATAGAATAATAATATTTTTGAAAATTACAAAGACAAAATAAGCTTAGTAGGCTTTGAAACTCATACAAAACCCAGCAAATAATTTATATTCGATATGAATCTATCCAATGGATTTTTAATTGTATGAAGGTGTAGAAAAATAAAATAGATTCATATCGAATATAAATTATTTGCTGGGTTTTGTATGAGTTTCTAAGCCTACTAAGCTTATTTTGTCTTTGTGATTTTCAAAAATATTATTATTCTATGAATTCTCATATAGTTTTTGAAAGTCTGTGCATAAAGTAAGAGGTTTGTGACTGTTTAAAATTTGTGGTTGAAGTCTACTGATGATTTGGTTTAAGCGCCAATGAAATACGTATATAGACCAAGCTAAACCACCAGCAAATAAATTTCAAGTTATAAATAATACATAATAGTGATAATCCAACAAAAGAAAAATAAGAAAAAAACTGGGTTTTAACGTACACTTGAAGCACACGTTATTTTTTGCTTATGGGGGCTAGTTTTTTTGCTTTAAAGTTTCTTTCATTTTATTAATAACATATTGCTTTCTTGTTCACACTATATCCCAATTAGATACTTTCGTTACTTTAACACCTCAAGTTGAATTAATTGAAAAAAATAAATAAAAATATATGCAACAAATTGTATCAATATAGTTCTAACAACGAAAACTTAGAAAGTGAATCTTCCACAAATAAAACAGCACCATTCAAATTCGCACCAATAACTTAATTTTTATTACATAACATTTTTTCAGAAAAAATCGTCAAAGACTTACCTTCGACAATTTAAAAAGAAACATTTATTCATTAATGTTCGTAAATAAAAGTTCGACTGAACTTTACTCGTATTTTGTATTCCATATGATTTGACAAAATATTTTTTTAAAAAAGCATTGAAGCTGAGCTTTTCATGTTTTTTAAGTTTTTAATGTCAAAATGTATGCTAAGAAAGCAATGAAGCTGATTATTTTAAGTTCCTAATTTTCTTAAGTGTTGAACAAATTTTGGTAAATACATATTTTATTAGTTTTAAATACTTATTTTTATATTTTTACTGCACATTTTGCGTAGATAAAACGTGATTTTAAATGTATGAAAATCCTTTCCCTAGTCATAAGTAATAAACCAAAATAGTCTTATTTCTCAATTAATTCCAGGATAAGACGATATGGCTTTATTACCAATGCAGTGTAGTGCAATTATGTCGTTATACTTCAGTCAGTTGAAAAATAAGGTCAAATTAGCTTATTACTTATCACTTTATTTCAGTGAGCCGACGAAAATCGATACATTGTGCCAATAGTGGGATGCCTGCTTCAGAATTCTTGTTATAAGCATACGGCCTAATGTATCAGCAAAAACTGGCATAACGTAAGCATAAGTGGCAAAACTGAACATGAAACTTTACATTAAAAATCACGCTAGAACTTAGTAGTGGGTTAAAATTATATAATGCGACCGTTAATGTCAAATTGTTTGGAGCAACTCGTTCACACCTTTTTCAATGTTGTCACTTATTCTTACTTTATGCCAATTGTTTCTTATAGATAAGGCCGATATAATGAGCCAAAAATTATGGAATCAATGTACATATATGTTAGGTTATGAAAGTTAAAAATTTTATTTAAAAAATAATCGAGTAAATTCATAATTTATTTAAATTAGGGATACCATTTAAAATATGGTTTTAATTGAGAAAAAAACCTTGTGCTAATATTTCTGTGTAGCGAGGAGTTATATAAACTTACAAACATAAATATACTAATGTAATGTGTTTAAAACTTTCCAAGGACAAATTTGTTTTGTCTGCTTGTTTTGTGAGCTTTAATGATTAAATTGCTTGAGAAAATACAAGAAAAAAAATTTAATTTGCTTAACACCCCGCCCTGAGTTAAGCGAATGGAAAAATACCACACACATCCTAATTGACATTTTTCTAACAAGTGTTTTCTTTCTGCACTATTCCTTGCCAAAGAGCGAAATTTATTTTTAGTACTTAAGTATGTATTAGCTAAGACTCTTATTTTATAAATACAAACACTTATCCAACAACCCGCTGCTTGACAGCGCTAGTGTAACAAAGTAAACAGAAACTATAACATCTCTATTATTTGTATGTATCTTCCTTGCACAGTCTCCAAAATGTCTCACGGTTCAGGGAATTTACTCAAGTATTTGCTTGTATGCGAGAAAGTCTTGTTTGTATAAAAATATGTACAAGTAAATAAAAATGAAAAATGAAACATACATGTTTATATAAATGAACAAATAACAATAGTGTATTTTTGTCATATATATGGTAGGGTATCCCGACAACGTACGGATAGCTGCACTATCTCAAGAAATATTCTAATGTATATAATTTTATAAGGTTTTGAGAAAAGGCAATTATAATATTTACATATAAAAGAAGCATAGGGTAATTTCCAGGGAAACCACAAATATGCAATTGCATGTTTTTTCTCGTGTGACATATTAATGTGGGGACAAGATATTTATCCGTTTCAGAACTTTTTAAGAATTTTGACATCGATTTGTTAGTGCATATTTTTGCATATTTCACCCTTTAAAGCATGTTTTTGCATATATCAGTCTTACACGCATATTTTTAGCATATTTTCGAATTTTTAGAGCATAATTTACGCTTTTAGGGCATATTTTGATACTTTATAGATATTTTTTTTATATTTCAATCCATTTGGCGCAACCGCCCTTTTAAAAGGACATTCCATCAAAGAAAAAATTTTTTCGGCTTACAAATTAAGAAGTTGGTAAAAAATTTAATTTTTCTTTTTCGCCATCTAAATCTCCAATGTAGTGTATAAATTTATTTACATATTACTATTATTTTTGGACTTTAGTTACAATACAACTTCAGTTTTGATATTTGTGACGGACTCTGCCCACGAAAGGACGTTGAAGGAACATTGTCAATGCATTAAAGTTTAATTAGATGAGACAGAAGCGATTTTTATTTGAAATTCTATGTCAATATTTTGTCATTTATTGCAATAAAAACAAATAAAAATCTTGTTCTATTTATCCAGTTCCAAAGCATGAATTCTGATATCCTGATCTTTTGAAATTGAAGTTAAATTCTTAGGGAAGCATCCAATACAAATTAATTTGTGTTATTTGTTTTAGTCAAAATTTGTATGGTAATTTTGTTTTAACTTGCAAATGTTATTGAATTTTTTAATTAAAATTATATTTTCATGTACAAATAAACCAATTTATTTTATTTTTAATCGCATATTTTTTTACTTTTTGGTGCATATTTTCAAGTTTTTAGTGCATATTGAATGGGCATAAAACCCATTTTTTAGAGCATATTTTTGGTTTCCCCGGTCATTTCATATTCCTTTAATTTATATCTTATTACGATATTGTGCCGATATTATCATCATCATTTATGAAAACAATAGTCAAATTAGGAAAAAAATTAAAAGTGAAATTTTTTTTTCATTTCAAACCAATAATTATATATATTTTGGATTCATCAAATTCAGTTGAATACTTTAAATGAATAACATATCCGCTTCTTGTTCCCATGTTATAAAAAAAAAGTCCTTTTAGATGGCAAAAATTGTACCCTGCCCCTATTTTTGGTTCTTGTCTTAAAAATTCACAAGGCATATTTACTCTTTTAAATGCGAATGTATCTGTGTTTTCATTTTTGTTGTGCAGTTGATGCTTAGCAAGACTTGTTACTTGGACATCGAAATATGGATTATAAACTTAAATTGTACAAAAAGTAAATAAAATTTTTTTAATTACTGTTTGTAATTGTAGATATAGCAGAATTGCTACACATAACTCATCTTGTTGTCCAGCTTCGAGATCATTTCTAATAAATTTTTTTTTACCTTAATAAAGCATTGACAATGTCTCGAAATCTCGAAAGTACTAAGTAAATCTACAGGAAATCTACTCAAAATTTAACATTTTAATTTTTTACTACCCTGTACAAGATATTTATTTATATTAAAGGTGCGTGAATTAGCTACGTGCTTCTTAAAAAAGTATGTGAATAGTCTAAATTACAGTTGCTTGATTATACCCAGTGAAAAAAATGGAAGTCATTCTAGTGGAAGTACATTTTCATTGCTTCCAAAAAATCGATATTTTTAATTTGCCGAGAGTGAGCAAAAAACCATGTAGAAGCTTATTTAAGTCACACAAAGCCTTGTAACTCATCCATAGTGTTAGAAAATACTCACCAGAATTCAAAAACGAATTTATTTTTTTAAAGAAATTTATGAACTATTTTTAGTCTAAAATTTAAAAGTTATTTGATTAAATTTACATGAAAACACTATTTCGGGCTTAAATTCGTATACAAAGAAACGAATTGTTAAAAAAGGCAACTATTTACCATTTTTCCTAGATGAAAATATTATCATAGAGCACAAAAAAAGGAATTTTTCTTAATATCGCTTCCAATTCAGTGACCAGGCATCGAAAAAGAGAACTTCTTGCAATGACAACCCTATGTAAAAATCATTAGATCGGATCGAAATTTGAACTACTTCCGCATCGTAAACTCTATATTTTCATGACTTTTTTGGAGTCTCTTTTTTTACTGGGTAGTTTTGGAAAATTTTCATTTAATGGGTTTTGTTTTAGATAAAAAAATCTTGATAATTGTAAACAACAATTGTATTGTATTTAACATATTTCTGCGTTTGTAAAAAATTTTTGGGTTGTTCTTTCAATGATTATGTGAAAATTAGAAATTTAATCTTTTTTTATTGATGCTTTAAAACTGGCGTACCTAAACCTTTTTGTGATAGATTTATGTTCTCACGTTTATCAAGGAATAAACAGATACTAGTACCGAAAATAAACTGTTCTTTATTTGAAAGGTCATTTGTTATCAGGGTCGTTCGCTATTGGAATTCTTCACCGCATGAATTGCGTGTTTTTTCACACTCTAATAATGTTTTTCGGCTCAAATTGAATGATTTTTTTCAAATAACTAATTTGTTCTCTTTTTAATGAAGTCTTGCTGTCATTAATGATACCTGGAAATTGTTGTTTTTTTTAAATAAATTTTGAAAAATTTTAACATATTTATTAATACGGCTGGGGAGCCACCAAATGTAAATAAATGTAATATTTGTAAATAATTATAAATAATGGTAACATGAATATATATGATCTAAAATTTTTTTTAGTTAATTTAAGTGAATTTTATGAATATTGTTTATTATTATATTTGAAATATAAAATGTTATATATTAATAATGTTTATTATTCACTCAGTATTGAACTATGTAGTACGTTTTTTTGGCCTCTGGGCTTTTGTATTACAATATGAACAAATAAATAAAATAAATAAAATAAATAAATAAAAACAACTTATTGTTAACGATATAGATTTTCATAAAGATTTTTATTAAAATCTGCTAGATTTTGTACAGGTGTAAATGAACTATAATACATAACTGCTTGCTTTTATATTTTTTGATAAATATGTAAATTCTACTTTTTCTAACTTCTGAACCAATTAAGATGTTTTCAAACGATTTGGTGGGTGAATGTATGACACACAAAATTAAATATAAATTGTTCGAAAGGTCTTAGTTTCACACTGCCTTAATCATAAAAAATTATTATGTTTAATAAGAGGTTTATGAAACAAATTTTCTATGGAAATTTGATTAATAAATCTTTTATAAAATCAAAATATTTCTTATGACTTACACCCTTAGTCCTTCAAAATTAGTTTTTGAATTTGAAACGGATTGATATTTTACTTAGTTAGAGGTTAGTAAGTGTCTACGGGTAAAAAAAATGTTTTTCACCCGTAATTCAAGATTTTTGGCGTCTTTGGAAAATTTTAAATAAAGATTGTTGTTAAGCTCGGCAAAACCAAGCAGAAAAATAGTAACACGTCACAGGTATTTTGATTCCATTGATATTTTCACACAGTGTTATGACCCTGTTTGCAATAAAGGCTCGATTTGCATATGCTGTTCACAAGTTCACAAATACCTATTGAAAGACCCGTTAAACATAGTAATGTTTTTTTACACTGCACATCAGAAGTTATTTCAATACAACTGTTCCATTAAAATCCATTGCATAAAAATATCACTAAGTAGTTAAAGCTTAATTAAAGACCTTGTGAAATTCACAGAAAACAAATTTTTGTTAACAATAATAAAATTTAAATACATAAAAGCAAGTGACATACTTATTCAGAAATCTTAAATATCATCATCAGTATTTTATATTATGTATTTATTTAAAAAACTTATAATTGTTTGGTAAATTTTATTTTTGCGCTTTACTGGCATGACCACTTTGCACAAACCAGTCTTTTCTTAATTATAACGTAATCTCCAAGGAAAAAAAGAGAAAGAAAGAGAAAACTTTTAAAAACTTTACTTAATTTGTTATAAAAGAAATTTGCTTAAACGCAAAAATGTAGGTTTATTTTTGGCAAAAAACCTCTTATCAAACCAATTGAAAATGGCAAAACCTCAGAAGTCAAATAAGCCAAACCACATGTTTGGAGAAATTTCAAATTAAAAGAGATGACAGAAAAGTTCTAGATTTTAATTTTAATATTTGTTATGCACAAGCCGATGAATAATAAATAGATGAAAGTTAGGCATAAGTATTCGTACATACGAGTTAATACTCGCACGTACATGTGTGGGCATATTTTTGCAAAATTTATATACGAGTATGTATGAGATACTTTTGTTCTACCGCACCTTATTTTAGCTTAAGTAAATTTTTTTTTTGATATAATTTATTGACATGTTTAAGAGAATGTGTTAACCCAGTAAACAAATTATGGTTAACTAACTTTTAACCGTGGCTCCGCTCAAGCTAATGAGTTTAAAAAAATACATAACAACAATTTCTTAAACAGGTTAAACAACCAAACCCGAAGCGAAAATTACCCTAGCAATCCCAAAAATGTGTTTTTTGAAAAAAAAAATCCGTACCAAATATAAGAAACCGGCTTCAAACCAGATAAAAGTACCGTCATAATCAATCGTTACAAATCTTTATTTATAATCAGGGATCGCTTATTATACTCATGCCAATCACTATATTTTTTACCTTTTGGAGCATTTGATTTTGCTGGGTTTGGTTTAAATTAAAAAAGAAAAATGTAATTTTTAAATTACTATCAAAAGAAATACGAGTACATACATACGTATTTATATTGTTCACGTAAGATTTTTGTGTAAACAAATAAGGGTGCTTAGGACAAACAATAGGGGATATGTTTACTGCTTTAACGTTGTAAGCCTATATGTATTTTATTTATTTATCTTAATGAAATAAATAATAACTTCCGAAAAATCTATATTTCTTATGCTTAGCATACATTGTGCTAAAGTGTTAGTACACGCAAAGAAAAAATATGGTTGAGGTAACCATAATCAAACAGCAACATACTATGATTGAATTATATGGTTGTAGTTAAATCATATTATTGTCAATAGGAAAGTAAACTTTTAATTATCTGAGTTAATAATAACATTATCAACAAAAACAATGAGCTTTGTTACACCTTATCTTGTTATTGTAAATATGACAACACTATTGTCAGATGTGACTAAAATATAATTGAGACTCACTATACCATGTTCTTATATAATAATAATATTGTTAAGTACGACAACAGTATTATTTAATATAATAACAATATTTTGTTTTTCAATCATATATTTATTGGTGGATCTCTTGTTTAAAAGAGCAGCGTTAAATCCGAAATAAAAATAAATTAATATTGTTGAAATTAAATGTATATATAGAAATGTATACTTACATATGTGTGTATACTCGAAATACAAACACGTGTGTATAATGAGATAAACGTTTGTACGTGTGTATATGTTTTTATTTATCTACCCTTTTGTTTGTTTGTGCTTTATTTATTTATTTAACACGACGCGTGCAATACCGATAGCTTACAAACGAAACACTGAACTGACATAAGATGTTTCTGAAAAAGATTTTTTTTTGTTAAACTTAACATAGTGTGGTTTTGGATAGCATTATATTTTTATTTACATAATATTATTTTTAAAAATAACAATAATTATGTTGCAGTCATAAATTTTTAACAAAACTATATTGTTAAACTCTAACCATATCATACTTTTTTATGAATATAATAATGTTATCATTAAATTCAAACATTACTTTGCTTACCGTAACAAAAATAATGTTTAAAATAACACTAACTTGTTTTCAACGACCACAGATTTGTTTCTGAGAACATAATATTGTTTTCTCAACCATTCTACAACCATATCTTTTCTTTGCGTGTTTCAAAAAAAAAGCATTAATTATTAATTAGTTAATTAATAATCAGCATTACTTTAGGTAATAAAAAACAAAGTTTGTTTTTTTTTGCCAGGTTTTATTTTTTGAAATTAATCTCTGGGAATATAGTAAAGTAAATACCTGACGCAATAAGGAAATATTAACTTAAGTGAACTTCAGCAAAGCAGTGATTTTTTGAAGTTTTGAAACTACTGGTGAGAGTATAAAATGCTCCAACGCATGAAGCTACACACACGGAGGTAGGTTCGCGTTCATGTCTTTCCTTATATAGAATTTTAATTAATTAATTAAAACTCCAACTGAAACGTAATACAGCACAAGAACCCTAAACTTCTTTAATTCTACTCAAACTACTATTCCATATTGCATATACATATGTATATATATACACTTCCACACATAGTATATGTACATATGTATGTGTATACACGTATTTGTGTGTTTGTTAGTTTGTTTATAACCTGCATGAAGTTACACTTTGTTGACTTTAGGTGTGTGTGTGTACTTGTAATAAAGACGTGAAAGATTACACAATAAAGTACTGTCAAAACACATATGCGAGTACCAGGAAAATAAAAATATTGCGCTCACAAAAAATAACGAAAATTTTTATGTTTAATTTCCCTGAAAACATAAAGTCCCAGCAAAAAATATTCAAACCTTAAGCGGGAGCCAGACATATCAATGTTCAGCTTCTATATATGTGGTTGTGTGTATTTATAAAAGCCTCCTTTAGATGATGTGCTTTTCTTAATATTTGGTGTTGGAAAAACATACGAAAATATGCAAATAAACCTCAAAAATATACCTTTTTACACACGATTCAACTCACGAACGGGCATCGCTAGACCCTCAAATATTTTGGGAATCCAAAAACTTTTTTCAGTTAGCCGCTCTAATGTACACATATATATATGTATATAAACAAATTTTTTGATACATGAAGTATCGAATTTGAAAGCTTGGCTTGTTTTTATGATTAAGCAATTGTCTATATATATATGCATTTCGTTCCTGCTTTTGGAACTCATCAGTAGACTTCAACACAAACAAATTTTTGAATTTAGCTAACAAACTTCGTATGTTTACAGCAAGACTCTTAGTACTATATTGAGAATCACAATATACAAAGATAATAAGTTTGAAAGCCTTAAACAAATATCTCTACAAAACAAGCAAGATTTTCATATTAAAATCATTTGCAGTAAAGTAGTTATTGTTATACTGAAATTATTTTAAATAGAGAGTAAGTTAATATTGGAGTTTATTTTGAGGAAACAATGCCTTGGTGTGCAATTTTCATTGGAGATCATAATCAATTTGTTGATAATTTTATAAACATAGGGCCTGTGACAAATGGTAGCAAAATACTAGTGTAAGTAACTTTTTGACATCTCTGAGGCAAATAAGATTTCAATAGCCCCAGGGGCTAGTGACACAACAGATAAGTAGCAACTAAGAAGCAAGTAGCAAGTAAGAAGCATGCTATCATAAAAGGTAAAACTACCGCCGTCACTTGGAGCCGTTGCCCATTACATACATTTTTATGTCCCTTAAATGTAATTAGACTGTGAAAAATGCATTTTTTATTTTAATTTCCGAAAAATCTTGCATCCTGTATGTGTATAAGGCAGGGCTGTTAAATTACGATTATGATTAGTAATCAATTAGATTGCATTTTAAAAAGAATTGTAATGATTATATAATTGCCTTCAAAAGTATTGTCGATAAATAATTGATTACGATTACTAAAATCTGAAAGTAATCTAAATTACTTTACTAAATATAATTGCCTTCAAAAGAATTGTTGATAAATAATTGATTACGATTACTCAAATTAAAAAGTAATCTAAATTACTTGAAATTACTGTAAAATAATCTAAAAGAATCGAAACTAATCAAAAAGTAATCCGATTACTTTCAAAGATTACTTTTGATTCTTTTTGATTATTTTCAAACATTCTGAATTAAGATTACTTTATTTTGAAAAAGTTCAAAAGAAATTTATATAATTAAATGTTTTTGTTTAAGAAATTCTTAATATATTCGTTTATATAACAACATTGAGCATTGAGCAATTTGAGCAAAAAAATATAAAGATAAACATAAAGTGAATTTTTTTGCTGGCGGTTAAGCATTGCCTTTATGCATTTCATTGTCGCTTCCACATAACGTCAGTAGGCTTCAAAGCACACAATTTGAACAGTCACAAACTTTTTAACTTATTCACAGACTTTTAAAAAATGATTTGAGAATTAACAAAACTCAAAATTTTTCTCATTTGTCAAATTATTAAATATTTTAAATTTTAATATCAGTGAAATGCAATAAATTTAATAAGTAATCAAAAAGAATTAAAAGTAATCCTTAAAGTAATTTTATTATTTTTTTAATTCTTTTAATTATTTTTGATTATTTTGTAGTAATTTCAAGTAATTCAGATTACATTTCCATTATTAGTAATCGTAATCACGATTACTAAGTAATTAATTAATTAATTAACTAATTAATTAATTAATTAATCATTACTTCACCTTTAAAAAAAGCAATCAAATTAGTAAGCATTACAATTACTAATCATTACTTAACAGCTATGGTATAAAGCTATATAATTTTCTGCTACAAGAATATTGTTTTATATAAAAATCTTTTAAAAAATTTTTGGTAGACGACGGCTTGTAGTCAAAGTTTTTGATTCGCCGCCTCAGAATTTTCTTCATCCGCTTCTCTCTATGCTAAATGGAATTTGTCAAAATTTTACATTGTCAATAAAGATATCATTTGGCACAGCAGAAAAATTAAATTTTTTCCCCACAGGCAAATATTTTTTTACCATAGTACTTTTCTACCGTTTGGCACACGCCCATATTATAAATGGTGGTGACTCAATGTTTACATTGCCGTACTCACTATAAAGAGATATCGACTGCTATGGATGACCACATGTAGACACATTTCACTAGAAGGCGGTAAAAATTCTTTAAATCTTGATATAACTAGAATTTTTAATGCAGTTTTTCTTTTTGAACAGAATACACTTTAGACTTCAATTTTGTTATTATCGTATTTTTGGTATTAACAGAAACACCAATTTTTAAGTGTAGTATTTTTACACCGGATTCTATAAGAAATAACATTTAAAAAATAATTTTAATAAAATGTAATGAAATGTTCTGTTTGTATTTCTTTGAGATATGAAGTAGTTTCTCTCCAGAACGATAGAGAGACAGAAAGTGCATAATATCTACGAAAGTGGAAAACCAAGTTAGTGTGGCCATGAGAAAGTGAAACAGTGGGAAGTTCCGAAGTTGGCTAGTTCTTTTAGCGTCTACGGAATTAAAAAAATTGCTCGCAATAGAGAAGGTTGATTCATTGTGCCAAAAGAACAACATTTATTTAACAACAATAATTATATTTAATTGCTTTTAAAAACTTGACAGAAACCTTGTTGTAGACAATGATAGATATATTCATCACCACTACCGGTTATATGACCCTTCATTTAACACTCAATGCAATTGGTTTGTTTTAATTTTTGGCTTACATAAATGTTTTAATGTTTGTGTATGAAACAATATAATAAATCCCAGTTGGCGTAGAGTTTTTGTTGGCGAAAGTTCAAACAGATAAGTGAGGATATTTTGGAACAAATTGCCACTAATTTGAAACATGACAACACGAGCGATACTTTCGGTCGTAAATTTTTGGCCCTGTGTAGCTGACAATTTCTATAAAATTTTCATTAAGGAAATTATGCACAATCTGAAATTGAACGTTTCAAGACTAGTTTGAGGTTTATGCATGACTAGATGAGTAGGTTTTTTTTTACCCCGTCTTTGAGTAGAAATTTCTTAAGAGGTCATTGGTGAAACCATCTTCTGAGATAAGTTGGCCAACTGGAATATATGTGGTGTACATTTGGCACGTTTTAGGCCTGCAGAACACGGTGTGTAGCTCTGATGTAGTTAAGAACCCGTGTAACTACTAATATGCTGCAAACTCTAGTGCCGATTAAGCCACATGCACATTTATTACAATTATTATTATTATTATTTATTTGCAATAAATTTACTACGAATGTAACTATAACAACTTATAATTGAAACAGCCAGCTTTTGAATTGTATGCACACATGACACATAAGAATATAGAAATTTGTATTTTCAAATGGAATCGTGCACTTCTTTGCTTTGTATGCTAGTATTTCATTTTTGCTTATTTATTTAGTGGTGCTCCTGCTGGTGCAAATAAATTGCTTTTCTGAAAAGAAAATTACAACAAGGAACAGTAAATAATAAATATAAACAGGGTACCCTGCTGGAAGTATTGCTAATTGAAATGTTTTATTTTTATTTAAAAACATTTGAATTTGAAAATTTAAGAAATTTATGCAATTGTTAAATGCAGCCAGTTAGTGGTGTATCATCATTATTATGTTTGAGAAGGTTTCTCATGCTGCACGAGTTTCCTCCCAAGATTAGAATGCATTGAGAGAGTCTTTTATGACGGCAATTATTGTGAAAAAAAATTTGTGAACTTATGCGCGAGCTGTATAGGATGACTATAGGCCTTGTTAAAATGCAGTAACTGTTTACTTATCAAAGTTAGAAAAAAAAACTTTTACAAACTTTTCAAACCACGTTTTATATTTTTGTCTAAAAAAGACATCTAAGAACGAAAGATTCACAAAAAAATATAATTTGGATTATTGTTATAAAAAACTATGAACTAAAACTAAAAAGCGATTTTTTGAAAATTAACGGCCTGTCCCACGATGTAACCAGAAATCGTTCGATCAAATACTTATATTGCAAACAACAACAAATTTTCGAATGTTATTGTTATTTGCAATACAAGTTATCGATCGACATGCTGGTGAGATCTGGGGGGGGGGGGGGGGGTGAGATCTGGGGGCAGTCCTTAAGTATTTCAATCCGAAAAATGTTGCTTGTTTTTTTGGGGTTAAGCAATGTCTATGTGCATCTCATTCCTGTTTCATGTAACTCATTAGCAGACTTAAACCCAAAAAAATTTTAAATTCATTAAAAAAACATCGTATGTTTATGGTGAGACTCTTAAATAGATGCAGAATCGAATAGAGTTGCTTGTTTTGTATAGACTTTTTATGCTTTTATACTTATTGTGTTTTTTATATTGTATTTTTCAATTATGTATTAAGAGCCTTAATTTTAATACACGATGTTTGTTAGATAATTTCAAAATCTTTTAGGTTAAGATATCCGTAAAGCAGGAATAAAATGCATGTTGACATTGCTTAAAAAAAACCAGCAACATTTATTTAATTAAATAAAGACTTTATGCCAAATAAATACTCGTATATGTACTTTAGTATTTTTTTATTCAACAAATAATCAAAAAAACATTTTCCAGGAAGGCTCTTTTGAGGGGTACTAAATTACAATATCACCAAATTGGAAATATCAAATATTTTCCCACTTGGCATGAAATTTTTCATATGTATGTACATATAAATGCTTTTCTTTACCCAGCGAACAATTTAATCTGCATTTAGCCAGAGTTCTTTCAAAAGCTCCGTATTAGTTTTTAAATCGGTAGGAAAAGTCACTGTGAAATTGTACGAGTTGATGACAAGAAGGTGCACCTCTTAGTCTAAGAAAATGTTATACAAAAGAAAATTAGATTTCCTTCCGAAAGTGCTTAATTTACATTAAGCATTTTTTTCATGAAATTTGTTGCATGGAAGTTGTTTATTTGTCAACAGGAAGACTGGAGGAGCAACCAATATTAAAAAATTTGCCAAAAATGCATCAGAGATTCATTCTATGTAATTTTTTATATAAGTTCTCTTCTACAGTGCTACAATTAGCAAATAGAAAATGTTTCATTCAACAAAATTCATTAAATTTCATGAAAAGAAGCTTAATGTAAATAAGGTAACATACTAAACACTTAAGGATTTTTTTGATGATTCTGGATGTATAGTAAAGATTTAGTTTTGTAGACATCCTTGGTAGAAAATATTCTCTGGGTATGCCAGTGTTTATATAAAAATACATGTATCTTACATTTGTCTTGTAACGTGCCAAACTTGTTTTCAAATCTTATCTACACATTATTTGCATTCTTGGCAATAAAAATATTTAACGTTTATTTGGCACAATTTTATTTGCGCAACAAAAAAAATATAATTATAATAGCCCTTATTAGCAAGGGAAACAATTAAAGGAATGAATTATATTTAATTTTATGTCAAACTGGTAGTTAATGAGGATCATTTATAATTATAAGTGTTATTTAATTTATTATTTATTATTATTTATCTACTTTAAAAAGTTTCCATAATTTCATCAGTTCTAAAGTATTAACTGATTCAAATTTAAGATATTAAACTTATAGTTATTACAAAAGGCATTAACTTAAGTAAATTTTTATTCATGACTTAGCATGAAAGCTTATGCAAGACTTTATGTTTGACTTACTCTGCTATTTCCGTTCCAAACTGAACTCAGTTTGATGACCTGAGAGCCAACCAAACTTTTAGGTGAACCAATTATTTTTTGATATTGCAAATCACATCTTGTTTCAAGGAGTTTGGAAAATTCTACTTGGAGTAGCATTATGATAGGTAACGCATATAAAAATGTTTTACTTACTTCCCTTTCCACATAAAAAACTTATAGTTAAAGTCCCTGTTAGGTTTTAACTGTATATTCTGAAAAAGGCCGTTAACTGAATCAAAATTGTTTTAAGTTTCTTATTTTTAAAGAGTCTGGTCGTTACTAATTTAGCAAATGCTTGTGTTCTCAAAACTTGTATAAGATAACGAAAGTTTCTTAGCACATGATGTTTATCAATTTTTATTTGAATGGGTTAAACAGAAGCATTCGAAACATATACCTACTTAATTTTTAAGCAGCTATAGCTATAGCTACTTAATAAGTTTACACACACTTAAATTTGTTTTGAATATTTATATAAAGTTCGAATAAAATATAGCTAATATTAAATTTTAGTAAATGTGGTTAAGTCTTTTTCTAAGCATAATAAAAATTGGTTAAATTTTAGAGGCCGATATTGAATGTGAACCACACCTAAAGTTTAAGCATTTTTCTGCATTTCATTTGACATTTCTCAACTTCAGACTCACTCAATTTGAACCATGGAAAGATACACAATCGTTAAAGTTATTCAGACTTATTATGAAAGTGGGCGTTCAAATCAAAAGGCATATCATGCACTTCGTGATTTTTTCGGTCCGCACATTTTCACCTCAGTAGATTCGTCAATAAGCAAAATTGGCACATTTGGGCAAATGTTAATCTAAGAGTGACTGTAGAAAAACAAATGTGTGTGTGAAAGAGTGTGTGAAAGAGTGATTGGTTGGTGCGGTTTATGGGCTGGCAGCATCATCGTGCCGTATTTTTTCCAAAATGAGGCCGGTCAGGCAGTTACTGTGAATGGTGTTCGCTATCGTGTGATTAAAACGAACTTTTTATGGCCCGAATTGGAAGATAAGGATGTGAACGATGTGCGGTTTAAATAGGACGGTGCCATTTGGCACACAGTTGACTAAACAATGGCTCTTTTGCGCGACAAAGTCAATGGCTGGGTTATCTCACGTGGCGGCCTTGTCAATTTGCCTTCAGGATCATGTGATTTGACACCGTTGGACTTCTTTCTTTAGGGTTATTTAAAAACAAGGTTGTATGTCAATAAACCAACAACAATTCAAGACCTAAATGATGAGATAATTCGGCACATTAACGGCATAGAACCTAAATTATGCCTCATCGTTTATAAGAATCAGTTATGTAGAATAATAATCGGCCATGTCACAATCCAACCCATTTTCGTAAGAGATGGTGTCTTAAAAAGATAACTAAAATACAGAAATTTTTCAGATGTGCCCAGACTGTTGGAGATGTGCTCTGGCTGGGGTTTGACATATTGAGGTGGAATTGCACTCTGTGACATGGCCGATTATTATTTTAAATGGGAGTAACTCAGCCCATTTTTAAGTTTAAGGTTATGCCAATTTTTTTTAACCTAATTATGCTAGATTTTGCAGAGAATTAATAACTTGGAGAAGCAAATTTAGTAGGTAGGCTTGGTTGGTTGGTTTAGATGGCTGCCTTCTTAACGCAGGTATTCAAGTATAATCTGAATGATCCCTTTTGAAAAAAACCACTTTATTCGTTGCTGTCATCTTTTGTAGAACCGTATCTAAGCATTTGCATGATAAAATCATTGAATTCAATATCAGACAAATTTGAAAAGTTTTTAATTACACGACTACCTAAAAACTTGTGTCGCGAGAGATGCAAATAAAAGATCCAACCTTTTAGGAATAAAAAAAGAAAACATTTCTTAAATAGGTCTAAATATATTGCAGTCTTGAAGTAACTCGTGAATTGAAAAATTCATAACAAAACTTATTGGAGAATATATTTCCAAAACACTGTAAACCATTACTTCCCCTTGTGCCGGTACTTATTAGAGACTTCCATAAACAGTTTTTAAATGTAAATACGTCTTGGTTTCAAAATTTTTTTCTAGTGGCATGTATTATACCAAACCAATAATAAATGCTCTCATTTAATAAGCAAAGCACAATGGATGTATTCGTATGTATGTTCGTGTACAGAGAAAACAGTGCCTAATAAATACCTCATAAAATAGAACAAAATTAATAAGATATCTCTATGTTTTTTTTTCAATAAGGAAATCTTATTAATTGCAAAGAGAAAACCTTTTTGAAAAAATCAAGAAGAAATCTTGTAGTTTTTATTAGGTTATCTTGTTGATTTTTTCAAAAAGGTTTTCTTCTTGATTTTATTAGGCAACCTAATAGAAAATTAAAAAATTGTACTTATATATTTTCATTTAAATTCTGTACTATATATGTGTGTCTGTAGTGTGTTTAGATGTTATTTATTTATACACACATACGTACAAATTATATTATATTCTTAACTAACTAACTAACCATACATACATATTTACTACTTGGGAGGAGACAAGTGTTGAACCAGCAACCTTCTGACTGATAGACAAGAACTCTAACCAATATGCAAACAAGCAGCCTGAGTCCGCACTAAAATTATTGTATAAATATGCTTATACAAGAACGAAAAAGATCATGAAAACAAATTGTCTCTATGTTTATTTATAGATATGAAATAACAAGAAACCTAACAAAAACAAGGAGATTTCCTTATTAAAAAAATTAATAAGATGCTTTACACATAATCATATAGGAACCTAATGAAAAGAATACGGAATACTTTATTGAAAAAATCAATAAGGCAACCTAATGAAATCAATAAGGAAAACCATTTTGAAAAAATCAATAAGGCAACCTAATGAAATCAATAAAAAATCCCTATAGTTTACAATTTATAAGAAAACCTAATAGAATCAACAAGATTTTCTCTATGGATTGTTTTTTTATTGTCAAAAAGAACGGAAATGGAGTAAAAAAAGTTGTGAATAATAAGATTTCTTCTTGATTTTATGTGGTGTTCTTCTTGATAAAATTAATAAGATTTACCACATAACAACAATAAGGAGTCTCAATAAAAAAAACTTTGCTTCTTTCTGCTAGGATATCCCTTAGCCTAAAAACGTTTCATAGAGAAAATCTTCCTGATTCTATTAGGCATTTTTTTCTCTGTGAGTACATGAGTGATTACAAGCAATGTTGCGAAGACTTTTTGTTCGTAACAAACACTCAAAAGAAGTAGTGTTGATACGTGTGTGCTTGTTATTTTGAATATGGTATGTTTGAGTGTGTAAGATGTTGATTGTAAGCTATTATGTGCTTAAAGGAGGGTTTTTAAAGCAAGCGCATACAAATAATGTCATTGCATTGTGTGCGTTTGCTTGTGTGTAGAAAACTAAGAGATCATGTGTTGTCTTTCATGCATGACGTTTGTATATGCTCCCATTTGCATGAAAAAGCAATCATCGCGAATTCTTCCGTCACGAAGTACTTTCTTCTTTACTCCTCTACGTGGAATAACTGAAAGAAATGTGTTGCCAAACAGTGTTGTTTTGCAATTGTTTTAGAAGACTTCGCTGCAGTAAAGAATTTGAAAAATCCTTAATGACTTAAAAGTTATTGTAAGTGGTATTTTGCAGGGGTCTAGTATTTACTTGCCCCATTTTTAAGGAAATGATAAAAATATTCCTTTTTTGTATGATAGTTAAAATATTCCAACAACGAATAAATAAAAAGGAAATGTAAATAAGTAAAATATGTGCCTCTATGTGGGTTTAAAAATAATATCTTGTATTTATATTATAATTAAGTTTGTTAAGTTGTATTTATATTATAATTAAGTTTCAAAATCTTTTGTATTCAGAAAATTTTATTTAAATTTTATGACAACTGTTTTTGATGAATATAGTTATAAAGTCATGTTTCTATTTAAGAGTTCTTTTTCCTCATTTTTTATAGACCTAAAATTTTACATGCAAATTCATATGAATTTTTATATTTGTCACATGGTTTGCAATGCCGCTTCAATATATGAATCTGCAAGAGAATGTAAAATTAAACTTTCAAAGCGTCGTTACACATCCCAGCAAAAAATCTGAACTAGTTCCAAAGGTTTACTATTTTCATTTCATACCAATCATTACAGGTATTGATTTAATATTCTAAGGCTGTTGTTTTTATAAAAAATTGTTCTAGACAACTTTTTAGGCGAATACCACTCAGTGATTTGGATGACCTCCGTCCTGTGATAAGTGTGTGTTAAATTCATTGATGATTTACCAGAAACGGAACTTTTCAGAGCAGAATTTATCAATGCAGCAACTAATAATTTCTATTATAATTTTTTGCTAGGATGCTTATATATGTTTGCATATTTTTTTGGTGTACCCTGTCCGAATCACTTGTAACAATTTTGTTATTTGTTTGTGTGTTGAACATTGTCAGATACAATAAATTAAATTAGAGAATCTCCTTTTGAATCTTTAAAGAGTTTTGGTTTTAATTTATTGGAATTTATAAATGTATTTTACATTAGAAACATATATACAGATATATTTTTTATTTGAAATAAAAGTGAATTGCCAAATTTTAATTTATGGGTATCTAGAGGTATTCAGCTTCAAAGAAATGGAAACAATTGTATAACAAAATTTGATTAAAATATTTTGATTTATACAAATACTGGGAGCCCCTGTGGCTGAGTGGTAGCGATGCTGGCCTCTCAGTCCAGAGGTCGTGGGTTCGATAGACTCTGGGTGATTTCTGCAGACAAGCTAATCGCTTTACGGGTTGTGTTTGTTTCAAAAAAAAAAAAAGCTTGCAAATACAATTTTTGATTAATTTGAAATTCATGCTTTTGCATAAACATTTTTAAGTATGTAAGTAAATATGTACAATATTGGCACCGGCAAAAATAATTTAAGTTTATTAGCTTTTTGATAACCATTTCATTTGCATATTGATAATAAATTTTTATCTCACAAATTAACTAGTGTATGTATGGCATATAAATTATATTTTTTGGATTACTTCTTTTCGTGTGAGTTCAATCAATTTTGATTGAATTAAATTTTTATTTTCACTTAAAAATTTCTTTTAAATTTTCTTCGTTTTCTTCTAGTTACGGTGCGGCACCCAATCCTCCGGATGGTGGCAGTTCTGTTGTTTTTGCTTTACTTGACAAATTAATTGAAAATGGTCGAAATTATGTCTATCAAAATGTTTCGTGTTTACAAATACTTTTGCGTAATATACCGCTAATTGAAATACCCTTTAAGGTATGTACTCCTCGTAGTAGCACGCAGTATATTATGACTTATTTATGCAAATGTATTTCTGTAATTTTTTTTGATGGTTTTATTACTTTAAAATAGAATTGAGTAGAATTTCATAAATATTTTTTATTAATTTATTTTATTTTATTTATTTATTTATTAAATTTATTCACTAGACATATGCATGAAAGTAAATAATGATGTTCATGAAACTTTCGCTATAATTTTTTTATTCGTTTCATACTATTTCATACATATGAATAACTATGAAACAAGATCAATAAACACTTAATAGTTACGAACGCAGTAAAATGATGTTGGTTTGTTTACTTATACAAGAGCCTACTAACATTTACAAATGTGAAACAGAACATGTGTTGAGTAAATCTCGATTAAGTTCCTGCAAAAACAACATGCTTTTAAAGATCAGTGTTGCCAGTTGTAGGAAAAGGGAAAATACTAGAATAATCGCCGAAAAGGAAGTTAAAAGTATTTAACGAACTCTAAGTTAAATTCAGTTTTTATTATTGGGAGTGATCTACAACTTCGGTAAAATATTTCATTTAGATAAAAGTATTCAATTTGATACAATCTTTCACTTTCACGAAATGGATTACATATATATGTACATATATACAGAAGTTAAATGTACACATAATTATCTTTCTTTTAAATGCAGTGATATTGCTATTTAAAATTTCCTATTTTTACACAATCAAATTTTTTGACTTTCTTTACAAATATTAATATCAAAAATAATTTTTAGTGATAATTTTGCTTGTAAGTATATAAATACTTATTTTTGCTTGGAAACGAGTGATTTTGTTGTGTTTTATTTAATTTTTGTCAATTTACATTTTTTATAAAGCATCCAATACATGTTTTAATTCAATTTTCAATTGAGTCTTTCAATTGAATTGATTCTTGGCCACATACTTCATACATTGAATTGAAAGATTTTCATTCAACTGTTAAATTTATATTTTTTTCACAGTTACACATTTATAAATTAAAAACTTCCACCGCAGTCATTCTTTAATTTTTATATTTTTTATTTAAAACTCAATGAAAGTAAATGCAATTTTAAAAATACATAACTCTTTCTATACAAAATAAAGCTACAAACATAAATTTTGACATCTAATCAAAAGACTCGAGCACACACAGCAAAATCGAATTGAAAGATTTACTAATCAAAATCTTTTGATTATTCTTCACCCAACTCGACAATTGCCAAGCTAGTCAATTGACAAAGCCATACACACTTTGATTTGAACAACAACCGACTCAATTTAAAATTGAATTTAATCGTGTATGGGGTACCTATCATATAAAAATAAAAAAAATACTAGCATGTGACCAAAACCGTTAGACACTTACACAACTAATAATCAAATTAGCTTAAGATCAGATTCACATTAAATATATTAAAATAGTTTACAGATTTATGTATATTATTTAAAAATGCAAATGACAAATCAAAATATGTATTACTAATATGTGTTGTATATATGTATGTACTTTGTTATGTATGTATGTATGTATGTGGCTTAAAAAAGCGATACGAACTTTAGCCCGTTTAAATAAATTATAAATATAGAAAAAAATGAAGTTCGAATAATAATAATTAAAAATTAACTAAAACTTTAATTTAAAAGTTGAACCTATTACACATGTGCGACGCATAAAAAAAATTCCATGATTTTACTATATTGGCAACATTGCTATTGCTTATTAATAACAAAACATGAGATCAGAGAAAGCAGCATGAACAAAAGTCGTTTCAATGAACAATCTCTTTGTGTTAACAGTATGAAGCGAAATGTTACCACTCACAGTATGATAAAAGCAACAGTTTGTTCAGTATTAACATTTTTAGTCGAAGTTGGGCTTTAGTAAACAAAAATTTCAGTAGTTTCATGAATGGTATTGTTCATGCTACTCTATATTATTCAACATTTACTCTTTTGGAAATGAGTACGTATGATGAATATATCATTATTCATCAGTATAACTCATACGTACCCATTTAAAAAGGTTAAATGGTAAATAAATGCTCGGTTTTCATAAATAACTGCGTATGTTCTAAAATAGAATTTTTCAGAAGAGCCAAAAAGAATTCTTTTCGAAGCTGCAGATCTCAACATTTTTCAACTTTGATAGATATTAACTGCTTCTTCCCCTATGTCGAAAGAATATATTCATGCTTATGCTAAGGAGAAGAAAATTGATTTTAATTTCTCTATCTCACTTCTGTATAGAGTTTGCATATTTTCGCAGATTTTCATAATCGCGATTACGACGAAAAAAATTTCTTTTAATCGCGATTATCGATTAATTGCAAATTATTTTATTTTTTTGAACTTTTTAAAGTTATAGTTGAAGTCTACTGATGATTTGTTAAAGCACCAATGAAATGCAAACATATAGACATGTTTATTACAAATGAATATATTTTGTACTAAACATTTCAATTTAAGTTTTTTATGATTTAATTTTGCCATATATACAAATTTTGCATAAATTTTTGGCTCAAAAACGGGAAGAAATTTTAAACGTAATCGAGCGATTAATGGGTTCGATTATGAATACGATTAAAATATGCGATTAATCGCAATTTTGATTACAATTATAACTGATATGCAAACCCTATTTCTATAAGATATTTGAATAGAAGGATAACTCACAAGAAGAAGTACAATAGTGTGTTTATACACTTTTTGATACCAATAATTTGAATAAGTTAAAATTAATTTTTCCATTGTTCAATATATGTGCATTTATTTTTATGTAAATGTTAGTAAATTTGCAAAAATCGCTAGAAATACTTGATTTACAAACATGTTAAATAAAAAAAGTCACATACGTAATTATAAGTAAAATAAGTCTGACGACATAGAGGAATGAAGAAAGAAGAAGTAAGAAAATTCAATTGAACTAGAATGATTTTTAATCTGAATAATTTCTTAATCGGGCTTAAGTTCAGTATTTTCAATTCTTAGTTAATGAAATATCTTTTAATAATTAATGTGATTTTCAAAAGAAGAGAAGAAAAATTAAAATAGACGTTGCAGCTGGGGAAATAGCGGCCTTTTTTCTGTGCAGCTACGCACTTCTTTATTTATAAGAAACTAATTCTTTTGTAAGCCAACGTTTGTCGACATACGTCTGTGGCCAAAATTAACGCAAAAAACTTGTTGTTGTTTAAAAAAATTTATATAGTTCCATATTTTTATAAAATTTTTAGACATTTTTAAAAGAATTTAAAATGTAACAATTTGACATTATAAGCTTGAAATGAGAAAAATTTTACAAAAGTTTTTACTCATCTAAACAACACATATTTATTTGTACAAATTTTACAGTACACTTGACTCTAAGATCTTAAGTAATGTGGAGTTTCTATTGTCCTTAATCGACTAAATTCCTTTTATCACTAACCAGAATCAACTGTAGACTTCTAGTGGGGACACTGCTGGACGGTTTCGTATGCCATCAAAATAGGAGGGATACTTGACGTTACCTGCAGGAAATGTAAGGAACCCGGGGTAATTGAGGCAGTAGAACATTTACTGTGCCACTGTCCAGCTCTAAGCTGCAGTAGATATGACTCTCTTAGTGATCACACTTTGATCTTTTATCGGCAATGAAAATATGTAGGCTGCTAAAATTTCTTAAATCTGTGTGGGAGTCATTTGATACAGGCACCACCAACTAGGCCGCCATACTAACAGGTTTCTTGTCATCTGCTGATTACGCTGAGGATCAACTCTGATCTATGCGAGGACTTTGACTATCCAGACTAACCTAAGCTTACCCAACCTACGGTAATCTGACTGATTCAAAAAAAAATATTTTTTATAGTTCTTGTAAGAAACTTTTTTAAAATATTGTTACAGAAAAATTTTATTTCACATCCTTCCAATACGTGATGAAGACTTATTTAAATAACAGATAATTCTTGCAATTTAAAGATGCAGTAAAACTTATATTATTTACATTGTTTTTTTTAATTCACTTGTTTCATGAGGGACATTTTGCTACTCAAGGAATACAGAAATTACCTACAGGACCCTGATATATAAACAAGAATTGTTAGAAATAGTTAAAACAAATAAGTTTGTGGTGACACTTTGCTTAGCTTCAAATTTTTAATTTAAGGAGTCTTTGTATTTTATTTTGATTAAAAATAAAATAAATTGAATTAGTAGTTTTACAATTTTTGATAAAAATAGTTTTTATAGATCCTACAAATTTGTACTTTTGCAGAAAATAAGTTTTATAAGTATTCTATCGGTAAATATAAGGAGAATGCAATGCTTATTTTTAATTTCTCACTTTTTGAATCACAATAAAGTATAGTCCTATATAAGTGTAATTTTAATATCTTTCCAAAGCTGCAAAGCAATCTCTTCAAAAGAAGAACTTTAAGTACAATAGAAAGTTTACATCTGTGATACTCTTAATTTAATAGATTATAATGATAAAAAAATAGTTTCCATATCCTGTGATATAAAATTTTATTTTGTTTTATGAATCCATTATTGAAAGATACAAAATATTAAATTTTAACAAAATTCCATGTATGGTTTTAAATTATTTAAGAAGACTTGTTGTCTATCGTTGAACAAGCAATGTCTATTTCCTTCCATTCATTACGTTTCTGATTAAGAAACTAGTAAATAGTCTGGAACACATTTTTTTGAAAAGCTCAAATTCTCCGTATGTTTGCACGAATTGCTGAGCAAAGTTTTTCAATTACATCAATTGAGTTTAAACAGAAAACATTTTAAATTTTGTTATTTATCGAGATTGCCATAATTTGCTTCCAGCCTTTGAATTCATTTTCACTTTAGTTGCTCTTACATTCAAATTTTTCGTGCTTTCTTTTCTATTTTCATAATTATCATACTAAATCTCATTTCTGCTTTTTTATATTTCTTTTAATTAATTGTAATTAGTATTTGGTGCTTGAAGAAGAAAATGAATTCTAAGTTGGCACTGTAACTTTTTTTTTTATTTTCATCTCCCTGATTAATTTATAACAATTTCTTTTTTGCATTTCATTTTATTCCAGCCCATTGTTATGTTCGACATCCGACGCGAAATGTTTGTTGAACGCTATGGCTGCTTGCTGCGCGATAATATTATGCCAATTGAACAAGTATTTGGCGTTATGTCCTTAAGGCATTTATGTCGGTGAGTGGGAAATAATTTATTTTCTTTGAATTAAAAATTTAATAAAAATGAGACAGGTTAAATTATTATGAAAATTATATAAATGTTTAAACCAAAATATATTGTTTGAGTGGTTGGTTGGTTGGTTTATATAAAATTATTATTTATTAATTTAAGTTTAAACAGAAACTACCACCAAGAACGTTTGTACGATCTTTTACACTTTTGCTGTGAATTTAGCAAATATAAACGCAAACAAAAAATTTGGAATCAGCACAGAGGACGTTTTCATTGTTCCTTCAAATATCGTTTAAAACTTTTAAGCATTTTATTGTAAAATAACAAAGATTTCCAAAAATTTTATTCATTAAGATAATGCAAATAATTATAGCTTATGAGGAAATAAGTAAAATTATAACTTTTAAAGCAATTTATGCCCGTGCCCTTTATTTAAGCAAATTAGATATTTGCAAGGCAAAATTTAAAAAAAAACATTAGCCACTAATCGTAGCCGTACAGTTAAAACAGTTGGTTTTTAAAAATGATATTGAATTAAGAATGAATATATTATTATAGAAACATATTAAAAAGAGGAAAATTGTGCATGTTTGTAGGAGGTAATCTCTGGAACCACCGCTCTGATTTATAAATTTTTTTCAGCAAAATGTGGGAAAAGCCTCTCAACAGAAATAAAATATTTATTATCTTATTAACCCAAGCTCTGGCACTATTTACATATGTTAATATACAAATTTTAATTATGCTTTTTTTTATATATTTGCGGTTCTATTTGGATATGGTTTGGACTCAGTGACTAATTTTTTATGTTCTGCGTGGAAATATAAAATAATAGCAAAAAATAATTATTTACCGTTATTTTTTTGGATTTTGTTACATTTTCTTCATAATATGGCACTATTAACATTTGTAAATATATTTTTGTTGTGCATTTTTTAAATATAGTTCATGTAGTTTTAATAGATTTTTACAATATACTAAGTGAAATACATAAATATATATGACATTTTATATAGATGTGACAAAGCAGTGTTTTTCGAAAGATTTGACACTACCGCTAAGAGATTAAAAGGCTTAAAATGCATTAATCAACTTTTGAGTTATCCTTTCTTTCCATGCGTGACATTTTAACTACCGCGAATTCTAATTGGAGCATAATACAGCATAGTAAAGCTAAATTTTCTTAAGTCTCCTTAATCTACAATTACATACTGCTGCAGATATATTCGATTCCATTCTTCGTTGGAAAATATGATTTGACCTTGGAAATTTTTACTCTTTTTAAAATCATGCGCTTACGCATTTGCTCTTCAGATTGTTTAACAAACAAACCACACGCAAAGAAAAGATAGGATTGTAGAATGGTTGAGAAAACAATATTATGTTCTCAAATGTGTGGTCGTTGAAAACAACTTACTGTTATTTTAAACATTATTTTTGTTACGGTAAGCAAAGTAATGTTTGAAATTTAATGATTACATTATTATATTCATAAAAAAGTGTGATATGATTAGAGTTTAACAATATAGTTTTGTTAAAAATTTATGACTGCAACATAATTTTTGTTATTTTTTTTAAATAGTATAATGTAAATAACAATATAATGTTATCCAAAACCATAATATGTTAAGTTTAACAAAAAAAAAATCTTTTTCAGAAACTTCTTCTGTCAGTATAGTGTTTCTTTTGTTAGCTATCGGTATTTCACGCGTCGTGTTAAATAAATAAATAAAGTACAAACAAGCAAAAGGGTAGATAAACAAAAACATATACGTACATATGTATGTATGTTTATCTCTATATACAGATTGTCTGTATTTCGTGCATACATACATTTGTAAGTATACATTTCTATATATACATATACATATTTTATTTCAGTAATATTAATTTATTTTTATTTCCAATTTAACACACAGCTGCTTTAGCCAATAAATATATGATTGAAAAACTAAATATTATTGTTATATTAAATAATACTGTTGTCGTATTTAACAATATTATTATAAGATAAGAACATGGTATAGTGAGTCTCAATAATATTTTCGTCTAATCTAACAATAGTCTTGTCATATTTACAATAAAAAGATAAGTTGTAACAAAGTTTATTGTTTTCGCTGACAATATTATTATTAACTCAGATAACAATATTATTAAAAGTTTGCTTTTCTATTGACAAAAATATGATTTAACTACAACCATATAATTCAATCATAGTATGTTGCTGTTTGATTATGATTACCTCCACCATATTTTTTCTTTGCGTGCACGAGAAATATTTTGAATTTTCGTTCGATAACGAGTGCCGAAATTTGACCCCTGGACATTTTCCTGAAGATCACATGGATATATGCTACAAGTTCCGATACCTCTGGTATATTATAGAAAAGATCAAGGAGCCAACAATTTTTTTGTGTACGAGTATGGTCGAAGTATTTGGTTCATTACATCAACTTATTCGGTTGTTCGATTATAAAATAATTGTGTCGTCACGTGACATCCTATTTTCACCGTATCCAAATATGATCGAATGCTCTGCTCATTGTGGACAGCGTTTTAACTCTGTTGGAAAATACGGTTTGTTTGTATTCATTGTTACAACAATGGTCAATTTCCAACTTGTTAGTGTTTTGCCTAGTGTTCAGCTTATTAAGAAATGGTTGCTAGTGACATTTCATCCAGTATTTTAATATAGTTTTATTAAGTCCTTAGCTACTTTTGCTCCTTGATTTGTCATTGACTCTCACTCACACTGAAATTTTTATACTGAAGTTAACGCACGCTCACGTGATTGCACAATCACGCGTGAACATATATGATTCACGCAATTTACATGGTGTCTATCTCTACTTATTACACACATTCATTAGAACATTGACAACAAAACAATTTGCATAATACACCACACGGTATAGGCGGCCAATTGACCGGCCCCAAACGGAAATAAACTATTCACTGAACTCTCCTCTCAATTGGGCAATTGTGCTGTGTGATACGTTGCACCATCTTGCTGATACCGCATGTCAGCCAAGTCCAGCTCTTGCACTGTGAGCAAAAAAAAATTAAAAGAGTTAATTGCTGCGAATGGAGCCAAATCGATAACGTACGGTCAAAAATACTGGCGAATACATCTGGGCACTCTACGTATTCCTGCTGAAGGTATAACGTTCTATAATGTAATTTTGATGCTAAAGTTAATCAAAAGTTTCCGAATAGCAGCCGCAAAAGCTCGCTCAAACTGTACATAAAATGGAAGAAGTCCATGTTGCAATTTCCGAGCATGCACTTTGATAATAAAATTTAATAACCTGCAAGCGTTGTTCATTTCTACGTAATTCATTTTTAAGTTATAGACCATACTGAACATTTTTACCAGAACATGATACACGAAAACACCTGAGTAGCTAAGAACAGTGTTGCCAAAAAGAAATTTGCTAAAAAAATCACCCTTTACTAGGAATGAGAATGGGTGTACTTTTTGGACCTAATTTCGTTCCCGAATAACTTTAAACACTACTACTGAGTCAACTCAGAAAAAAGTATTATGAACAATTTTTTACTTTGAATTAAACAACTTGATAATATTAATTAAATTTTTCCACTCGAATTAATTGAAGCAATTCAAAATTTATTTGAATCAATTAAATTCTTAATTGAAAATTTTATTTGGTGAAAAATTT
Source organism: Tachina fera (assembly GCA_905220375.1). NCBI lineage: Eukaryota > Metazoa > Arthropoda > Insecta > Diptera > Tachinidae > Tachina > Tachina fera. The sequence continues at coordinate 68,951,915 of LR999963.1, forward strand.
TATCTGTGAACCATTGTGAATAAAAAAAATTTTATGGTTTCAGGAGGAAGACGTGCGTAATAAATAATATTCTCCTACAAAAACAATTCTTTATACATATTTATTGTTAAAATATATTTAAAAGTTATTTTTCAATTTACATTTGCTATCTCTTTCTTTTTCTATTTGTTTTTACTCTTTTATTAGAAATGTCTGTTTTATTTTATTATTCGAAGCATACTATCATTAGTTGCAATTTTTTCTCATTAATCTCCTGAAATTCGAAAACAATACGTGTTTATTTTGACAAAGTAAAAAACAACATTTGTAGTCATTGTAATTCCTATTATATTAGATTTGTTATTCTTTTGTATTATTTCATAACAAAATAGTTTTCTAAGTTCGTCCAATCTGACAGAATTTTTTTAATGATTTTGAGACATTTTCTGATAAAAATATCTTAGAAAAATAACATATTGCTCATTTATTTCAATTGATGTCATAACTCAATACATAATAGTTCGGAGTTAATGATGTAGAGGGTTTTATGAAGTTAGACAATGTCAAAGCGATACTTGTTAGTAACCGTAACAGAGCCCTAAACTTACTTATAGACAAATATAGTCTGAGATATGTTAATTTCCTGGCAGCAGTAATGTTGAGGGAAATGAAATTACCGATGAGCTGGCAAGAATAATATCGGCATTAGATGATGAAATATGTGACAAATCGGTGAAATTACCGATAGGTCATTACTACCGGGAAATAAGTAATTGGCTGGAGTGCAGGACCAACCGTAGGGGAGATTGCAGAGGTCTCGAGGACTATGTAGCCAAAGTTTGACTCAAAAATATCCAATCAAAACTGCTGCTGAATATGAATAGGCGCGTTACTGGTCATTGCTTGTTCAGAGCAAGAACTAGGACTTGGGAATCTGGCACTAGAGGTTTCTGTAGGATGTATCATTTCACGAAGCTGCAACGCCATGGGCTTAGTTGGCTGAGCAGATGGTTCCATGAGAACATAACTGATAGTGCTAAGTGTAAACTGGTGGACATCAGGGGCTTCATAATGGGAACACAGTGGCTTAATGACAGAAATAAGTTGCACTTCTTGCTAAAAATGGGTATTAAATACTACTTTTAATGGGTATCGATAGAAGAATGGATCCAAATGGGTCTCTAAGTATGGGTGTATTATAGCACTACGTTTCTAAACCAAACCTGGGTAAGGGCCCAGATTCTAAGGGAAACTAATGTTTGTGTTAATATCCGAAGAAAACAGAGTTCTTCTTTTCAAGGATGCATAATATAATTCATAGAAGTATGCAAAGTCAGGATATACATATGCTAGAACTTTCAGCTATGGATCGGGAGTATTTAATAAAATTATTGTAACATTTAAATTTTAAAATATTTCAGTATATAATAAAAAATAGCATATTAAATTGACAGAAACATTCATATTTTTAAAAATTTTATTAAAATTTAGGTAATTTAAAACAACTACAGATACGAGCTTTAACATAGCACCAAACAAAATAGTCTAGGTAGCCAATGAAACGGCCTGAAACGTAAAATAAACTCTTCACCGAACTAGTCTTTTAATTGGGCCATAGTTTTACGTGGTGTGTGGTTTGTGGCATCGTCTTGCTAAAAGCACACATCAGCTCAGTGATGCCAGTGAACATTTTTGAAATTCCCTATACGTCGGAATGAAAATCCCTTTTTTCCCCTCCAACAAAAAAATGTTTCCCTGGAAATTTGTTATTTTTAACAAACAAAAAAAAATAATAAATAAACATATGGTCAAAATAATAAGTGTATGTAAGTGTTTTACTCTTTAATATAAGTAAAGAAAAGTGTTTAATTTTAGCAAGAAAAAGTGTTAAACTTCATTTCCCCAAAATTCCCAAATCAAATGCGGTATTTATAAAACAAAAACATAAATTAACATATTCATAGTCAAAATTGGAAGTACATTCTGAATATGATGAAATAATAAGTTTAAACTAAAGGTTATATTGCTTTATTTTGGATATTTGCTTATTATTCACTGTGTCCTCCATTACCAAGTATCAAATGGGATTTCATACCAATTTTTTTGAAAAAAGTTACAAAGATTTTCTTTGTTTTGAAAATTATGCTTTGATATCATGTGCTTTAGCTTTTCCAAAGGATTCTAAAATGGTTTATATCCGGGGATTGAATTGGGTAGTCCAGAATGTTAACACAATTGGCTTGAAACCAATCCTTCATATAGCCATACGTGTGCTTCCGCCACCGCATATTTTCTTCAACATACATATGACTAAGCTAACCGGCCATATAGCTAGAAAGGTTCCATGATATCGGGAAAAAATTTTAAGCGAGGCTGATCTTCGCAAAAAGACATTTGAGTTGGTCGCAACAATTACTTACAAACAAATGGTATAACATTATTTTTAGTGATGAAACCAAAATAAATCTGTTTGGCAATGACAACTGTCGAAATGTACGTCGTCCTACAGGTAAAGAATTTCATGTATGGTTTACGAACCGTTGGCGTTGATCCAAGTTTTCGTATTACCGATACAATAACATGATTGGGTACAAAAAATATTGCAGAATATAATACTACCATATGCCATTTTAATTTAATTAATTCTCAGCTTTTTAGCAATCATCGTCGAAATATTAGTTAATTTAATTATTATTCTTCAAACTTAATTTGTTTCTATATTTAACAGTCTAAAATTCGTATCGCCTTGTAAGCCAAATTACATGTGATAATTATTAATGAGCAAATAACATCAAAGTTAGTTGTAAACATTCTAACAACAACACATAGTTGAACGGAACAGCTAGTCGTTTTCGAAGACCACTAAACCTTCATCACCAGCATTCTTCTGTGTTTGGTCTACTGTGTGTGGTATCAGTTGATGTAGATTTCTGCCTTATATACGAAACGTTTTTGCAAATGGAATATGTGAATTGTTTTGATTCATCTTATTTCAATTTTCTGAAAAGTGGTTTATAATGAAAGCTCAAATTTACCATCTCGAAATATTTTTTTTGCATTAAAAGTCTAACAAATTGAAAAAGAGGTAATTTTTAAAAATTCCCTACACATTCCTAAAAATAAACAATTTGTCCCTTTTTCCCTACGCTCAAAATTTTTACATAAAAATCCATACAAAAAGGGAAAATTCCCTACTGGCATCACTACATCAGCTACATCAGCTTAGTCCAGCTTTTCTATTTTGAAAAAAAAAAAAATAACACAGACCCAACTGCTGCGAATAGCACACAGTTATCACAAACTCTGGCGGATACGGCTGCAGTATTTTCCTTTGTCTGCACTCTACAAATGTATGTACATAAGTTGGTGCTTTAGTGTTCAATAATATAATTTTGAGGCAAAATTTAGTTACAATATTCCAAATAGTTTTCTCTGAAGGTCCCTCAGACTGACCACAAAATGGAAGAAGTGCACGATGCACTTTCTTAAGCGAGCATGCATTTTAATAAAAAAAAATTATTATCTGTAAGCGTTGTTCATTTGTATGTCGACTCATGGTTAAATTATGGACCAAGCTGAACATGTTTAATACTAACTTGGTACCTGAGAAAAGCTGAGTTTCTAAAGAAAGTTGCTAAAAAATCACCCTCGAGTTTAGGAAATTCCAATTTTATATGACTTCTTATTGATTTGTTGAATCTGTAATAATTGCATCAGCAGTTAGCAACAAATAATGATTTTCTATAATATTTTTGCAGGACTGAGCTTTACTATCTGCTTTTTAACTATCAGTTTTATATACAGAACTTTCAAGTCGAATGTAATACAAGAATTGTTTTAAACACATGGGTAGGTTAAGTAAGGGCGTCGCTTGGTTGAAGCAGTTAGCACGTTGACTACATAACCGAAGGTGTTGGGTTCGAGCCCAGTTTCCAACAGTCATTAAAAAATAACAACACCACGCATTTTTCAGATGCGCATTAGTATCCTTTGTATCAGTTGTTGTGGGAAAAGACTTCATCAGATACTAATCGTAATGTAACATCAGAGCGCCCTCCTTTGTTGTGTAGCAGAATCACAAGCGAAATAAACTAACAAATAAATGGCTACTAAGCACAGCTTCAAAATTGAATACGTCTCATTTGACAACAGGGGGCGCTGCAATACTGCATTACCAAAAAGCGTGCAAAGAGCAGAGTTTTAAAAGAATGAAACTTTTTTTATCTTTTCCTTCACCACCTGTCACTATCCTTTCTCTATCACTATCCCTTCCCTATAATCCTATCCCACTATCTTCTCTTCAACTAACAGGTAACACAAATAGATCATTGTATAGGACCCAAGTGAGCTGTGCTCTAAATTTCACCCTTCTTTACCAGCAACCTGGCTACCTAACCTAAGTACATGGTTATTCTGTCAAAAATAAAATTCACACACTTATACAAAAACAATTACTTACACGCCATCACAGCTACACGGTTACACCAGCACTTTTTTCATCGTTCAAATAACTAAAAAGCTGACTACACCTTAATGGTAGGCATTTAACAGCATTTTTAGTTGTGTTGTTGTGTAGCCTTCTGGTGTCTATGTATACTTTAGCTCTTAAAAAAAAACATCATTACATTTAACCAAGTTAATTACTAACATGTTGTCTTACAAATTGTTTTCTCAACATTTATTATTTTATAACACAAAAATATTCTTTTATGACCATAATATTTACTTTTCTAAGAAAATTAAATATTTAAGAAAAAAATTCTATTCAGACAAGATTTCTTAGAAAACCTGGCAATGAGTTTGTTATTTATTTTTATTGAACAAATAGTCCGGAAGTAAATATGATAAATGAACTTTACAAAAACCTGACAAAAAAAAATGTCAAACTCTTAAGTCATTCATGTTAATGACAACACAAGAAAATTCTTTTCAGTTTCGTTAAAGAAACTGAAAGATAAAGTTTATATGGACTCTTAAGAAATTAGAAATATTTTAAATTACTTTATGATGTTGATAAACATAATGAAAAAGTTGCAAAGAATTCCAATTATTTTTTGTACAAAAAGTTTCGTTTTTTTCCTTTTGATAATATTTTAAATTCAACTGCTTTAAGGTGCTTAAGGAATTTACAATTTCACAATTTTTTAACGATTTTTTTCTGTCACAAACGGTTATAAAAACCTTTTTCGTTTTAAAGAGTATGTATATATGTTTGTATATTTTTAAAATGTTGCTGCATTCTTTTCATGTTGTTTTATTTCTTTGAAACAGTAACAGATACACACTCACACATACTCTCAAACATACATACATGCAATATAATATATCGTATTTTATGTGACAGGTGATTTCTCATATTGGAATCTTTTACGGTCGTTACACTTCATTCGATTTAAATTTATTTTCGTAGTAATACTTCGTTATATATGATTATGTATTGAAGTAAAAAAATTGACTTTGAAACATAAATTCTTGTGAAATGATTTTATTAATGTTAAACATTATTTGACTCATCGTTAGAGTGAGTCACTTTATTAAAAATATTTTTTTAAAACATAAAATGTTTGCAAAAGGGAAATATCTACCTGACAAAAAGCAAAATATTTGATCACTTAAAGAGATGAACTTTACAAAGTTAAAAAAAAAATTTCAAACTTCGCATGAAATGAATATTTTATTATCAAAAAACATAAAATGCTAGGTTAGTTTATAAATTTAAATTTGACTTCAAATGTTATTTTGTTTTAACTTTGAAGTTTGTGATATAATATAAAATATTTTAAATATATTTCATACCAACTAAATATTTTTTTATATTATATTTCTTCCAGAAAAACAAAACAACAAATAATTTTTAGAATTATCAAAATTCCAAAATTGTTAATAACCTTTAGGGCACTACTACACGTTCAATATATATTGAACTCGATCCAGTATCGCGTGATATTTTCATGATATTAGATCGCTATAAGTTAATAAGAAGTGAAATAAAACAAATAAATAATTTAACATATAAAAAGTAAACAAGTTTATTACATTTTTGTAAAGTTTGTTTTAATAAAAGATAATGGCAGAAGATAGTGAAAGTGAGTAGAATCGGAATTAACGACCGAAATTTTTTTTTAAAGACATTATTTCTAATTCGAAGGCATTGCTGGAGTTGTGGGACTCGTCGGGTAAAGCTTTTTTTTTGGTTTTCTGGCGACATTTTTTTAATAAACTATCCGCTCAGCACAAAAATAACGTAAATACTGACGCGATAAATATTGAATGTGTAGCATACGCTCGTGATTCATCAATCCATTAAAATGGATCGGGATCCAAATATCACAATATATATTGAACGTGTAGCAGTGCCCTTAAGGTACAGGCTGTACAATTTTATCTTCAGCGACAATTAACGTTCAAAAACAAATTTTAATATTTTAAAAAAAACATTCTACTGAAACATTTAATTTTTGTCGCTTACAATAAAATGAAAATAAGCCTCAATATGTATATTAACATCAAACCAAATGCTCCAAATTCGTAAAGAATTCGTAACGACTAGTCGGTAAAATCTTTCGATTTCGGAACCGAAATATCACAGAAATCGTTACGAGTTTTGTATAAAAATGTTGACACGACTTCGTAATAATCTTTCGGTACAAAATCTATACAATATGTCGGAACAAATGCGTAACGACATGTTTGTACAATTTCTTTTTGTTTGTATATTTGCATTAAAATTTTTATTTGTTAACATATTATATTTATTTAAAACAAAAATTTTCACATATTTTTACCTATTTACTTATTAAACAATTGTTCAGAGGAACTCTCGAATATTTTTAATAAATTCGGTACGACAAGTCTGACTTCAGGAAAAGGCGAAATATTTCGTTGGGGGGTGACTTTTGAAATGTGTGTATATTTTTATACTGACTTCATTAACAATTACAATTAACACAAATTTAAAAATATTAAAACTAGAAGGTTTTCTATCAACTAATGCAATTTTAACAACTTGCTGTATCCTAGAAACCGCAAGAGGCAGAATCTTGAAATTTTCAAAAACTGTCAAACAAAAAAATCCCAAAACTATAGAATCAAACCGAAAAAGGTCACCAACACGAAAAAAGCACCAAATTGAAAAAAGTTCTAGCACTAAAATAAATCATCAAAATGAAAAAAATCGCCAAAAAAAAATTACCAAAATAAAATAATCGCCCGAATGAAAAAATTGACAAAATAACAAAATCGCAAAAATAAAAAAAATTGCCAAAATGAAAAAAACGCCAGAATAAAAAACGCCAAAAACCTAAAAAAATCGCTAAAACGAGAAAACAGCACCAAAATTAAAAAAACACCAAATTAAAAAAACGCAAGGAACGCAAAAGAAAAACGCAAAAACTAACAAAAACCCCATATTAATAAAACGCTCAAAACCGAAAAATCTCAAAAACGAAAAAATGCCAATTTATATGTCATATAGGCTAAGTTTCGTATAGTACTACATATCTAGTATCCGTACGGAACCCTTAGTGCGCGAGTCAGAGTCGCACTTTACTGAATTTATTTAAATTAAATTAAAAGTTTGATATAGATTTTTTTTAATTTATGAAATTTTTTATTTTAAACTACACAGAAAAAATTACGCACAAAAGATTTTTAAACAAATTTTTGTTTGAAATAAAATTTAGTTTCAATAAATACTTTTTATTGATCCAGTAAATTGTTTTTTCAAATTTTATTTTTGGTTTGTTGGCTACTTTTCGGCAATTACATGTATACAACACGATAAATTTAAATTTAATTTAAAAAAAAGATTTCAATATAAAATTTGTTTCAAAAACCTCTTATTAAACAGAAATGTTTTTTATGAATAAGGCAGTAAAAATTTTTAATTTAAAATTGATTAGGCTAAGATTTTTATCACTCTATAAGCCAAATTACATGTGATTATTTTTGAGGAATAAATAACATCAAAGTTAATTGTAAATATTCTAATAAACACTAGCAAGGTATTTTTTTTGTGAGCAGCATTTGGTTTTAAAGGCAAATTATATAATTTAAAATATATAATTATAAACTTTTTTTGAAACATTTCAAATAACATAATATCCACTTCATATCACACACAAGATTTGTTATTAACTTGAAAGCTACTTTATAGTTTAAGTTTATTTTAATCTTATTCCAGTGTAACTATTATTTTGTATTTAACCAACATTTGTTAAAGCATGAGAGCATTTTAAAGTAATAAATTTTATCTAAATATGTATGTACTCTTATATGTTTTTACTGCCATTTAATATCCCCTCTGTCTTATTTTTTTTACTAAAGTGAGAACAATTTATGTGCATGTCTGTATATCTGAACATAAATTTGTTATTTAGTCAATAATTTTTATACTTTATTTTATTTAACCTCCTTTTCCAATAGCCACACAAACACATATTCCATTTTTCTGTAGCAGCCTTGTGCCCCTTTTTGCACCGATTTCACACTTTTGAAAGTGTTGACAAATGACCTTTAAGTTATTGCTGTTAGAAAAAAATGTATATATAAAAATCTCGTAAAACCATTTATGTACTCGTACAATATCCTGATAGACAATTACACTTAGTGTTGCATGTATTCAAACAGACACATTGTGTTGCATATTTAACCCTTCACATACACTTAATTTTCTCTAGCAATAACTAACATTTTTAGGTCATGTCATTGAAATGAAATATGTTACAAGAACAATAAATAAATGAAAATAAAGTGTAGGCTTATCACCGTAACCGTATTAAATGAAATCGTTAATACTCAAAGTCTATAAATAATTCAATATTAATGTGTACTTTAAAAGCATATACTCGTATTTAAAAAAACACATGGTTAAACAAATTTTTTGCGATATAGTTTTAGTTTTTTTTTAAATTTATAATTTCTTGGGAAAATGTTGTTTAAGACAAAATATATTACAAGTTATATTACATGCAGGTTATTTGTCCTATAAGATCTACATTACATATAAGATATCTGTACACTAATAGATAGATAGATATTTACGTAGAATTTTGGGGCATTAATTAATCAAATCAAATGAAAGAGAGTGAAATAAAAATAATAAAACTTATATACAAAAGCGCTGTATTATGGACATTGAACTCTGTAGTATAGTTATTGCAGGTATATTAATGTTTTTCAAAAAGAATCCTATCCTAACTTTATTGAAATACACAAAAAGTAAATATAGCAACTACCTAATAGAGTTGTAATTTATTAAGTTATTGTTTTTGCTTATTAAGAAATATGCAATCAAATAAACACAGAAGTCAATGCAGACTAATACTTTTACACATAGCCCAACAAAATGAGTTGTAACACGCACTGGAGACTTTAACGAATGAAAGCTACTAAATGCTCCTTGTGATTTTCTGGATCCCACTTAAATTTTTTCGAAGCTTTATATAAGTACTAAATAAGCGATGAATGATCTAAGAATTTAGTCCTGTGTAATGAAAAGCGAAGTGAATTATATGGCATTTCAGCAGCGTGCAATTAAACGTCATGTATTTAAATGATTTTAATAATAGCATGGAGTAAATTAAATGTTCTGATTTCGGAAGAATTGTACACAGGTGATATTTTTTTTTATTGGAACCCTACAAGACAAATGTTTATATACAGAAATTAAAAAGAAACTAAAGCTATGTACAGACGATTGTCAGGTCTTACAATATTGTCAGATCTGTCAATGTGCTGGCAATATACTGGCAATCGAAAATTGCTAGTACAATAATCCTTGTCAGTTCACACGGTTGTAAGAAAATCTTGCAACTTATTACCAGACGGTTGTATGGCAAAAAATTCATCTGACAAAATCGTCAGTCAAAAAATTGTCAGTTCATACGGTTGTCATATGGCCAAATTGTCAGATCTGTTTTCATACGTTGCCAGACTCAAATTTCTTAGAAATTGTTAAATATTAATAATATAAATATTGAGTAAAATGTAAAAAGTGAATGTATAGATTATTATGGACCATAAAGGAGCAATTGCAACGATTTTGTGTGCATATATTTTATTATAAATGTTTTATTTAATATCAAGCGTGTGCAGTGTTGCCCGTAGAAATAATTCTCTTACAATGACGCCATTGTCAGATGCATAAACTTTGCACATCTGACAATATTAAAACGTCTGACAAATATCTGGCAATAATTTCACAGTGTGTTCACACGATTGTAAGATGTCTGACAATTTGTTGTCAGCTGCTAATCCTTCAATGGACTGACAATGCTGTTTCTGGCAACGACGTCTGACAAAATTTGTCAGTTCACACGGTTGTAAGAAATTTTGAGTACATTTTACTGGCAATATTGTAAGATCTGACAACCGTCTGTACATAGCTTAAGATTTAATTAAAAAATTATCATATTAATTGAAATTTTTTGGAATTTTTCATTAGTTGAAATATTTTTATAGATTCAGTTAAAAAATTAGTCAAAATATTTTTAAAGATTCAATTAAAACCTGAACTAAAACTTTTTAAAAATTCAAACAAAATATTAATTAAAATATATAAGAAAGTGTGATTGTAAAAAACTATAAAAAATTGTTTTATGTAGATTAATGTGTACCAAAAAATTTTTTTTCTTTGCCCAAGAATTGCTTGAAAGCTTATAAGGGAAAGTATTTTAATGATTTTTTCAGATTTTTCGGAAGAGGTTAAGAGGCCGCTAAAATCGAATGTAACCTAAAAATCGGGGTTACTCGACTTTTTTTTTAATTTTGGTCATAACTCTAGCACCAAGATAACTTTAAAATAAAGTCAAGTCAACTTTAAAATAAAAACTATTCAAACTTTACTTATCTGTGCAGATATTATAACATTTGGTTATTTTTTTCGCTCATTTGGGTACCCTTTATATCATTTTTTTTGTAAATTTAACACACATTTTTAAAATAATGTTTTATAACTCCTAAGATAATTTATCAATGAAATAAGCCTTTACACATATTTTAATTAATATTGCGTTTCTCTCGTAAAAGTATGGAATTTAAAATAAAAAAATTCTTTTAGTTTCTAATGTTTGTTAAGCTCGAGGTCGTTTTTCTTAATAAAATTGTAATATCGAAAAAATCAATTATAATTTTTTAAACAATTACTTCGAGTTTTGATTATAAAATATATTTTTTCGTCCTTTTAAGAAACCATAATCTCTCTTAGGAAAAGAAAGAAACACAATTTGCATTCAGCCTTCTCTTTTCCTGTTTTTTTAATCTTTTCAAAACACCGAACGTTTCTTCCAAATCTTAAAACACAGCCAATTGTGATAATTCAAGTATTAAACTATTCCCAACACTCATTTGGTATGAGCCCTGAACCAGTAGTGAGATTCAGTAACTTCTAACGATTCGACAATAGTAATTTTTGTCTATACATTTTGTGGCTTAAAATAACGATTGTGTGTTTCTGAAACTTAATTTTAACGATAGAACGCAGCTGATATTTTTTGTTGATTTTTGTCGATAAAATTAACAGCACATAAATTATTTTCGCTTAAATAACGGCACATTAATATACAGCGAATATCGTTAAAAATTTTACTGATTAATTATTTTAACGATCCGATTATCGTTTAAAAAAAATTAGTGAATCGCACTACATGAAAAGCAATATTGTTAATTACATTAACGTGTTGGAAATTGATGTTGAACAAATTGCATTGTTCATTAAAGGCTCAATTTCTTTTAAAATGAAGTTATATTCCATTTTATTTAATTCAAGCTACCCAGTAAATCTATTCAAGAGCACAAAAATAAAAAGTTTACTTTCTATCAGAAATATGTAGCAAAAGTATGATTATCTGAAGCTTAAGTAAATATTTCTTTATTAGATTCAACCATAATACCGATTTACCGTCGCATTGGCCAATGTTTTTATTTGTTTAAAAAATTTAAGTGAAGTCCATGCAAGAGTCATATGCAAAAAATAATTTATGCTTATATGCAAAAAAATATATTAAAATAAAAAAATCTCAGAAATTTCCGAAATAGGGAAAAACTACAAACTTCTGATAAGCCACGAAACTCAAAAGCAATAAAAAAATTTATATATTTCTTAAAATTACTTAAATAAAAACTTGTTGCATTTATTTTTGCAGATTAATTTTTCATCTGATTTATTTCATTAAAAAGAGAATAGCTTAGAAAACATTGGACATTACTGAGCTTCAGTCATTTGGATCTTCATTCATTTTTCAAGTTAGTGATTTTACGCTTTTTAGATTTCAAAATTACGGTTTTTATTGCTCTCTTTTAATGCTTTTAAAGCCAAGGAAATTGACACCACTGTTCATAATCTATTGTAGGAGTCATGGTTCGTACAAACGTTGGTAGTAATTTCTATATATATATATATATATATATATATATCAGTATATATATATATATATATCAGTGTATATATATATATATATATATATATATATATATATATATATATATATATATATATATATTTGTTTATCAGCAATGTTTTTATTGAAATTACCAACAGGTCATATACGAGTTAGGACTCCTACAATAGGTTGTGAATTGTGCAAATATATGCCTAAAAGTATGCAATAGCTTTTTGAAAAATTTATAGTCTTTTCCCTATTTGGAAAAATTCTGAGATATTTTTTTTTATCGATAGATAAATATAGAATATTTGTTGATTCCAAACGAGTACAAAACTTTAATGATATCTTGCACACAATTTGTTTTATATAAATTTAAAGACAGAAACTGTTTAATGAACGAATTTTTATTTCGAGATGTACTATAGTGGGAAAACTTTGCATTCACTATTTTATACTAAAGTTTTCTTTGAAGAATTGTTAACTTACTTAATTTTTAATCAGTTTGAAATGTTAAAAACTTATTTAAATTATAGTAAAGTAAGTCTTTATAATGAATGTAAGAAAAAAATATTTGAAACAAATTATTACAAAACTATGCTAAAAATTAAAAAAAAATTACAAAAATAAATTATTTGTAATATATTTATTTTATCATATCAGAATTTTTTTTCTTCAATTCAACAGTGATATGGACTTTAAAATAAGTAAAAAATTTAAAAATTAAAAATTATATTTTTCATTAAATGCAAATAATATAAGTAAATGAAATCGGTAATTTTTTCAAGTGAAATTTAATTATATAAAAAAGCTTTTTTCAATCAGCAATTTCTGCACAAAAGTTAAACAAAAATTAATAACTTCTTAAGTGATGGGTAAATAGGGTTTCTGGTACCATGATCCCATTGTGCACTGTCACCTCAATTCAATATTTCTAGCATTGGCAGTTTTTGGTGCTACCAATATTTTTGCGGTCAAAAACAAGGCAATAACACTACTGACTTAAAAGTTCATTTTGATAAAGTTTTTAACTGCGACATAAAACGATATGTTTTCCTGACCCTGTCAGTACCTGTCAAATATTGAAAATGATGTAGAAAATAAATGAATTGCTACAGCAGCTACTACGATCTCTTCAACTCCAATATGTCATATATTTTTTAAAACTTTTAATTATTCTATTATATAATTATTTTAAAATATTCATTGTTCAAGATTTCACTTTAACTCAGCATAAGGTTAAATCAGTCATACACCTAATGGCTGTAAAACTGAATTCTGAGTACTGTCATTGCCAAGCGTTTGATACAAAGTGAAAGGAAATAATAAAACTCTTATAGGGAATGTAGCTCAAGCTCAAGTCAAATACTTTTTATATTATTCTCATATAAATTTTATGGATTTTAGCAATAAAACAATACAAAAGCAATATTTATTGTTAAAAAAAAATATAAATTCTAGACTTGATGTTGTAAAAGTAGAACCTTGCAATATGTATTCATATGGAACGAGTATAAAAAACAAGGATAATCAAGGATATCTGAAAAATCTTATTTATGTTATAGACGTTATGTAATAAAGAAAAATATTTTTCGTTTGTGTGTATACATTTATCTGATGTATACATCCTTTACCTATTTACATTCTTATAAATTTATATAAATTTATTCATGATTGATGCTTTTATGTCGCATCAATTATCGCAATTTGTCGTAGACGAGAAATGTCTGCAATGTTCATGTTGATATTCAATTGTACATGGAGGAGTTGATTTAAGGTTTGAGTTGAAGCAATATTGTGAAAAAGGATATTGCTGACATTCAATGTAAGAAGATCAAGAGATTATGAAATAAATTTTGCAGCAGATGGGTTTAATATTAAAATGTGAAGAACAAACAATAAATGCGATTAGTCTATAAATACTCGTTGGTATAGTTATATGTGTGTTTTTATATTTGCCTGTGTGTTTGATTATAATAAATTATTTGCGAGCATTATTTAAATCCAAAGAAATATAAGTATGTATATTTTTCTAGTGTATCTTACATATTAAAATTAAATTATATATACTCTGTATAATTTGTTTTGACTATGAATACGATTGATTTTACGTGATAGAGATTTAAATTTAATTGAAGTACTCGTGTAATGAATTTTAATCAGGAATAATTTTTTAATTGGACTCAAGTTCAATATTTTAAATTCTCCTTGAATAAAATATTTTTTTTTATAAATTAAAGTGTTTTTCCAAAGACGACAAGAAAATTTAAATAAGACTTCGGCTGGGAGAAATGCCGATATGACTGCTGATGAAGTGCGTGGCTGCTTTTTCGGCATTTTTTCAGATTACGATTTTTCTTGACTTCCTTAGAAAATACCATAAGTTAATAAAAATTTTGTTCTATAAAAATTGAAAATAATGAACCTGAAATTAACTAAGAAATTATTTCTGATTATTGGTTTAATTTAATTTTAGCTCAAACTTACGAGTATAAAAGTTTAATTTTGTTTTAATTAGTCTAAAGGGGATATTTTAAGGAAGCTAAGTTACATGTAATAATTTTTGAAGAACAAATTATACCAAAGATAATTGTAGAATAGAAAATTAAAATTTTTTCAGCAAATAAAAAAAATTATATTAAAAAAGTAAATTTATTTTTTTAAGCAAACAATAAGACTCATGAAATAACTTTTATTCCCTGAGGAATATATGATTAACAGTGATTAACAAGTGATTTTCAAAATGAAAATTATAAGCGTTACGGTTTTTACGTTTAATACAAAATGTTTTAACATATTACTGAGCAATAAGTTAAAGACACACGCTGACAAAACCCTTATAAAATAAATATCACATAGACCCAGAGTAAAAACAATTTAAAATCAATGAAAACCATATTGAATTAATAAGAAACATTAACAAAACTCTAGTCATGTTGAAATTTCTCATATCAATATGGAAAATTTAAAAAATAAATAAAATTAAAAAATAAATTTTATTTATTTTTAACATAGCTGTAATAAGTGAATGGATTGCAAAATAAAAATATTTTTATTTCCGTTATAGTTATTATTTTAGATTAGAAACAATGAATTGAATGAATGAATGAATTGAAACAATTATTATTTATGTAAATTGTTTATCTAATTTTTCGACCTTTTTTATATGTTCAATGAAACAATTTTTTTAAGCTTTAGGTCAGTAAATTTTATAAATTTCTTTATAGTTTTATTTTTATATCGATATTTCGTTAACCTTTGTTTTATTTTCCATCACTTTGAAGAAATTAACCAAAGGTTAACGAAATATCGATATAAAAATAAAAATATAAAGAAATTTATAAAACTTACTGACCTAAAGCTTAAAAAAATAGTTTCATTGAATTATTATTTATGTGAAAATCCAACACAATTTATTTATGTAATAACGATTGAAATTTTTATAAATTTATACATTGCTCATTATAATTTCTTAGAGTAATAAATCAATTTACAATATTCGAAATACAATTTTATTCGTATTTTTAAAACAAAGGAAAATTTTTTGAACTTGAATAAAATTCACTTCAATATTATTTGACTACAAAAAAATTAAATAATTTTTCTCAGAATTTAATTTAAAAAAAACATAAGAAATTAATTCAATAAGGCTGTTATTTCTTGAATAGAAATTATTTCCAAAAAACAAAAAGAAATATTTATTCAATTTAAAAATATATAATACATATATATTAGATATTATAAAAATATATATTATTATTTAAAAAAATCGTATCTCATTCTATTAAACTTTTTCGAATTACGGTATTTAGTTTTTCGGCATTATGCGAAAAATATATTGCAGAAATGTTAATGGTGAATTCGGGTAATTAAAAATAAGGAAAATTAGAATTTCATAAAAAATCAAAAATTTCAGGCGATTCTGAAGAAGACAGTCACTCTTATTCCAGCTTGCTTCCAATTTTGCAACTTCTCGCGAATTTTTGCACACTTCCTTACATTTTTTGCGATTTTTAATAATATGTCTTGTTAAAATTTTGCAAATTATAGCGATTTTGTGCAAAGTTCGCGATAAAAGTGACTTTTGCATGCTTTCAGACTCTTAACAGTTTTGCCGATTTTTAAAAAATTTTAGATAGATTTCTATTGAAATTTTTTGCATTCTTTACATTTTTGGCGATTTTTAATCAATATTATGCTTGTTTTGCAACTTCTCGCGATTTTTCACAAAAATCGCAATAAAAGCGACTTTTTACATGTCCTCAGATTTTTGGCAGTTTTGCTGATTAAAAAAAATAGCATCCCGCTGTTAAGGTTTTGGAAATTTGCGTAATTTTCGCGATCCTTGCCGAATTTTTTGCATTCCTTACAGTTTTAACAATTTTTAATCTATATTATGGCATGTTTTGTAATTTTGCCAATTTTCGCAATTTTTTGCAAAGTTCGCAAAAAAAGCGAATTTTTGCATGGTTTTTATTGTTCCAAATATTTTGAAGGTTTTAAACCTACTACTCCGACTTACTACACTTACAATAGGTTGTGAATTGAGCAAATAATAAAAGAAACTTTTTTCACAATATAAAACTATTTGAAACTATTTTCATGAATTTGAAATAATCAATAAAGTTTTTGTTGAATAATATAAATTTGACTTATTAACAAAAAATTATTTGAATTTCAAAAACTTAGATGAAATAAAGTAAAATTTTATCCAAACTATAGAAATATAATTTAAAAACATTTCAGTCGTTTTATTCAAATAAAGCATTAATTTGTTATATTATTATTTAAAATTCTGAAGGCATAAATTTTCTAAAATTTTCCAACAAAAAAAAAATAAATTTATATTTGAAAAATTTTAATTCAAATCAATAACAACAAATTTTAGTTCATATCATGAGAAATGTGAATGATTTTAATAAAATTATATTCCTTTAACATAAATAAAGTTTAAGTTTAATTTCATTTTATAGAAAAATTCAAATAAAAAAATCACATTGATCAGCTATGATTTTTAAGTATCTCAATATACATTTTCTATTGTATTGAAAATTATTGAATTAATATGACACATTCTTACTTTTAAGTTGGTGCTTTTCCCTGTGTGAGGTGGAAAACGCTTTTTTTATGAAATATTTTATTTTCATAATTTCATATAATGACAAAAGAAAATAAATATTTTTAGTTTTAACATTTTTATTCTGCTCTCATGGTAAAATCATTACAGTTTAACAACCGAAAGCCAAGAAATATTTTTTTATTATTGATCTCTCAATATACTGCAGAAAAACATATTTAAAAATTATCTTGAAAAATTTTAATACCTAAAAACATATTTAAACGTCTACTTTTCTATCTTTAATTTTTCTGCTAAATATTTTTTTCTTGAATAACACAAAACCTAAACCTAAGCTAAATCGTTTTCCTCTTTTTTTCCTTCAGCTGTCGTATACGTGATTTGTTGCGAAACAATGGACAATTACCAGACGGTATTGATACTCTGCGCCTGCCAAGACGCCTGCAACGTTATATAGATTTAATGGAAGAAATTGAAGATACAAACTATAATAACGAAGACCATAATAATAAATGTAATAAAGCACCCACAAAGCTGAACACCAGCGAAACTAATGCCAAAAAGTCTAAAACAAGTACGAAAAAGAAACAAGTAATAATTATAGCTGATAAAATTTTAACAACTCTGCCAGAAGTTGCAGAGCCAACAACGGATGCAGAAATTGAACAGCAAAAAGCAACAACATCTATGATGACATCAACAGAGTTATCAACTTCTAGCTCACACCTGCCAGCTGTAGTTTGCGAAGATGTTGCAGAAATGGTAACGGAAAAACCACTGACACTTTGACTTTATACAAAATTTATCGACTTCTCAAAAGTATTTTTAAATTATCTTTTACGTGAGTTATTCTTTAAGTAAAACGTAAAATGGATTTTTATTCAAATATGTTTAATTATTTAAGAAGCATTAATTAGTTTAATATTAGTTTATGTAAAATTGTTAGTGTAAGAAGTTAGTACTCACTTGTAAGTTTCTTCGCTGACATTTATGCAGCCGGGTACACCTGTTGTTTCAGTGCGACTTGTTAAATTTACCGTGTTACCGAAAAGGCAATAACGTGGCACTCGATTGCCTATAACGCCGGTCACGACCTCACCGGAATGTATACCAATTGTGATTTTCTGTAATAAATATTTTCATTTAAAGTTTAAAAAAAAATTTAAGATCTAAGTTTTATTTATATGTATGTTATTCAAATATAACTGCTTTGTTATTTTTATTTATAAGCAAACTTGTGAAAACGATTCGCTGGCCGTAACAAAGTCGATTATTTTAATAAAAATAAATAAAAATATGTAATTTGAACTAAATAAATGTTTTAGTACAATTAAGTCAAAAAAAGTACAAGTTTTTAAAGTTGTTGATACAATTTTAAAGTTCTCAGTGCCTTTCTTGGCTTACGCCCAATCCAGCAATAGCGCGTTTACTTCTAAGCAAAATTGGGCGCTAACACGCCCATACAATTTAAACTTATATATATATATATATATACAATTTATGTAGGATTTATTCTTCGTTTGCAACGAAACTTAACACGAACCATAAATACTGGCCGAAAAAAAAAACTTGAGTTTGAAAAAATGGGCGGGGCTACGCCCATAACATTTTTAAATTAAAAGTTTCGCTAAGGAGCTGAAATTGGATATTGAAATAGGTCAAGGTGAAAATCCAACTAAGAAGCCCTGAAAAACCGGAAATTTTAGTCTGAGGGGCGGGGCTGCACCCCTCTGACACACAAAAAGGTCACACTAAACAAATCTAAAAACCCAACAAAGTTTACTAGAATGGGGGGTCACGCTAATACTGTTCAGATTAAAAATTTTATATGCAACTTTTAATTCAAACTATTTACTGAAACATTGCACGTAAGTCTTACTTATGCCAGACTTTGAACTGTCACCATAAAAAAGTGGGCGTGATCTCTCCCATTATTATTAAATCGTGACTTTAAAATAATGGGTGGGGTAATGTTAATAAAATTTAAAGGTTTTATTCAGGCTAGAGTAGTTTTATACACAGGTAAGTGTAGATGAGTAAGCTAATGGAAAAATCTTAAAACCAAGAAATTTTATCTGGCGTGGGGCCACGCCCTTTTAATGAAAAGAAAAAATTAAATTTTGTATTATCTTAATGATTAAAATATGTGAAAAAAAACAAATCCAAAAGTTCGATTTTTACAGACGGGAACTACTGTTAAGAAGATTTGAAGATTCGATTTTAAATGCTTATCGACTGTAAAAGCCACTGTGTTCCACACTTCTGGACTTGTTTAATTCCTTTACAGTTCATTTTATGTAGTCGGGTTTTTTGATTTTTAAATATATTTGTTATTTCAAACTTTTTTGGGCCATTATTACAATTTAAAGTCAAAAGTAGGATTTTATCGAACGTATAAAAAGTTTTCCATCAGTAAAATTTTAGTAAAATTTTACCTTAACCTAAAGTGAGCTCTAAGTTAAAGGAAAATGTATCCTTCCTGGTAAGTTAAATTAAATGTATAATAATAAATATCGTTTTACACGTCCGACAAAATCCTATTTTTAACTATCTTTAAGTTGTAATAATGGCCTTTAGTGTCTCGAAAAATCGTACGAACAAACATATCAGTTTCAGCTTCCTTAATTGTGATACCCTACTAGATAGGTTGCTTAAATATTTTTTATTAACATAATTTTATGAGGGGTCCCGGGTGTTATCAGGAAATTTAAAATTTTTTATTAACAATTATATATAAAATTAACTTAATATCCTATTAATTTCCTTTATTTTGACACCACAGTCCTTTGGGAGACACGTGATAAAGAAATTTTCAAAAAATTTTACAAAAAATGCGTGAAAATATAACCCTTCATGGCAGTCGGTTAAAAAGTTATGTAAGCTTTTGTAATTTCCTATTAATTTCCCTTATTTTTATACATACATTATGATCTTATATGATTCATATAAGAATTAAATAGATGAAGAATAGTAAGAAAATTCCTGTACGAGCCTCATGCGATATGCTTTTCGAAAGACTCTGCACACATGTCATACGATGTTGTGGAAGAATCAGCTCCTGTAAAAATTTGTTCCGTGCTTGGAAACTTCTAAGATTAAAAACTACTCTCGTCGACGATAAAAAATGCTCTTCATGAAACTCTCAGTAGACTTTTGTACAATTGAAAATGCTAGTTGGAATGTATATACTACCAGCTAGTATTTTGTATTATAGTCAAATATTTCCGAACCAGATTGACGGTAAAAATAACCGCTCAATTTTTGATCAAAACTTACACTCTCGTTTTAAGAAAATGTTACCCTACAGACGAATCATACCTTAGAACTATTTTTGATATGATTAACTGATTAATTTTTTATTCAATCTTCTGATAGTATTAAATCATTAAGGGCCATTATTATAACTTAATGTTAGCTAAAGCTAGGATTTTATTGGATGGATAAACACTTTTTCATTATTACAACTTCATTTTAACAAAAAATGTGCGATGAGTTACAGACAAATTCGTCCTACCTGTAACTTTTGTCGTGACGTATAGTCATTTGAACTTGCCACATTTTCGCCACTTGCCACATTTTCTACTTTATAAAACAAGGCAAATTTATTAGGTCAAAATATGGCATAAAACATAAACAATACAACACAAAACACATAAAATAAAAAAGAAACAAAAGAATTGACAAAAATATTTTCATTATGTTTGTAATTTGGCAAAGAAACAAAAGCAAGTTGCCACTAATCATTTTTAACAAACAATATCCACAATATCCACAAAAATGTTGCCACTAACCAAATATTTTATTACTTGTTTTATCGGACAGTTGTAATAATGGAACATTTTAAAGGTCACTTTATAGTTCAGTTTTACTAACGTTACGAATAACTATCCAAAACTTTATCGTTAAGTCATAATAATGACCCTAAATCACATTTTTGTCGTTTCTTTGCTTTGGTTCCTATTTTTTAAGAAATCATTATTTGATCTTATAGATGGATCACTAGTGAATATTTTTTAAATCATCTGAGTGATAAATCAGTTTTTAATTATAAAAAGTGATTTGAAGAGAATAATATAAAATATTTCTGCAAAAAATTATCACCCAAATGCTAGCTGGGTAATTAAATACTCGTATTAATAGTTTTTTCCCCAACACTACAGTCATGCCACCGATATTCTCACTGATATAATATTACTAAATTGCATTAATATTCATGCACATATGTATGTAATTATGTATGTTTTATACATACATATTTGCTCGTTTGTACACATGGATATGCCAAAATGTGTACACAGAAAATAAACCCAACTCCAAGTTCATTTGACCAACCCCAACTGCTCTTTAGACTTATAATAAAAATTAAACTTGATAGCCTGTATGTATGTACATAAGTACCAATGTCTAGGAAATATGTAAGTTGAGGTCGTAAAAAATATTGCGGTCATGTAATTTGTATAAAAAGAAGTAAACAAGAAGTTCAACCTATTACAAAACATTCTTAATACTTTCTGTTGTGAAAAGTAATGGAAGGAACATCTTAAAGTGTGCAATAGTTAATGGACCAAGAAATGAGAACTTCGTATACACTTTTATTTACATCAAGCAACATATAGTCATTACCAATTGTCCTTCACACTATTATAGTATATGCACAGCCATATATAAATATTTACAGTTAAGTTAACACACAGGAAGTAAGAAAAGAAAAGAAAGAAGAGTATAAAGCACGCTACAGAAATTCACATGACTTACGAGTACATATCGTAGTTCTTGCTCCAAACGGGTTCAACTTAAAATTTATATTATAAATTATTTTTTATATTATTTTATAACATGAAAAGGGATAGATACAACTTTATTTATTTTTTGACCAATGAGATAATGAAATGTTGTAAGATTACAGTGGTACGATGGTCACATGTACCCACTATGGTTTTCTGGCAAAAAGTTTAAATTACAAATTTTTAAGTTGACTCCTTTTAGAGGAACCACGACGATATATTGCTCATAATGTACATAAGTTATATTAAAAACGATAACAGTTTGAAAGAAACTTTTATAGCTCGGATGCCAGCATATAATATTGAAAAAATATTAATATTATATTAAAACAAAGGGTAGCAAGAACATAAGGTCAGTTATTTATTAACGATGCGTTAATTATTGTTAATAAGATACTAAAATTGGGAGAATTTTATGCTATAACATTTTATTTTATGTTAAAGTCTTGGATTATACAATTTTAGCATTGAACATATCAATATTAGTAATTATTTATATTTGTATTACTTTTTAAGCCCATTATTAACACTTGTTAATAGCTAAAGTTTGTCTGCTATCGTGTGAATAAATATTTTTGGATTTTATAGCTTATATTTTCTTTTTTTATGGCAACCAATTCATATCATGAAATAACATTACTTTTAGACCCAGCGTGAACCAAGTGTTAATGTGAAAGTTGTTTGCACATCTGTGCGTTTACTCGTATGTATGTATCCAACTTTGTGTGTGTGTGAATATTACACATATTTTTAGAAAGTTTTCTCAATTCCATTAAATGTTATTTGTAAAAAAATTGGTTTATTTCCAGCCATTAAATTCTAAAAAGGATTTGCTTAATTGGTTTTTTGATTGTGCTTTACTACGATTACCAGTAAACCATTAGAAAGTCTTTACATTTACATATGTTTAAATGCCATCATGTTGAACATTGAAAGCACTTTCAGGATATACAGTGAAGCTTGGGAATAACCAAGTTCATATGAAGTATGCATCTTTTGAGTATAACTGAAGAAAATATAACAATCTTAAGAGCGTATTCTTTTATTTTTACCCAGCACAATAATTATGAAATATATTTAGAAAAAAGACCACAACTGAGATATGGACCACTTAAAACTTCGAGCAAAATATTTAATTTTAGATTAGGTTGTCATTGAAGCGAAGTAAATTTCCTTTGCTAACACGTAAGTTTATAATATTGGTTATTTATTTGCTACAAAAACTCTAAAATTGCTAAAGTAAATCCAATATATTTAACATTTATAATGTGATAATTAACTACACTTTTCCGAAGCAGTTAAATTTCTTGAATAAATCAGAAATTTGATAAGAAAATGCTTGAAGATCTGTAAAACTTAATGGATGCGTAATTTTAAAAATATGCATTCCAAGAATTTTTTGTTTCCCTTTTTTTTAGAATTACATTTTCTTCACACAGAATAATATTTTTCAATTGGAACGGATGATTGCACTTAACGTAAATTTATTATTATTTATTCTTCTTCTTGACTGGTTAATGGAACGTTTTATTTTTAAAATTTATTCTTATCTGAATACAAATTGGGGCTTTCATATTTATTTAGATTCTCGTACTGCACAAAAAAAATCCCCGGTTAAATTGCTCTCGCAAACATTTTGCATTCACATACAAGAATTTTGATACCAGAAATTTTTAAAAATATACGGTTTTATATTTCCGTCTCACCCACAGAGTAAAAACCAAAAGCAAGCAAAATCTCATTATAGCTGGAACTTTATTATTTGCTTTGCAGCCTTTTAACGTTTAAAATAAGCTACAATTTGTTTTCATTACAAATAATAAAATAAAATTAAAGAAAACATTTATTTTTATACATAATCCTACTCTGATAAGAATTTAGTTTAATATATAGAATCTGCAAGCAACGAAAATCTTAACCCCTTATTTCATATTTTACCATTCCTGTATTTAAATAAATGCATAATAAAGACCTGTAAAAGACGTCTTATAAGAACTTTTAAGCCATGAGGGAAATTTCAAATGCTTTACTACAGTGAAATCTTTTGAATCAAACGCTAAACAACGTGTTCGGCAATACATTTGTTTAACTTATTGCAGGTATAAGAGTAAAGAAGAAAATAGTTCGTGACTGAAGAATTTGTGGTGCTTGTGCTTGGGCTGGTGCTCTCATTGACGCGTATACCAACGTCATGCATGTACATACATACACACCTACATAATTTTTGTATGCTCTCTTATTTGCGCACATACAAACGCACACATGCATTTACATGAGTTGTGTGCGCTTGCGTTTAAAAACCTCTCTTAAACAAAAGCATACATGTCTAAACATTACCTATTTTCATTGTTTGTTTAAACAAGACGTGTTGGTGACATCGCTTGTTAACAGTCATATACACGTACACCAACACATCCATCGTACTTCGTTTATACTGCGACAGCATTTATTATTGGCTTAGTACAATGCATGCCACGAGAGAACATTTAAAAAACATGACGTATTTACATTTCAAGACTGCTTACGCAGGCCACTAATACATAAAATGTTTTTCCCGTAATGCAGAACGTATGAGCAATTCTTTTGAATTCAATATTAATCATACGCCTTGCAATAACCTTTCTAATGGCATTGTGCTGACTTTGTTTGGTAAGTCCTAGTTTACACTATGCAAGTCTTATTGCTAAGCTGATTAGTTTGTTGGATTGAGAGACGAGGGGATCAGAACCGTTTTATTTCCCCTCATCTCTCTCTATCTCCTAACAAACTAATCAGCTTAGCAATAAGATTTGCAAAAAAAAAAAATTGTTATTTATTAAAATTGATATAAAGATGAGTTTATATGCATATATAAAAATAATTTTTTTGATTTATTCAAATGTAATCAACTAAATATCTGGAAATATACATACATATGTACATAACATACATACATATGTATGTATATATTTACTGCTTTATGCTCCTTATAAGAACAACATGAATTAATATATACTTATATAAGTAAATATCACTTTCCTACTGAAGATTCAAGAGTTGTATAATTTCCATTCAAACTACATCCTTAAATGTGATAAAATATTTGTATTACATAAACATATACTATATATGTATTTCCTGGGATTACCGATTATTTCCTTTAACTGTTCCCCGGCACTTATGTATCCAATATTTTATTTATTATATATTTTAAAGACATCAAATGCCGTCTTAGTATCTCTTGTGAATGTAAAAATTAACTAGTATCTTTTGACATTTATTACAAAATGCATAACAGTTACGGTCCCTGCCAACGCTACTTATACCTTATTTTTAATGAAAAGTCTATATTTGTTTTAAAAATGTACATACATATTTTTATTTAATTTTAACTTTAATTATCTACTTTTATCAAATTTTCTTATCTAATTTTGTAACTTTTTTATATATTTTGGATATTTTTTAGTTCGATATTTCGTAGCTTAGTATTAATTTTTAGTTCTATATTTCGTTAAGCTTTTGCTAACTTCTTCAGGATAGTTATTATTTTTATTTTTTTTGATATTGAATTTTTTCTTTTGAATAATAATTCTTATTTTTTGTTTTTCGATGTTTAATTTTTTCTTTAAATCAAATACCCTGAAGAAATTAACCGAAACGTCAATTGTAATGTAGAATGTGCCAATTGTAATTCAGAAAAATACAGCAAAAAAAATCTTTAAACTTTTTTCCTCCGAATTGCTTCTTTTCCAATGATTACTGTTCTGCAGATAGGACAAGCTCTATCTACAACAGTGGTGTATGTTTGTATATAGTTTTTAGTCATACAATTTTTATGAAGTGTTTCATAATAAATATTATTTTCTGAATTACAATTGATAAATATAAATTACAATTGACACTTTCTAACAGCCTGCTTGTAGAACACGACTCGTCGATAATAATCGCTAACATGTTAGCATTTTTCTTTTTTTGGTTTTTAGATCGCTACTGTTGACGATTTTAATTAAAAAACGTAACAACTTTCAATTTATTTGGGTTTGTGTAACACGGTTCGGCTCATTATAAATGTCAAGATGGGCGAATGAAAAATTATAATCGTGTTCAAAAAAAGTGCACCAAAATGAATAAATACTGACAATACACATACATTCACATGGATTTTACACAGTTTCATACATATCCTAATTTTTGTTCTTCAAATAACAGCAGAAATTTTGAAGAACAATTGATTTTTTTATAACAAAATAATATAAAAAATATACAAATCATTTCTCATTCAATTGTCAATTGTGTTTTTTCAACACAAGAATAGGGTTACCATTTTTCCAAGTTGAATTTATAATTTTCTATGAAAAAAGATAAATGAAAACAATTTTTGGACATGTTGGCAACATAATGTTTTGCCACAGGGTGGGATATATAGGCGAATTAACGTAAGCTGCACGACAAAGCTGAGTCGCGTTATACAAACGCTTTTCATTACGTAGTCGTCCATGAAACGGCTCATCGTGAGTCGCCCTTGTCGCGTTCTACAAACAGGCTATAAATTTCAAATTGACGAATCTAAATTACTATTAACGCTTTCTAAATTACAACTGTAAAAGGTGCAGAAATAAGGATTACGTAGTAAGTATATACATATGTTTATCCTGGTTTGCGTATTTCGACTTTCACTAGGACATTTTGAACCTGTTTGGCATATTTTGACTTCGAGTACGATATTTTGGTTTAAGATTAAACAAAACATGTGATGTTCCTTATTGTATTAAATGTGGCAACCAAGATAAGGAGGATTATAATATCATCTTTTGTTAAATACTTATGTGTATGAATAAATATATCTAGAAAATATATATAGAAATATGTATCTGCTTTTTTAATTAAAATTAATTTTTGTCGATATACGTGAATACTGTTCCACAACCTGCTGAAGTGTTTTATTTATAATTTGCATTTCACCTTTTGGTAATTAGTACGATGTATGTAATTTACTTCGTAAATAATATACAAACTTGTGTAGTATTATACATATCGATGGCTTAATATAAGAAAGGCGGAACTGGTAGAAGAAGCAAAAAACTCAATAAATACGAAAGCATTTACATGCAGAGGTAATGTTTGAAGTGGCCATAAGTCCTTGATTTTAAACTATAACGTACTAAAATCTTCAAGGAAGATGCAATTATACGTTGTCTCCCAGAAAACATTAAAAACGTGATTTCGAAAAACATTGAGATACAACCTTTTTATATTAAGCAGAATTGCGGTAAGCATTTACTGTTGCACAATAACGAAAGGAAATTTAGTTTTGTACAATTTCATTTAAAACAAAAACAAAATTAAAATTTTAAATAAAACCAAAATTAAAATTTGGTTGTTATTTCAAATGTAAATATTCTGTGTTAATTGCGGACGTAAGATATTTACGGCCTAACTCATAAAAAATATGTCGGTTTTGTAAAAGGATTGTATATAAAAATTTCCATTGAAAATTTAGATTATTAACCTCTTATAAAACAGAATTTCTTTTTATGAATTAGGCAGTTAATATAAAAATTAAATATTAAACTGCCCTACAAGAACACTACCAGTCAATTGACTGCTCATTTGATCGATAGTCAGGCAGGATATATTCATCATTGCTTAGAACAAAGTTTCTATCACTTTATTAAGGGCAAAATGAAAAATGTGATGGAAACTTTTGTGTACGTGTGATCTTGCATCTCTCTCTAACTAACGAATATAACATATAGTTGAACTGCTCACTCCAGTGCTCTTTAATAGTCAATGAGAACATAAATATTCCTCAAGTTTGACTGATCATAATTGATTTATATTTCCTTCACGATTTATGATTACTCAATAAATGATTGATATACTGACAGAAAATATACTTTTTGTTTTATTTTACTTGCTTTTAAAATACAAAACTAAATATCATATTTAAAACAAATATACAAATTAACAAAAACACCAAATAACTTAAACGGTAGCCAGGCCTCTTCACACCTTTTCATCACCGTCACACCATGCTCTTTACAAATATCTAAAATTTTGAAAATAAATATACATATTAAATTAAACTTTGTGAATTTCTTTTACTCATTATTTTACTTATCTTTTTTAGCACTTTTGTAAACTTTAATTTTCACAGAATGAATTGTATTACCGCCTTCTTCAACCATCAACGAATCATCCCTTTCCAAATATCTAAATATTGAAAAAGAAACGAATACATACATACATACATACATATGTATATTTAATTAAACTGTATAAAATTTCTTTTGATCATTATTATTTTAATCTTACTTTTTCACAAACACTATAATTTTTTACCACTTTTATGCATTTTAATTTTAAAAACCGAACGAACTAAAAATTATTTTCAGTAAAATTCAATATTTTAAAAATTTTGACATGTGTACATTAGATGTTCCACTCTAGCATATATGTTAGAGTAGAGCAACTATAATAACTGTTGAATTTAATGTAAAATTGTTGTAAATGTGTTAGTAAAAAATTGTTATTTGTGTTAGTTTCAGTCATTCATTTCTTGTAGGGTGATTTTATTTAATAAAATAAAAAGTAATTATTTTTAAAACTCATTGCATTTTTTTGATAATTGAATGCCTATACACATACGAATGTAAATGCCATCACCGGCATTACTATTTCCATTTCAACCTTTCTGCACTAAAATACTTGAAGTACCACATGAAGTGAACATAATTTTTGAGGTATTTCTTTTTGGTAGATTACATTTTTCTATGTTAATTTTTTTCAGTACTTATTTAATCTTCGGCTACTGCTTGTTGGTATTTGCCAAAGAAACAATCTCTTCACTTCACTGCTTGCGCTCTGAGAGGAAGAACAAATATGTACTATACTCGACAACAAGTTTCACATATGAACAAAAAAGTTACTCGTTGCAGACGTTTAATTCGTACATGACATGTCGACATTTTTTCAATCAAAATATTTATATAGTTCCTGCTTCTTTTTTAATAAATTATAAATATACAAAATAATAAGAACAAACTTAACAAAAGTTTGTATTGTAAATAAAGTAGTGTAGGTAATAAACTTAAACGAATTTAAATGAAAATAGTATCGAGAATACCAAACGCAGTTTTTTGAGAACTTTACTTTTTGAACATCGGAATACTTCCTTCTTTTTTTATTTCTTTGTCTTAACTATACACATATTTTTGCAGCTTTTGCAAAAGTTTTCTTGCATTTGTAAGGTCTATTTTGTGCTTGTAGGGCATTTCACAATTTGGAGAGCTTGTGTCGACGTTGATTCTTACGCATGTGGTCATTCCGTCTTTCTTCCTCAATAACTTAATTTTTCCCTTCAGCCAAAGCTCTTAACTTTTTCCGAGCATTCCACATTCTTTATTTTTTTTTTTTGAATTTCTTATTTTACTATAATATTTGATTTTCTTTTAAGTTTTTACCCCACCGTTTTCAACTCTCTTGATTTTTTTATCCGCCCCATTTTCTCATTTAAATTTAAATAATCTAGAATTAATTAAAAATTTTCTTTTTTTGACTTTCTATTAGAATATCTCGAAATGCGTTATTTGGAAATTAAATATTTTACATTAGTTAAGTTTGATTTTTTCTCTATGAACTTTATATCTTTTAGTGCAGGTGTGTATACTTTTCAGTGGAAATATCCATATACAATATTTTTATTTATGCCATAACTTTGGCCTACTTTTATGTTTGCATAGTGTTAATTTATTTGTCTTTATATAAAAACATAATAAAAAAGTTTTACCTCTGCTGTAAATAAAGGTAACATGAGGCCAACATTCTGCTTTATAAAGTTAATAAAAATGAAATCGACATTAAGTGTTTGCCAAAGTTTATGATGTGGAAAAATGACTGATAAGTATTAATGGTGTGTATACATAAAATTCCTTTTTTTTAAATAAAAGTTAAAAATGTTTTGTGAAAGTATATTTATAAGATTTATATAAATAAACAACAAAAAATTGTGTAAATTGTATTTTATTTAAGAAGAACAATTAAAATGTTTAATATACTTTTAAGAGATTTCGAAAAAGTGAAATCAATAAAATGTACTTTTAAAATGAATAAAAAAGCAAAATTATAAAAATTAAATTTTTCTGAGGTTTCTATCAAGCACTTGTCACAAGCACTTGACTAACTTAATAAAAAATTATATTTGCAAGCACTAGACTCAATCTCTATAATTTTTGATTTGCATTTATTAAAAAGCAAGGGAATTGTCAAAGCCAATTAATGGATTAATTTCATTCTATATTACTTTAATTGAATCAATTAAAAATTAATGGTAAATTTATTCAAGACATACTCCAAAAAATCTTGAAACAACTTTTCAGATGTAAATTTTTTTAAAATTTGCTGTTGTTTTGATTTAAATCATTTGATATCACTGCCTAATAGGAACATTAAAAAAAACTATTAATAAAAATGTTATATCAATTTGACTTTTAATTTAAAAATTCTTAGTATACAATTGAAACATGAGCTATTAATTTCTTTTCCTTTTTGAACGCATCTACGGAAGTTTCTCAAAAAAAAAAATAACATAAAATTTTTAAAGCTTGCTGTACTCTTATATTTTACTGTTTTTATACCCTTTACCAAAAAATGGTAAAAGGGTATATATAGGTTTGTCATTACGTGTGTAATTTCTACAATATTAATAAACGACACATAAAGTATATATATTCTGGATCCTTATGCTTAGGGAAGTAGAAAAAGCGATGTCCAAATTGTCCGTCTGTCTGTACGTGAAATCGGTTTTCCGAAGCTCCGAGAAAAGCTAGAGACTTTGTTCTAGGACTGGTGTATCAGAAACAATCTGAAAAAGTTGGTATTGAAAATCAGCAGGTTTCAGAGCTGGAAAACTCAAACTCTATTTTGTCATACAAAATAACTAACGAAAACTAGTTTTTACTATTTTTTTTTATTAAATAAACTTATTTTTTACATCAGTATGAATTAAATTTGAGTTTCTAATTAAAAAAAAATAAAAGAAGTAAAAATACGTTTCCAGGGTTGAAAATTTTAACTATTTTTCTTAAACAAAAGTAACTTACTAAAGCAAATGTTTCCTTTTTTTCTATAAATTCAACATATCTTATATTCATGAAAGAAAGAAATTGATGCAAGAAATCAGAAAATTCAAAAAACATGATTCCAGGGTTGGAAAACTTATAATTTTTGTGATACATAAAATTAAGTACCACTAATTAATTTTTTATTTATTTTTATTAAATAAACTTATTTAATACTTTAGTACAAATAAAATCGGTATTTCAAATTTAATAAAAAATAAAAGAAGTTTCAAGAGTTGGAAAACATATTACATGTTTGAACTATGGACCTGAAATTTGCACAGAGTATGTAGAACTTTGATCGCTACAATAGTTTCAAAATATATGAAAGTTAAAAATTATAGGGTGTTCCAAAATGAGCAAAGAAAAATATTAACAACACATGTAATATATATATATATATACAATTGCATGTACATATCTATGTATATAGACACTTGAAATATGTAAAATTAGTGTATTTTTATACAGACTACAACAATTAACACTAAAATTTTAAAAAATTAATATTAAAGGGTGTTCAGTTTATGTAATTTTTACTATGTAATTTTGACAACTTCCCAGCAATAAAAGAGATTCCAAAAAAATCATGAAAATGTAAAGTTTGCGATCTGAAAGTAGTGAAAATTTCGATCCGATCTAATGATTATTACATAGGGTTGTTGGAAGTTCTCTTTTTCGATGCCTGGTCACTGAATAAGAAAAATGTTAAATAGTTACCTATTATAAAAATTCGTTTCTTTTTATACGAATTTAATCCCGAAACAGTGTTTTCATGTAAATTTAAGCAAATAACTTTTGAATTTTAGACTAAAATTAGTTCATAAATTTCTTTAAAAAAATATTTTTTTTTATTCTGGTGAGTATTTTCTAACACTATGGTGTTTGGTTTTGTTTTGTATGACTAAAATATTTTAAAAAAATTTAAAAAATTTATCTATTTTTGTATAAAACTTTCCGAATATCTCCGAAACTATAGGACTGTTAAAAAATTATTTAGAACGTAATTTAAAGGTCAATTTGTTTTCTAGCCTTCTGTGTGTTTTTTATTTAATCAAGTAAATGCAAATTATGTGATGCAGCATCCTCTTTTTTCTTAATAACGGAAAATCTCGAGATACAGAGCCAATTCACAAAAATTAATTTAATGGCATCGGAGCTCAGTATCATATGCAGCAAAATTTACTATCAAAGTACCAACCTTAAAATCGTGTTGACCTGTGTAATCAATCAAAAACTATATTTCGTGTTTATGTGTAATTACGACAGTTATCATTTAAGGTGACGATATGAAATTCAAAATAGTTATTTGTGCATCCACTTTCACAAAAAAAAAATGTGTATATTATGCTACGAGTATATGCATCACTACTTCCACACACAGTTGCAAAAAGGAAATTGAAAATTTGCAGTCAATAAATAATGTTTTACTAACAACTTCTTGCATTTTTTCGTACATTCATTTATTTCACTTTTGTCTAAACTCGATCATAGAGATTCAATGAAAAATTAACAATGAAGTACATTTTCTGAATTACTTGAGGGGGAAAAATAACGAAATAAGTGAAGAACACATAAAGTTAAGCAAAGTTTTTCTTCTTCATTTTATAAACAATTGATTGGGAATTTAATTGTTGAGCTTTGTGATGAATTTAAAAGATTCTTTGTCTGCCATTTAAACATGAACTGTAGTTGGTAATTGATTGAATACAACACATTTAAATACTTTTTTTTATCGTTTGGGATATTGGGAATAAATATTGTGATATAAATACTTAAATTTTTATTGTTACGCAATATTTGCATACTTTACTTTATGTTAATTTTAAGAAAGTTTAGTATTTAATGGAATATTAAATTATTTTTTAATCAAAGGGTTAAAAAGCATTTACTAGTTTGTGGCTTTAATTGACGGTGCACTATCATTCACGTCAAACTTGCCGGGTCAAACACTTGGTTGAAGATTGTAAACTGCAAACAATTCAACTCATTGACCTTGTCTAAGTGTGTGACTTAAATGGTGCAGAATACTGAAATCATCATCTAGAATGACTAGGCCGAGTCGATTTGTATAAACAAAAATTAATCGATATTGTACCATTGATTTTTCGAAAGCTTTTGGAATGAGAAAAAAAAACGAACGAAAAGAACCCTCCCTATCAAAATGTTTTAAAAACACTTTGCTTAATTTAGTTTGGAATAAGTAGCAAAACAACTTAATTTAAATTTTTCTCTAAAATAAAACGTGCTAACTAAGATGACCATAGTAGCTGAGAAAGGTCCACCAGAAAGATGCCACGTCTACTTAGAGTATTAGGTAATAGATTTGTTTACAATCTTAAGTACTTAAAGCCACTTTTAACTATGATGTGGAACAAAATTATAGAGTTCAAATAAATTAAAAAAATTTTATTGCAATTATTATATCGCTCATTTACTTCAATAGTGGCATAACTCAAAAAATTAGATTTTTTAGTTAATAATGCAGAAAGATGCGGCATCTTGTGTACATACATATTTCAAATAAATAGCTTTCTCCATTCAGTTGTATGCAAATTGAAAACTTAAAACGCGTTTTCTGCAAAACTGGTTGTGCCACTATTGAAGAAATTGAGCG
This sequence comes from Tachina fera, assembly GCA_905220375.1. Lineage (NCBI taxonomy): Eukaryota > Metazoa > Arthropoda > Insecta > Diptera > Tachinidae > Tachina > Tachina fera. The sequence continues at coordinate 68,985,850 of LR999963.1, forward strand.
ATATGATTATAAAAAGCTCTAAAGTTTCTATCTTAAAATATTATCGAGATATCATCAATAAGGTTTGAAGGCGTTTATTTCAAAACTGATTTTTTGACTTACCATGTTTTAGAATGGAGCTGTAGGTATGTGAACATAACTACTGTAGTAAAAGTTTTCCCAAAAAAATTTAACAAATTTGTAAACCGGAAGAAAAACCAGGGGGCAATTCGTTTCGAAATTTTAAGGAAGCGTTTAAAAGAGGGCGATTCGTTTCAAAATTTTAAAATATTTCCATATAAACTCTGTTGAAATATTTCGTAATTTCATTCAGTAACGAGTAAAATTAAACAGTTGTCGAAGTAAACATTCAAAGAATAATAGCAACTATATAATGTTATACCTTCTGCTTATTAGGAATTATACAGCCACGCAAATACGTAGGCCAATGAAGTTGAAATACACAAACAATAAAAACTATAATGCGTGTAAAGTGATTGAAAGATATTGTGGGAGTTTAACATTTGTTAACTTACTAATAATACCAAATTATTATTTTACTTATTTAGTAAAATTCTTTCTTTATTAAAAATACATTAAAATTGATTATTGAGAGTTAAGCTGGACCCTATGCGCATGTCATTGCTGCTAGAGCAGATCATCAGGGAGCCTTTTGCCAAACAAATTTTTCTTAGAATAACTGGAGTTATTATGTTAAACTTTCATTTAAGCAAACGAGAAGCTCAACATGTACCAAAGTTGAAACAAGAACTCAACAATCAACAACTGTACCATTGTTTTATTGGCAGACTTTTTTCAGCTCGAATTGTAGTTGTAAAAAGTATGGGAAGCTGTTGCTGATATTTTCTAGATGTTGCAAACATTCCCAGCAAAAAAGAGACTCCAAAAAAGTCATGAAAATGTAGAGTTTGCGATCTGGAAGTAGTGAAAATTTCGATCTAATAATTTTTACATAAGGTTGTCATTGCAAGAAGTTCTCTTTTTCGATGCCTGGTCACTGAATTGGAAGCGATATTAAAAAAAATCCCTTTTTTGTGTTCTATGATAATATTTTCATCTAGGAAAAATGGTAAATAGTTACATATTTTAACAATTCGTTTCTTTTTATAAAAATTTAAGTCCTAAACAGTTCATGTAAGCAAATAACTTTTAAATTTTAGACTAAAATTAGTTCATAAATTTGTTTAAAGAAATAAATTTTATTTTAATTCTGACGAGTATTTTCTACACTATGGAGGAGTAACAAGGTTTTGTATGACTAAAATAAGCTTCTACATGGTTTTTGGCTCACTCTCGGCAAATTAAAAATATCGATTTTTTGGAAGCAATGAAAATGTAGTTCCACTAGAATGACTTCCATTTTTTTTTCACTGGGTTATTCTGTAAAGCCGATGCATCCCCTAAATAGTCAGTCAAATTCAGCCAGTTGATTTTTCTTAAGGAAATAAGAGTGAAGTATTCCAGAAAATGTTCGTCGTAAAGTTACACATAAGAGACACACTCTTTTTATAAAATTATGGAATTATATAGACGTTAATACAAATTCAGATCAAAAATCTGCAAAAGGAATGGGAGGAACTTAAATACTCTTTTCATTACAACCCAGGTGGGGATTTTAAAACAAATATATGATACATATGTATGTATGTATGTATTTTTCTTTCCCAACACTCTTTTTGTTGCAATATTTTCACTCCATATACTATTACTTTTACTAAAATATTCGTTGACTACAAAAACGCCCAAATATAAATTCTCTTGATTTTTTTCGCTAATGTTTACCAATTTTATCCCATAAAAATCATCACAACTTAAGGGTAATTATAATTAAAATTCCGCGAGAAATGTTACCCGTGGAACAATTCCAACTAATGGCAAGTAATAAGAAAAACAAAAAATTCTTATTGGAAAAATGCCTGATTATGATCCTGGCACCGACTGTTGAGATATTTACATTTGATAGACTCTTTAAAATGATGCTATTTAGTGGAACTAATACGGTTCAAGTTTTTTTGTCTAAGAAAAAAATTCTCAGTATTTCTTTGCAATATCAATATCTGTGCTATTATTTTTATCCTTGTTTGTTTCTTTACAAGTTTCTCTGATTTGTTTTATTTTTTTAATGTTCAATAGTAGTTTAAATACGAATATGTATTTTGGTCTTCTCTTCATAATATTTAGAAACATATTAAAAAATTATCAAAGTTTCGACTCTTTCTCAATTTTCAATTTATTTGCTAAATAATTGTTTAAATATTCATAGATGCTAATGGCAAAAAAAAATTTTTTGTATTCATGAGCAGTGGAAATGCAGGTTCAACTCAACTATAAGCAAAAGTTTCTTGCACACAAATTCATAAACTCTTTGTTTGCTATCGTATTGGCACTTTATTTTTTTTTGTTCGCTTTTTTCTGCCATCAAGTAAAAAGTTTGTTTAAAACTTTTAAGTTCTTTAGTATGCAAGTTCTGTAGAGGCACAAAAGGCATAGCAGAGGATGGAGAAAGCAATTATTTGATTTATGTTATGTCAAGTTGGCAGAAAATTGGTTTTTAATACTGGGAGTGTACTGTTGCCTTTTAAGATGAGTTAACAGCTTAAAAAACACATTGACATATATATGCGATCCACATTATCCTGGAATAGCTAACATGGAAATAAAAGAGATAAATCTATACGCCACAGAGATACTTATGTGGTATTAGCATTAATGTTTATATACACTCTAGAGCGTTGGTCGGCGAAATAAGGGTCCGCGACTTTTAATATACTCTTCTATTACGTATGTGTACACACGCATTGATGAGAAATAAAGAACATTAATCAGTCTATCTTAAACATTCAAGCAGACAAGTTGTGTGTATCCCATGCTGTTAAAAATCAGCGTTGCCACAATTAGAAAATATGTGTGATGATAATTTACTAAAATTTTATATTTTCAGAAAACTATTTTTAAAAACCAGAATGTTTGATTTGACAATGTGTGTTGTCACGCATCAAAAAACATGACATGCAAAGGCATTTTCAAACATATATTTAAATTATTTTAAGAAAATTTTCTACAAAAACATATTTTTACTAATTATTGCATTGAGGTAGCACTAAGAAAATATGCCGTTCTTTGTAAACAAAACTTGAGTGTTTCTTCTCACCATAATAAAATAAATTTTGCTTTGGAGATTTAATATTTCAAATAAGGAAAATGAGATGAAATTTCAGTGGCAACACTGGATCGTGGTGGGAGTTTAACACACTCAATTCTAAAATGCAATTGTATAGGTTGCCGACCACGGCTCTAGAGCAAATCCGCGTACATGTGCGAGTACTCCCACAATAATGAAGAGAGCAATAAAAGATAACTTGTATTTTTATTTAATGTGTATTCTCTTGTTACTGCAACCAGTACTACCACTTTAATCTCAGACTATTAACACATGCCAATTGTTTAATTTCAAATTTTTTTATATTTTAGCGCTGGAAATATCATATCTGAAATTAAGTTATTATATACTATTTAAAATACATCAAATGTGCCATTATTCTATTTTTGAACACGAGAAATTTACTGGAATTATAGTATTGCAAATGTATAATAAATATGTCTTGGCAGCCCCAACACAAACGTGAGTGTAAATGTATATGTGTGGAGATCACTACTTAAAAGAGACATGCAGTAGAAAGCTTCAATGTAAACATTTCATTTTTCGTCATTGACACAATATTCAAAGAGCTTGTGATTGAAGGCTTATTAGTCGCCATTATAACAATTCGGCAATTGATCCTACTTTGACTTTTGGATATCTTACAAACTTTTTGTATGTTCAAACACGTAATTTTTGACACGTTAAGTCTTGAGTTTTTAGGGGAGAGAGAGAGATAGTATTGGTCAAGTTTGTTTTCTCTTTTCTTCTTTTCTTCTACGAAAACGTAAGTTGAAATTTCAAATGAAAATTTAACAAAACCTGATGATCATAACTTGTTGTGTATGAAATGGAACTTAACCTTAAAAATCATATTGTATGTCTAGATACACTGTCGCCATGACGATTCAAAGTTGACTTTTTGCTCAAAATATTCTATTATGTTTTATAAACTTAGGGTCTTATGGTGTAAAACGTAACGCTTAGTATTGATGCATTATGCATTTTGTTTTTGTAATTCGAATTTGTTCCATATCAAATTTTTTCACCGCTTAACATCGTTTTTTACAAAATAAGGCCCCTAGGTTTTTTTCTGTTGGTAAAAAAATGTTCAGATTGAGGTAATAGGTAAAATCGTAATCGTAAAAGGAATCTATTGTCTCAAAATCCAGATGATTTGATGAAAATCACCGAAATCATCATATTTGAATCATTTATTTCCACAATCGTAATATTTGATTTAGATTAAATTAAAGAAAACTTTGTAGCAATTCTAAACTTACTTTTACAAAACTGTTATTTTTACTATGGAAATTATCAATTTTTTTAACCGTTTCAAAAAAATAAAAGTTGTCACATATATGTATATATACATATTTTAAAAAATTTACATAAGTTTCTGGAACTTGACTAGTTTCTGAAATAAAAAAACCATCGCTGTTGTTAATTTCATACGAAATATTAAACATTTTTGGGGCACAAGGAATGTTTGCTTGTTTTTGGTTTCTATGCGTTGAGAGCGCACAACAGGCTTATACTGGCTAATGTGTATGTCGCCGGACATGAGAGTAACGCCTTCTCTTTTTAGCCTAGCCTAACCTTATACGCATTTCGTTCCTGGTTATGGAACTCATTAGTATTTATTTCACGGTTGTCAAGCATGTCTATATACGTAAATATTTCATTGCCCTTTCAACCAAATCATCAGTAGAGGTCTACTACAGTCCACTAAAGTAGAAGTCTTTTGATGTTAAAGTAAAGTATAATGCTGTTATGCAAAAACGATTGTTAAAGTTAAAGCATGCATTAAAACCGGTTTTGCCATACAAAATTCGTTTGTTAAACCAACTTTAAGCTTACCATTTTTTTTTGCATATGGGGGGAAGGCTTTTGTTGTGAAAGTAAAGTGCAATATTATATGTCATTGTTATATGAAAATTAACAATAATAAGTTTACACTACTATATTTTAATAGCTTATAAATAGGACAATTTATTTTTGTAAATTTTTCTTTCGAGAGAAATAATTTGAGTTTGAACTCAGCGATGAAAATTTAAACTGTCATTGTATAAATTAATTATTAATGCATTATTTTTGTTAATTTTATTTCCATTATTGAAACTGCCCTTCATAATATATTTCAAAAATTAAAGATATTTCATAAAATCAGTTTAATATGTTATTATTATTTGTTTAAGAAATTTATTACATATTCGACATAGTGTCATAATTATATTTTAAATTGAAATATATTTAATTTGAATTTTATTTTTGTTCAGCTTTGTCAGTATGCATTTTAATTAGTGCTGAGCTTTGCTTGAGCAGCATAAAATATATATTATTTACACCCGTTTTTATAAATGATTGGTAAATGTAAAAATTTCTTATATTTTAAGTTATATCACTTTTAACGGGTGAAAGAAAGGAATTACAATATAACCCATTGTGTTTCCGAGTAGAAGTGCGTTAACTTAGCCTAAACCATCCTTTAAACCAGTTTTCTCATACAACATTTTCATAATCAACTAACATTATCTTTAACAATCTTTTATGAATACGAGTGATAAACAATTCTTTAAATGTCCTCACATACGTCACATACGTACTCTGCACACAAAAATTAATATGAATGATTTTGCAATATTTATTAAAATATTTGTAGCATAAATTAAAAAATTAATTAAATTTTCACCTATTAACAATTTGATGATATTAATAAAGTTTTTCTACTCAAATTAATTAATACAATGAAAAACTTAATTGAATCAATTAAATTCTTAATTTAAAATATTAATTGGAGAATACTTATTTCTGTGGGTTAAAATCTCTGCGCTCTTATTTATATATGACTGTAGCTCTTTTAAACGCTTCCTTATATTAAATAAATACCATTTATTTTGTTAAAAAATTTATCACGCTGACTATATAGAATGACATAAGAGAAGCTTTACATTCCCAAAAATTTTTAAGTAGGATAAGATAAAATTTAAATACTAACAACCTTATTTATAAAAATTAAAAAGGCTTTATAAAGACTTTTTAAGAATTTTTTTTTTTTTGAAAATTAGTTTTAAAAACCCTTTATAAAGTTTTTTTAAGTTTTATAAATAAGGCTGTAATGCTTTAACAGCTTCCGAATGAAAAAAGCAGGCACTTGACCACTGTGATCATGATCATGTTTTTTTTTGAGAATAGCATACGTAAAGCTAACACATGTTCATGTTCTGAGCTATTCCAAACACTTTTTCATTAGTAGTTAGTTGGTTACGCTTTTTTAATTTTGTGTGTATTTTTTTCTCTGGATATACTAGAAAAAGTACCAAATTTTGTTTAATAAATAGAATTTCACGAGCAGCAATGGTACTAAATATTATGTGAACAGCATTAAATATGATATTAATTAAAATTCGTATTTACTTTGCTTGAAAGATAAAGCAACTCTTGCTTTTTATCAACAAAAATTCAAGTATTATTTGCAAACTTAGCGGAGATATTATATAACTTTCACCTTGAACAATTATATTGAATTTCATATACGATTTCATAAGAAGAAGTTGTGCATATTAAGCGAGATCTAGGAATTAGTGAAACTTACTTCAAATTTACATTTTAATTTGCTGTTTTGCTACATTTATTAAGCTTGTGTTTTTTTCATAAAATTATAAATAATTTTCTTTATTTTTGATATTTTTTTAAACAGTTTGTTACATCTCGAGACTATTAAATAAAGGGTGATTTTTTAAAACTTTTTGGATTCGATATTAAAAACACATACAATTTAGTGAAATGTATGAAACCTTTATTTGAGTCGATAGAACGATCTACGAGTATAAAATTCAATGTTTAAAGATGATTTCATGTAAATGTTGACCGCGGATAGGATACTCTGGGAATAATTTTGGTATATTCTTTCCAACATTCTCCCCGGTATCTGATGAGTAAATTCTTTAATGTTTTTTTGGAGCCAATCTCACAATGTCCACAATGTTTGACTTACACTTACTTTCGAAACAAAGACAAATTTAACTGTTTTGTTGTTGTTTCAAATATCACTGTGTGACAAGTAAAACGTTGTCAACATCGTTAGATTTGCCCTTTCAGTGCGTCAACTGTTGTGGACTTGTTCCTATAGACATGAACCCTGGATTTTGCTGTTGGTGGTTAATATTCAATAATGTATTTTTGGTACAAAATTTAATGACAAGATTCCGAATAGTCACCTCAGAGGGTCACTCATACTGATCACTAAATGGAAAAAAGCACGGATGCAAATTCTTAACCGATCATGAATTTTGATAATAAATTTTAAATTTTTTATTTGATGTTTTAAGCATGTATTTAAGATCACAACGGCTAGTTGCATAATACCATGGAAATAACTTACCATTGGATTTGGACCCATTTTAACGTTTTTAGCCATGTCCATCATATCAAGAGCCAGTCGCGCAATACATTTAGCGTGATTTTCACAGTGATCGGGTAAACCAGAAACAGCCATGTATTTGTCACCAACAGTTTCCACCTGAAAATAAGAAGATTATATTATTATAATAATGTATGATCAATACTGGACTTGAGTCAAACTCGTTAAGTTGACCAGTTATTTTACAAAGTTTTGAGTATTAAATTCAAAAAAATAATTAAAACAAAGACAAAGCGGCTGTTTCTTAAAAAGATACATCAATGCCTAAAATAAAAAAAAAGTTTTTTGAAGTAATAAAAAACTATCAAGATGATGTATCATTTTTTAATACATCAAAAAAAGCCTGGTACTATGCTTACAATTTCTTCCGAAATTCTGCCAAATTACATGAAAAAATTTATTGTGTGGAATATTTTTAAAATAAATTTGCAAAAGTAGTAGTATGTTCTTTTTGCGAAACACACGTTAAATCTATCTGGCAGCATATTTCTCGAAGCGAAATGTTTCTATCATCATTTTTGTTTCAGCTGCTAAAAAACATGAGCCGTACTTTTTTCGCCCGGAATTTTAAAATTTTTTGCATACTTTCAAGTAATAAAAGCTAAAAATTTAGCAAAATCGCGAGATGGGTTATACTTGGTAAATGTAAAATTTTTCGCAAGGAAAAAACGATGTTGTTCAACAGGTTTCGCATATTCGAACAGCGTAGCAGCTTTTAGAGAAAAGTCAGGCACAAACATATATACATACATATTTATATTATTTAGGTATTAGTGATTATATGAAAGAGAGTAAAATGTATGCTTAGTCGTATGCTTATGACAGACGGAATAAAGGCTTAGTTAGCCGACTGTAATGTAAAGTAAATGTAACGTAGGAAACAGCTGATCGATATTTTTATATGAAAATTAGGTTACGTTACATTACATCTCTATAACCATTTTTATTACTTTTCACATAACAATATCGATCATCTGTTTCCTACTCTTGCAGTTACTTTACATTACAGTCGGCTAACAGAGCCTTAACTTTCTTCCGTATGTGTGTGTGTGTTTAAGACGTGTAAATAAGAGATTAACGAAGTTCCCAAGGACGGCATTTTGCTTGTCTCTGCTTTAGAGAAAGTTTGGTCCAACAGTAGAAATTTTAGGGATGTAGAAAATAGACCAAAGTATATATGTTTTTGTATCCTATCACTTTTTTTTTAATTTCAAGTTTTAACAGAGTTGTTAAAACATATTCCTTAACAAACATGTTAAAACTTGAAGCAAACATTAAGATAACCGGTCTACCCTTAACATTAATACGGACATAAAATTACATCTAGTTTTGATTAATGCACAGAAAATTGACTCATAAAAACTTAACTGGCTTGAATTCCAAGAAAATACAAGAGAAAATATAAATAAAAATAAACTCACTCCACTTAAAATAAAAAGGTGTCATATAAAATACTAAAACACTGTCAAATGGAATATAAAAGAGTTTCCTGGCAAATAGCATGAAAACAACCCGCAACGAGTCTGTCAAATGGGGGCTTGATTTAAAAAAAGAAAGAGAAAATGAAGCAACAAAATCTGCAAATGGAACTTTTAATGCTGAAAGATAATATTCATGATTTTTTTCTTTTTTTCCAGTGTCCGTTTGCGATGATGGAAAATATCACTCACAAACAGTTTTTATGCTTAACTAAAAGATTTATGTTTCTGTATATTTTTAACAGAAAAGTACTTTAGAATTAACATATTTCAAATAATTATTATTTTTTTTTCATAGAAACACTTTAAGCTTAATTCATACAGTTGCTGGGGACAACAAATCTTTTGTATGTAACTTTTTTTATGAATAAATATTTTTTTAGTGAAACTGTGTACACAAAAAGTTTTAATTCGGATAAAAACTTCGTGTAAATCAAATCCTCACAAAAACGTAAATGTGAAAAAAGGCCAAGTTCCTATCCAAAACTTCGAACATTAAAAGAAGCGAGATAAAAAAGTTTTACTAAGTTCTTCTTTGCACAATACCTATCACTATAATCTGCATTTTATAAATATGAAATCGTTAGGGTTTTATTGTATTTCTAGACAACCAACTTACTTGACATAATTTTTCCCTATGTAAAGAAGTGAATAAATACTCGCTTTTATTATCTGTATTACAAGCATAAAAATATTGCCTTTTGATTTATGTACTTTGGCTAAGCAGTCTTTAATGTGTAATCATATTTAAAAAAAAGTAGGCTAGATTATGCCCACTACAATTTAAGCTATATTTTACATATTTATTTTCAAACGACCTTTACCAAATTGCGTGCACACTGGTGGCCCGTTGTAAATACACAATCCTCAAAAAAACATAAATGTGAAAAAAGGCCAAGTTCCTGTCCAAAATTTCGGCCATTAAAAGTAGTGTGATATAAATTTTGACCAAGTTCTTGTTTGCCACAATACCTAACACAGAAATATGTTATGTATTATATAAATTTGTAATCGTAAGGGCGTCACATAAATTCTAGATAATCTGCCAACTTGGCAATATTTTTACTTTTCTAAAAAAGGAGAGAAAAAATTTTATTTGTTCATTTCTTTAAATCGGTAAAAATATTTTCAAGTTGGCAGACTGTCTAGAAATTATATGATACCCTTACGACTACAAATTTACTTTTTAATATGATTACACATTAAAGACTGCTTAGCCGAAGTACATAAATCAAAAGGATGTGCCCAATATGCATGCAAAGTTTCTATAGGGTACCCAGTCCTTTAATTTTTGGATTTTACGATTGAGTAACTCAATTTTGCCTACAAACTGTCAGCTCTCTACAGTATAATATTACTTAAAATTTTTATGGCCTGATCCGACCCACTTTTCTCCCTTTTTTTTTGTTGCTTCAACTATCCAACCCTAAACAGCTAAGATTTACGGGTTTAGTTGGCCACTTTTTAAAACGGGAAATTTTTACTTTGGATAAGTGTAATCTGTGTGAAAAGTTCCAACCAAATTTATTTAATAAATCTTCTTGATTTTAAGATTTTTTCCATTGCCTTATTAATCTACACTTACTTGTGTATAAAATTTAGGCACTCTAGCGCAAACTATAACTATAAATTTTATGATTATTATCCCGCCCACTATTTTTAACTCACGATTTTGTTGTGAACAGCGCTTATATAATAATATAATGCTAATTTTTTTTACATACAATGTTAACATTTTATAGGAGTGACCACACCCAGTTTTTAAGGTGATAGTTTAAAATCTTGCATAAGTGAAACGTGTTTGAAAGGTTTCACTAAAATGGCTTAGTTTAAAAGCAGTATATTAATTTTTACATTTCGAGCAATATTAGCAGAATGGGCAGGACATTCTGATAAAATTCTTTGCGTTTTCAGATTTTTCTAGTTGGTTTCTCACATAAACCCACTTGTGTATCAAATTTCAAGTCATTAGCACAACTTTTAATTTTAAATTTTTATGGGCGTAGCCATGCCCTTCTGACTACAACTTCTGGGTTTTCAGATTTGTAGGTTTCTCACCTAGACCTGCCTTTGAATCAAATTTCAGATCCTTAACGCAACTTTTAATTTTTAATTTTATGGGCGTAACCCCGCCCACTTTTCCAATATCTAAATTTATCGCTCTGTGCTTATTATTCCTATAAAGTTGCGCTGCAAACGGATAATAATATACATAAATAGTGTACTAAATATTATGAGCCTCAGTACCTGAAATATAAGGTTTAAATTGTATGCGCGTGTCAACGCCGAATTTTTAAGCGAACAATTTATAGCCTTGCATTATCGCAATATATATGCCAAATTTCAATAAAATCGCTTCAGTTAAGCGCTTTGGACTTGCTTTTTTAATTCTGACCTTTATGGGCGTAGCTCCGCCCTCCTGGCCAACATTTTATTTTTTAGATTTTTTTAGTTCATCGCTAACCTAGACCTAGTTCTGTATCGAATTTCAGCTCACTAGCACAAATTTAAATTTTTATGGCCCCGCCCACCTGGCTAAAATTTCCGTGTTTTTAGAATTCTCTAGTTCATTGCTCACCTGGGTCTACTCGTGTAACAAATTTCAGCCCTCTTGCTGCAGCGGAAGTTCTTCATCAATTTGATGAGTGTGTCAGTAGTCAGTGGTCAGTGAGTATGTCTTAAAATTTTGCACCTCCTCGCATATGAGGTAACATGGATTTATTCTAATTATGAATTAAATTTTAGAATTTTACGACGGCGAGGAACAAAGTTATCAGAGGGGTAAAAACACGAAGAATGGCTTCCTGTAAATATACACACTGCGTGCATTGGCCAGAACTTGGCCTGCTGCACTACCGTGCGCCTAGATGTGTAAATACAGCTTGATATTTGTGAAAAAAATAATTATTTTTGCATATAAATATCATTGTATTTTTTTCCACATCATTAATTTAATTAAAAAATTTTACTTACCTTGTAAATATTTGGATTCCGCTTTGAATCTGTCAGAGCATCGAATACAGTATAGAGTTCATTTAGCATTTTAACAATTTTCATGGCGCCTTCTGGATCGGTATTTTCAGCACAATATTGTCCAAAACCAACGATGCCAGAGAACATCAGGGTGACCGAGTCATATCTGTTGAAAGGCAAAATTAAATAGAAATTGAAAGAAGTATAAAAAAGATTAACAATTATTTTCGAAGATTTTCAATAAAAATTTAATATAGTACAGTAAACTTAAGAAGAATTTAAAGATAATTTAATAATGCTTTAGATATTTATATATTTTTCTTCTTGTTATGATTCTATATTTGCAAGCCATTGGCAAAAACACATTTGCTACCATTTAGAAATTAACGGCTCAAATGTGTTCCAATAAATGTTAAATTTACCTCTTTGGTGCAACTGGTCTTTGATGGCGTAGTTCATTGGCAACAGATTTAGGTAGCACTGAATATAAAAGTCTATATTAAAAAAAATTAAAGTTAGTACATATTTTTGAAAGAAGAAAGAAAGAATTATTCTCTTTTTCCTTAAATTTTTATGAAAATCACTAATAAAAATTTTCATAATAATTCTCTGCACAACTTGATTGTCCAGGTTATGGAAATAAAGGGTAAAATTAAATTTCAGTTTGCAGTTTGCACTTTTCTTACCTATCAGTTTTTTGCTTTTCACTTTCCAAATCCCTAAATGTTTGTTGCAACTTATCCGTCAGCATTTCTAGATTTTTTGTTAATTTATATTCAGCTTCAAATTTTTCAGACAGCAAAACCAAATCTCTAGTCGCATCATGCAGCGGGACATCGGAAATGTGTAAGCCCTTTCTGCAATAAAAGTAGAGGTAGGAAAAAAATTTATTTTTTTTTTCGAAACTATTGCTTTATTTTCAAATGCAGCTTGCATGTTTCTATATAAAATTGAAATTAAGATTGTCTGTCGATTATCTAGGTTATAAGTACTTAGCTCTTAATATTTTTTTAACCCTACGATTCATAACCGGGTACCCGTGTACCCTTTTTTGACTTTAAAATGCTGCTGTGCCTATAATTTTTGAGATATGGACATAAAACTCCGAATCATGAGAGATTTTGGCTAAACTAAGATTTAAATACGAAAAAATTCAAAATATTTTCAATATTTTCTTTAAAAAATGATTTTAAATGTTTTACCCCCATAAACACACAACCGGGTCCCCGGGTACCCTAATGCAATTCCTATGTAAATGCCTGACATGTAAATGAAAAAACGTTTTTTTGTGTGTTGTTTTATTGGAAATAAATGTCTTTTTTATTTATTTTATCATATTTTATATACATATATTATATTATAATTCATCCGAATCATTATGGTTGTTATTGTGGCAATTGTAGCATTTAGTAATTGTTATGGCGTGCTCATCGCATATCGGCGTGCTACATATGCTGCAATTTTTTCTAGTTTTTCTTCTGCACTTATTTGGAAGAAGGTTGCACATGTAGCACACGCCCGTATGTACTTTTCTGCCCCTTTGTCGTGCTCACGGAGATGTTGACGGACCTGCAGCACAAAGCACACTCTCCAACGGCCTTCCGATGATGCTTTCAATTGCATTTTTTGTTGAAAATTGGCGCACGCTTTGCACATTTGAAATTCTATTTTCTATAACAGAAATGCACAGGTTTTCTGCCAGTTGACGCAGGAAATTCTTCCTACGCGTCGTGGTGTATCGTGCAGTTGGATTATTTCCATAATATATGATGTGAGATGCAAATGCGCTCACATCAATGATGTTATAGAAAAATGCCATCGGCCATCTTCTTGTTGGTCGCTGGGTCGTGTATTCTTGGAGCATTTGGTCCAAAATAAGCAAATAAACAACCCTTACATAAAACCAGTTTCTGCCTACTTGTGTCGCTTTAGGTACTTATATACGAACAGAAACCAGTTTTTTTTCCAAATATCAAATTTGTACAGTTGAGAACGCAAAATATAATCAATAACAAAAATATTTACAGGAAAATATTAATTTATTTCAATAAACGCAAAACAACCTACTTCGGGTACCCACCTGGTTATGAAATTAAAGGAGTTTTGCTGGTTTTGAATCGTACGGTTAAATTTAAATATTTGATTTTGATTCTTTTTCCTTCAATAGTTTTTTTTCGAGCGGTTTATTGATTTCTTTTTTTTTGCAAATTACTTTTTATATGTACATATAGGGCTACAAATTGTTCAGATAGCAATACAAAATTTTTCTAAAGACGATTAAAAGACGATTTAAAAGACGATTTTTTAAGAACGTCTAGCCGTTATATTCTACTCATGAAAAAACTATATCAATATTTGAATTTTATAGTTTAGCGATTTTTATCGCTTAAGCATTTTTTTTCATTTGAGCGATTTTACTAACTTGCATATCTTTTTTTTGTTATAGTTTCTTTGACGTTTCAGATTCTTTTTAATTTTAAATATTTTTGTTTATAATTTTTTTAAATTTTGCCGTTTTTCTTTATGTGGAAATATTTTTTATTTAGTTACTGTTTTATTTTTACAATATATCCGTTCGGCAGTTTTTGCGACTTATTCGTCTTAGTTACTTTTTTCAAAGCATAAATATAATATATATAATATAATATAATAATATAATATATAATATATAATAATAATATAATATAATATATAGTCCTTGATACATTCATTTCATATTTATAAAAAACAAAAAAAAAATTGAATGAAAAATAAAGACCTAAAAATTAAAAATAGTTTACATTTAGGAAATCAAAACATTTTTATATATTTCACTTACAATGCTATTCGAATGCGTTGCCATGGATATTATAAAATTTTGTATTTATTTGTTTATGAGTTTAGTTGTCGTTGTTGTTGTCACCGGCTTTGAATATCATTATAGGTTGTACACATTAACTGCCATATTCATAAAAAATATTTCGGGTTTATTAAGCGGATATTTGACGTAGTATTTCTATGGGATATTTGTTAAATAAACCTATAATAATCCCAAAACATTTTTTATGAATTTCACCGTAAATGTTTTGTTTAATTGAAGGTAAATCATTTTGAACTTTTCAGTTCTTATTTTTAAGGTTGGTTAATCTTTTTTAAAGTTTTACTCCCATATTCATAAAATTTACAATGACTTTTATATGTATTTGATATAAAATTTTTCATAAAAATTTTTCCTAAAATGGATTTCAAATTCATTTAATATTTTTATGATAATGGGGGTTATTTTTTAATTTTTAGTGTCAATTTAATATTTGCAGTGGTGTGGTTATGCCCAATTTTACAAATAATTTACTTTATGGTTATTATCTTGATCACTCTTTTAAGTACAACACTGTGTCAATACTGTTTACATAGTTTTGTGGGATATTCATGTGAAATATTTACCGTGAACAAAAAATGATGAACAAAATTAGAAAATACTATACTGACACAATAACAACGCAAACATTTGCGATCACAGTTTTAGGGAAAGTGAACTCATATCACGTGAACTTTTATTCCCGATAAGTATGTATATTGCCTTCTACTACAATCAACTTTTCGTTTTTGGACGGAGATAAGTATCATACACGATAGCAACTAGTCTTTTTGTCTTATTTTGTTTCCAATATCCGAAACATTTTCATTTATTGCTCCGATCTGTATCATACATTTTTGAAGTGCACACTGATTTGACGGAACACTAGTATCATATCGTTTCTTATTTTTTAATGACTCAAGTAATATAAAAATGATACATACATACGTCTAAACCGTTTTTGCTGTAAAATCATAATCGTACAAAACACAGATGTGATATTTTGTGAAATGATGCAAATGATATAGATTTTTTTTAGATAGAGATTTTTATAAAAAAAACTAATATCGATAATAATGGCACTTACGGATTTTTGTGCGGTTATGACTCGATATGATAAGTAATATGTGCTGCTATTCTACACTCTCAGCAACAAAAGACGTTAACGATTGAACTTTCTGTTTATATATTTCAAGAAATCTTGAAACGTATTTACCAATATTTGTATTTCCGTTATCTTGAATTTCACAGCAATTGTTTGATGCTGCTAGCTCCATGACGTAGAGTCAACCTGTAATTTCGCGGTAATGTATTTCATTTTGAACATTACATATAAAATTTCATTTTGATTTTGTAATACTAGTAGTAAATTTGTAAATATTTTTGTCTTGAACTTGCAATTGTTTCATTCGTCTTGCATTTTTACTTTAGTTTTTAGATTTTCTATTATTATTTATTCATAAGAACAAAAACTTGTGGGCAAAAGTAATTTTATTTTTTATTTTGAGTCACATTATGCACAGCATAAATAATTAAATAATGTTGTGCTAAATAAATAAGAAACACAACTTAAAGAAGAAGACGACATTAAAGAATAAAATTTTGCGGCAACTAATTAACCAGATTAAAAGTGTTGGCGTATTTGATATATTAAAACACAACATTATTAATTTTTTATCCTTTTAAGGAAAAAATATCTTCAAACTTTGCTATTTACTAATTAAATACTTCCCTTAAGTTACTCAAATAAATGTCCAGAGTAAGTAATGGATAAAGCTAATGTGGGCGACATATTGTGAAAACTATAGTTACAAAATACTTGCATGAAGATTCTTTTCCCAAGAGATATTATATTAGGAGAGTGGGTGTTCTCAAGCCTGAAATACAGTGTGACAAATGATAAATTAATCTTGTGCTATTTTCTTTTTAAATCATCATCGTTTATGATGACAAAGTGTCACGTAGCTGCGGCTAAGTGAGATTCTTCAGAACTTAAGTGCAGATTTTTTTATTTTAAGCTCAAAAATATTTACGCAAATCTGTTAGACAATTCCCTAATCACACTGTTTGAATGAGCATATGCCATTTACTTGGTATTTGTTTGTAGTACGTACATAAATTTCCAATTTTCTTCGTGGAAATAATGTGCTACAGCCAAACAAAACAACGCAAAGAAAATAATTTATAAACATGTTTTTTACATCACAAAAACCAGGAAGGTATATTTGGCTAAGTGACCTGTTTGTAACATCTCATAATCACTGAATAGACTTAAATTTTTATAAAAGTAACTACAGCCAAGTAAGCAAGTAAAATATTTATTGCATGTAATTCGATTATGTTGTTATGAAATGTTTAATAGAGGCCTGCGTAAACAGTCTTGAAATGTAAATACTTCTTGTTTTTTAAATTTATTCTCGTGGCATGTATTATACTAAATCAATAATAAATGCTGTTATTTAAGCACGATGTATGTATCTATCCTCACAAAAACATAACAGTGAAAAAAGGCCAAGTTCCTTTCCAAAATTTCGGCCACTAAGAGTAGTAAGATAAAATTGTTTACCAAGTTTTATATAAATTTGTAATCGTAAGAGTGTCATATAATTTCCAGATAACCTGCTAACTTGACAAAAATTGTTTTCCAAATTTCAGTTCTTTGCCGTATAACAATGGGTTAAGTTTTTATAAACATGGACCAACATCCCTAATGTAATAACCAGTGCTTTCGGATTTTTCCCGTACGCAACTCTCCCCTTAACTTAAGGGGTATCGAATTTAAACTCTCTAGTGCAAATTCAAGCTTTATATATTATTACCCCCACTCTCTGCCACTTTATTAAAATCAAGATTTTTATGTGAGCAGTGCTCAATTATCATCGTCCTCTTTTTAAGATGATAGTTTACAGTTAAGGTTTCAGTTAAAAGCTTCAGTAATATATCTGCATGGTCCCTGTCACTCCTGGTTTAAATATTTGGCTTTTTAGATTTGTCTAGTTGGTTTCTCATCTGGACCTACAGGCGTATCAAATTTTAGCTCTCTAGCGCAAATTTGATTATTTTATTTTTATGGCGTATTCCTGCCAACTTTTTTAAAAGAAAAAATTTTATAGTGAGTGCCAATCATACGTGTCAAGTTTTGATGGAAACATACAATAACATCTACATAAGTAGTGTAAATTTTATTGTCATGATAACGCCCACTTCTTTAAAGGAAAATTTATATCCTTTCATTATTAAAACATGTATGCCAAATTTGAATAAAACTGCTACGCCAACGATTTCAATTCTATGTTTTAGTTCTAAACTTAACGGGCGTAGTCTTGCTCCTATGGCTATATTTTCCTGGCTTTAAAATTTTTCTAGTTAGTTTCTAGCTTAGACCTACTTGTCTATCTAATTTCACCTCATTAGCGAAAATGTAATTTTTTATTCTTATTTGCGTGATCAAGCCCAATTTTTCAAACTCAAGATTTTCTTTGGCGGGTGTTTTTCTCTCCTGTTGAGTTTCACTGGAAGCGTTTAATAATAAATACATAAATAGTATATTAACATGTGCTGATCCGAAGCACATATGTACATGAAATAGGAGGGCACATTTTGTGGGTTCTTAACGCTATTTTTGGTTATATTTATAACCTTGTATTATTGCAACATGTGACCCAAATTACAATAAAATTGCTTGAGTTAAGCCCGTTGGATTTGTTTTTTCAATTTTGAGGTGTGTGCCCAGTCTCTGGCTATAATTTGCAGGTTTTCAGATTTTTTTAGGTAGTTCCTAATCTAGACCTACTTCTTTATCATATTTCAGCTTACTAGCGCAAATTTTAATTCTTTTTTCTATGGGCGTGATACCGCCCTCTTTTTCAATCTTAAGATTTTCTTTGGCCAGTAGTTATCTTTCTTGTCGAGTTTCGTTGGAAACGGATAGTATTAAATTTACAAATATGTAGTATATTCAAATGTTTATGAAATATTAGGGTTAAAATGGGCGTATGAGCGGGTTAACGCCAACTTTTTTCAACGTAAATTTATAGCCTTCCATTATTGCAAATTCCAATAAAATCGCTTCAGTTAAAGGCCTTAGATTTGTACTTTAAATTCTGAGCCTTATGGGTGCAGCCCCGCCCACCTTGGTAAAATGTTTGAGTTTTCAGATTTTTCTAATAATTTTCTAATCTATAACTACTCGTTTATCACTCACTAGAGCAAATTTTAATTTCTTATTTTCATAGGCGTGTTTCCGCCTCTTTTCTTAATTTAAAATTTTCTTTGGCTAGTGTTCATCTTTCCTGTTTAGTTTTGTTCGAAACGGATAATAGTAGTTACATAAATAGTACATTTAAATGTGCTGACCGGAAGTACATGAAATAGGAGGTTTAAATTGTGTATTATTGTAACATGTGTGCAAAATTTCAATAAAATCAGTTCAGTTAAACGCTTTAAATATGTGTTTTTAATTCTGAGCTTAATGGGCGTAGCCCTGGACCCTTGGTAATAGTTTTCGAGTTTTCAGATTTTTCTAGGCGATAACTCACATAGTTTTACTTGTGTACCAAATTTCAGCTCACTAGCACAAAGTTTAATTTTTATAGGTGTAACCCCGCGCCCTGGTAAAAATTATAGTTCATCGCTTACCTAGATCTACTTGTGTACCAAATTTCAGATCTCTAGCTATAATGGAAGTGCCTCATAATATTGATGAGTGAGTCAGTAGGTCAGTGAGTCAGTGAGTATGTCTTAAAATATGCACTTTTTGCACCTCCATATCTCTGGAACCTTTCATTCAAACTTCGCATATGAGGTTACATGAATTTAATCTAATTATGGTTTAAATTTTATAATTTTAAGATTGCGGGGAACAAAGTTATGAGTGGGGTAAAAACAGTTCGTATGGCTTCCTGTAAATATACACACTGCGTGCATTGGCCGGAACTTGGCCTTGCGCACTCCCGTGCGCCTACATGTTCATGTATATAACTGTTAACAAGCGACGTCGCGAAGACTTCTTTTTCTTAACAAGCAATCAAAAGAAGTAGTATTGATGCCTGTATGCTTGTTATTTTGCATATTGTGAGTTTGAGTGTCTGTGTGTGTAAGATGTATATGGTAAGCTAAGAGAATTATGTGTTTAAGGGTGATTTTTTAAAGCAAGCACACACAACTAATAGTAATGCATGTGTACGTTTGTATTTGCGCAGAAAAATAAAAGATCATACAGAACACAGCGACGGCGTAGATGATAATGAGGCAGAACACGACAAAATAAATAGCGATGCCATTGAAAAGGAAGGTTGTTCTCGCCCAGTCATTGGCTTCAAACGTGTGAAGTGAATTACCTTAGCTTGCACAGAGGTACACCCAAAAATATTGAAGGATTTGAGTCACTACGTAATACCTGGGAAAGCAAACTTTTTGTCACGCTTTGGATTACCAATAAGTTTTTTAAATAGCGATCCCGAAACCTGGGACAACGTGAAGACTATAACCAAGCGTTAGAGAAATTGCAGAAACTGCAAGTTATCAACAACGCTGCAGAATAAAAATAAATAGATATATCGAACACATGTCAAAGATAAATGAATGATTTAACACAGAATTCTTTTTTTTTGTGTATGAAGACTACCTTAATGGTTAAATCTTCGTATTACAAAAATATTTAGGGTCGATCATACATATGTTTTCGATAGGTACTCCGTAGGGGCAGTTAGAGTCCTGCGATTAAATTATGGACAAATTTTGCTTTTGTTTGGGCAAAGGTATATTGGGAGGAAATGTTAAATATAAAAAACTACTTTTGGTCGATTTTACATTTTTTATTTTTTGTATGAGGTACACCCTAATGGTTGAAGATAGGCGATAAGTATATTTGAATAAAATCTATGTATTGAAAAAATATTGGAAGGTTGTCATACATTTGACTTCGATAGGTACGCCTTAGAGGCAGTTAGAGCCCTGCGAGTAAATTTTATAAAAAATTCCCCTTTGTAAGTGAGCCCCCTTAAGGAGAGCAGTTAGGCGGTCGGTGTGTTTGAAAAAGATGTTGAGCGGAGAAAATTAATCGGTGCTGGTTATACATTTGACCTTAATAGCGGTGCTCCCGGAAAGTTATATAATTTTGTGTCATTTTTTTTTTTTTGCTTTTAAACTCAACTTTGAACACAAAGAGAAAACTTTTGTCCCCATCTGACCGCCACCATTTTTTGGCTCAAATATTTTTTCCGAACCTCACAAAATGAGGGATCCTTGCCATATCTAATGTACATGCATGGTGTTTGTATACGCGCCCGTGCGTATGGAGAGGCAAGCATCACAAATTTTTCATTAAGAAGTATTTTATTCTTTCTTTATGTACCTGCAGTAACTGAAGCAAATGTCTTGCCAACTGTGTTGTTCAGGTTTTGTTTTAGAAGATTTCGCTGTAGTAAAAAAGCATTTGACAAATGCCTCATGTCTTAAAAGTTCTTGTATGCAGTCTTGTGCAGAATTTTAATGTTTAAAACACAACAATTATTTTTCTGAGTTTTTGAAGGAGAGAGGAAAGAAGAAAGAAAAAAACATTAAATAAAAACATTAACAAAATTAAACAAATTAACGATCTGTATATACATATGTGACGATAACCGTTGACTTAAGTCGGTGTAACCGATAAAAGTGATAAAAAAATGTTTTTATTTATTTCTACTCGTACCTTAATGGTATCGGCTAAGTTAACTCTATATAACTCTTAACATTCAAACGTATGTTAATATTATTACTTTTGGTTGCTTTTATTTTTTGTGACACATTAATGTATTTTCCAAACAATTGTAAGCACCAGCAAGGAAAACAAGACATTTGTTTTCCTAAAATATAATATGAATATATTTGCTTGATGATAAATATTTTTTCTAGAATAAAAATTTTTCACATATGTATGTACACATAAATAAGAAAAATAAAAACTTCCCTAGGGAGTTCTTTTCAATGCTTTAATGACAGTAAATACAAGCGGTAAGCTTTAAACAATCTGAAGCTGTATAAGGTAAAATAAGAGTTAAGTATTTTTAAATATAAGTACCCAAAAATACTTCAGAAATGTAGTCTTAGCAAGATGTCAATATAATCCAGAACGTAATTTATTTATTGATATGGCTTCAGAAGCTAGTGTTTTATATTCTAAGGTCTTTATACAAATTTAAATCAATTTCTTTAAAATTTATTTTGCAATAATATTAGAAACTCATTTAATATATTCATTATAATTTTTACAATTATTAAAACTTTTCTTAAATATTTTTTCTACATGCGGCTTGTCTGGCATTTTATTTATCGATAATTGTTTTGCTGGCAATTTGCTGCTGTCCCGTAGTTTTGCAGCAACATAATTATATCTGGAAGGCCTTGATGTCACACCAGCATCTAATTACTCTTTGTGGCGCGCTGCTAAAAAGCTTAAAACACCCGTTGAGTTTAAGCCACCTCTGCGCACATCTACCGGAGGTTGGGCAAGAAGCGATACTGAAAAAGGTAACATATTTGCTGAGCATTTAAAATCCGTATTTACACCAAATACATGTACCGGTGTTGCTGATTTGCCGAGTGTAGTTGCTCTACCCCCACGACCCTTAAAATTTACGATGTGTGATGTACAAAAACTAATTGCCGAACTCAACCCGAAAAAAGCTCCCGGTATGGATGGAATTAGTAACCAGATGCTGATTAAGTTACCTCGTACTGCAATTAGAATCCTGTTATTCATTTTTAATGCCATTTTACGACTGGAGTATTATCCAGACTGCTGGAAGCTTGCCAAGGTTAAAATGATTCTAAAGCCAGGTAAAGATCTTTCCAAGGCTGAGTCATATAGGCCAATAAGTTTACTGTCAACAATATCAAAGCTTTTTGAAAAGCTACTCATGACAAAATTGTCTTCAATTTTAACTGATAATGGGTGCATCCCGGACCATCAATTTGGTTTTAGAAGCCAGCATAGCACCATTGAGCAAACGCATAGATTGGTTCAATTTATCAGAAAAACATTTGAGGAAAAGAAGTATTGTTCTGCCGTGTTTATTGATGTTTCTCAGGCATTTGATAAAGTGTGGCATGAAGGCCTGATTTTGAAATTGAAGACATATTTACCAATAAACATTCTAAATCTTTTGGAAAGTTACATTGTTGCACGAACATTTACAGTTGTGGAAGGACACTTTATGAGTATGCCTGAAACTATCTCATCCGGTGTGCCACAGGGGAGTATACTGGGGCCATTTTTATATTTGATTTATACTTGTGATATGCCTGTGAGCAGTAGTATCCACACTTCTACATTTGCCGACGATACCGCCTGCCTTAGTATGCACGAAAACCCTGATGAGGCATCCCGAAAACTCCAGGAACACATTAGCCAGATGGAACTATGGTTAAACTTATGGAGAATTAAGGTAAATGAACAAAAGTGTGTCCATATAACATTTACCTTACGAAGAGATACTTGTTCCCCCATTCGGATTAATAATCAAGTTGTTCCTCAACATTCACATGTGAAATACCTTGGTATACACCTCGATCGACGGCTTACATGGAAACATCACATTGACTATAAGTTAACTCAAATGAAACTAAAATTAACTCAGGTACATTGGCTGATTGGCAGAAATTCAACACTCAGCCTAGACTGCAAACTTTTAATATACAAGTCGCTTTTAAAGCCAATATGGTGTTACGGTATCCAGTTATGGGGCACTGCTTCTGCTTCCAATGTAGAGAGAATTCAACGAAGACAAAACAAAATTTTAAGGTTAATAACATCTGCTCCATGGTACATTAAGAATTCAAATATACATCGTGATTTAAATATGCCACTAGTGACTGAAGAAATTGCAAAATACGCAGGCAAATATCTAACTAAACTCGTGTCACATCCTAATCCACTTGCTCGTAACATTTTGAACTTTACTGGACACATCCGCTTAAAAAAGAGAGATACAAGGGCTCTAATACTAAACACTCCGAATGAAGTTGCTTGAAAAAAAAATTTTTTTTTGCTTATCACCACTTATGTATTATTTACAACTATCACTTAATTATGTCTGGCATTGGTCGGGCCTATTAATTATATGTTAGATTTAAGATTTGAACACTTATTGTTAGTTCATATATGAAGATACAATAAATAAAAAAAACATGCATTAAAAAAAAAAAAAACATAATTATATACACGAGTCTCGGATTTTTGTAATAGGACTTATGTTTCGAATTGCAAAGACTTATGTTTTTTTCTTTTTGTTTTAGCTTACATCCTTAAAATGCTTAGAAGATATATGCAACTTTTTAGAACATAAAAGTGAGCTTAACTTGGCTTTTTGTCACTTAATGTCAGATTAAGTTAGTTTTGTTTGCCGTTGAGGAGATTATGTTGTACCCTTATGAGTGTGAGAACACCTCCAAAATTTGCTAATTGATGTTCACTTGCTGCTTAAATAGCCTACAAAAATATAATCTGGTGCTTAGAAGAACTTCATATAGGGTTTTTCATTTTTCAAAAGTAAATTTAAATAAAACACACACACACATAGATCTATGTTAACGACTAACCTTTTATTTAAGTATAATGCTTAAACCTTGCTAGTAGATTGTTTACAGCAGTCGATTGTAGTCGCACACTGTCATGAGCTTGGCCAAAAATGATTGAAGACGGTATCGAAAACCTTATTTATTCTAAAATATTTTTTGGTGAAAACACTTGTGGTAGTTCATACGAGGCCGGACCAATAAGTCCGTGACTTTTTGTATTAAACACATTTTTTTTTTTGCAAAACAAAAATTTATTTTTCAACATAATCTCCTTTTAACTCAAGACAATTAGTCCAAAGTCTCTCCAGTTTTTGTATCCCTTCAAAAAAAAAAATAGGATTTTTCGAGGTCCTTAAAAAATGCAATAATTTCATTGTGTAAGCTACATCTCTTTCCACCGAGCCATTTCTTTAGCTTTGGAAATAGAAAATTGTCACTAGGGGCTAAATCCGGAAAATATAGCGGATGGGTTACCAATTCGTAGCCCAATTCTTAGAGGTTTGCCATTGAGACTACACAGTTGTACACTCGTGCATTTTCTTGATGAAAAATAACCTTTTTCTTTGCAATATGAGCTCGTTTTCTTTTTAAATCCTCATTTAATTGGTCAAATAAGTTGGCATAATATTTGAAAGTTATCGATGTGGGTTATCCCGCGTGCATCCCAAAAAACTTTTGCCATTACCTTGGCCTTCTTCGGAGCAGTTTTAGACTGCTGCTTGGTCTCCATAGCACAGTAATGAATGTCACTCGTTTGTGTTTATGGTCAATTGAGAAATATGCAAAATGCCGTTAGCCAAATGACACTTCTTTAGTAAAGTCTTAATTTTTATACAAAAAATAAGTTTTATACAAAAAAAGTCAAACGTTATCGACGTCGTGGGATAGGCCTTTAGTTTCACCTGTCCCTTTGTCTGTCTGTAATCAAATTTTGCAAATTAAATTTGATGCATTTCCCGGTTTCTGACTAAGCTGAAATTTTGAATTTTTAAATATTTTAAAACAAAAAAAAAAACTTCTTTGTAAAAAAATATTTTTCAATCATAATAGCTGTGAAACTCGTGTACAAAGTTTTCTTTAGTTTTAGGAAATTTATTATTATTCTCCTATCATTTCAATTGTAAGCATTTCTTTCTTATTAAATAATTTTTTTGTATACAATTTAGCATTTGAGTTTTATTGAAGTTTACCAACTTATTAACAACTAAATATGTATAAATCGGATGACAATGCAGTAGTATTATGACATAGAGGTGATCTGATGATGGAGGATAACTTTTTTTGAATAATTTTAATATCATAAAAAAAGCTGTTTAGTTGATATTATAATCCAGTTTGGCAAATCAACAAACTTTCTTTGAAACTGGCAAAGCTTGTTTTTAAAAAATGGGGTTTTCTTCTTTAATTCCAGTTACTAAATTTTTTTAAAATTTTGCCTTCTTTATTAGGAACATTAAATTTATTTAATATAATACTTTATATTATGAAAAAAAAGGAACAACGCACTCTCTACCAGTTTTATTTTAGTTAATAACTGTCGCATAATATTATGACAGATTTGCTCAGGATCAAGTTTCATATAATTTTTAATAGAAAATGCATGAAAGGAAACTTATTAGACAACAACAAAGAAGCAGCAGTTTGTGGTGAAGCAAAAAGTAAAAACAAGAAAAACAAAATGTCTGTTTCTAAAAGAGAACTAACAATGCCTTGGCAATATTGGCAAAGGAAGGGTGGGAACACATGCAAACTGATGACATCATTATCTTGGGATTAAATATATTGACAATGATTTCTAGTGCTTAAAAATTTATTTGATTGGTATAACATCCGTTAAAAATTTATATAATGTAATTTTTAAGACTCAAAGTTAATAGTTGAAAAATTTTATGGTTATTCATGGAGTCAGAATATTGAACATACTCGTATTTAATTCAGAGCTTTCAGCATGAGCTTTAAGTTGCTTTATGATTCTGACAAAAGTTAGAAACTATGGAGTGAGTGCCCACGCATTCCATCGATATAAGTTATGTTTTTTCTTATTGTGTAATCAAACAGATCTTATATTACTTAAGCACAAGTTAATTTGTTTTTTGACTTTGCTGTAAATTAAAAATCCACGACTTTTATTTATGTCTTCGCAATTGTTCCTAATTTGTAAACCAAACAATTTACTTAGATAATTATATATTAAATTGAATATTTCAAAGCAACAGCGAAGGAATACTTCTGGAAGTATGGCTATATCTAAATTGCTTTTGCAATTAATCGGTTGTTACGCGTGATGTATGGTAAGCTGAGCCGTCTTGTTGAAACAAAATGTCGTTGATGCTTAACTTATTATTTTCTGGAAACAAAAATTCAATACTTCGCACAACAGCAGTAATAGTCTCTTTGCTATGCACATTTCTTTGTCTTACTGAATCGAGAAGAGTGAAGTAATTGCTGCATCAACTTCGTGAATAGATAATTTTCTTTTAAAAGTAAATTTTGTTAATATGTTAGGGATATTCTAGTGTTCAACGACTCATAATTACTTTCTAAATTAAAATCAAAGCTGTTAAGTAATGATTTTTTTGAAGGGTAGTGATTAAGTTACGATTATATTCAGCTTCGTACGATTACTAATTGATTATAATTACTAATAATGAAAAAGTAATTTGAAATACTGGAAATCACAAATAATAATCAAAAAAAAAAATAAGTAAAAAATAATCCCATTACTTTTAAGATAACTTTTAATTCCTTTTGATTATGTACTAATAATCAAAAGTTTTTGGCGTGAGCTGCAGACAAAACGGTATAAGTCAAGTGTTCTGATTTAAGGATAAAAAACAAAAAGGAGCTCACCAAGCAGTTGAAAGAGCTCAGTAATGAGTTGCTTAATTTACAAGTAGCCAAGGTTACTAACGGAACACTTTCTAAGCTCTCTAAAATCCGTGTTGTGCGTGAAGCAATTGCCCGAGTTTATATTGTTATGCATCAAAAGCAAAATAAAAATTTGCAAGTTTACAAAGACAAGAATTATAACCCATTGGATTTAAGAGAAAAGAAGATATTCGCAGAGCTTTGTCTCCCAGAGATGCCGGCAGAAAGACCCTAAAGGAAATCCGAAAGAGGTCAATTTACCCACTAAGAAAATATGCTTTAAAATCCTGATTTTAATGCATTAATATTTTAACAATAAACGGTTGAAGTTTAAAAAAAGGTAATCTCTGAAAGTAGACGGATTATTTTTTGATTACTTTTGATTATTTTTTGTAATTTCAAGTAATTCAGATTACTTTTCGATTGTTAGTAAACGTAATCAATTGTTTATCAGAAATTTTTTTAACGGGAAGTATATAATCAGCACAATTCTTTTTAAAATGTAATCTAATTAATTCCTAATCGAAATCGAAATTTACAGCGCTGATGAAAATATAGTTTGATTTCTCAGCTGACAAACAACTATGCCTATCGATACCGAAAGTTTTCATGCAGCTAAAAAAAAACACCTTTTATTTCGGTATAGGAAAACAGACAGTTGAAATCTCTTTAAGTACTTTTCTGAACTTCTATTAGTTTTGTTAATTTTAAATTTTTCTTTTTCTTATTTAAAGTTTATTTAATACCAGCAGAATAATTTTCAAAGTCCTTAAATAACTTTGGCAATAATATTTTCTCTATTTAAGCAAAATATAATTTAAATTTGAAATTAATTTTCTCAAACAGAAGCAACAGAGCATAATAATTCCCAAAATAAATAATAAACTTTTCATTCATGTACTCGTATCAAAGAAATTTTTAAGCAACACTTTATGTTGCCTTCAGAAAGTAGAATAATTTTATACTTACTTAGCCAAATCATCTAAATTCATAACGCTTGGATAACATTGAAAGAGTATGCGATCCGACTCGGGTATGTACATCATTTGACCCTAAAATAAATTAAGAAAGCACATTAAAGAAGATTAGAATTTGTAAGAATAAATAAAAGCAGTAATTTTATTTCATTTCACGTGTCGAGAAAATTCAATGGTTTTCCAAAGAAATTCGTAAAAAAGCCGTTCAATGGAAAAATAATCAGTTAGTTTTTAACAGCAAATACATATATTTTTATTTAATAACATTTTCATTTATTATATACTTTTCTTCATAAATAGGGAAAAAAGTTAATAATGTTGATTTGAAGTTTATTAAAGTATTTTCCTGTCAAATAATTACAGTGCAAATTGGAATTGCTTTTTGCTTACTTTACTCTCAGAAAATTTTTGAGGAATTAATATCAATCCACCTGCAAGAGTTTTGTTTAATTAGTTT
This sequence comes from Tachina fera, assembly GCA_905220375.1. Classification (NCBI taxonomy): domain Eukaryota; kingdom Metazoa; phylum Arthropoda; class Insecta; order Diptera; family Tachinidae; genus Tachina; species Tachina fera. The sequence continues at coordinate 69,014,559 of LR999963.1, forward strand.
TGCCAAAAATGTTGCCTTAAAATTTTAAAAAATGTATTAACAGTGAGGCCATACTGTCTGTCAAGCAGGCCTGCATTATTTTAATTTATTTATTATACACTCACTGATGAAATATTACTTCCGCCTCTTGACTAATTTAGCAGCACATTTATATTTATCTCTAGCAGTAAATTAACTAAAAACATCTGCTGGTAGTCCAGCAAGAAAAGTGTGTTAGGCTTCTGCAAGCAGTGAAAATGGAACATTTTTTTTAACAACAAGATAGAAAAGAAAAATCATTTAGCTATTTTGTTAAAAAAAAATATCAGAAGAAAATTCATTTAAAATTTTGCCTATAAGCCTACAACTGAAATTTACTCTTAGTTTTGCTTGAACATTTAAGTGCGTTCAAAGAAAATCAGGTGGCAAATTACGGCACTCGTTACTGAACGAAATTACAAAATATTTCAATAGAGTTTGTATAGAAATATTTTAAAATTTCGAAACGAATCGAATGCCGTAATTTGCCCCCAGGTTTTCATAATAAAGGAAAGCTTTCGAATAGAATACAATCATCAAATATAAAACCATGCAGGAGCGCTCTTCTGGCGTAGTACCAGCTTTTACAGGGGTTATACCAAACACCAACACTTTTATCAAATTAGTTATGCCCTAGTGCCATTATCAATCAATTTAGTTTAATCGTTTGAGAGCCAACCCAACTTTCACTCAACCCAATTATTTTTTAGTATTAAGAACCAAAAAAAGTGTTTACTTGAACATTTTATTGCGCAAGACAAATACAAACTCAACCGCTTTTTAAGTTGTTAAGGGCAATTATAAGGAAAGTAATTATTACTGAACATTTTGTAGACGTTTTTATTGCACTTAGAATATTCAATGTTTTAAAATGTTGGTTGTGCTGAATTTGTGTGATGTACATATTCTGACATTTTGAATACATCTTATTGAATTACAAATGTTGAAAATAGTACACCACTATTACAATGTCACTATTGCAGTGTCTAATTTCTGCAAAACTTTGTGTGTAAATCCTTTTTGGTATTTAAAACCTACAAACGGGAATAATTATCTGCCATGTCCGAGTGGAATTTTGTTTCGATAGAGCAATCCGTTTAGAAATAGTTAGGTCAGGTTAGGTTAGGCTAAGAAGAGTGGTGCTATAATGCACCTTCACACGGAGGCCCGGAGGAATTCATTGTGATTCTATTATATTGTCCGTTGAAACTAATATTTGTTCTCCCAGTTGTGCCCAGAAATGACCTTTTTATCCGTCACTAAGCTGCCACTGAATTCCCATGATGAAGCCCGAATTGTCTGCTCAGCCGTCTAAGCCTATGACGTTTCAGCTTTGGGTAGTGGCAGATAATATGTTCAATGTTTTCTGGTTCCTCTTCATCCCCGCACATCCTACAGAAGCTTAAAGTGCCAATTTCCGATAAGTGAGAAGTCAATGTTCGTATTGCTTTCCTATTTATATACAGTAGCACTTTGAGAACCTTCCTTAGACAAGTTTTGGCTACATAGCCCTCGAGATTCTACAATCCTTTCTTCTTCTTCACGAACTGTTGGTCCTGTTTTAGTTGGTTAGTTTATTTTATTTATTTACAACAACGCCATCAGTTTACTGTTTGTCTCGCTTTTGTGGTTACAATCGTTAGAAATATATGGACTGAGCTTAGAGCTTCAAGTTTTGTCACATGAATTATTGCATGTTATCGTGTTGGTAAGCCTTCGAGTTTATTTATTTACACCGAAAATGGAATGACCAAAAATGGCTCTATATCACTGATGTAAATAAATTTGAATTAATTTTTTTTAGTCTTTGGCAATACGATGTTTGCAGAGGCTTCGCTGGTATTTTATGCATGTAAAGGAATGAGGTACCTCTCCGAATGTAGAATTTGTTCGGCTTTAATATTTTTAGTTAAAAAAATCACTGAAATCGTTTATTTTTGCTACTTTAAATCAAAATACTAAGCACATGCCAACGTGTTATTTAAAAAAATATGTTTTATGAGGTTCCAACTTTTCACCAAAGTCATTTTCTGGATCAATAAAACACACAAACTGCATTTAAAAGTATATTTTAAATGTAACAATTGGTAAAAGATAACAAAAGTTGTTTATATGTATATAATAATAAAAAAAAATATTTTTAAAGCCCCCATCCATCATGAAGTACCAGTGTTGAAATATTAAACCACTTAAACTCTCTTCATTCGCGCTTTTTATGTTCAGATGTAGATTATTATTTACGCATAAAACGCGACTAAAAACTTCGGTGTGTCATGAACACAAGCAACATCATTGTAATTTCTTTAAGAATAAATTAATTTAAAAGAACAACAACCCAAATATTTCTACGAGAGTCATATTTATAGCATAATTTACTTTCATAAATTTTTTTTTTCACAAAAGCAGTAACAAATAATCTGACTCGTGCTCCTCGATAGCATATTGCTACAAAAAAAAAAAAAAGATTTGTAATGAAAACAGATTTACTTTGTGGTTTGATGTTATTGAAATGTTATTTTTCCTTCCTAACAACTTCGTTCCCCACTTTGCGGTTGTTAAAAATATTTCTGTACTTTTTGTATCAGGAAGTGCTTATTCTTATCTGCAAACCTTAAAAGGAATTTTATGTTTCTTCGAAGCTGTAATGTGAGAAACTGTAAAAAGCAAGACATTAAATTATTACAAAGCAACAGTTTATAAAAAAATATAAGAAATTGCCCATACAATTGACAACATGAACAAGTTAAGGAACTTTTTATTAGAAAAGAAGAAGTAAACAATTAAATATTTTGTGGCAAATTAGTTTAATAAACTTGTCAAACTGTTATTTAGTGAAAGTAATTGTAGTTTATGTATGTTTTTATAAGCTTTTAAGCAGATATCGGAAGATGACTAGTCTTACAAACAATAATATTTTTTAAGAACGATTACGTGCCATCTGACTAATTTTGGGTTTGAGGACTTCTATTACTTGCGTTATTTATTTATAGATGGAAAAAAAATTTAATCACATTTCTACTGACATTCTATGAAAGTTAACGTGAAATTAAACAATTTTTATAAAAAAATAACCAGATGATTTTCATTTTAAAAATAAATGATGTATTATTCACTCATATCGCGTATATCATTTCTAATATTCGTCTACGAAAATTTCGTACTAGATTAAGGGAAATGTGTACAAGGTTTGATTAATCTATTACAAAATTCTAGTAGACGAATATTCGGTTTACATTTTGACGTCCAGTCCAGTCTCCGCCAGTAGTCAAAAACTAAAACCATTAGGCATTCTTCCGATATCGGTTAGTGTGGCTTTGTGTCAGTTAAGTTCAATTGAAAGGTAGGTTGCTGAAAAGTACTGAGTTTAATGGTTACTAATTCTAATAAAACATTATAGCGCCCCCTTTCATCGGTATTGTAAAGCATAATAATTTGCAAATGAAAATCAGTTTATAAGACAAAAAGTGTTTCTACTATGTGCGTTACATACTCTGAAATCATCCAACTGATGAGCTCACAGCTGGCTATATTAAAGAGGCAATTTTATGATGATGCTTTAGACATCTTAGATACTGCGCTAAGTCTATTCGTCGGTCCATTTTTGAATCCCAAAATGCAACGTAGTGTTCACTGTATACCAATTTTTAATGTTTGTATTTTATGGGGACAAGATTGGGTTAACCCGCACTTTGGTACTCTTTTGTGCCCCACTATAGTCAAAAGAAATAAACACATAAATTGCTCATACTTTTAAATGGAGTTGTAGGCTTTATAAAAAAAATTCAAATATATTTTGGTAGTTTTCTGAAAGCTAAACGTATAAGAGGTAAAATTGTTTCCCCATTTTGGTACTTTTTTTAAAAATATTTTTATGCATATTAATATGGTAAAAATGTGTGTGTTGTAAAGCATAATAAATAATGATATATAATTATTAAGGAAAATAATTTAAACTGTGCCAATATGGGTAAATTATGCAAAGTGCGCTATTTTTTGAAACATAATGGGTTTTGGTTTGGCCTTAGTAGCTAGTACTTCTCCATTCTTACTATATTGTTATTGTATTTATCTATAATATCAATATTAATAAATAAATAAATTATTTTTACAAATACTAGCACAACGGAACTACATACTGTTTTTTCAATACGCCACATTGGTTCACTGTGTGTGGTGGCAATTAGATTCTAAGCAAAATGTTTGCGGCGCGGTGCGATTTCTCATTGCGGGAGAGAAAAATAAACATAACACAATGGAAGACGACGACGAAAAACTTGTCCTTGTTTGTTTAAATGTTTATTAATATTTTTGTGCATACATTTTTAAAACTTAAAACAAAAAAATTATTAACATTTTATACATACATTCGCAGATATATTTGATATATTTTTTAAACTTTTATAATCTATGACAAAAATGTATGAACTTCAAAATCATGTTTTTTATTTACAATAATGTTGTGAACACTGCCGATTATTCAAGAACTATGGCAATATGAGAAATAGAAAGAGTGTCAAAAATTGAGAGAATAAGAAAGTCCGTAATGAGAATAAAATAGATTTTAGTTTTATTCCGTTTCGCACTGCGGTTTCTTACTTCAAAATTGTATGGAAAACCGCACCGCAATAAATAATCGTTACATTGTGTTCAGACTCTTTGTACAAACCTCAGATATACATACATACATACATGACTTTCAACGAAAATGGAATATGTGAATACGTTTGATTCATGGTATTAAAGTTTGGCTTAAAGCTTTTTATATAAAGAAAGCTCAAACTTTAACATTACTTATTTTTGTGTGTTTGTTCTTTACTAATCACATGTCTGCTAATTTGATTATTTTTGCTTTACTTAAGATGAAGTTTTTTTGATTGGGTACTTATGTTATATCACTCATTTAGTCGAACTCAAAACAAACTAGTTTGCCACAGTTTTCAATTTTGACATAATGAAATAAAAAAATAAAAACATTTACTTTGCTTTAAAGAGTTTAGCAAACAAGATATTTGCATGCAATTTTGAAACAATATGAAGAACAATATTAGGATTAATCCCGCATCACTAACCCGGAAATTCCATTTTTTCCGTAAAATTAATTTTATTTAATTTAACAGCTCCCAGCAATACTAAACAATTTTGTTCTAGGATTTTTTTTGTATATAATTTTTGTTTGTTATGAAAATGGGTAAAGCAGAAAATGGGAACAGGCTCGAATATATTGGCAATAAAAGCTTCAGCTTCAAAATAACTTCAATCACAATATTTAAAGGATAAAATACAATAGCTGAATCAATTTAATCAAATTAAACAAGGGTCCTGTAGCAAATACACGTGTTTTTTAAAGCCTGGTACTCTGTTCACAATTTCGTGCGAAATGCTGTCAAACTGCTTATAAAAGTGTTGGTATGAAATATTTGCGAAATAGATTCGCAAAAGTAGTACTCTGTTCTTGTTGTGAAAAACACATAAAGTCATGTCTTTCCATGCAAAATTAGTCTGGCATCATTTTAGTTTAGCTGCGAAACAACATGAGCATTGCTTTTTTTCGCACGGAATTTTAACAATGTTGCATACTTTCAATCAAAAACGGCATGCAATTTATAAAAAAAAACCGCAAGTTGGGCTATATTTAGTATATGCCAAATTTTTCATGCGAAATAATCAAGGTTTTTCGCAACTTCGAACAGAGTACGAATCTTTAGAATGAATTTTGTAGTCTATAACTTGATACTCTATCATAATAATTGGGTTGAAAAAATCATAATTGTGTTTGAGGCTATCAGGTCAGAACTGTTGTAACCCACATTCGTTTTTTACTTGCTGTTCTGGTAATAAATACATTTTGCGTATTCAAAAGGGTGTTTCAAGTGTCCTAAGTGTCATAATGTCTTAAGAATTTAAAAAAGTTTAAAATATTAAGACATTGTTCTTGTGGCTCAAACAAAAAGGTCATAAAGTAATAAGATTTTCTCAGCTATGTTTATTGTTTATCATAACTATATGTAGAAATGTGTGAGAGTTTACCAAAGGAATTAAGAGATAGAGAAAGCAATGTACAAAAGTGCTAAAACCAAAAAACAAATAAGTACAAAATTTTTAAATGCAAATTATAAGACATTGCTCACGGCAGTTATATTTTTTCGTTTTATGAGTACCATTTGAATACCCCAATTATTTACATTAACAACTATCAAAAAAAGTAGAGTAAGCTACATTTTGGTACTTTAAAGAAAATGGAACTTAAAACCCATGTTTGCACAGATCATAGTATTGCAAAGTAATAAAGCAGAAAAATAATTAAAAAGAACAATTGTTTTAAAATCTAGATTTGGATTACACTACTTCTGCTCTAATAGCCTCGTTTAATCAATAGGTTTTATAGGAATTTAACGGTTGGTAAAATATCTGCAACAAGTAGTGACCATATTTAAAATACTTATACATTGTTTCCTAAAATATTCATTATAAGAAGAAAATAATTGCTTATGAAAATATATTGTAGTTTGAAATTTATTTGCTGGTGGTTTAAACCATATATTGCTTGCAGCCATCCTTTTGAATAAACTTTTGAAAATTTTTTGTTGTTTAAAATAATAATATGACCTTTTGTTTGAAAGTCATAATTTTCCTCTTAGTTTTCGTTCATATTCATGAAAATTAAAAACTAGCATTGCTTACGAATACATACCTTAAGTCTAAGGTAACGTTCGTGCTTGCCCATGGCTCCTTGACGTGTCTGCAATACGTATATTGTATTGATGTGGGCTAAAATATTCTCGAATGTCAACTGTAAATGAGGACGTATAGCTTCGAGCACTTCTAATAATGAGCAGTTTTCATCGGCCACTCTAAAAAAAATTAAAAGAAATATGTGTTTAAAGATTAATCACAAACTTGAAGTCAATATGGTCATTTAGTATCGTTATAAGTGCATTTGTGCATACTGCAATGTTAAGGGCATTTAACATGCACATGCAATTGGATCTAAGGATATGTAAATATGTGCGTATGTTTGTATTATGTAGGCACAGTTATGTATAGACATATATGTATGTGCAAATAACTGTTAATGTTGCCATTCTAGAGTAAGGCTGAGTTTACATCTGGCATTTCTTGTGTGTCGTTTAGTATATAGGAATTGCTTGTTCTCCCAGAAAGCAATTAAAATAGATAATGTAGATAACTGTTATCTATAGCCAGGTTTGTGTCTTCGCTAAATACTGGTATGAGAGTTGCCATATGATGGCGGAAAATGGTAAAAGGAGTATGTATTTGCTAAATAGTGGTGTGAGTGTTGCCATAGTCAGACGGAAAAAAGGGGTAAAAGGATAGTGAATTGGATAAATTTAGTATATTTACGTCATATGGCAGTGCTGTAAAGAGGTAAAATGTGTGTGAGTTGGATAAGTCTTGATCACTGTGGCTGAGCTTACCCCAAAAGTAATTAAGTTTATCTTAATGGGTTTTGGGGTGAGCATTAGTATACAATAATAAGTGTAGGTGTCACTAGTGGAGAAATAATAATGGTTATGAGTCTTTGCTTAACAAAAGGCAAAATAAGTTTACCTTAATGGGTTTTGGGGTGAGCATTAGTGTACAATAATAAGTGTAGGAGTCACTAGTGGAGAAATAATAATGGTTATGAGTCTTTGCTTAACAAAAGGCAAAATAAGTTTACCTTAAAGGGAGTTGGATGAGCAGTAGTGGAGAAAATAGTAGCGGTTTATGAGTTGGTTAAATGTTGATCAATGAGGCTTGGTTTATGGTGGTGAACACTAACGGTCTTTCCCACGATGTCAGCAGAATTCGATCGAACGATTTTGGTGACATCGTAGGACAGGCCGTAAATGAAGTTGGGATTTGTATTTAATGTTTAAAAGTATGTACCCATAAATTTTAGTTGAACTTGAATATGTATTTTGTGTTGTTATAGAGCGAACCGCAGCACAAAAAATATTAGAATTTGTTTTCGTATTATTTTCGAATGTTTTGAGAATGGTAACGGCTAACAATAGTTTGTTTTGTATGCAGGCAGGAAAGATTGAAAAGAAAGTATTTGATGATTTAGGGAAAATATGTACATACATATGTATGTTTATGTGTATGTATGTATGTATGTATATATGTATGTTATTTAGTAAAGGCACATGTAATGTGTTCGTATAAAATTTCTAATTGATATTTTTAGTTGATATTTTTGTTTAATAATTTGCATATGTCAATTCTATTTTTGTTTAATAATTTGCATATGTTAATTCTATTTTTGTTTAATAATTTGCATATGTTAATTCTATTATTTATTATATATTTAGTTTTGTTAGAGATTTTAGTGCGGAAATGCATAAAAATTAGACGAATTACTAGATTTGTTAATGCATGTGCGAATAGAAAATATGTTAATAAGGGTTAGGATTTTATAAGTAAACGATCGTGAGTGGAATAGGAAAGGGTTTAAAATGTAGTGAATTTGGTCAGCGTTACACGTGTATGTATGTATGTAATTGTATGTATGTATGTATGTATGTATGTATGTATGTATGTACATATGTATGTACATATGTATGGATGGATAGGAGTGGATGTGTGTATGGATATGAGTGTGGAGTGAGGGAACAAATGCAATGTTTATGTGCATTAGCTTATCTCTTGATATTTTGTTTGTATTACGTTGTTGTTGTTGATGATTTTGTTTTTAGTATAAATGTCGAATCGTGGAACATTTTAAACTTAGTCAGTCAAGTTGCATTCATCGATTTCATTGATCGTTCTTATTAAAGTGAAAAGAAGAAGTGCCAAAGAAGAACCAAAGTGTAAATAAAGAACAAATTCTTCATTATACTAAATAAATAAATAAATAAATATAACATATACATTAATCAGTGTAAAAATATTAAAAAAAAATGAGTTTCAAGTGCAGTATTTGTTCAAATGCATACTCACGTATGCTAAAGTTAAATAACCATTTACTGGTGCATAGGCCCTGTACATATTGCGGCCATGTCTCTTTAACCACATTCGAGAAAAAAGAACATGCTAAGATCCATGAGTGCCAAGATGAACAGCAGGATCCTCCGTCCACATCAACAGCAGCAGCGAAACGGAAGATTGCTGAAGATTTTAAAATGCCAAAAATTCAGCGGCTTGAGGAGGGACCCCTTGTAAGATGTGAGACTTGTAATGTGGATATAAATTCCAGCAAATGGTTCAACCACTGCGGAAAAGATTATCATAGGATTAATCTGAATAAATTTTTTGGAAACAAGATAGTGTTGGTTAAAAGTGCATTTAATTGTCGAATTCAATCCTACCGCTTCCCCAAAGGTGACAATGACTTAAATTTAGAAAATTATTTAAGAGATGGAAGCGTAATGTTTGAAAAATTGCTAAACTGTAGCTTAGCTGTACACTATCTAGTAAAATTCAATTTGGAATTAACAGCTCGCTATAAATTACCTGCGAATCCTACAATGCCAGAGGACGATATGTTTCATATAACACAAATGGTTCGGTTGACAAGAGCGGATAATATAGGTGACATGTTAAGGACTCAGATAGAATCAATAAGAACAAAGATGTCTGAGTTCCAGGAACGAGATTCTGGATGGACTTTAATCCAAATCAAATGGATGGATTTGAACGTCAGCAAAGCATCACCAATTCCAGGATCTCTGCACGTTAAAACACCCGTGGAACTAGAACTTAAGAAAGCATGCATCAACATACAAAACAATGATATATATTGTTTTAAATGGTGTGTGATAGCAGCTTTCTATACTGCGGAGAACATGCATCTACCGTCAACCTATAGAATAAGAAACATATCCGCTACAAACATTACGCTGGAATGCGGTAGGAGTTTGAACTTTGAAGGCATGATGTTTCCAAACGATGTCAAGGACATAAAAGTGTTTGAAAGAAAAAATCCTGACATTAGCGTTAATGTTTTTGGCTATGACAACAACCTGAAAAAAGTGGTTGGACCATTTTACATCACAAAATTGGAAAAAGAGGTCCACATTAATTTAATATTATTGGAAAGCCCATGTGGTGAAAATTATCACTACATATTAATAAAAAATATTTCAAGGTATTTATTTATAATTTTTATTTCTATTATCATTACTATTATTATTATTATTATTACTATTATTATTACATATGCATGAATTATTAATTTATTATAATTACAACTGTTAATTACTTAATATGTTTCTATTTCAGATTACTATCAGCACAAATTTCTCAACATAACAGCATAAGCACCCTCATATGCAACTCGTGCCTATTCCACACCAATTCAGCTGAGGTTATGGCAGTGCATAAAACCAAAGAGTGTGGAAAATGTGTTGTGAGAATGCCAGAAACCCACAAGGCGTTGTTAAAATTTACCAACTTCCAAAACCAGATGGATGTTCCATTCGTAATATATGCAGATTTTGAATGCATATTGGAAAATGTAAGTGATAATGAGCATTCCTTTATTAAGAAGCACATACCATGTGCTTATTCATTTTATATTAAGTGTAGTTTTAATGATAGTTTAGATAGGTTTAAAATTTTTGTAAATAGGGATGAAAACGTAAATGTAGGTGCACATTTTGTGAATTCTATAATTATTGAATGTAGGGATATTTACAAAAAACATTTTGAAAATGTTTTATCAATGACCCCCTTAACTCCTTTAGAAGAAGAACTTTTTGAAAGTGCTAGAGATTGCCATATTTGCGGTAACCCCTTAGGCAATGAATTAAAAGTAAAAGATCACTGCCATTTTTCAGGTAAATATAGAGGGGCAGCACACAAATCGTGCAATTTAAATTATAAAGTGTCAAATTTTATACCAATTTTATTTCACAACTTCTCCTCTTACGATTGCCATTTATTCGTAAAAGAATTATTAAATGTGAAAGGAAATACAAACGTAATACCGTTGACTAAGGAACGTTATATTTCCTTATCTCATACTATAGAGGTATATAGTTCCGATGAAATTGACACTGGAAAGAAGCAGAAACATGTTGAGTTAAGGTTTCTAGATTCTTTCAGGTTTATGGCATCTAGTTTAGACACTTTAGCTGGAAACTTATCTGATAAAGATTTAAAAACAGTTAAAAGGTTTTTCCCACAACAAGATGATTTTAATCTCATGAAGCGAAAAGGCACTTTTCCATATGAGTATGTTGATACATATTCCAAATTAGATGATGAAAAACTCCCTGGAATTAATGATTTTTTTTCTGAACTGAATAATAAAAAATGTTCAGAAGAAGACTATTTACATGCGCAAAAAGTATGGGAAACATTTAGTTGTAGAACCATACGCGATTACATGAGTTTGTACCTTAAAACTGATGTTCTTTTGCTGACAGACATTTTTGAAAACTTTCGAAAAGTTTGCAAAAAAATACATTGTCTTGATCCACCTCATTATTATACACTCCCAGGTCTGTCTTGGGATGCAATGTTAAAGCATACAAAAATTGAGTTAGAACTTCTGACAGATCTGGAAATGTATAATTTCATCAAACGTGGCATTCGAGGTGGTCTTACACAGTGCTGTAAAAGACATAGTAAGGCAAATCATAAGTATCTGAGTACTTATGATAAAACAAAACCCTCTGAGTATATTTTATACTTAGATGCAAATAACCTTTACGGTTGGGCTATGTCTGAATATCTTCCGTCAGGTGGTTTTTCATGGACAAATGAGTTTATACACCCACATGACATTCCATCTAATTCGGAAATAGGTTATATATATGAAGTTGACCTAGTTTACCCTTCTGATTGTCATGATCGCCACAATGACTTACCATTTTGTGCTGAAAACAAAATAATTGGCGGAAGTAAACATGAAAAATTAGTAGCTGATCTTTCAAATAAAAAGAGGTATATAATACATTATAAAACCTTGAAACAATGTTTGAGTAATGGTGTAGTTTTGGAGAAAGTTTACCGTATTCTTCAATTCAAACAAAGACCATGGTTTTATAATGTATTATATACCTCTTTTTATTTGAAAGATCAGCTACTAATTTTTCATGTTTACTTCCGCCAATTATTTTGTTTTCAGCACAAAATGGTAAGTCATTGTGGCGATCATGACAATCAGAAGGGTAAACTAGGTCAACTTCATATATATAACCTATTTCCGAATTAGATGGAATGTCATGTGGGTGTATAAACTCATTTGTCCATGAAAAACCACCTGACGGAAGATATTCAGACATAGCCCAACCGTAAAGGTTATTTGCATCTAAGTATAAAATATACTCAGAGGGTTTTGTTTTATCATAAGTACTCAGATACTTATGATTTGCCTTACTATGTCTTTTACAGCACTGTGTAAGACCACCTCGAATGCCACGTTTGATGAAATTATACATTTCCAGATCTGTCAGAAGTTCTAACTCAATTTTTGTATGCTTTAACATTGCATCCCAAGACAGACCTGGGAGTGTATAATAATGAGGTGGATCAAGACAATGTATTTTTTTGCAAACTTTTCGAAAGTTTTCAAAAATGTCTGTCAGCAAAAGAACATCAGTTTTAAGGTACAAACTCATGTAATCGCGTATGGTTCTACAACTAAATGTTTCCCATACTTTTTGCGCATGTAAATAGTCTTCTTCTGAACATTTTTTATTATTCAGTTCAGAAAAAAAATCATTAATTCCAGGGAGTTTTTCATCATCTAATTTGGAATATGTATCAACATACTCATATGGAAAAGTGCCTTTTCGCTTCATGAGATTAAAATCATCTTGTTGTGGGAAAAACCTTTTAACTGTTTTTAAATCTTTATCAGATAAGTTTCCAGCTAAAGTGTCTAAACTAGATGCCATAAACCTGAAAGAATCTAGAAACCTTAACTCAACATGTTTCTGCTTCTTTCCAGTGTCAATTTCATCGGAACTATATACCTCTATAGTATGAGATAAGGAAATATAACGTTCCTTAGTCAACGGTATTACGTTTGTATTTCCTTTCACATTTAATAATTCTTTTACGAATAAATGGCAATCGTAAGAGGAGAAGTTGTGAAATAAAATTGGTATAAAATTTGACACTTTATAATTTAAATTGCACGATTTGTGTGCTGCCCCTCTATATTTACCTGAAAAATGGCAGTGATCTTTTACTTTTAATTCATTGCCTAAGGGGTTACCGCAAATATGGCAATCTCTAGCACTTTCAAAAAGTTCTTCTTCTAAAGGAGTTAAGGGGGTCATTGATAAAACATTTTCAAAATGTTTTTTGTAAATATCCCTACATTCAATAATTATAGAATTCACAAAATGTGCACCTACATTTACGTTTTCATCCCTATTTACAAAAATTTTAAACCTATCTAAACTATCATTAAAACTACACTTAATATAAAATGAATAAGCACATGGTATGTGCTTCTTAATAAAGGAATGCTCATTATCACTTACATTTTCCAATATGCATTCAAAATCTGCATATATTACGAATGGAACATCCATCTGGTTTTGGAAGTTGGTAAATTTTAACAACGCCTTGTGGGTTTCTGGCATTCTCACAACACATTTTCCACACTCTTTGGTTTTATGCACTGCCATAACCTCAGCTGAATTGGTGTGGAATAGGCACGAGTTGCATATGAGGGTGCTTATGCTGTTATGTTGAGAAATTTGTGCTGATAGTAATCTGAAATAGAAACATATTAAGTAATTAACAGTTGTAATTATAATAAATTAATAATTCATGCATATGTAATAATAATAGTAATAATAATAATAATAATAGTAATGATAATAGAAATAAAAATTATAAATAAATACCTTGAAATATTTTTTATTAATATGTAGTGATAATTTTCACCACATGGGCTTTCCAATAATATTAAATTAATGTGGACCTCTTTTTCCAATTTTGTGATGTAAAATGGTCCAACCACTTTTTTCAGGTTGTTGTCATAGCCAAAAACATTAACGCTAATGTCAGGATTTTTTCTTTCAAACACTTTTATGTCCTTGACATCGTTTGGAAACATCATGCCTTCAAAGTTCAAACTCCTACCGCATTCCAGCGTAATGTTTGTAGCGGATATGTTTCTTATTCTATAGGTTGACGGTAGATGCATGTTCTCCGCAGTATAGAAAGCTGCTATCACACACCATTTAAAACAATATATATCATTGTTTTGTATGTTGATGCATGCTTTCTTAAGTTCTAGTTCCACGGGTGTTTTAACGTGCAGAGATCCTGGAATTGGTGATGCTTTGCTGACGTTCAAATCCATCCATTTGATTTGGATTAAAGTCCATCCAGAATCTCGTTCCTGGAACTCAGACATCTTTGTTCTTATTGATTCTATCTGAGTCCTTAACATGTCACCTATATTATCCGCTCTTGTCAACCGAACCATTTGTGTTATATGAAACATATCGTCCTCTGGCATTGTAGGATTCGCAGGTAATTTATAGCGAGCTGTTAATTCCAAATTGAATTTTACTAGATAGTGTACAGCTAAGCTACAGTTTAGCAATTTTTCAAACATTACGCTTCCATCTCTTAAATAATTTTCTAAATTTAAGTCATTGTCACCTTTGGGGAAGCGGTAGGATTGAATTCGACAATTAAATGCACTTTTAACCAACACTATCTTGTTTCCAAAAAATTTATTCAGATTAATCCTATGATAATCTTTTCCGCAGTGGTTGAACCATTTGCTGGAATTTATATCCACATTACAAGTCTCACATCTTACAAGGGGTCCCTCCTCAAGCCGCTGAATTTTTGGCATTTTAAAATCTTCAGCAATCTTCCGTTTCGCTGCTGCTGTTGATGTGGACGGAGGATCCTGCTGTTCATCTTGGCACTCATGGATCTTAGCATGTTCTTTTTTCTCGAATGTGGTTAAAGAGACATGGCCGCAATATGTACAGGGCCTATGCACCAGTAAATGGTTATTTAACTTTAGCATACGTGAGTATGCATTTGAACAAATACTGCACTTGAAACTCATTTTTTTTTTAATATTTTTACACTGATTAATGTATATGTTATATTTATTTATTTATTTATTTAGTATAATGAAGAATTTGTTCTTTATTTACACTTTGGTTCTTCTTTGGCACTTCTTCTTTTCACTTTAATAAGAACGATCAATGAAATCGATGAATGCAACTTGACTGACTAAGTTTAAAATGTTCCACGATTCGACATTTATACTAAAAACAAAATCATCAACAACAACAACGTAATACAAACAAAATATCAAGAGATAAGCTAATGCACATAAACATTGCATTTGTTCCCTCACTCCACACTCATATCCATACACACATCCACTCCTATCCATCCATACATATGTACATACATATGTACATACATACATACATACATACATACATACATACAATTACATACATACATACACGTGTAACGCTGACCAAATTCACTACATTTTAAACCCTTTCCTATTCCACTCACGATCGTTTACTTATAAAATCCTAACCCTTATTAACATATTTTCTATTCGCACATGCATTAACAAATCTAGTAATTCGTCTAATTTTTATGCATTTCCGCACTAAAATCTCTAACAAAACTAAATATATAATAAATAATAGAATTAACATATGCAAATTATTAAACAAAAATAGAATTAACATATGCAAATTATTAAACAAAAATAGAATTGACATATGCAAATTATTAAACAAAAATATCAACTAAAAATATCAATTAGAAATTTTATACGAACACATTACATGTGCCTTTACTAAATAACATACATATATACATACATACATACATACACATAAACATACATATGTATGTACATATTTTCCCTAAATCATCAAATACTTTCTTTTCAATCTTTCCTGCCTGCATACAAAACAAACTATTGTTAGCCGTTACCATTCTCAAAACATTCGAAAATAATACGAAAACAAATTCTAATATTTTTTGTGCTGCGGTTCGCTCTATAACAACACAAAATACATATTCAAGTTCAACTAAAATTTATGGGTACATACTTTTAAACATTAAATACAAATCCCAACTTCATTTACGGCCTGTCCTACGATGTCACCAAAATCGTTCGATCGAATTCTGCTGACATCGTGGGAAAGACCGTTAGTGTTCACCACCATAAACCAAGCCTCATTGATCAACATTTAACCAACTCATAAACCGCTACTATTTTCTCCACTACTGCTCATCCAACTCCCTTTAAGGTAAACTTATTTTGCCTTTTGTTAAGCAAAGACTCATAACCATTATTATTTCTCCACTAGTGACTCCTACACTTATTATTGTACACTAATGCTCACCCCAAAACCCATTAAGGTAAACTTATTTTGCCTTTTGTTAAGCAAAGACTCATAACCATTATTATTTCTCCACTAGTGACACCTACACTTATTATTGTATACTAATGCTCACCCCAAAACCCATTAAGATAAACTTAATTACTTTTGGGGTAAGCTCAGCCACAGTGATCAAGACTTATCCAACTCACACACATTTTACCTCTTTACAGCACTGCCATATGACGTAAATATACTAAATTTATCCAATTCACTATCCTTTTACCCCTTTTTTCCGTCTGACTATGGCAACACTCACACCACTATTTAGCAAATACATACTCCTTTTACCATTTTCCGCCATCATATGGCAACTCTCATACCAGTATTTAGCGAAGACACAAACCTGGCTATAGATAACAGTTATCTACATTATCTATTTTAATTGCTTTCTGGGAGAACAAGCAATTCCTATATACTTCGTTTGCCCAAAAAAACGTAACCAACTAATTTCTAATGAAAAACTGTTTGATTCAGACATGTATTTATTGATTTAAATAGTTTGCAAACATTTTGGATTCTATAAAATTGTCTATTAATTATGTATTAACTGTTTAACTTAATAAATACATGTCTGAATCAAGCAGTTCTTCATTAGTAATTAGTTGGTTATGCTTTTTTTACGCTTGTGTGGCATTTGGCACACAGATGTATGCCCGGCCTACCAAATGATGCTGTGATGGCGCTCATGCTCGCATATTTTCCAGCATTAATTTTTTTTGCCTAAATATGAAAGTGATTCTCAATTCTTTCTTAAATTAAGTTCTGTAAATTGTATTCAGTAGTCAATATGTGATAAGTGTATGTTATAAGGTATGTTTGTTTATAAAGTTCTACCCAAAAGTAATTACACACAGCAAAATCTATTGAAAATTACTTGCTATTAGATTTCATAGCAAAACGTAAACTTAAAGCAAAAGTTAAAACAAAACTCTTGTAAAAATTTTATATAATAATAATAATTCTTATTAGTTGTATTTAAAAGCATGTTTGTAAGATTTTAAGGTAAGATTATCTGAAATATTCTGCTGCGTGCATTTACCTTAACCTAGTACTGTATATTTTACTAAGTTTTTTTTTTATTCAATACATACCGTGGCAAAACTCTTGACACTGATTTGCCTGCTTGTACAATTTTCATTTGACGGTCAAACATTAGATGAAAGGGAAATATTTTACAAAATGATGCCGGCGATATTAAGGGATCTGAAAAAAATAGAATATTTTATGAAATTTTTAACACATGTTACGAGTACACACATACATTAGTTTGAAAACTAAAGGCTTTGAAAATAATTCTACATCCTTATGCTGCATTTAATATCAGAGAAATATATATACATAAGTAATCATGTTGCACAAATGGGGTTTGTTTGAAAATATCTCAACACAATATATTTTTTTTTTTTTTACAAGCTAGACTTATTGTTTCTATGGAACAGTCACGCTTTACTCATCATACAATCATTTTTCCATTTAGAAAAGTTTTTCTGAATACCAATCGAACCGTATTTTTCAAATAATATATCTATACAGTAGTTTCATTTAAATAATTTCTGAATAATAGATTTACCCATCTATTAAACTTAAAAATCAAGCAATCGCGTTAGTGAATTTACCCTGTTAAATTTATCCAAAATCAATTTAGCGGAAATTAGTGCATATGTATGTGTGAATAATATAATTTTTTTTAAACATAGAAAACCTCCAGAAAACAAGGAATAAGGTGCGTACGAAGGGTTTACTGTCAGACTGATCGACTATCATATAAATAAATAGGCAGACTACCAGATACACCAATAGACATATTGACCGATAGAAAAATGAGTTCTTACAAAAACTCGTAACTGATATACATATCAACATGTACTTTAATGAAGTTCGATTATAATGATTTTTATTATGACTATATTTATATCTATATGTTTTAAAAAGCTCCAGACACTAAAGGCTACACTTTCCAACATAATAGTGAGACATTTTTTAGGAAATTCAACTCTTACATATGTATATCAGGCGCCTTATAACAAGTTTATAAGAACAATTATAACTTATTAGATCAGGGTCGTATTTTCGCAAAAGTTGTACATAAACATTAAATTATAAATTTCCGTTCAGTTATACCTATTGAACTTAAAAAATAAGTTCGTTATAAATAAAATTTTTCTATAGGCAGAGTTCGGTACAACCGTGCATATTCAAATAAAATATGTGTTATATGCAATTAGTCGTTATATTCTTTATAACGAAGACCCACTGTGCAACACATAATGTCATTTGAAAAACTTACCTCCATATAAATTTTCTATTTCGTCTGGTGGTTCTTTGACTGCTTCATCTTTTGCTCCCGCTATTTCGCTATCTAGTTTATTATTGGATGCTATTTCTCGTATCAAAAATTGGACATGATCGTAGCGTTCAATATCATCACTTTTATTTTTCAGCAAACGTAAGCATTTCTGTTCTTTATCCTCAGTATCGAAACTATCTTTAATTGTGGCAGTCATAGATGAGGCGGAGTGTGATTGCTTTCGTGTAAATGGACATTGTTCTGGAAATGAAAAAAATAAGAAAGACGGGACCGCACATAAGAATGCCGATATTAAAATATAAGTTTAAATATAATGAACAGGACGAAGTACAACAATGACTCCAAATAAAATATACTGCTTTGAGAGATTATTCGGGAATAGCTATATCCCTTTGTAAGATTATAAAGTTGATCAGCATGGTCAAAATGTTCTACAGCCTTGTATCTTTTCATGACATAAATACTACATCGAAAATGTATAATAAAAGTTTTTATTGATACAGTAAGGGTAAATAAATTCCAGGCAACTTAAACCTCTTGTACGTTACCAAAAGTTTCGAGTATATATAAAAAAAATTATACTATCAATTCAAAAAGTAAGTCTTGTGGTAGAAGTAAAAATAATAAAGCAAACATCGAGGTGTTTTAGCTGTAAATAGTTTCACATTGCAAATAAATACAGTTGTATACACTATAAAATTTAGTCTCTGACGTCTTGCGTAAATAAAATGTTCTAAATAATATAAAACTGTAAATGTGTGATTTTTGTTTTGTTTTCAATTCAGAGCTTGATTTAATAAAAATCTTTAAAAGCTAAATGTAAGTCTATTGTTGTACCTCTTTTTTTGATACATAAAATCCATACGCACCTTTTCTACTGTTACTTGCAGATTCATCGTTGTTATTGTTAAGATTAATGTTGTTGTTGCTTAAATTATTATTTTCTTCATTTGAGCAGGTATCACTCGGTTGTTGTTGTGACTGATTAGTCTGATGCAAAAACACATCGTCTTTTTCGTCATCTTCCACGGGATCACCTTTGCGCTTTACAATTTCTATTTCAACATCAACACCATGCAATTTGGAGGCTACAGCCTGTTTTTGGAAAGAAAAAATTTTTAAATTTATAACGAATTATTTTAAAATGTAACGATCTTTGCTTATGAACTTATGAGCAAGTAAGCTATTCCAAAACTTTTACTTCTTCTAAAAATAAATCTGCAATTTGAAATTTATTTACTGGTGGTTCAGCTTGGTCTATATGCATTTCATTGTTGCTGTAACAAATCATCAGTAGACTTCAACCACACATTTTGAATAGTCACAAACCTCTTATCTTATGCACAGACTTTCAAGAACTATTTGAGAATTCACAAATAATAATATTTTTGAAAATCACAAAAGAAAAATAAGCATAGTAGGCTTAGAAACTCATACAAAACCCAGCAAATAATTTATATTCGATATGAATCTATTTTATTTTTCTACACCTTTATACAATTAGAAATCCATTGGATAACAATAAAAGTAATTACAAGGCAAAATGAAAAATAAAATCTAAAATTTAACATTTAAGAAATTTATTAATCGACATATTGTCATAATTATATTTTAATTTGAAATTTATTTGCTGGTGGTTCAGCTTGGCTCGTGGAAACCTGAGGTTAAAGTTCTTTATTTCACAAACCTACTCATACAAAATATAACTAAATTATGGTCAATGCTTTTTGCACATCAAGTTAATTTGTGCTTTATGGTGTTTTTTTATTGAAAAACTAGCGAGTTAGTTATATATTCAACGTGAATTTCAATAGTTTGGATTTTCCGCATTTTTGTTGTTATAAATATATATTTCCAAAAGAATTCATAACCGTATACTTTTATATCTTAGAGCTAAAAATTCTTGAATGAGTTGGCCTACTAAATTTTAATTTCAAAAAACTTCATATTTAATTTGATTCCCTTCTTTTGGATGACCCAAATTAGCTTGGTCCTATTTTAAGCAAAGGAAATGCATTTCTTTCCGCTTACAAGTGTCTCAATCTTTTTCCATTCGATCTCTCTATCTCAAGCTCTCTCTCTCTTTTCTTACTCTCTTTCTTTCTCTCATACTGTTTCTCATTCTAAAACTTTTAAGTCACCTGCATTTAGAACTGAGGAAAGCATGAGATTATATGGTATGCAGAATTGACTTTACCAAAACTTTTAAAATTCTTCTCCTATCTAGAAAACAATAAAAAAAGCAAAATGGTGACTGAGAATGACACCAGAGCCTACACTGTCAGATTGAGAACGATCTGCGGTATTAGTTGTGTAGTTTTCCCAAATAATCTTATCTTAACATCTTTCCGAGGGTGCAAATATATTTACGGCTAAAAACTCACCTTAAAAAAGCAGGGAAAGTAGGCATTTTGGTGACATGACATGAAACCTTCTCAATTTAACTGCTTATGATTCTATTATGTTAAAGTTCGTATGTCTCGGTAAAATAAATACCATATGAGCATTTTTAAGGAATAAATAACACCAAAGTTAACTTTAAATATTCTGACAAACACTAGCAATATAGAACAATATGCTGTTTTCATCAACAGCGTTCTTTATATTTGGTCTACTACTAGTAATGCCAATTAGTGTAAACTTCAGCTCTATATACAATTTTCAACGTAGAAGGAGTATGTGAATTGTTCTAATTCATTGTATTACATTTTCCTGAAACCTTTTAGTAATGAAAGCTCAAATTTTAACTTCACTAGATTTCAACATTATTGTCGTGGTATTGTTTGTTCTTAATTAATGATTAGTTTGCTGCATTAAGAGTAATTTTAATTCTTGGTACTTGATGAATAAGTTATTCGTTTGGTGCATTCATAGTTGTATCAAAAAATAACGCCGTTACATCAAAACTATCCAATGAAAACAATATTTAGTATTTCACTTGACATGAAATTCGATAAAAACGAATCCTCACTAAAGCGAATAAATTTCGAAACAAAATTGTTTAATATTTGTTCGCAAATCTAAAAAAATCTAATGTTCACTAAAGCTTCGAACTTGAAACTTTTCTCTTTTTTTTTATACGTAGATTTTAAGTAGATATGCCCTAGAGCGTACTATTTGAGGTATGGCTAAGAAACAAAAACGATGTACTGGAGTCTCGTTTTTCAATCAAAACTTTGTTTGTTAAGGAAAAAAATAACATCAGATTTGGATTCAGCGTTAAAATACATATAGAAAAGTGGATATGGTAAAATTTACAGACCACTTTTTTCACCTTGTATATTGCTACTAATAAAAAAGACAGACCATGCCCATTTTTTATACAAGGCTTAACCTATGTATAGACATTGTCCGTACCAAATTTAATTCCGATATCTGTGTCAGAGCTAGCGTTATTAATTTTGGCCAGCTAAAAGAGCTAAAAGTTACACTGTGCAGCGGGGTAAGTTCAGTACGACCTATTACTGGATATAGCATTGCATCCGGACCTTTTTCATAAATTAGTACTCGGGAGAGTATAGTGATATAAGTATATAAATTTGGGATCCTACGATTATACTTGATTGCAAGGAGCTACATAAACCAACTAACCTCTGCCATTTTCTCTTTTAATTGGCCTACAAAAATATTATTTTGAATAGAGAGCTTGCTTGCTTGATGTTAACCAAATTTAACTTTGATATTTTTTAAGAACTTATCTTATTATGGTTATAAATTGTGATACAATTTTTATATATTGGTGGCTATGCTGGAAAACGCGTCGAAGAAGTGAAACTTTACATTCAAACAAAAACAAATTTTCAAAAATTGTTTTTGTTTGCCATGCATTTCATAAATGAAATAAACGTGAGAATTTCAACACATTTCTCTTTCTTTCAAAAACGGTTAATTTTGTATGAGAAACAAAAACAAATTTTTTACATTTACACAGTTTTGTTTTTGTTTTCCATGTAAGTTTCACCAAGTCGACGCGTATTTCAGAATAGACACCATTATTTACTACACCACTTACCTTGACAATACCGATAACTATATGCTCGAGTCCTGGACGTTCCGAGTAGTAGTGCAATAACAATAAGCCATCCTTTTCCGTGCAACGAAATGACGGTGCTCTCATGCCTGGATACAAAGTTCCCAAATGATCATGCAGGGCATCCAAATTCTAATAAATTTTTATTATCCATTATCCATAGTACAAATGTTTGCCAAGTAGTTTAACAAAAGGCCATCGAAACAAAAATACAAATGCCAAAGGCATGCATGTCATTCAACACACAAACACAAAGTCCAGCAAAATTTTATTTATTCATTTGTAAGCATTTTATTATATCGAATTATTGAAGGTCAACATCCATCAGCATACACAATAGAAATATTGTTACATTTTCCGTATGACAAAGGAATCCATAAAGTATCAATAATGTGAACAGTCACCAGCAGCAGCATCATCATCATGTGTTTGTTCCATTTAAAGCACCCACATTGGCATTCATTGCATTTGATAGAATGTCCACAAAAAAAGTATGAAATATTTTACATTTTTCGAACAACAAGAAATAAAATTTCGTTGCAGTACAAAATGAAATCATCGACAATTGTACAAATTTATGATTGTTTAAGGGGCAGTAAGCAGAGGTATAAAAAGAGTTGCAAGATTATTTCGATGCAAAGGTGGTAGATTTAAACAAAAAAATAAATATTCATTGCATTATGTCAGCATCAATAGCATCAACAACAAGGGTTTCGATGTTAAAACAGGAAGCAGTAGAAATATCCAAGAAATCATACGCATACACACATGGTCATTGCAACAGAAGCCATTGGTTTTTTTTTAATTTTTATTTTTTATTTTTTTGAAAAAAGAGATAAAAGAGAAAAGATACACACAAGAATTAATACACATATACCCGTAAAATAAATAATAGAATACAGGAACTTATAAATAAATGAATCAAATTGAAAACAAATCGAACGTAGATTCTATTACTCAAAACGGAATTGAAAAAAAAACAAACATATTGACAAAATGTACATCAGTGTTATCGAGGGCATGACAGACAAATATTTGCACAATTCACACGCCATTGTACCATAACTTTTTCACAATGTTATTAATCATTGATATGCAATGAATCGTGCTTTTGCTATTCATACTGACTCATGAAATTTTAAATGTAATGCGTAGACATCGTTTAAACTCAACTATACTGATATACGCACACTCACAATAAGATTGATTTATAAATAGGTTGAAATAAATATGAATGCGATGTCTACATTCATATTCATACCAAACTCACACTTACAAAGCACCTGAGTTTGATTTCTAATTTCAGGAAAAAACTAATACTACAATAGTAGTAAATCATGATTCACACACATCAGGTTTAGCTGATCAGTTTTAGTCCAACTTTCTTTTGAACCTGCACATTTGCGTTCATACACACCGTCAAGTCAAGTCATCAAGTCTCATCAATTGCGTTGTAGCAGAGTATTACGAATGACAAAACAAAACGAAAAAGCAAACTTGACTGGTACGGTCAAGTCTGTATCCGTTTTTATTCTCTTCACCGCTCTTTCCTACAAGCTCAAGACTTGACGAGTCAAACCTGACTTGTGTGAATCAGGACTAAGTAGGGTTATTTTTCAATTCCTGCAAAAAAAAGCAACAGTGAAACAAACACACAACATGATAATGAGAACTTTAATGTTCGTATACGAAGTTCTCATTGTCATCATACTTATTTATTTTGCATCGTCGAATAGGAGAGTCGAAATCAACAACGTCATAAGTCCTATTTACACAATGCAAGTCTAATTGCTAAGCTCATTAGAAAGGAAAAAAAATATGAACTGAAAAATAAGACTTGCATTATGTGCACGCCGATGAAAGTTCAAAGAAGGAAAAGTAATAACCTTAGCAATAAAATTAGGCTAGTGTGAATTGGGACTAAATGTTGCTAAGTATAAGTTCGATGCTCACTTTAAGCTTTCGAGTGAATCTGACTAACAGACAACATTGTAATAAGCATGAGTGCGCATAAATACAAGAAATTATAAGTCATGATTAAACTCTATTCAATTTTTCACTACTCATTGCTCTTCTCTGATGTGAAATAAAAAAAATATTAATGGGTGCCAGTAGCCCGTTTCTGTATTTCTCTCATTGTAAAAGTTCTCACATAAAATGTGAAACAAAAAATTTAATCGTTTCTCGATATGTGAGAAAAAAGTGTTTCTGTATTTGAATGCGAGAACAGGCAACACTAATTCTATTTTTATTGGAATATTTCCAGTAATCGAGTGTCAAATGAAAACAAAATTTCACAAAAAATTATTTCAATAAGAAAAAATAAATAATTTGCAAGAAATGGAAAATAAAATAATAATCAAGAATATAAAATGAATGTAAAATTATTGAAAGAAGTTTTTTATATCTATGATTTGAACGGGCTAAAGTTCGTATCGCTTTTTAAGCCAAATTACTTGTGATATTTATTAATGAACATATAACATCAAAGTAAGTTGTAAATATGCTGACAACAACAAATAGTTGAACGGAACAGCTAGCCGTTTTTGAAGGCCACTAAACCTTCATCATCAGCGTTCTTTTGTATTGGTGCACTGTGTGGTATCATTTAATGTAGATTTGTGCCCTATATACGAAACTTTTTTGCAAATAGAATATGGGAATTACTTTGATTCGTCGTATTTCAATTTACTGAAAGGTGTATACCTAATGAAAGTTTTTTATTTCTACATAAAACAATTACATAATCCTAATAATAATAATTTTAGTTCAGCAATTCGTTGCATATCTTTTCAACTAGTTTATTTTTCATATTTTCACACAAAAATTAAAAAATTCATAAGTTTTTAAACGAATTTGGTTGTTATCACATCAATTTAAAATGCGAGTTGTTTTGTCAGTTCTTGCGAGAAACTTTTCACAAAATACTATTACAGAAACACTTTTTCTCACATATTTCCAATAATTGCTGGAAATTTATTTAAAGGACAGATAGTTCTCGCAAAGAAAAAATACAGAAACATTCATGTGAGTAAAGCCATTTTTTGTTTCAATTCACACTGTTTTTGTTACAATTTCCTCGTTTCATGCGGGAAATTTTACGATGCGAAAAATACAGAAACAAGCTACAGAAAAAAGTTTTTTGTCACTAATGTAGTAACGGTCTTAATAAAAGTAGTTTTATTATACAAATTTTTTTTTAAACAACTTTAAACCTTTTTCTAATTGGTTTTAAGCAGGCTTTATGAAATAAAACCTTGTTTGAGCTGTGCTGCGAAACTAAACTTAGCAAAGCAGCTGATAATGTTTAAGCCAGTCATTAAGATTATATATGTATAACGATAGAAATATTTTAAAATTAAAAAAGAATGCAGCCGCAACAACAATCGAAAAAATCTTGAGCAAAATAAACTTTGGAATGAAAAGCAAAAAAAAAAAACACATAAGTCTGTGGTAGAAGAAAATGAATGATATGAGTTACATCCATGCAAACAAAAATATCTATTGTACATTTTGTCAAACAAGTGTTATCAAAATAAGAAAAAATACAGCAATAAATACGGATATTTCTACAGAAGATTTGTTTTATTTTAAACATATTTATTAGACAACGTATGTATATATAAAAATCTGAATTTATTAAACTTGCAAAACAGCCGATTCTGTTTTTGGTTTTAATGTTGAAACATGGTTTTAACTTTTTTTAGTTTTGAAAACGCTATAAGGTTCGAAAGGCACAAATCATATCACCAAAATGATATTTTTACGAAAGCAAGCATAAAATTTTAATTTTTTTAGAAAATTCTTAATGGAAGAAAAGAAAACGCTTAGGCATGGCTTGAACTTGCACAATTTTTACAATCTTTGAAAAGTTGAAACAAAGTTTTAAAGTCTTGTTTAGTTTCAATGTAAATATTACTTTGGTGACGTTCTAAAAACTTCGGCTCTAAGAGTCCACAAAGTTATATTGAGACTATGAAGAAGGATTCCAGTTCAACAAAAAATCTAAAGTTTTTATGAGTTAGTATAGAAAAATATTTCAGAGTTTAGTGCAATTCCAATTACCATACAATAAACAAACTTCAATACAACTCGAGAATAGTGAATTCAAAACTTTTCTTAATTTTGTTTATAATAATGTGATTATATAATGTTAAGCAATTTTTTAACAAAGCTTGGAAAACTCTTATTATACAGAACTTCTTCCCAAGTATCTTTATATTTGAACAACACAATAAATATGACAATTGAAAAAGATTCATCAAATATATTGGCCATTTTGCGTGTGCAACTGATTTTAAATTTCAAATTAAGCACGTATGCAATTTTGTGTATTAATCGCATTGAACTAAAAAGACTACAACAAGAAATAAAAATAAACCTAAAATATAACATAAAAAAATATTTTTTTTTAAATAAGATTTAATGAAGTTTAAATAAATAGTAATTGAAATTGTTATTTTTCAAACAGTCAAATGTTTACTGTATTTTTTTATAAAAAAAATATTAAAGCTTTTTAAAGGCTTGTAGCCTTATGTATAACGTAAAACTGTTATGAAGTTAGCATAAGTGGCAAAATTTAACATGATTTTAACGAATTTGGCATTAAATATCACAGTAAAAATCACACTAAAACTTTTAATGGTGGTCTCAAATTGCATTAAGCGCCAGCTTTCAATTGCTTTATTCACAAAACCTATGGTATCTCTGTATCAGTTGTATTATCATATTTAATACAACAGTGTAAAATTTGTTGTTTGAAATTTTCATATGAAAATTAAATACACTATTACACCTTTATTTCATATGTTTTTAAAATGTTGCATTCAGAGAGAGCCTCTCTAAGAGAATTTGTATGTAACATGTTCTTCTTTTTTCATTAAAAATACAAGATGCATTAATACACTACACACAGGATGTTCACAATTAAAAAACAGAAAGTGTACTTAATACACAAATACACCATACAGATTGTTGTGAATTAAGCAAATGTCAACTTGTATGGAGGAACTTGTTAATACCTAGTTCAATTTCTTCACTTATGCTAACTTCATGCCAGTTTTTTTCTTATACATAAGGCTGTTAGGAAGCAAAATTTTGTATAGAAATTTATGTTATAAAATCGTTTTTAAGCCTTAATACTTTTTATTATAAATAAGGCTAATATTATTTAAAAAGCAATTATATAACAAATCTTATAAAAACATTAAGAAAAAACGTGTCTATATACAAAAGTTAATACAATATTATTTTCGTAAGCTGCAATGATAATCTTATTGTAATGATGCACATATAAAATTATCAGGAGGGTTACATTTTGATTTTTCTAAAATTTTTACGATAACCTTTTTCAAAATAATTTCAAACATTATTCAACCTCAAGGCTAATGTTAATAAGCTTATTATAGTTGTATTTGCAAGACATTAGGAATGTTAGGATACCACATGTACATAAATATAAATACATACATATATATACATACATTGTACTTATGTATATATATTTTTATTTAAAGTGAAATTCACCTGTAAAAAGTCCCTCGGTGTCGCACCCAGCACTTGTAATATTTTATCGTATCCAGAATCTTGGCAAAACTCAAAAAATGTTTTCCCAAACAGTTCCAAGATATCATCAGCTGGTATGTCTGAAAAACAAATAATAAGAGAGAACTCATGGGCAAATTTGCGATACTTGTTTCAAGGGCATTTCAAGTTTTGTGCACACAGTTAAGTCAATTTTAATGAAATATGAAAAACTTAATTTAATAAAAATAAAACAAGAAAATTTTAAGTAATTTTTAAGTTAAAAGCACATTCATATATTTCTATACAAACATTAAAAAATTGTGTGTGTGTGTGTCTAAGAATTTCTAAAGAAAGCCAAAAAAATAAGAATTTATTGTTTACAAAATGCACAATTGCACAGTCTAAGTTTACGACTGAAAATTTCTGGGCAAATTTAACAGGTTTGTGTAAATAAGTTTCCATAAAATTTTTGACAATTGCACAGTTTGCTAGACTTTTGAATAATTTCATGAAAACCTTTAATATTTTAACACATTAAAAAGTAATAAACACTATTCTATATACATTCATACATATGTATGTATAATTATTTACATATACATATATTTGGCTCCGCTAAGTTCCCTGAAGGAAACGTTGGGTTAAGTGTCCCCAAGTCTCCACTTTTGTCGACTATTTTTGTGACATTGTCAACAGAGCGTCTATAAGTATTATTCTTAATGCGTAGAAAACATTTTTTCATATACACCCAAGCAGAAAAAGACAATCAGCACGAAGTTGCTACGATTGTCTGCGGGTACAACTAACATCAGTACAACATTCGTTTACCAAATTTTAATGTACTCCTAACATTAAAATGATAACGCCGAATCACCGTCCTCCGACCCTTGTTTTCAATCTTGTCACAATACTCTAAATACAAATTTTTAAGGTCGTCACAATGTAAATTTCCCAACTTAAGTAAAATTTTTGTATTTACGGTGTTCAAGAGGTAAAGAATTATTGTAAACGGGTCATTTGGGAAACTAAAGTAAAATTTTTGTATTTAGGGTGTTGTAGTAGTATAGAATTATCCCTACGATTCATAACCGGGTACCCGTGTACCCTTTTTTGACTTTAAAGTGCTGCTGTGCCTATAATTTTTGAGATATGGACATAAAACTCCGAATCATTAGAGATTTTGGCTAAACTAAGATTTAAATACGAAAAAATTCAAAATATTTTCAATATTTTCTTTAAAAAATTATTTTAAATGTTTTACCCCCATAAACACACAACCGGGTCCCCGGGTACCCCAATGCAATTCCTATGTAAATGCCTGACATGTAAATGAAAAAACGTTTTTTTTTGTGTTGTTTTTATTGGAAATAAATGTCTTTTTTATTTATTTTATCATATTTTATATATATTATATTATTATTAGTTTTTCTTCTGCTCTTATTTGGAAGAAGGTTGCACATGTAGCACACGCCCATATGTACTTTTCTGCCCCTTTGTCGTGCTGACGGAGATGTTGACGGATCTGCAGCACAAAGCACACTCTCCAACGACCTTCCGATGATGCTTTCAATTGCATTTTTTGTTGAAAATTGGCGCACGCTTTGCACATTTGAAATTCTACTTTCTATAACAGGAATGCACAGGTTTTCTGCCAGTTGACGCAGGAAATTCTTCCTGCGCGTCGTGGTGTATCGTGCAGTTGGATTATTTCCATAATATATGATGTGTGATGCAAATGCGCTCACATCAACCGGGGTATTGGGGGAAGTAAACTCGGATTTTTGTAAATACAGTGTTGTAGTGGTATGTCATTACTAAGGACGCGGTATTTGTAAACGTTAAGTCATATTTTTGTGTTTACAGTACTGTAGTGGTACAACAATTTTGGAAGAGTCGTAATTTTGTATTTACAGTGTTGTGGTGGTACATATTTTTTGGGCAAAGTTACAATTTCTGCCTGGGCACGCAACTATGTTTTATTGGTTTGTTGAAAACAAAAGTGACGTAAGGCAAAATTTAAGTGTTTATAAAAATAAGTTTAAGAAATCAAATTATAAGGTGAATTTAAATGTATTGAACAATAGTTTAAAAAACTACACAAAAGAATTTGCAAAAAAGATATCAAACAACAATCCATATTGCAAAAAATAGAAAATGTTAAAATTAAATTAAAATTTTAAGCGAAAGTGCCAATTATGGGAATTTTTTTACCCTCTGGAAGATTTTGTGTCATCAGTTAAAGTTTCATTCGTAAGTATTTGATTTGACTAATTCAGCGAAACATAAAAATTTTGATTAACATATGTGTATTTATTTAATAGAGATGGCAAACAAAATCCCTAGTTGCTGGTGATAAGCTGAACGAATAAATGAATTAATCCCGGTTATTGCATGTTTTTTAATTATAATTTCCATTTTTTATATATTTGTTTAATAAAATACCAAAATGTGAACAAAATACGCAATTTCATTATCAAAGGAGTATATCAGAATAACTACAATGTGCTAGTGACTGTCTGTATAATTAGTCAGTAGTACTGGCGACAAAGTCAATAGTGCATCAGTACTGATTCAAGAGTGACATATGCTGCAGAGTTTTAACTGCCCTTCACCAACACACGTATAACGCACGACTATAAATGTGCATATCACTCATTGAGTGAAGGAACGTCATAACTCAAAAAATGAAACTTTTGAATTAGATATGCAGAATTAATCCTCATATCGGTCTTCATACTGTATAAAAACTTCATTAAAATATATTTTCTACACATCTCTTGAGTGAAAAATAAAATTTTCTTTCTCCTTTAAAATGTGTATAAATTGAAAACTTTAAAGTCGTTTTCTGGCAAGCTGGTTTTTTTGACTTTAAACGTTATTTGTGTAAATAAGCTATATGTACATATATACATACGTAGTTACATAAACAGTTTTTTTGTCGAAAAAAAAACTGGGTTACTACGTTTTCCTCTGTTGCTATTTGTAGTGACCTAAATGTATGTTTCAAGTACAGAATTTGATTCAAAGATTTTATTTTCGATATTAAAATATGATCACACGATTGCGGCAGGTTGACAACTTTTGTTTTATTTTATAAGCCAATCGTATGATTTTACAATTTATTGCCAACCAATATAAATGTTTTACTCGTTTGGCCCAATCAAATGCAACCCTGGTGCGGCAATCTCTTGAAAGGTTGATAGACAACCATAAGACAATAAAAATGTTAAAAATCCAATCGACGAAGACCATACGCGCCAATATATAATTTTTTATAATCAAATTTATTTTGTGTGACCGTAGTACCACATTTATTTTCGTACACTTAGTGAAAAATTACAATCTAAATTTAAGAACAACATTTTTGAATTAAGATTGCTGAAATTTTAATATTTCAATCTTGAAATTGGTTCAGTAAGATTGACGTTCATAAATTTAAGCATAAATTATTATTATATAAAATGAATTCTTAAAATCAACAACGTGGTTTTGAACCTTTAAAACAAAATCATAAAATCAAGAACATAATCTTAATTTGAAGACGATATTCTTAAAATTTTAAGAATATGACCTCAATTTAAGATTTTTATTAGGAACAAAATTTTCAATTCGTTCTTAAAATGCGATCTAATTCGAGATTACAAACTTAAATGCTATCTTAAAAAATATTAAGAATTTCTTCTTGAATCAAAAATTTTCGCATATAATAAAAATTAAAATTGAAATGGTTTGATTTTGAGCGCAAAATCTTGATTTTAGCAAGTTTTTTCACTTAGTGTAAGTAAAACGATTTTTAATTATGATTATGAGTAACGAAGCTTAAGTTCATTTGAATGGTCTTGTTAGTAAGCAGAAGCAGAAGTAGAAGTTCTGGGCTTCTAAAAATTCAGGGCTGCCAAAATTTTAATTATAAAAGTGGTCTAAGTCATATATTTCCTGGTTTTATATACATATATCATTTTCATATCATGTGATCATATCAAAAAAATTTTTCATGCTATGCAACATTTTAATTTAGAGTTGTACTAGTCTCGATTGATACAAATTATTTATTATTGATTAAATATTTCGAAGCGAAAATACATATAATTTTCATAACAAAAGGCACTTGCCCATTTAAGTTGCTTAAGATGTGCATGAATGAAAACAACATTGCTAATAGAAAAAAAATTTGAATTGAATTCTTCAGTGAAAGAAGGGGCCTATGTGTGTAGGTCCATTCAAAAAGCGTTATTTTCACAAAACAAATGCTAAAGAAATGATTGTGCATTACTGCCCCAAACCCTACGTTAGTGAAGGGATTATAGTAGTACTTTTTATATACGAAGTTATAAGCTTAAGAATAAAAAATTATGCAAGCTTAACATTTGTTAACTCAATAATCATCCCAAATTATTATTTAACTTTTACCTGATTTACATTAAGCATTTTTTCAAGAAATTTCATGAATTTTGTTGCACGCAACTTTTTCTATTTGCTAATTGTAGCGATATAAGAGAGAATTTTATATAAAAAAGGACGTAGAATGAATGTATGATACATTTTTGGCAACGCTTTTGATATAAGTTTCTCTTCCAGGCCTCCTATTGAAAAATAAAAAAAAATTTCATGCAACTAGTTTCATGAAAAAAATGCTTAACGTAAATCAGGTGTTATTCAGTAAAATAATTTTTTTAAAAATACATTGAAATCAATTATTGGAGGATTAGCTGGGGGTTGCTAATACAGATAATTAGGGAGCCTATACCCAAATATTTCTTAGAACAACTAAAGATATTAGGTTTAACTAAAATTTTAATGACCAAGAAGTTCAACAAATATCAAAGTTGAACAAGGAACTCAATAAAAAAATAATATAAATTATATGCTGGTAACTTTGATATTTCGCAATAACACAATATAGACTTAATGTAACTCTGAAAAAAATTATTATATTATCCTTGTTTATTGAATCAAAATTCATTACCAAACAATGAATATAATTTAAGCAATAAATATTTATGGTTTCTTATTTACTCACTCAATATTTCCACTGCTGCACCAATTATATTGTATGTGATTTCATCGTCATAAATTTGTCGCACTAAAAATTGTCCTTCCATTATGACCATGGCTCTTTTTCTGCAAAAGGAAAACAAAATAAAGAATAATAAATATAAATGGTACTGACTGCAATTGCATTTACTGGCTTAAGTAATTTTGCTGCATAAATGGGTTTGGAAAATTTATCCTTTAAACGTGCATAAAATCTACAATTTTATAAACAAAGATATAATTTATGAATGCAATAAATGTATATGCCTTAATTTCGTACGTATAATTAACTTATAATAAATAATTTCAGAAATTGAAAAAAAAAATAATAATATAATGTAATAATAGTTCATTTCACTTAAAATTTGATGACTTTAAACTTGTAACATTTAAATAATTGCTCAGGCCGTTGCATGTGTATTATAAAATTTATTTAAAATATATATATACATAAGTATTTCAAAAATTAAATAAATAAAAATTAAAAGTCATTCAAATCTCTAGACATTTTCTTAATATAAAGTTATAAAACAAATATATAAAGTTTTATGTGATATGTATTACGAAACACTATTGAATTCGACTTGAGCTCCAATAATATTTTGAACAAAATTTCGGTAGTTATTTTCTAAATCGTTTCAGCAAAATAATCAGCCGTATTGAGTATGTGCAGTCGAATATTCGTAAACGAAAGTTTTATCCTCAATTTAAGAAAGCTTGCACACGTTTGTTTTGATATATTCGTGTATGTTCTGGCTTTCACATCGTTTTCAAATTTTTTTCTTGTGGGATCGTATGTTAAAACACATGCTACACCTGTATAAGTTGAAATTTAGAAAATAAAAATTAAAAGTATGTGTTCTAGCATATGAATTTAGATGAAAGCAATTTTTAAATGGACAATTTCAAACTTTTACAATTTTTCGTTTTCACTTTTAGCAAAAATTGTTAACAATTGTTAACATTCTTGTGAAAAGAATACGAGTTGTTTTTTTTGCCAAAAGTGAAAATGAAAAAATGTGTTTTAAAATGCGATCCCACAAAAAAATGTGAAAAAAATGTGAAAGCCAGAACATACACAATTACAAAATTCTCGTAGATGAATGTTTGAGTCGATATACGCAAAAGCGGTGAACATTTACATCAAAACATATTTTAAAAACTTCTTTATATTCTTCAAACAAATTTTAAATTTAAGTACTTATATTCACTAAGTTTTGGCGAACCAAATCGTATAGAAGGCAAAAATCTACATCAACTGACAGCACACACAGTGGACCGACACAGAAGAACGCTGATGATGAAGGTTTACTGGCCTTCGAAAACGGCTGGCTGTTCCGTTCAACTATGTGTTGTCGGAATATTGGCAACTAACTTTAATGTTATTTGTTTATTAATAATTATCACATGTAATTTGGCTTAAAAAGCGATACGAACTTTAGCCCGTTCAAATAAATCATAAATATAGAGACAAAAATCTTAATATTTATCGATATATTTATTCGTTTGCGGTAGAGGTAATGTGATTCTATAATTTATTTTTCACGATAGTGTAATGTGTGTTTAACTTGCAATTTAAATTTATATCATGTGGCATCCCTGCATTAAAAATTTCAAAGTAAACGAAAAGCAGTGAGAAGAATTAAAAATAAGATTGAATGATTTTGACTTTAACCAACAGCGATTATCGTTAAAATATGTAACTGGTTAAGCAAATTTGATAAATTTTTGTTATATTTATTATAGTAATACTACAATTACTGCAGTAATAAGACTTACTGAATCCAGGTACAGGTATGACAAAATTTTTCGGCTTTTCTTCTGTGAGGAATATGAAGAAAAACAAACAAAAAATTGTATATTTCAAATTTGGTTTTTTCCTTCATACACATAGACATCATTTTGATGCAGCACAGGCAAAAATGAATTCAAAGAAATCTAGTTCGATAAAAAAAAATTTACATTTTATTGTTAATTTTGAAATTTTTGCAGAAACAAGAACGAAATTTTAGAAATATGCTTTAAACCACAATAAAATTTAAATTTTAATTTTAATTTTAGACCCAATAAAAAAAGTTTGCCCAGGTCTGCATCATTATGTTTTTGCTCATCTTGCATATATATATATATATATGAGTAGAAATTTTTTTGTCACTCATAAAATGTTTGGTTTTGAGGGGAGAGATAACTCCTCTTGCTCATGAAAGCTAAAAGTTTAATTTTTTTAAAAATTAAGCCATAAGTGGTACATTTTTTAATATTTACCTTATTTTTGCAAATAATATTTTTGTCACCAACCATAAAAAGAAGGGGATGTGAAAATGGCATCTTACGGTCTCCTGGATCTAAACTTAGGGTTTTAAGCTTTCAGCGGCGTTAAAAGTTTCTTTTACTAAGCAAAAGTATGAGAAAATTTAATAAAACAAATTTAGCTTTTCAGAGG
Organism: Tachina fera; assembly: GCA_905220375.1. Lineage (NCBI taxonomy): Eukaryota > Metazoa > Arthropoda > Insecta > Diptera > Tachinidae > Tachina > Tachina fera. The sequence continues at coordinate 69,050,270 of LR999963.1, forward strand.
TAGGATTAGTTACTCTGAGGGGAACTTTTTTCTCATTTGACCGATTTTACTTATTTTTAAGATTTACTCATCTAGAGTTAAAAGACATACTTGTGGCAAGTTTCATTGATCTAAGAGCACTCAAAACTTTTCGCAAGAAATATAAAAAAATAATAATGGTCAGCTTTTCGGCTAAAATACTCCTCTGTGTGACGTAGCAATTAGTGTACTTAGGCCCATAAAAATGGTATCAGCTGTGTAGTATTTTCAATTAAATATTTTCCATGCCTCGTTTCTGTAAGGAATGTGAGAACATTTCGAGTCGAAAAAATTGTTATCATTCTGTGAAACACATAGTGAATAAGGAAAAAGCTATATTTTATGATAGTTTTTGTAAGTTTATATAAATTTTTATGTGAGTAACCCGGTATCAAATAGGACAACCAATATAATTATTTAATTTTTCTCGATGCGAGAACTTTCCACAAGTTATAGAAATGGGGCACTGGATTCAATGACAGTTTCAATAGCTTCCGTTAATTAAATTTTAAGATCCGTATGTATTTTACCAATGTATAAAGTCGAAACACTGTAATTGTAACTAAAACGGAACCTCAAATGCCAGGATGAGTTAGAAAACACCTGAACGGCAAACGAAAATATATTTTGAACAAGAAGTGAGCTACAAAGTTACCAAGTATTTAATGAAAAGATTTTTCCAACAGTAGCTATCCTGATAACATATGCCTTATAGAAATACGCTTACAACACTCTCAGCCTCATTTCTTCTCTTTCACTTACATATGTGACTAAATTCCTTCTCCCCTTACTTATATCATTTTAGTTCCCTCTCAGCACATTTCTTCCGTCTATCCAAGCTTCACAGTTCAGAAAATAACATCAAAGATAAAATAGATGTATGAGAGATGGTTTTATATATCTCTTCAAAACCCTCTAAATTATGTTTAAAAATGTCAATACATAAATCCTTATTCATATAGTTATATTTAAATTTACATGTAGTTTAATGGCACTCATAATAACGAATCCAAGACTCGCGGATTTTTTTAAAGTTCCGCTTTTTTGTATTTTAGCTAAAGATATGCATGTATCTTGGATGAATATTTTGCTGGATGCGTAGACCATCACATCACCTACATCTCATTAGGTCTTTTTAGTCACAGCACTACACGTCAATATTTTTCCATAAATGTCTATTATGTTTCGTATGAAAGACGACCTTCGTATAAAACCTTTAATTTAATAATTCCTTTTGTTGCCAACACTACTGACAGATTTCAGTATCATTACTTTTGTACAATAACACCATTTATAATTTTTTAAATACACAAAAACATAAACACATTCACTTTATAACACAATGTACAATTAATTTTTATTTATTGCTGTCATACGTGTCCAACACGCAAAACAAGGCTAACAAACACATACAAACATGTTCAGTTATATGTTACGATAATTCATATTTAAACGGATTTGGTTAAGTTTGAGCTGAATTTTAATGTTAACTGCGTATTACACGTATTATTGTACAAACACATTATCTATTTATGGCCAATATGGATAAAATGAAGCTAGGGGGCCTTTCAGTAGGCCTTATTATGCCCATAACGTAAATCCGAATAACGACTAGTGCCGTAGATAAACTGAACTGAAATTTAATGAAAGGAAAATTTAATTGATTTCAGAATAGGCTCATTGGAATAAATTCATAGAATTATTACTGAAAATATTTATGTTATTGTATGTACATATCGAATCTTTGTTTCAGTGGAGTAGGACTTGGGATTTTTTAGACTCTTGTACTTCCCAGGAAACAGAAATAAAAAAATAGTGTTCCCGGTAAACATTAATTTTCTAAATTACGTACATTTTTAAATGAAACTTGGCAAAATTTCGAAGACAGATGACCGTGTGTCAGTCTGTCAGTTTGTCCATCTGTCTATATTGAACTACACTGTAATACAATGTTCATTCCTGGCACAATACATTTAACTCATTTCAATCATATTTTTCATTATTCCACGTTTTTCTTTTTTTTTTTAATTAAAAAGTGCCTATATATTTGTGTGCTTTCCAATATTGCTTGATTATATTAGTTCAGTATTATATAAAAGCGATGAAAATTTACTACCAAATTTCACATCATACAATAAACCTAGAAAATTAATATAAACATTTAAGGCCTTTCAGTTTTCCCAAATGCACACATGAGTGTGTATACATGAAAACATACATATGAATATATCTTTAAAAGCATTAATATGGTTGTGCATTTAATGTATATAATAATTGCTATTGCATGCAGTTTATGGTTGGAAAAATCTTTTTAATTGTTATCATAAAGAATTAAGCGTCATTACTTCTTTTATTTAGCAGCTAAATTTTTGTTAATTGATTAAAGTAGAGAAGTTTTAATTTTTAAAGAATGGCATGAGAAAATGATTCGTACCAATTTTTAATGGAAAGATTAACATTACACTAGTAATGGTGAATTCAAAAGTATATAGAACTTATTAAATTTGAAACGATTTTCCCCAACCCCATAAGCATCGGTTATGCATCACCTTCAGTATTTTCTTGAATACTTCAAGCTACTTACATTTAAGCAACCTCCATCGGTATATATCACAAAACAAGTTAATTTTACCTTTCTTTCAAATTTCTTCAGGGGTATTTGTTAAAATAAAGCAAATAACACCAATGTATGTTATCAATGTCTTTCTTGTTTCTGCAACTTGGGAGAAGTTTTCGCAAAAAAAAATTAACAATTATAGTAGTTGTTTCATTTTAAACAACGTTCACTAGGTTCATATAAAAACATCAATGACAAGAGGTTTTTTACTTACTCTGTGTTTTAAAAGTTGATAATAAATTTTTGACTCTAAAAGTTCTCACATTTATTACAGAAACAACAATATATCACAATTTATAATTTAATGTTAATTTTTGACTTTCGTGTGCAATTTAAATAATATTCATATGTATGTGAAATATACTCGTAGTACTCTGTTAAAATTTGTGGAAAAATGTTTATCAAAATTGATTAATTCGTAAGGAAAACTTGACATGCAAACAATATTAACTGGCGCCTTAAACTATGCTACAATTTGTTGCGTTTGTGGAAACACCGCATGTGTTTGTTGTAAATTCCACACGAAACAAGTGGCACTTTACTTATTTCGCATGAAAACTTAAAATGTTGAAGATACATTTCAAATGTTTTTCCCAAGATGAACAGTGTACGATTTCTGCAAAATTTTTTCATGAATAATTCGTGCAAATTTCTTATATGTACTTTGGAAGCATTTTGCTTGAAATGTTGAACAGAGTACCAGGCTTGAACCAATAAAGTATATTTATTCTAATCTATTATCAGTTGGGCAGTCAAACAAGCGAGGTCCGTTTGTCCATCTGTCTGTATGCTTACACAATTTTTGAGGCCCCACAAAAAGCTAAATAATTCCGTCTTAGAGTAAGGTATCAAATCTAGTACTCAGTGAAGCATAATACTCTATTAAAAATTGTGAAAAATGTTTATCAAAATTGATTAATTCGTACGAAACACTTGACATATACCCTATATTAACTGGCGACTGAAACAATGCTACAATTTCTTATGTTGTAGAAATATCCCATGTGTTTTTTGTAAATTCCATACGAAGCAAGTGGTCATCTACTTATTTAAAATTTTTATTTATTTATTAAACATATTAATGCAAAGTAAATTTGCATAATATGGTGTTGCACAAATATGGGCGGAGTAACGTAGACCATATGCCCAAGATGGTATTAACAGTATTTTAAAAGGTTTTGTGACTGACTGTACACGACCTATGCCTTCACATAGGAAGAAGGCAACGTGGTTGTTAAAGAAATTCTACAAAAAATCGAAAGACTATACGGTTATCCGTGGCAGATCAGTCAACCAGTGCGAGCGAGACGAAAAACTCTCGAAGGCCAAACAACACACACAAGCCTGAACGCACTTAAGAAATAATTACGATGACGCTAGAGATGTTCCCGAACCCAGAGCTGCTTAAAATACCTTTAATAATTTAATTTTTAAAATACCTTTAATAATATCTTGGGCATATGGTCTAGTTACTTCACCGATATTTGTGCAACACCGTATTATGCAAATTTACTTTGTATAATATGTTTAATAAATAAATAAATGGAGTCCTATTTCTGCAACATTTTTTCATTCACTCGTGCCAATTCCTTTTTAAATACCGTTTGGAAAATTTAAAATTTTATTGGTATATTAAATTGGTATTCAAAATCAAAAAATTTAAATTGATGCTAGCAGAGTTGGACAATTAAAAATTATTTTGGTATGTAAAAGTGAGCAATTAACACTATTTTTTTCTTTTTCTTTATAAATTAAGCCTTAAAAGTAACTCAATAAAACATTTTTTAATTCAACATATGTTATATTTTAGAAATAAATACATTAGCATTAAATATAAAAAGGGCGGTTCCAGAGCTGGTCAACTCACATTTTTATCTGATATATAAAAGTAACTAAATAATATTAATTTAGTATCTATATTACTCAAACATATTTTATATTTTAATAAAAAAATAAAAAATTTAAAAAACCCCCAATTTTTCCAGAAAAGGTGTGATATCGGCCTAGCCGTTTGGTTCTTACGTAGACTTCTACCAACACACATATAAACAGACACACACTACAAACTTATAACACCCCTTGTTTATGTCGCGGCTTAAAAAGGAAAATATTAGTATTGAAAGTTAACAAAATTGCTGCATCATTGACACTAATAATAATTTTCCTTGTTTTATAATCATTTAAGCTTTTGTCACTCCATATACACCTACATATATAGTGATTAGAACGGATATTTGCAAGCTAATGTGTGCTACGACTGCAAATAATAATAATATATTTTTGTATTGTGGTTCAAAAAAAATTATTTTGAAATCATAACGTGCATATACTATAAAAATAAGACAATAATTTTTTTATTACGAACCATAAATAATCAGTTGTTTTAATTAAATTTTAGCCTATACCTATTGAGCTTACTGTGTTCATAACACGGAACTGAGAGGCGTTTGGGGAATGTCAACCAGTAGCGTGGAAATTGAGTCAACTTTTTTTTTTGAGAGGTTTGCTTTATTTAAATGACGTGGCATGTGGACCAAAAATTGTTTGAACTGTATATAAAGCCACTAGGATAGGTGAACATATTAACTGGTATGTTTGTTATGATCCTAACCTCTCAACTTGGAAACGTGCAAAAGTTTTAAATGTGTACAGATTATATCCTTACAAAATTGATGCAAGAATAAAAGCCCCGCTAAGCCAGTTAGTGGCTTGACTTTACGATGGAAAATATATCTTCTTATTTTTAAGTCCTATGGCCTTTTTACAAAATGCCACCACCTCCATTCATACCTAGATAGCACTGTGTGTCTTTCCAGTAGTACACAGGTTACAGTATTCAAACATAGTTATTCCACATTATGAGCAAGCACCTTGCAGATGTATTTTATTGAAAAGAAAATGTTATGAAATTAATGTTTTAATATGATTTCTGCCATGTAGAAGGCAGCCGATGGTCGTTCGGCCTTAATTCCTAAACAAGCTGAATTTTGAAAGATTCTAGTCCAATATTGTAAAATCTTTCATAAAAGGAAAGGACACAACCCCAAAGGTGCACGATGAGGTTGACGAATAATACAATTATTTTAAATAAAAATTTCAACAAATTGCACTCGTTTCTCAAACTATAAAAAGCAATTATTAGCTTTTAAATGAGTGCTGAAATAAAGCAGTGATGCCAACTCAAAGTTGTGAAACTCTAAAAAAGAAACACCCATTTCTATACTCTAGCAGGCAGTGGTAATACTCATCATTACTAAAAGCTACTGCACATAAAATCGTTTTAATATTTTTAGAACAAATTTTATTAAATTGAAAAATATTTACATTATGTCTCGCGATGAGTTTAGATTGAAAACTATAAAATAATATAAAAAAAATAATGTTTTTGTTTTCAATAAAAACTGCCGATGTCATATTAAACTTCTATCTCATTTTGGCGGCAATAAACGAACACCACTTAGCACAGTTTTTTATTTAAAGGCCGTTACAAAACTTAAATTTTCTAATCTCACCCACACGTACACGCATATAGTATGTTTATCTAGTATAGTGTAAAAACGCTAAAGAAATCCATAAAATCTATTGAACTTTCAAATGCTGCTTGTTATCACATAGAATTTATGACATAACATCCTGAGGAAATGAGATAACACAATTTTCAGCTTCATTTCCTTTTCGTCAAAGGGTATAAAATTAAGAAAAAAAATGTTAAATCTTATGCCTGTCTCCACAAAGTGTTAAAAAAATGCTGATTTAGCAATAATTCTACGCATTGACTGGGGATTTTTACCCTCAAAGTCAAGTGTGTATTCTTGTTAAGAATTCTTTTTAATTTGTAAAATAAATTTAAATTTTAGTTTACACAAACCCTTTTACAAATTGAACACTTAAAGCTTAAGGGGGTTATTTTTATTACCAATCGCTATCAGCAGGCTTTAAAATTACGGCAAGTTAAACTTGAATGAATTTTAACTGCTGACTTTCATTATCATATTTATTTTAAAGAAAAGAGCTCTAATATGTTACGAAATTTATAGCCAAATTTTATGGTGAATATTGAAGTAGGTAGAGAATATCCAATTTTAAATCTCCCCTGCAAGGGAGTTTTTTCTGTTCTTACTTCAAATAATAACTATATTGCAATAGGACCCACCACAGAATTTGTGAGGCTTAAAACCTAAATTCGTAAAAGCTTAATAAAGTGAGAAACACATTTTCTCTTTATTAAAACTTTTAACTATTGATTTATCAAACCAAATAAAGAGAATAATAAAATAAAAATCAGTCAGAACCTGTCTGTTAAAATGAAAACTTATCATAATCTTCTCTGTAAAGCATTACAGGAGTTGGATGAAGTAGTAAGCACATTGACTACAACTACAAATCCGTAGGTCCAACATCACACATTTTTTTGCTGCGCATTAGTCTCTTTGTAACAGTTGTTGAAAGAAAGTTGAAGTGATGAAGGCATAGACACTGGTCAAAGTAAAATAACCAATAAACAAGCTACTAAACACAGCTTCAAAAAAATTTAATATATCTTATTTAACACCAGAGGCGCTTAAATAAAGCATTATTAAAGACGTGCAAAAAGCAGAGTCCTAAAAGAATGAAGCTTTTCTTTATCGCCACAACCTGTTTTCTCTATCATTATACCTTTCCTAAACAAGGTAACACCTAATAATAATAGTAATAGGCATTCATTGCCTGAAAATTACTTCTCTATAAAAAATATAGATATATACTAGTATATATGAAGATAAGTTAAATCCAGTAATTGAAACAAGGTATTGAAGCTAATTTAAAGCAATTTACTTTAAGCTGTGACCCGCTTAGCACTCTGCCACTAATTTAATTCCATCATTTAAAGTGATGCGCACAATACAAAATATAGAAACAGACAACGAAGTCTTTAACTAACTTTCAGACAACCTCAACCAAAAGATTATGATTTAAGGAATGATGCTTAATTATACATACGTATAAAAGCATATCCATGCACACATATCAAATCTGAATAAATTTAAATTATTTTCATAAATAATTCAAAGACAAAACCAGTAAAAGCTGTAAAATTTTCTGGTCAAATCTGAAATACGTACATGACAACGCTAAATTTTATATATTTAACAGCAGCCATAGGTACTTGACAGGCGTGGAAATATAAAAGAAAGTTTTTATATTAAATAATAATATAAAAAAAGAAATAAAAAGCAAACTCATGTGCACTCTTAAATACGTAAACAGGCAAATCTCGCTATAACGAACTTCGATTTAACAAAAATCTGATATAACGCACGCCCAAATGTTTTACACTAAAAACATTATATTTATATATCGAATCTTATATTCTTTTTATACTGGATATAACCAACGCTAAAAAACATCGCGAAATGTATACTACCTTATAAATCGAATATTTTGCTAAATGTGTACTCTGTATAACGAAGGGACAAAAATAATATAAAAAAATTTGCAGCAGCAATTTCAATGCAAAAAAAATGTTGTAACGTTAATTGGTATTTCATAGCTAATTTGAAAACAAATTGCTGTCATTATGCATACAATAATAATAATAATAATAAAAAGAACAAGTAAAAAACTTCGAGATATAACGAATTTTCTTTCTAACAAATGGGCCCAACAGTATGTCATTCGTTATACTGGGATATATTGTACATTATATATAAAAAACTTTTAAACATTGTAGAAGAGTGTTCGTATACAATAAACATATTCATATATACGTTTATACATACTTACATATATAATCAAAAAGTGGGACAAAATGTCAAAAGAAAATTAAATATTAAATATACATATATAAAAAAAGCCAAAACCAGACCAACAGACAAAGGAGTATACGTTGTAGCAAACCAAACAAAACATATAAACTTTTACAATAGTAGCAGCAATAACAACAACAAGCACAACAAAATATGTAAATAATAAACAGCCTTGACAGTGACATGAAATTCTTACATAAGCCATCCCTTTGAAATCCAAAAACACAAGCAAAAAAAAAAGGCGTTTAAACAAGAACAACAACAACATGAAATAAATTTTTTTGCAGGTTGACTGCAGACGCACCTTTTAGACCCTATCCAGAACTCTAAACATCTTTGATAAGCTTGGATTTTCAGAAGCTTGGACTTAAAGAAAAATCAAACGATATTTAATAATTGCTGTAGGGCATAGTAAAATACTCCGAAAGTTGTTAATAATTGTCACATTTTTAACAACCTAAATATTTTAAAGATTAAGTGAATCTTTCACTATGTCCAAAGGAAAACCCTGCGAAAGAAAACTATCGCTAGAATTCTAATTAATTTTGATTCCACTATGTCGTCAGCTTTCTCTTGCTTATGATTGCGTATGTAATTTTTTTATTTTACTTGTTTGTAAATCAAAGTAGTGCCATTTAAAAATTTTAAGTACTTATAGTGATTCTTGTAAAAAAGAATTCAACAAAATAGTCGCATGTGAAAACTGTATGTATGAAAATTTTTATAAAAACACTTACGTCTTCTTGCAACTTGTCGTTCGAGTCAAAGTTTTTTCAGAAGTAAGACAAAGAAATGAAAACCAGTTTTCTTTCAATTAGAATATGCATGACGACATTCTCTTGACAGCTTTCATAAAAAGTATGACCTTAAAGGCTTACTTATTACTTAAAGCAAAGATACATAATAACATTGTCAAATATATAAGAAATGTATATGAGACGCGACATGACGAAAGGGACCTTATCTTGCCATAGTAAAATTTTTAGTACAGGCCAAAACGTGAACTAAAGTCTAAATTTCATGTCTCTAATGATCAGGGAAACCAGAAATATGCTCCAAAAAAGTGTTATATGCGCATTCAATATGCACTAAAAACTTCGAAATATATTATAAATTTTATTTATAATTGTTGTTGCAATAAACAAAAACTATTCACTTAGCTTTTTAAATAAAAATCGCCGCCGGTCACATCTAAATAAACTTTTATACAGTGAAAATTTTCTTTTTCAACCTCAACTGATGCAATCGGGGCAGCTTTCGTCACAATTACCTAACCAAGTTTTTATTGAAATTAGCGTCCAATGAGGATGTTAAAGCACATGTTACACCTGTTTAAGTTGAAATTTGGAATATACAAATCAATAGTATTTGTTCCAGCATTAAAATTTAGCAGCAACAAATTGGATATGGACGATTTAAAATTTTTTAATTTTCTTGTTTCCTTTTTCTTTCACAAGACTGTTTACAAGTGAGTAAAAAGTAAAGAAATTTAAATCGTTAATTTTAAATTTTTTTGTTATAAATTTAGATGTTAGAACATATACTAATAATTAGAATATTCTAAATTTCAACTTAAGCACGTGTAGCATGTTCTTTAACATCAGAACTCACAAGAAAACGTGTTAAATTGATTCAAAAGCCAGAACATGCACAATGCCTTTTTTAAAGTCTAACTTCATAATGGTAGCAAAATATTGCTTCCCCATACTACTGTTTCTGAACATAAAATTTTGACGGAAAAGAGTAGAAATTTTTACCAAAAAATTGTTCTTTTAAATATTAAAATAACTTTTTTTTAAATGGTACCAAAATATTCCCTTAAAACGACAAATATGCTAAAAAAATTCGAAAAATGCTTAAAATATGCGTGTCAGACTGAAGTATGCAAAAACATGCATTAAGGGGTAAAATATGCAAAAATATGCACTAACAAATCGATGCCAGTATTCATAAAAAGATCTGAAACGGATAAATATCTTAATTCCGCATTGATATATCAGACAAGAAAAAACATGCAATTGCATATTTTTGGTTTCCCTGCTAATGATGGTAGATAAACTACCAATAAATTACACTGCATGGCCAACTTCATAAATAAACTTTCATTGAAATTTTTGAAATAAAAAGAGTATTGAGCTGCTATTTGACGAGGAGAAAAGAAATTTTATCACTTAATTATACCCTTTACCATAAAATGGTAAAAGGGTATATATAGGTTTGTCATTCCATGTGTAATTTCTACAATATTAATAAGCAAAACATAAAGTATATATATTCTGGATCCTTATGTATAGAAAAGACGAACAAGCGATGTCCGTCTGTCTGTACGTGAAATCGGTTTTCCGAAGCTCCCAGAACAGCTAGAGACTTCGTTCTTGGATTGGTGTGTCAGAAATTTTCCGAAAAATTGAAAAATTAAAAATCAGCAAAATCGGGCAGACGGTTTCAGAACTGGAAAACTCAAACTCTATTTTCCCATACAAAATAACTACCGAAAACTAGTTTTTATTACTTTTTTATTAAATTATCTTATTTTATACTTCGGTATGAACAAAATTTGTATTTATAAACGGTAAAACAGCCTGTTTTTAGAAAACATAAGCTCTTTCGTTTTAATGTTTCGTTTATGAACAATAACTTTTTAGCTTTTTAAATTAAAAATTTGAAATAAAATTAATTTCAGATTCATTTTAAATTTTATGAACAAGGGGTAAGCAATTTTATTTTTAACTGATTTAAGCATTCATTTAGAAAATTATACACAGCTTAATATAGATTTTTATTGTATTTCGTATTTTCCGTTATTATTAGAACTATTTTTATATTTTCCTATAACTTATACTTTATTTTGACTAAATGATAAAAATTTTTCTGATTTGTTTAAATTATGCAAAATAATGCAAATATTATTTTGTTATACTGAATTTGGTAACAGCACTTACTGAAAGTTAAGTTAATTTGATTATAGAAAAACCCCCATATGCCAAAAAAACTAATGTGTGCTTCAAGTGCACGTTAAAACCGGTTTTTGTATGGAAATTTTGATTTAACTTACGCCTCAAGCACACATTTCACATTTCATACATTTCTATTTCATATATCTATATCTTGGAAACCGTATGAGTTGAACTCTTGAAATTTTCAAAAACGGTAAAACTAAAAAATCCGCAAATTATAAAATCACCAAAAATTTTAAAAAAAATCGCAAAAACGAAAGAAATCGCTAAAATTACTAAACGCCAAAAACCGCCAAAAACCGCCAAAAACGAAAAAAGTGTCAAAACTAAATAAATTGCAACAATGAAATATAAACGCCAAAACCCAAAAGACTCGCCAAAACAAAAAAAAAATCCCATAAAATAAATCGCCAAAATTAAAAAAATCACCCAAATAAAAAAATTCGCCAAAATTAAAAAAAGCACCAGAAATAATGCCAAAAACCTAAAAAAATCGGTAAAATGACCAAAAAGCACCAAAACTAAAGAAAGCACCAAATTAAAAACTGCCATAAAATCAGAAAAACAAAAAAAAGCTCTAAATCGGAAAAAAATCTAGCACTTAAATATATCCCTAAAATGAAAAAACCAAAATAATAAAAAAAAACACCAAAATAAAAAAACGCCAAAAACGCAAAAAAACGGCAAAACTAAAAAACGATATTAAAACGCCTACAACCGAAAAAACCCCAAAAACGAAAGAAATGTCAAAATTATATTTTATATAGGCTAAAGTTCATACAGTATTGGTACGGAACCCTTCGTGCGCAAGTCAGAGTCGCACTTTACTGAATTTATTTTTAGAATATGGAGATGGAAATAAAATGTATCGCTAAATTACAATCCTAACTAGAAAATTAATTAAGAAACATGTTCCTTTGTGCTCAAGAAATTCAAAAAAATTGTTAAGGAATAAACGTTTACATAAAACTACTATATATGTATATACCTTTTCCAATAGGATGTTTAAATTGAGGAAGTTAACAATTTTGTAAAATCAAAGATTATTAAATAAAAAAGTTACATAGTTTACTTGGTATGGAGGTGCAATACTAAAACTATTTTTGAAGTTCGAAGCTTAAGCGAACATTAGATCGAATCTTATGTCATCTGGGATATTAAATATTGTTTTCATTTGATAATTTTGATATAACGGCATTATTTGTTTCTGTAGCTATAAGTGCAACAAACGAGTAACTTATTGATCAAGTATCAAGAATTAAAATTATTCTTAATGCACCAAACTCGTATCTCAATAAATGCGCTTCATAATTAAACTTACTAATTACTAACATATATAGAGATGTAATCAATTCCTTAATAATTGCATATGCACTTTTATAAAAACACCGAAGTATAAAGAGATGAACCGTTTCTTTTTTGCTCTCGAGAAAACTATTTTTATTAGAAAGTAAGGCAAAAAAAACATATTTAATCGTAAAATACCGAGAGGTCACTTATTAAAAATTACACTAGAGCAAAAATTATGAATTTTTTCACAAAATTAATATATACCTACATATCTCTGTACTTATCTACGTATCTCTATACTACATAAACGCAATTTGGTAAAGGGTATATAAGATTCGGCACAGCCGTATATAGCACTCTTACTTGTTTTTCTTTTTTAAATTAATGAATATAATGTTTTGAAATTCATTTAACTGCAAATCATAAATTAAATTTAGCACATCATCCAAATGAATGTAGTGTTCGCACTTTCATTCACTCATTCATTAAAAACAGACAAAGATTTTCAACATAAATTTACATGTATCAGACACGCACAAGTGAAACATATTTTCAAGTTTATGGCAGAATATTTTCTTTATTACTTTAGCGTGAATGTTTTTGGCATCTAGTGGGAATGGTATCTCTCTAAAGTTTAATAGACTTTTGTTATCTCTTCATTTTCCACACGTTTTATTTACCTTATTTCTCAGTGCTTCCGCTAAAGGATCGAAATTTATTTTCAAAAGCTGTTTGTAAATATGAAGTAAGTCTAAAATAGGAGTTTTTATAACAAACAAATTGCTTCAAATTAATATTGTTATTTAAATTCGTCTACAGCATAATATATAATACAAATAATTAATTAAAAATTTAATTGTTTCTATTAAACTTTCGTTTAACCCGCCAATAGTGACACAAATTTGATATATTTAATAAACTGAAATCTTTTTATTTCAATATTTCAAAAGGAACTATTATCTTATTTTTTTGTCTTTCACTATAAGGAACTTTTGCAAGATACAAAAAAAGGTAAAGTATGCGAATAAAACAAAATTAATTTGACCTAAAAACAAAAATTCACTTTATTTATGATTTGAACGGGCTTAAGTTCGTATTGCTTTACAAGCCAAATTAATTGATAAAAATTTATAATAAATAAATGATTTAAATTGATCTACGTCAACTGACACCACACACAGTGGACCAACACAGAAGAACGCTGATAATGAAGGTTTAGTGGCCTTCGATAACGGCTGGCTGTTCCGTTCAACTATGTGTTGTTGTCAGAATATTTACAACTAACTTTGATGTTATTTGTTCATTAATAATTATCACATGTAATTTGGCTTAAAAAGCGATATGAACTTTAGCCCGTTCAAATCATAAATATAGAAACAAATTAAGTTCGAAAAATAATAATTAAAATTAACTAAAAATTCACTTATATTTTGCAATAGTATTCTGCGACATAATTAGCAAAAACCAATTAGCACATGTGTGCGAAACGTTTTTACTCAAATCAATTTAATTTTGTTCTCGCTTGCTTTTCCAACTGCACACCTTTAAAATAAAGAAAAATGTGTGTCTACGGGCAAAAACTTAATGGCTAAGTAGTACTCATTGGTTTTTTCTTATTCACAGCAAATATTTAACAAATCGCAAGCAAACGTTTATTTGTTCTTATTTTCGTATGCTGGTGACGTTTCGCTGTGGGAAAGGTAAAAGCTAAAAGTGACCAGCTGGCAACACTTAATTTTGTTCATTTCGTAGAATTTTTATGGAAACATATTTTATATATGTATGTACTACCATTTGATTAAATTTCATGAATTTATTATTAGATTTGAAAAATTGATTTCTCTGCGTAAAAAAGTGTAATTGAATACTTATTTTATTATGATTGGCAAAACTTTAACAATGTGATGGGGAATAAATTAATGAAGAATTCATATTATATCTTAATGAAATATTAATAAAATTTCCATGATTTTATTAACATTTAATAGCAAAGTGAGGAGGTGGAATCTTAAGAAAACAACACAAAATGTTATAACAGTTAATCTTTTGCTAAGACTTTTTCCATATTATTGTATATGTACTAGTGATGCACGAATATTCGTATTCGTATTCGAATTGTCGAATATTCGGCCATTTTCAGGCGAATTTGAATGTATTCGTATTCGGGAAATTTACGCGGATGCGAATACGAATGTGTTCGTATTCGCCAAATTCAGTCGAATACGGCTACGAATATTTTTCCAAAGAAATTCAATAAATAAATGCATTATTTCTAAACGAAATTTAAATAAACGAATAAAAATTTTAGTTTGTACAAATACATTTACATACATACATTTTTTTTATAGAAATTTGTGCTTTGTATCATTTTCAAATATTATTTAATGACGATCATTAAAATTTTGGGTACTTTTTATTAACTTTAAAGTACGCCAATAAGAGTGTGAAGTCCTTTTTCATAACAATTTTTTAATATTTCATATTGCATATAATATTTGTATTCGTATTCGCGAATATTGTTTTAAATATTCGTATTCGTATTCGCGGATATCATTTGAAATATTCGTATTCGTATTCGTATTCGCGAATATCAAAAATTGACATTCGTTACATCACTAATATGTACGTATTGATTATTTTCTCAAACAACGTCATAACACAAAAATAAACGAGCTTAATGTTTTAAATATACATACAAAGCAACTTATTGGAAAAAGAGCATTTTATTTTTCTTCCAAGTGTTGAGCATAGATTATATTTTTATTAAATTTTTAAATAATATGAATAGTGATATGAAATATTTAATTTTTTCGAGTTATGTCATTGTTTTAGTAAATGAGCGATATGTATGCACGTATGCACATAGAAAAAAAATTGTATTGCTTCGAGAAAGCAAGGTATTAGCCAATCAAATCTATATAAATAAGCAACAGTTTCTTAACACAACTTATGCTAAAATTTAAATAACGAAACCATTCAGATTTCTTCGATTTCTGTCGTCGTCAACTCGATTTTGCTGATTTTCAATAACAATCTATTTTGGACCATTTCTAACAAATCAGTCCAAGACCGAACTTTCTGGCATTTATTTGGGTTTCGGAAAACTGATTTCACGTTCACGTTTCACAGACAGACTAGTACCCAGAATACAAATATAAACTTGATGGGTCCCATATGAATATTGTGGAAATTACACATGGAATGACAAACCTATATATAGTATACCGCTAACAATTTTTGGTGAAGGGTATAAAAAATATTGCAAGAAGAGCTACATCAGCAAATGTGGTTTGAAAGTCTGCACTTTACTGTCAGGTTTTTTCAGAGAATTTCAACAAACAATTATTAAATATTCCTAATAAACACAATTTTCCACTTTTCTTGCTCTTCTTCAAAAATTACATTAGCTAGTTTTTCAAAATGTTTTCAATGTTAAAAATTTAAATTTATTTTTAGTTGTTAGTAATTAGCTTTAATAAGTTTTTTCTATTATATTTTATTACTACAGTTTTCTTTCACTAAAACTTCTTGTTTCCCTCGTTTGATGTGAATATTGTTATGATGCTTTGCACGCTGTTGTCGAAAGCAGCCACAAAACAAAATTCAACGGAAGTGCATTTCCAAAGGAAGTGACTTTAATGTACAAAATACACTCTACTGCTTCGTATGCATATAAACTGAAAGAGGTCCGAAAAACAATGAGTAAAAGAACATAAAAAATTTCTAATTTAATGTCATAAATTATAATAACATAACGAATTTATTTGTTTAAATTTATTTTCTCTCAGGAACATTTACAATTAGACATGTTGCAGCATTATAAACTTCTAATTGAGTTTTGAAAAATTTATTGTTTTTCTTGTAGAAGGAAATAGGGAAATGTTGAATATTTATGAATATCACAAAATAAGGTTAATGTTTCATAGTTTCATGCAATGCAAATGTGAAATGTTTTGTATGCTTGTGCATTTTTAGTTAAATTTATTGCACGTTAGTTATTTTCTTATAAAAAATTAACATAATTCACGTTAGATTCACGTTGGCTTAAATGATTGGTGGACTAATTTTTTTTCACGTCTAAGTCATAAATTTAAATTCGCCTGATCTGGGAAATTCAGAGTCTTGCATTTCGTTGAGGATTGATTGTTTGTGTTCACTGGGCCAATCTGCTCCAGATTAATTTTCACAGCACGAACAGTCCTCTTGGTAGGACATTTATAGCAGCATGTAAAATACGTAAACCACGTGGAATATTGTCCGTACAGAATTTTTGTTTTGATAAATTAATTTTATCATTTGCATTTGTTGTTCAAAAATATCTGCCGCATTCAGAAAAATTAACTTTGGTATACAAAAGGTCAACAAAACAAATTTTTTATGGAAAACAAATTTTGTATTGAAATTTCTTTGTTAAAAGTTTTGTTGACCTAAATGTGTTATATGTGTCCATAATAATTTAGCAAAATGAGTCAACTCGCCGGATGAAGCTTCAATAGTATGACCGCTATGGACCCAATTGGGTCTCCGATTGGAAGTGCGCTATAGCACCATCGAAAAATTGAGATACGCCCTTTTTATATTAAGCCATTGATATGTATATTATTTTAAATTTTGTAAGCAAATATATTTTTTTTTTTATAAATAAAAGTTTAAATATTATAAAACCAGACGCTAAAACATGTCTGTTCTCCCAAACATATGTATATTGTCTTATATCCAGCAAAGCTATCAGCGTTTTTGAAGTAAGCCCACTATTAAGACCATTAAATCATTATAATTTATAATACAGTTTTAGTTACACCTACTGCTAGTATTTTTATTGTAAAATGTTCTTAATAATACACAAAAACATTCATTATACTTTTTGTTGTTATTTTTCTTGAATCAAAGCTTTTACGTATGCATTAAACACTTTTCATATGGTGCGAACTAATTTGTAATCCTCATAAATTTGTTATCCTCGTAAAAACACTAAATAAAAGTGTAAAATATGGTTGTTAATAAAGATAACTTTATATGAGTAACGGAGAAGTAAGAAAGTAACCTTAAAAGATTTCAGTACGTAAGTTGTACGTATAAGATGAATGGATATTATAAAATTTAGTTTTAACGTTTTAAAAAAATTAATACATAGTTACATACCTCATAGGTTGCAAAACATTTTCTTGTTTACAATCCCTAGCAAAAGTAAATTTGGTGCAAATAAGTTCGAGTAATAATATCAAAACCAGCGCTTTGGAAATGCGAAAAAACACACAGGGCATCCACCATATGCCTCACAAAGAGGCATTAACCTAAGCGAACGACGAAATTCTACACCAACACTACGAACTTAGTCGACTGTTTCGCAAATAATTAAATTTGTTCATAGTGCATCCTTTCTCTGTTACCTAAATACAAATTTGGATGTGCATGTGATTTTACTTCATGATTTGTTTTTTTTCTCCCTTTATTTAAATTGTGTATATAAATAAACAGGAGCTTCGGCATGCCAGTGGGTAGTGTTCTTATCTAACAAGCGGAGATCATGGGATCGACTTCTGAATCATTGCGCGAATAAAATTATTTGATAAATGAACATTAATGTACATAGTTTGTAAATTATGGAGCTTCGATATTTATTTCTCTGAAATACAAACTTAAAATGAAATGCTCCATAGTAAGATATTGCGAATAAATATCATGCCCAACATTAGCAGGATTCTAACCCAATGCAGTTTGAAAAAACTGCTTACAACGAAGCCGTAATTTGTCTTGGACCAGTTATATTAGTGTATGAAAATTTTATTAATATTCCATCTTCTATGCAAATTTTTGTTGTAATGTACATAGTGATTTACAGTAGTGGAGAAGAAACTATTAAACATGCTTTTATTAATCGTACAGGGAATCTTTTGAGGTGTTTGTAGAGATTATTTAATGGGCATCTGACAAATCATGCCTACACATCAGGGTATTCATTTAATCGGGTTTTTGCTTTAATCAGTTAATCGCTCCTTTAGTTAATAGAGGTTTTTGCTTAGTCGGTTAATAATCGGTTAATTTTCGTATTAGCCGGGTAACTGATTAATAAAGTATTTCCCTAAATCAAGTGTTTTCAACAAATAAAATGCATAGATTATTTATTAATTTGAGTTTATTAGTAAAACCAAAAACACACATAATAATTCTTAAACCAATTCGGTTACATTTTTTTAGAACATTTCTTGTAATACTACGCAGAAAAAAGTAAAAACAAGATTCAATTAAAAAATACAAAGATTCAGTTAAAAAATTAATTAGTTTTCAACCAATCACGGAAAGTGTAGTATTAACTCATCCATTTTAATAGAAATTTTTTTTTTGGATTTTTTTAATTAAAAAGTATTACATTAACTAAAAATTTAATTGATCGTTTTTTAAAGCTACAATTAAAATTTAATTGATTCAATTAAAAAATTAATCGAAATATTTTTGACAATTCAGTTAAAAAACTAATTAAAAATTTTCAAAGATTCAATTAAAATAGTAATTGAAATATAGAAAAAAATTAATAGTATAAAAATATAAAAAATTATGATATTTAAGTATGTATAAATAATTTCCAAAAATGGAAACGTTGGTTAATTATACCATAAACCTAAATCATGCACCGCATGGTTTTTCAAGTTAGAGTAGTGCACGAAAGTACGTCCATTGGCCGTTTTTGGCGTTTGATAGTGTTCCGTAAGTGTAAATGTAAAATATCGCAGCTTTTGTTTGAACTTTGTATGTATTTTGTGATTGGATTTTAAAGAAAGGCTGCGACATTTTCCACTACATATACATACATACATACTTACGCAAGACCATTTGCATTGAAGCCCAAATACCGCCAATGTAGGAACTTTACCATACATACTTGGTCTATCAGCATGGTTTTATTTTTATTATATGCTTTTTTCTCAAGAAAGGAGAAGAAAATTTATTTCTGTTTTTTAATTGTATATTCCACGAATGTCAAAATTACTACGAATCAAAAAAATAAAAAATATAAGCGGAGTAGTTTTTTTTCTCTCATATAAAATATCAAAACCAATTAAAAGATTAATTGGGTATTTTAATTGAAAATATTTTTTCAAAACAATGTGGCATACTATATAAAACAGCTCGATTTTCACAACTAGAAACCAAAGATACATTATTTATATACAATTAATATGTAATTATTGTTAACGATTTCTGAGTTAAGCTGTGTTGATAACACTTTTTTGATAGAGCAGTAAAGTCAATTAAAATAAACATATATTCAAATAAAATTTTCATAAAAAATATAATTTTTTCTAAGCAATCACTTAATTGAAAAAAATTCAACAATAATTTTTTCTGTATATCGATAGTTCCTTCTGTTGGCGGGTCATCATCTGACTCATAATGACAAATCTCAACGACGAATATTTTGCAAAAAAAGTTAATTTCTGAATTTCTTGGTCTTCGTTTTTGCACTGTCTATCATTAAATCTAATCCTTAATTAAATCGTTGGCAACAGTACTATTGGCTTTTATTAAATTATTAAATAAAAACTAAAAAACTTACCAGAGGCTCTAGTTAAACTCGGTTAATCGACTGAAATTAACCGGTTTAACCATTAACCGAAAAAAGCCGATTTTAAATTAACTAATAAGTTAATCGGGTAGAAATTAACCGGTTAACCGCTTGAATACCCTACTACATATACTCTTGCTTCTTGTGAAAACAAATCAGAGCTACGGATCTGATATTTTTACAAAGTATGTAAAACTTCAGCCCACTACAAGATTATCTAAAACATACAAAAAAGTTAACAATTAAAGGGCTCGCCTTAGAGAGCAACAAAAGATGTTGAAATCCTAATATAATATACAGAAAATTATATATAGGCACTTGAAATTTGCGAAGTTAGTGTATTTTTATGCAATCAACACTAAAATTTACAAATCAAAATTAACTATTTTGTATTGGTTTGTTTAACCAATTTCACTACTTTGTGGAATTAAGTTTTTGACATTGTTTAGATTTACCTATATTTTTTTTTTGTAAGAAGGAATAAAATCTGAGGCATATTTAACTTAACCTAAGCTAGTCCTTCAAACTTTGTTACTTGGTAAAAAAGAGGCTAAACTGAGCCTTAAATGTATTGAATGCTTCGAAAATTACAAAAATCCTAGTAGGATATTTTGGATTTTTTTCTGAATTTTTTTCTTCTGCTTTGCAACATTCTTTATATGAATGCATAGTTATTTATAAAACTTAGCAATTCTACATGTTAAAATATTAAGTGGTTGACATCTTACAAAAAACATTCTACATACATACAAATCTTCTATAAATAAAATTTCTTTTGTACTGCCACAGTTGTAAATGTAGTTTTATAGATATGAGTATTTACAAGGTTAAATATTCTCTACTGAAGGTTAACTTTTCTCACCTTTAGTATTTTTGTTGACTTTTCTTTAGTACTGCTATCACGTTTGCTATGCCACATCTCTTGAAGACTCATAAACATATAGTTTTATTAATCCTAAAGATGCCTTGATGAGATATTGAAGTATGTTAAGAACTTTTAGATAAATAACTTTATTGTAGATTTTATTGCTTATGTTTGTGTGGCTGTGAAGTGTGTTCGTTTTTGTGTTTGAGTTGCTTAAAAGTTGAAGCTTTATAAAAATTTAACGACTTAATCTAATAAACAATACATATTTATCTTGTTTGTTTTTTATGTTTCTAATATTTAGGGACAGTATGTCATTGTAAATTTTTAAGAAAGTAAATTACTTAATAAAAAATATTTTGTTTCAAATAACATCTACAATTTTTATTAGGTCTGTGCAGAAATATATGCGTAGTTGTAGTGAGATGAAAAAACATACTCTTCTTTATGGTCGAAAAAGTTTTCAGATGTTTACTTGATTTTTTTTTATAAAATTCACAGATATTTTTGACATAAGAAATATAAATAAATTATATGCCAGCGTGTCATGAAAATTATGGTTTTACAAAACGAAAATGATCACATTAATACACTCCTCAAGAAATATCCTTAGAAATTCAAAATGTCAGTTTTAGTTTTAAATGAAAGTATATGCTGAAGAGTATTTAAATAAAAGATATCGTAACACAGCATAAAGATAATTTTTATCTATGCTGTGTAAACCAGAATTTTTTAAATTTACGAAAATAATTTTTTGGTAATTAATATTATTAAGACCATAGTTATGTCAGTCTTATGCCCGTTATTTCTAAACATAGATATCTATTAGTGTACAGATATCTATCGTGCAAGTAAGATTTTGTAAGGCAAACTCGTAGGTAAAAACTTAAGATAGATTACCTTTTTGTAGAAATAATGGGAATTAAGGTTTAACATTTTAAATCTAGTTTTTATTAAATCTCTTCATACCTAATTTTTTAAAATTACCATATTAAATTAAATTAAATTAATTAAATTATTAAAAAAAATAGAAATTAGTTCATAAAAAAATGTCTTTTAATATTACTAAAAGAGATATAATCATAAGATTTCAAAGTATTATTTAATTGACGTGAGGCTAAAACATCTAATTTTTAAATATTTATTTTGTGGTAACACTTTCAAGGGTATGGAAGGTTATTTTTATTTTAAGAAATCTAGTTTTTTTTATATATTTACCCAAAAGTAAAGTAAATATGTTAATAAATTTCTAATAGATTTCCCTTTTATTTGAAAGCAATATCAATTAAAAAATCTTTTATTTTAATGTGAAAAAAATATTTTTTAAAAATTCTTAAGAAATATATAAAGTCCTTAAATACTCATCAATGGTCAGGAAAATAATCAAATATGCAATTTGACTACGTTTTGTGCCTAGATTAATAGTTTTTTTAGTCGCAATGTCGTTAAAACAGTGTGTCCCACTCTTTAAAAACTTAGATTTGGTATATACAACTAGGACAATCAAATTTTGAATTACAATTAGGTCTGCATTTTGTTTTGCACTGAATTTTCAAATACAAATCATGTTTTGCTTGTTTTAAGAGATTGAGAGAAATATTACAAAATTTTTTTTGGGATATTCTTAATGCTGAATAATTGAACATTGTACTTAAAAGCTCTTGATATCAATGTTGAGTAGAAAGGTGGCTTACTTATATCAAAATTGTATGCTTGTGACCTTTGTTTGATTGCAATTAATCAATATTTTCTTACATACAATCGCACTTCCTGTCGCGTTAAATAGTTTTATATTGTAAAGGTTTAAACTAAAAAAATTTTAAAACTTAAAAAAAGACTCAAAGTTTTAAATGATTATTTCCGCATTGGCTGACATTAATGAGCATAAACAACTTGCTATCATATAATTTAAATTTATATGCCAGTCTGTTTACGTCACGAACTTAAATATTGTTATTAAAGAAAACACTTTAATATTTTATAAAAAGCATAAGTTAAGTTAAAAGCTTTTGCAAATATCACAAACAAAATTAAGTGAAGCTGAATGACGGCCTTATTAGTTATTCTCAGAAAAAATTCTTATTACATTATTTGCAGTAAAGCTATTAAAACACCTACAAACATTTACTTAAAATATTTTGTTATGCCGAAAAATTATCACTTCATTTAAAAGGTTGCTTGGATTTGTATTCAGTAGATTTGGACATGTGTTCACTGTTCGTTAAAACATGACAGTACGGCACAATATAATTTCTAAAGACTTTTTTGAGAGCTTTTCAAATTTCAGATTGCCAACTTGTTTTTTTATTTTATTCACATTATTTACACCTTTTATTTCATGATGTTATTTTGAGCTTTGTTAAATTTTTCTGTTAAATTTTGAATTCAAAATTACAGAAAGTAATAACAACAAGGCTAATCAAACAAATCTACTGTAGAGTTCAGTTACAATGAACACCTATTTTAACGAACTGTAACGTATAAAGAACAAATTCTCTTAACATTCTTGCACTTTCTCTCAAAATTCTTGCATTAATATATTATACATACAAATAAGTATGCTTATAGCAACTTTTATTTTATAGCAAAATCTTTTTAAATTCTACATAAAAAACTGATTAGAAATTCATAAGAAAATTATATTTTTTAAAGAAATGTTAGATTAAAACTAATTATTTAAAAATATTTACAGATATAAAAAAAGAGAATGAACAAGAAGTAAATATACTTTATATATATATGATTAATTATTTAATATATGTACGTATTACGATTTTCGGTTTATTTTTTGGTTGAGCAACATCTTCATGCATTTAATTCCTGGTTATGTACCTCGTCAGTAGAATTCAGTCCAAAATAAAAAAATTAAATACAGATCTTGTTTTGTAAAGCTTTTTGTTTGAGGCCTTAAATTTATTACATATATATGTTTGTATATTGTGATTATTAATGACTTATTAAGAGTTTTTCTATTAACATACGAAGATTTTATTAGTTAATTAAAAAATATTTGGGTTTGAATGAAGTCTAATGACGACTTCTATAAACAGGAATGAATACTTACAGATTTGTTTAATATTTTTTTGTTTTACTTTTCTATTTCTATTTTTTATTTACTTTTCTCACTATTTACATTAATAACAAACTAAACAATGCAATTCTATGAGGTTCGTTATAGACGAACTTCATCATGCTGTAAATAACTGTGCTCCAAGGAAATATAAATTGTATCATTTCCGCTTGAATTAAATAAAATAAATATGAAAATAAACAAATTATGTTTTAAGTTCTTCGTATTTTTTTCGCCTTGAGTACGTAAGCCAGGCAGCTTTTACAGTTCCGTTTTGCCTAGGAACTTAGTTACCATTAACAATGTTATTGCCTCAAAACATTCTGTTTGAATTTGATAAATTTTTTTTGTAAGAAAAAAGGGAAGTTTAGATGTTTTTTGCTTATTGTTTGTTTTTTCTAATTGCGATGTATACTAAAAAGCACAGCAATATATATTCTTAATTTTTGAGTAATCTTCAGCATACAAATATACAAGATGATTTTGCTAATAAGGAAATAAAAATCAAAACATAATACAATTTATAATGTTATATCTTCTACTGTTACGCATAGTACTCTCTTCAAATTTGTGAAAAATGTTTATCAACATTGATTATTTCCTTCGAAAGATTTGACATGTAAACAACACTATCTGGTGCCTGAGACAATGCTACGATTCCTTGTGTTTGTTGAAACACCCAATGTGGTTGTTGTAAATTCCATACGAAACAAGTAACCATATACACACAGCGATGTCAACTTAGTGCTTTCGGTTATATTTTTAGTTCATTTTGAAAATTCAAAACGCCAAATTTAAAGAGTTAGTGCCAAACTAAGAATGAGCACTAAGTAGTGTTTCTAATAATTTTTTGTATTTCTTAAAATCACTTTAATAAAAACATGGTGTACTTAATTTTTCAGTGCAAAACATAAAATTTCGTCTGATATATTTCATTAAAGATACCACTTTTGCAGAAATAGAGAATAGCTTACAAAATATTAAGCATTATTAAACTTCAGTGGTTTAAATTTTCACTTGTTTTTCACGTTAGTGCTTTTTACGCTTTTAAGATCTAAAAATTAAGCTTTTTGTGTTTACTTTTTGAACTTTGACGAGCTTTTAGAGTCAAAAAAGTTGGCATCACTGGTGCCAAAATAAAAAAAAGACTAAGCAGTACTTTTAAGAAATTTAAGAATTTCTTAAAATTACTTTAATAAAACCTTGCTGTGTTTATTTTTTCAGTGTAAAGAATATATTTTTAGTTTTTTTTATTGGGAATTGTTACAATTTAAGTTTAACATTTATTAACGCACTAATAATCCCAAATTATTATTTTACTTACTTAGTAAAATAATTTTTATTAAAAATACATGAAATTGATTATTGAGGGGCTTAGCTGGATCATATGCGCATTTTACTATTGCTAATGCAGATCATCAGGGAACCTGTACCCAAAGTTTCTTAGAACAGCTGGAGTTATTATGCTATAAACTTTTATTTAAGCAAATGAGAAGCTCAACAATAATAAAGTTCTTGATTTGCTACATTGGCTGACTTCTGTTCAGCTCTAATTAATTGTAGTAGTACAAGTTTGTAAAGTTCGTAGGTATTGTTTAAGAAATTAAAAAATTAGATTGCACAAAAATTGTTATGGGAATCCCGTTTCTGTAACTTTCTACAATTTCGGACTTTTTCGTTATATATATTGAATAGAGCTATTGTGCTTAAACAGAGTCTCACACAATGTCAACATAAAACGTTCAATCGATTGCTGATAGTTTTTTTTAAAGAGAAGTAACACTCAGGCAATGACTGCCTACTACTGTTGCTAAGTGTAACCTTATTTAGGAAAGGGATAGTGATAGACAAGAAAGGTAGTGAAGGAAGAGATAGGGCAAGGCTTAATTTTGAACGACTCTGCTGTCTTAGTAGTCATTTTAATAGTTATTTTACTTCGCCGATGATTCTGTTACACAATACTGACAAAGGTGTTCCAAAGATGCTGTGTTGTTAAATGAGGATTAGTATCTGCTGAAGTCGGTATAGTATAGTGATCAGTGAATATGCCCTCATGACTTGAACTTTTCTACAACAACTGATACAAAGGGACACACCAATGCATATCGGAAAAATTCGTGGCATTGTTACTTAATTACTGCTGGCCTTTGGTTTTATATGCAAATTTGATTATATGACAATTTTATTTGACTGCAATTTTGAACCTACAAGAAATAACATTTTATGAGGTAAACACGTAAAAATATAATCGAATATATATATATTTATGTCATTGAATCTAAAATATTCGTTGTTGGTTTCACTTCAAAAACGAAAATTAAGCGATGTAAAATATTCGTAATTTGGTTTATATTCCAGTTTTCTTTTTATTTAAATGGTTTCTAGGATTTTTGTTATATATACATAAATATCTAAAATATTTAATTAATCTACTATTTTTAGTTATATTGTTTTAATTTGTTCACGTGTTCAATGCAGAAATTGGAGACTTGCTTATGAAAATACGCAATTCAACTTTTTGTGAAGGAATTCTGTAAAGTATTGCTGCCAATAATTCAAATATAAATATTCATTTAAGCGAGTAGTTGCTTACATATCACATAACTTTTGAGCTTTTATTTATTAAAAAATCTTAAAATTCTTAAATGTATAATGAAAGTGGAAATAAAAACCTTTTGTTTAATTCTATTTTCTCTTCCTAATAAATTATTTCTTAAGACACACCTAAACAAATATTTTTATTACCCAATATAATCAAATATTATCCTTAAATTTAACCAGAAATATAAAAATTAACACATTTGCATATTAGATATGAGCTAGTAAAAAATATTTGTATATTTACTACCATCTTATAATACTAAGGCTTGAAGTAATTTTCCCAAGTAACTGGAACTATAAATTCATAAACGAATTTAAGTGCCCTGAGGGTCGTAAACCAACGCCATTGTGTGTGCTTGGCGTAAAAATTATAAACAAACAAAACTCATTTCCAAAAAGTAAATTTGCAGGTCTAAGGCCACTTGAAGGTAAGCATGCTAAAGTTATGGTACAAACAAATGCCTGTAGATAAAATAAACCCTAACAGGGAAAAATAGACACGTATGTATATTTGAATAAACTTAGATAACATAACAAATACGAGCATAGACATTTTGTTGTAAATGTGATTACATGAAGGTTTTGTTTAATTGTACACACGTCCTGGCATTTGTTTTAAATACACACATTCATAAATATATAAGTATTGTATAGAATTATTTACTTCAATAGTGTCACAACTCAGAAAAACTAGTTTTGCACACATGACAAAACATTATTTTCTCAACAAATTTTTGAGAAATTTTTACAAAAGATAAAATACGAAATGCTGAATTACATATTATGAACTTAAAAAAAAGAATTTTTTTGAGTTATGACACTATTGAAGTAAATAAGCGATACAATAATGTACAAATAATATTCAAGCAGCTGTCCATATTGTCTACTGAATTCCATGTGCTTTCATGTTAACACATTCGTATGATTTGATAAAATATTTTTTTTCCTTTTTGATGAAAATGTTATTGTTAAAACTTTTTACAGAGAAAAAAGTTGTATTAATAACCCCCACCACCGGTGATTAATATGGAGAAAGATTTAAAAAAGCATACGTTCATTTATCTCATTGAAATAAGTAGATGAATAATAAAATTTATAAAATATCTCTCAAAAATAAAATGCGGGCACGTATAAAAAGAAGAATAGCTGTGATAAGGTTATTCTAACTTATATGGATTTGTTTTTTGCTTTTTAAGCAGATTGTTATTTATTTCTTTCTTCTGTTAGCCATATAATCTGGTTCCAATGACTAAATAAACACACCCACAGAATTCAAGTAGTAAATTGTTGTTGAAAGAGACACATTTTTTAGTTTAAACAACCGAGATAAATTGCTACGGTTTGCAAAATAGATTTTTGTTCTTATAAATTTTTTGAAATAAGATATATATAAAGTAAAAATAAAAATTAATGTCAATCTAACCAATATTATTTGTTGGTTTTACTGTAAATAAAAATTAATCCTGTGATTAAGACAAACAAGCTTTTTGTGTGGTTAACTATTGCAAAATTCAATATTAAATATTTATATACATTCTTTCTAAGTCTAGTAGATTTGATTTGAAAACTTTATCGCAATCTATATCTTTTATTCTAAGCTTTTAAAAAAAAATCTTTGTGTTAAAGGTGAGTGAATTAGCTACGCTCTATAATTTTTTTTCTTTTGCAAAAGCTTGAACATTTCGCTATGAAGCATTTACACCTACATAAAATATATTAGATTTTAATTAAAATCTTTATGAAAATGTATATCGTTTACACCAATCATTTTTTACATTTTTCCAGATTTTATTATCAAAAAAAAAAATCCAAACAACTGCAATCTATCCAGTTCATATCATACACTTTCTAAAGCAAATCACAGCTAATTTGCTCACCTTTTATATAAATCTGTTTTACAGGGAAGTAAAAAATAAATGAAAATATGATGGTTTGAGTAAATCTCAAGCAAATCTATTGACAATTAGATTTGGTTTTGCATGGGAAAAATAGCAGCTAGATTTACCTTTCGAGGCAATGTGAATACCCTTTAAAGCTTCGTGTAAACAATATACATTTCCATAAAGATTTCAAATCAAATATAATAGTTTAAGAGGCAATGTTAATACAGTATAAGGGCTGGAATTTAAAATTCCAAAGATTTTTTCGTTTTAAAATTTGAATGGAAAAAATAAGTTTTTAAACGAATTTTTTTATTTTTCTTACAAACTCGCAACATTTAAAAACGAAATTTTATACAAAATATGCATATAAAAAAATTTTAGACAAAGGACGTTGTCTTGAAAAATGTCAAAAAAGCTTAGTGTATACGATATAGATTTCAATGAAGACTTGAAATCATATGTACTTGATTTCACGACAATGTAATAGTGTATCTACATTGTCTTGAAATCTAATACTTATGAGATTTTGAACTAAGTCTAAAACGAAATTTTCTTTGGCAGTTGATTAATAAGAAATCTACTCAAAATCTCCTCTGCGCCTCTGCTAGGAGAGCTAATTGGGTCCATTGTAATTACTTTACAATATACTAATATAAAAGTTGAGTGAATTAGCTACGCTATTTTCTATTGAAGGAGTGTGAATGAGCTAAATCTGCACTTTTTGGGTTAAAAATTTTAGACATAGGATTTTGTCTCGAAAACAAATTCTTGAAAAAATTTCAAAGAAACTTAGTGTAAGCAGTATAGATTTAGAAAAAGATTTGAAATCAAATCTGCTATATTCCAACACAATGTTTTTGCAGTATAAATAAAGTATTAGAAATAATTTTTTTTCACAAAATTTGCCTAAAAGATCGTCGTCTTAGTTCATGCACACACCTTTAAAAGAAATTTTTTTTATAACATAAGCTAATTCACTCACCTTTTATATAATTATGTTGTACAGAGTACACAGAAAAAAGTAAAAACAAGATTCAATTAAAAAAAAACAAAGATTCAGTTAAAAAATTAATTAGTTTTCAACCAATCACGGAAATTGTAGTAGTAACTCATACATTTTAATTGAAAATTTTTTTTGGTTTCTTCAATTAAAAAAATATTACATTAACTAAAAATTTAATTGATGGTTTTCTAAAGATTCATTAAAAATTTAATTGAAACATTTTTGAGGATTCAATTAAAAAATTAATTGAAATACTTTTTAGGATTCAATTAAATAACTAATTAAAATTGTTTAAAGATTCAATTAAAATACTAATTGAAATATAAAAAATCTAAGAACCTAAAAAATAGAAAACTGTAAAAATATAAAAAATGTTATGTACATATGTATGTATGTATCTTCATATAAAATATTTACAAAAATGAAAACATTTGTCTATTTTACCGAAAACCTAACTGATGCATAGCATGGCTTTTGAAATTTTGAATGGAGGAAAAAATTACAATGGCCGTATTCGTTGTTTAATACTCTTGCGTAAGTGTAAATGCAGAACATTGTCGTAGCCTTTCTTTGAATTGTGTGTATTTTATGATTGGGTTTTAAAGAAAGGCTTCGATGTTTTCCATATGTACTTACGTAACACCTTTTGCATCGAACCCCCAATACCGCCAATGTACTAAATTTATCTACCACATTTGGTCTATAAGCTTGCATTTTTTATCATTATTGTCTTGTTATTTTTCAACATAAGGGAACAAAATGAATTTCTGTTTTTTTATTTTCATATTTAATTTTTATTCAACTTATGTCAAAATTACTACGATTCAAAAAAAAAATTAAGCTGAGTAGTTTTTTCTCCCATATAAATTATCAAAACCAATTAAAAGATTAATTGAGAATTTTAATTGAAAATATTTTTTCAAAACAATGTGGCATACTACAAAAAAGCAGCTCGATTTTCATACATAAAAACAAAAGTTACATTATTTACATCCAATTAATATGTAAAAGTTGTTAACCATTTCAGAGTATTTTGAGCTAAGCTCTGTTGATAGCACTTTTTTATTAGAGCAGCAAAGTAAATTAAAATGAACATATATTCAATTAAAATTTTAATCAAAAGTATTATTTTTTCTAATCAATCACTTAATTAAAAAAAATTCAACAATAATTTTTTCTGTGTAGTAAAAAATTAATAAAAATAATAGTTTTCGAGTATATTTCCTACAAATCTACTGACAAAAAGCAACTACATTTAGCTTGAAATCTCGTAAGTACTAGATTTCGAGACAATGTATATGCCGTATTACTCTTTAATTTTACCCTTTACAAACTTCAAGCATTTATTTTATTGATAGCACAATGCTTTGCATTTTATATTCTTTAATGAACTCAATAATAATCGTTTTAATCCATTTGGTAATTGAAAGTTGGTTTGTTCCATATGTATGCTAATTTTAACTTAATAAATATCACTTAACTATAATATATGCATGTACAATAAATTTTCTGCTTATCTTTGATGCTAATAACAAAATATACCTAATCTAAATATTAACATAAACCATAAAATTATTAAGCTGAAACATAAAAGCAATCAATACTAATTACGAGAGTTGTGTTCATAAATCCTAAAATTTATGTAAAAATATCAATATGTGCCATATGTAAGTTTATTTCCAAGCTTATTTAGCATAAACTTTTATAAATTATTACCTTTTCTGGCAAATTTCGTTCGTGTTGCAAACAAATACACATTAGATACATTTTGAATGGAAAACCAATCATATACGAGTATCTTAAATTTATTTGGTTCGTATGGGAAGATAATAAAAATGCACGTGTCAAGGGAAGGATACGATAAATTATTTTCCGAAGAATTTTTTACTGAATTTTTTAATATTGAATGAATGAATAAGAAGAAAACCTTAGTAGCTTTTTTTATTCTTAAATTCACCATGTTAGCATAAATACATATGTAGTATATAATACATAGTATATAATGAAGCATTCAATTAAATAAATGCAAGTAAAAAAAATTAAACTTCTAAACTGCTACTTACATCCCAAAGTATAAGAAACACGTTTAGTATTCTCAATCTATCAACAACATATGGCAGACCCATATGCATCCCAAAGCAAAAGGCTGTTAATAATATAATAATATTAATATATAATATTAACAATTATCAATATATCAATATCAAATCAATTATCAATTATCAATTATCAAAAAATTATCAATTATCAAAATATCAATAATTAATATTAACAATATTTATACAGTTAAAAATTTTAATTTATCTGCTAAGAATATGCACGTTGAAAAAATTAAAGAGAAATATACATACCTTAAAGATATTCCACTAGAAGGATATATAAATGTTGTGCCATCAATGATTGTTGGTGTAAATAATCCTAATTTAATAACACCAACTAAAATATGTGAAGGTCGTTGGCAACAACCAATAGCCTGCAAGACCAGATTATGTTGGACTCTATTTGGAGGCGGTTCTAATGTAAGCGGTAAATTTAACTACCACAAGTGTTCTTGCGCAAAGATGACGACCTTCAAAATATTATTAAACAATTCTTTTCTGATGAAAGTTGGGGTTTTTTGGCACCAAACGAATTGTTTTTATCGAAAGATGATGAAAGGGCTGCTTGTATTATGAAAAAAACTTTCAAGTTTTATGATGGTCGAAATGTATTTGGTTTGTTGTGGAATTGTGATAATCCAAAATTGCCAAATAGCTTGCAAACTGCCATGAATCGATTACAGTGTATTAAAATAAAAGCCATGGAAGATCCTTTGCTAGCGGATAATTTGAGAAAACCAATCCTTAATCTTGAAGATAAAAATTATGATGTAAGACTACCAAATAAGTCCCTACAAGAAAATGGTGGTAAAATCTGGTACTTAAAGACATTTATTGTAAAAAACCCCCACAAATCCAACAAAATACGTCTCGTTTGGGATGTTGTGGCGAAGTCAGGAAATTATGCTCTTAAGGACTTTTAAATTAAGTCTCCCGATTTACTTATACCACTTATGAACAGTTTGTTCAAATTTGTAATGGAAGCTATAGCAATATGCGGCGACATTGCTGAAATGTTTCACAGGATAAAGGTTAGAAATAAAGATGCTTGTGCACAACAATTTCTATGGTGGGACGATACCCAATCTATCCATGTTTATCAACTAAATGTTCTTACATTTGGCGCATCTTGTTCACCATATATCTCACATTATATTAGAAATAAAAATGCACAAAAATTTGGTGCGAGCCAAAAAATCATCTATTCAATAACTAAACAGCACTACGTCGATGATTTTATCGACTCAACATATACAGTCGGTGAAGCAATTGAGTTAGCTTTAAATGTGCGTGAAGTCCTTGCCAAAGGTGGTTTTTTATGCTGAATTGGTCCCCAAATTCTGTGAAACTATTGAACTCATTGGGTGAGAGAAAAGATTGTGAAAATATTTCATTTGATGACAGTGAAAATTTTACTCAATTAGAGAAGATTATTGGTCTATATTGGGACCCAAAAAATGATGAATTCAAAATGAATCTGAAATTTATCAGACTCAAACGACCAATACTTACCGCAGAAATAATACCAACAAAAAGAGCAGTACTGCAAGTACTCAAGTCCGTTTTTGATCCCTCAGTGCTTGTGGCATGTTTCATGTCATATCTTAAAGTTATTCTTCAGGACAAATGGCGTTCAGGAATTGCTTGGGTCCAAACTCTTAGTGATGAACTTTACGGAAAGTGGAGAAACTGGCTCACATACTTACATTCGTTGACGTGAGTGAAGACGCTTATGGCGCCGTAAGCTACTTTCGAATTAAGTTTTTTGGTGCAGTTGAAATTAAATTTGTAGCCGCCAAATCGAAAGTAGCACCTCTTTAACCTCTCTCAATACCTAGGCTGGAACTGCAAGCTGCAGTCATTGGAACGAGGCTGATGAAAACAATTAGCTGCGACAAAATAAAACTGAGTAAAAAAGTTTTGTGGTCCGATTCAAAAATGGTTTTAAATTGGCTAGTATGTGATCCCCAAAGGTATAAGCCTTTTGTTACGTTTTGTGTTGCCGAGATTTAAAAAAAAAGGCTTCCGCTTGGAGGTGGGTTCCCAGTGCTCACAATGTTGCAGACTATGCCACTAAATTTATACCACCTAATGACACATATAATGAGTGGTTTAATGGTCCCTCATGATTAAAAAAATCCTCCCAAGTAGATTTAGTCAAAGAGAACGCTATCGATATAAACGATTCAGAAATTAGCGCTCGTTATTTATATATTCATTTTTGCAATTCAGTTACAATTTCAATAAACGCTTCTTATTTTTCTAGTTGGTTCAGACTGTTTCGATCTGTTGGCATTTGGTTACTCTCTATAAAACGCTGCTACCAGAAAATAAAAAATATGCAACTAGGAAAATCACTGCTTATAACCCATGTTGAACGAGTAAAGAATAAAATATATAAAATGGTTCAAATGCCGTCATTTGCAGACGAATACTCTGCAATTAAATTTGGTAAGGAAGTTCCTAAAGGAGGGGTTTGCAATAAATTTAATGTCTACTGTGATGATAATGGAATAATAAAGGTAAAAAATCGTGCTCAATATGCAACAACCGCGTGTGGAATTCAGCGAGATCTGATCATACTACCAGGTAATCACCTCGTCACAAATTTAATAATTATGAATTTTCATCGTGCATTCCATCATTCAAATCATGAAACTGTTTTGAATGAAATTCGTCATATTTATTTTATTGTAAAGCTAAGAGTTGCTACAAAGGTGTGCGAAGATATTGTCAGTGGGCCAAAAATAAATTAGGGAAACCAGTTTCACCTCAAATGGCACCAGTAGCACGAGCGCGATTAAGAGCCTTTCAAAGGATCTTTGGCATTGGCATTGGAATATATTATTTTGGCCCTATAGCAGTCAAGTGTGGCAGAAAGTCTCTAAAGCGATGGGTGTGTGTGATATTTACATGCCTTATGATCAGAGCGATTCATATCGAGATAGCCCAGAGTCTTTCAACAGATTCGTGAGGTATGCCAGCTGAAATATTCAGTAACAATGGAACTACTTTTCGAGGTACTGAACGAATTTTGAGATGTGAGTTAGAAAGTATTAACTATTATGAAGTACAAACTAATATGGCATACAGTGGTATATCTTGAAAGTTTAACCCTCCAGCTGCTCCTCATATGGGGGGAGCGTAGGAGAGACTCATAAGATCTATAAAAAGAACTCTTTACAAAATTTGCCACTCACATAATTTTACGAAGGAGAGTTTGAGGACGTCTCTGATGGAAGTATAAATGATAGTTAATTCAAGACCACTTACTTATGTATATCTTGAAAATACAGACCAAGAAACAATTACGCCAAACCACTTTATTTTAGGAAGTTCAAATGGTGATAATCCATTCTGTGAGCTAGAAAGTATTGACTACAGAATATGTCTCCGATAAAGAGAAATATTCGCCAACAGCTTTTGACTCCGTTGGGTCAAAGAAATGATCCCAACCCTTACAAGACAAAATAAGCGGTCAAATAGTCAAAAATCAATTAAAGTTGATGATATTGTTCTCATTGTAGATGAAAATTGAAGAAAAAATACTTGGACCAAAGGAGAAATAGTGGAAGTTACTACAGCAAAAGATGGTCAAGTACGAAAGTTCAAGTTGTCGAAAGACCAGCAGTACGAAGAGTGAAAATAAGAACTATAAACGGAGTTGTCGAAAGACCAGCAATAAAATTAGCAGTGTTAGATATCGATAATAAAGATTAGTAAGATCACTAGCAAGTGATTTACTGGGGGGAGAAATGTTACCGAAAATCTTAAATATAAATTTCAGTTATATATATGTATATCTGAATAGAGCTTACACCAAAAATAATTTCGACTTAAATTTAGTTGCAACTATGAATCTAAACTAACAACACCTAAAATGTGTATACGAGTACTAAAACTAACATGAATTATTATATATGTACTTTACATATAATTACATATATTAAATTAAATGAAATTACTTTATAAAGTACAGCTAAAGGTTTAATATTGCAAGGTGAATAAATTGTGAAATATTTCTTAAAACAAATTATCTAAAACTAAAGTAATAAAAACGAATAAATGAATTAATAAATAGTTCGTTTTCAGAATTTTAAAGCGACATACATTTGCTCTTAAAACTTAGTTTTTCATTTAACACCACTCATTACAGAGAATAAAATAAAATCAAAGTAAAACTTTGCTTTTATCTTTAATCTATAAAAAATTAATACTGGTATTACACATTTTACCATCCCTGTTTTTAAATACACAGTTAAAATATTTCTTCCCTAATGCAGAACGTATGAGCAATTCTTTTGACTGCAATATTAATCATACGCCTTACAATAGCCGTATTAGTGGCATTGTGCTGGCTTTGTTTGGTAAGTAAGTAAACATTTTTTTACAAAAACTAATTTGCATCCTTTTGTTAAAATGAAATTCTGTTTCCGGCAAAGGGCATGTGACGACCAATTGTCAACTATGTTCGAGGACATGTTTTCTTTTTTTTTTAATTTGCAAATGTGTAAACTGTGATATACATGTAACGAGTGTCATATGTTCATTGTTCATATCAGCATTGTCGGTTAGTTTGGTCTATGACTTGTTTCTAATAAAATGTTTTGTGTAAGCATAATAACATACATTTAAACATATAAATACACATCTTTCATTTTATATTGTTACAACATTTTCTATTAGTCACCATAATAATCACAATTTTTCAAAAAGTTGGTTTGATATGGGTTAAGCGCGTGGTATTCATAAATTTTGGCTCGTGGTTAAATTAAACTGAATAATTAATTATTAATTTTCTCTAAACAAAAATACATGGTTCCATAACTGCAAAAAAAGTTTAAGATTAATAATTATTGCGCTAATCGAAAAATCGTTTATCTACGATCGTAAATAAAGTTTTTTTGTAAAAAAAAAACATTTCGCTTATGCTTTTTTGGTGATAACGGCTTTGATTTCGAGTATTTATGCGCATATCATTGTTTAAATTAAATCACTTAGTTATATCATTTCCTTCTATTTAACCGATTTTTACAAGACTTGGAACGCGCCGCTAGCGAATGGGTTACGCCCATTATTTTACATGCTTCTACTCAACAGATTCCTAAGAATATTTTTATACAGCTTTAGTTGTATTGAGAGTTGTTTGAAAAAAGGATGAGGCAACGCCCATTAAAACTTTGTGTCATATTGTTTGCACTTTTACTCAACCGATTCCGATAAAATTTGGCTCTCATGATGCAATCTTATATTTGAAAAAGTGCCCGGATCACGCTAATTAAAATTATATATTGGTACTAGAAACCCAAGAATAAACCTTTAAAAAGATGAACCGATTTAATAAATAACCACTGAATATAAGAAAATAACTGAATTCAGTTAAATAAGACATAGTGATATTCGAAGTCGGCGTCAATAAAGTTGTTATTTAAATGCATTAATTTGTATTCGGTGAGTATACTATAACAAAAACAATATCTTGGGGGCAAATTAAAGCCTTCAAAATCGATCAAAATGTCCATACAAACGCAGTTAAAATTGCCCTCCGTTTTTATGGGTAATGATATGGTTGCTATTAATGACTTCAGATAATATCTCCAAGGTTGTTTTTAATCACCACTACTCATTCTTAGCTAAAAATTAAATGCAGTGTTAGGGTACACCCATG
This sequence comes from Tachina fera, assembly GCA_905220375.1. Classification (NCBI taxonomy): domain Eukaryota; kingdom Metazoa; phylum Arthropoda; class Insecta; order Diptera; family Tachinidae; genus Tachina; species Tachina fera. Next base: position 69,087,691 of record LR999963.1, read on the forward strand.
ACCTGGCTGTGAAGGAAATTTGGCAACGTTTTCTTTGACGTCATGAACGATGCTTTTGGTACTGTTATGACATGGTGTGGGAGAAATATCCTGTTGTACATTCGGACCTTAACACAGATAAAAATATTTGCTTAATTCAGAACAATTTGTATCGTGTATTTGTGTATAAAATACACTATCTGTTTTTTTAATTGTGAACGCCGTGTGTGTAGTGCAACTACGTCATAGCCATATGTGCAATATGCAAACTTTTATAAAGAGCTCTTTTGTGCTCTTATACCGACGAGAGCACAATAGTTAACACGATCTCGGCAACAACATTGCTTGCTCTTATTTTGCAAAGAGACAAGAACAAAATTAACAGCCTTCAAGGCTGTTTACCTCAAATGAATTTATCACAGTATGTGTGCTTGGACGTAGCTGGTGAAGTGCAGGTATGATACATGAGAAAACTAATTTCGAATCAATTAGCTTTTAAAATATTACCTGTTGAGCCCCAATAGTACTAAACTCAGTTTTTTATGTTTTAACTTTTTTTATTATATTTTTAGAACCTATTGCTCATTTACTCAAATAACGTCATAACTCAAAAAAAAATAGCTTGCAAGAACACAAATTTAAAATTTATAATTAACAAACAACTTATTGAAATAAGAAAATTTTGTGTTTGTTTAAATAAAAAATGGATGAGGACTAATCTGCATCATTATGTAAACGAAAATATTGAAGAATTACTAGTCTTCTCTCTAAGGATTTTTCTTTTAACATAGTGAAAGAGGCAGTAAATGCATATCGTTGGTCTCCAGAAGAAAAGCCCTAAATCAAATAACTGTTATTTTGTAGGAAAAAAATAAAAGTAATATTCTTTCTGTAATATTTTTGTACAATGGATTATAAAATGTTATTTTTTTACACTATTGCAATAAATTTTTGTGGCGAAGTGTATTTGTAAGAAATTTATTGGTTTCACTGAAAAACTCAATTTCGTAAAAATGGGGGTTAGAGCCTTTCAATAAATTTTTTTGTATGAGACTTTCAAGTTTTCGTTTTGATTATAAAAATTTTCTTTCCACATTCGCTCATGAGTGTGGAATTGACAAATTCTCTTGATAACTTTTAAAATCTATGGATACATTAGCTCATTCAATTAATTTTCAAAAGCTCGAAACTTATTATTTATAAAAGAAAAGTAACTTTATTAAGTTCCGCAAAAGCTTATATGTTTATATGTTTAACATTTCTTTTAAAATAAAAATAAAAATAATTTTATTTTAGTTATACATACTCGTATACACAAAAAAGTAATCTAAATAATTTTGATACATAATTTAAAATATTTGTAATACAAATTAAAAAATTAATTAAATTTTCACCTATAAACAATTCCATAATATCGGTTAAGCTTTTCGACACAAGTTAATTAATAAAATAAAAAATTTAACTGAATCAATTAAATTCTTAGTTGAAAACATTAATTGGTTAATACTTTTTCCTGCGTACATAGTTTTTCAAATTCGAAAAAAATTTTAGTACCCTAGATACATATGTATGTTTTTAACATACCCAGCTTAATTTAATTCCATCCCTTAAACGACTGATATGTTATTAATATAGCAAGTTTTTTATTTCTTATAAATTTTAAATTAATTAAACAGATAAAACTAATGAAGGCGACGATAACATATTGAAAACGAAACACCGGGGAAATAAGATGCAGTTCTTTATAATAAACCAAACAAGTGTAATATCTTACAAGGTAGTCGCTCTAAACAACAAATCAAATTCTCCACTTTTCTGTGAAACTCGTTATATAAAAGCTATTGCAAATTCAAATAGTATCAAATGAGTCACGGTACTGCTCTACATAAAAAATTTTAAAAACACATGAAATGAAAGTGTATTGTGTAATTTTATTTTTATATACAAATTTCCAACATAAAATGTTATACTATTGTATTTAATAAACAATTTCGTTCGTGACCCAAAATATTTTTAAGCGTTTGATCTAAGAGAAGAGTCAGCGCAGAACATGATGTAGCTCAATTTAATGAAATGTAAATGTATGCGTTTTTCCAGACGTAATATAATTGCTGCTAACTACTAACTGGGAGGTCATCAGCTAGAGTTGGTTGACCTAAAATTGTGTTTTGTTCCTCATATTACGATGACTGTGAATAAAGCTAGAAGCGTTCTTGCCTTTATAAACAGATGAGGTAGAGAATTTTCGGACCCCTACATTACGAAGCAGCTGCACTTGTCTCTAGTTAGACATATTATAGAATACAGATCAATCATATGGGACCCTTATTGTAATATTCATGATATTTGCATTGAATTTATCCAAAAACAATTCTTGTTGTTCTGTTTACGTGGTCTCCAGTGGAGTTTCACAACAAATTTTCCTTCTTATACCAGCAGACTGGTTCTAATAAGACTACCTACTCTAAAAAGTCGCCGTACAATGTTAAATGTAACTTTAATAATTAACCTTATTAATGATAATATTTGCTCTGAATTTGTTTTAAATTCTGTTAAAATTAATATTCCTTGTCGTAGTACTCGTCATTATAATCCTCTTGTTATCAAACTTTGTAGATCTAATTATGCAATTGCTAATACTAGTCAAAGTCGCACTTTACTGAATTTATTTTTTGTAAATGGAAATGGAAATAAAACTTATCACTAAAGTACAGTCCTAACTATAAAATTAATTAAAGAACATGTTCCGTTTCATTTCCCGGAACAAACTTTATTATGCTGATCAAATTCGAAAAAATTCTTTAGGAATAAACGTTTACATAATACTGCGATATATACTTATATAGGATCGACTTTAACGCCCGTAAGACCAAATGTTGCATGGTTAGACGTAGGCGCATAACCGAAAATGCTGCTACATCTGTAACTCATTGAGAGGGGGGGAGGGGGATATAAGTATTAAGGAATCAGATGTTTTTGATGTTTTTGGAATGAAAATACAGTGTGATGTTTGATGGACTGAACACATTTTTCAAATTGCAAAAAAAGCCGATCACCCCATCTGATCTCCTTACTATTTATATAACTTATATCTGACAAAAATGGAAAACAACTCTCATGCATGGGCCGGCGCGTCAATGTCAATTTTGGGGCTGCTCGACCACGTATAGGAAAGGGTGAAGAAGCTCATCGGTGACAGTAGGGTATCCAACCTTTTGATTCATTAGAATATCGACGCAACGTTAGGTGCATTTCATTCTTCTATCGTTACTACAACGGAAGTGTTCTAATGAAATTAGGAAACTTGTTCCTGAAGCCTGCACAATTATACAAACAACACGTGCATCATTAGAGCCCTTCCCTTTGTGGTTGATTGGCCAATAAATGGCACTACGCCTTACAGAGAGTTCCTTTTTAAACCGAAATGTTCGTATGTAGACCCAACTACCTGCGGAGGTCTTTCCTGTCACTACCAGCGTGGGAAAGCTTAAATTAAATGTCCACAGGCACTACTACCTCTACCCTCCATCCTTAAGTCGTATTTTCCTAGTTCACGCACAATGCATTGCATGAGTAGGGGTTATCTGCTGAGTGCTAGTTCTATTAAAAAAAACAGGAGATAGATTTCTGATACGTGATTACATCCTGACATTCATTTAATGTTTTTTGTTTTACGAACAAGAATCCTGATTTTTGTTTGATTTTAAATAGATTCGTATTTTTTGTGACAAAATTCATCATTTTGTTTAGATTTTGTTTTGTTTACAACATTTGTTCGTTATACCCAAACTCCAATCTGTTTCCCTATAAACCAATATAAAGTTTTTTGCTTGTAAAACTGTAGATATGTTTTTATCCATATGTCAGAAAATATTTTGCTGTTTTTGCATGTTGAAATTTAAATTCTTTTGTACACACGCTGATAAGATAAAAACACTTCATATATGGAGATGCCTCAGGTGGTGGTGGGATATATTAAGGGACATGAAAAATATTTTGTTTCCGTTTTTAAAAAGAGCAAAAATTTATTTATTATAATCGCTCATAAACCTAAATAAATACAAAAAAAATCCAATAATCGCTGAAGATTTCAATAAGTGATATGAATCAAAAGATTTTTGTTGATTTTATTTTGTATATACAGGAAAACTAAGCTTATACTTTATGTTTCATACAACAAATTTTTTAAAATTATATTCAAAAAATTTCTATGAAAAACATTTTTTTTCTTTTGAATATTTTTAACTTAAATCGAAAAATATAGAATTTTATGCGAATTTTTTAGGTCTTAGATCTTTGTGGTGTTTTTTTTTTGTTGAAACATACATGTATAAGATGTATTGCTAACTTGTTTTAATGTGAATTTAGGGGATCTATGAATACTGTGATATATATTTTTTACAGAATAAAATATTCTATACTTTTAGAGAGCAAAACATTCTTCAGAAACTATCATCAAATTTTTAGAATTTTTTGTAGAAAAAAAAACGCGACCATTCTTATGAACTTTTTAAGCTTTATCAAAGATATTTTAGTTACTAAAGTTTTTTATATATTAATCATAAATAACTTCTGCAGAAGAAATAAGTTCAGTATTTTAAATTTTTGTAGAAGAAAAGTAGAGTCGTATACTTACAAATTTATTTAGCACCCGTAAACCAATAATTATGTACACAATATAATCATTTCTCAGATTCTATTTACTGGTGTGTGAATTACCTACCATTTACACATGAAACTAATTGCATGAAAATCGCAATACATTCAAATTTGTTCCCTACCACACTCACATTTTCTTTGACTTCCACTCAGATTTCAAAGATATTTTCAAAGAAAGTAGATTTTGACGTCTTCAGAAAGTAAAATGAAATATATTTAACAGTTTTAACCACTTTGGAGATTTTTTGTGGCAAATCGTTGTTATAAATTATGCTTATTTTTAATAAATATTTAAAGAATCTAGGCGCACGGTATTATGCCAGGCCAAGTTTCGGCCAATGCAAGCAGTGTGTATATTTACAGGAAGCCATTCGAGCTATTTTTACTCCCCTCATAACTTTGTTCCCCACAATCGTAATATTATAAAATTTAAACCATAATTAGAAGAAATTCATGTTACCTCATATGTTTGAAAGTTTTACACTGAAAGGTTCCGGAGATATGGAGGTGCAAAAAGAGCATATTTTAAGGAATACTCACTGACTCACTGACCATTGACCACTGACCACTGACACACTAATCAAGTTGATGAAGCACTTCAGCTAGAGCTAAAAAGCCGAAATTTGTTACACAAGTAGATCTAGGTGAGCAATGAACTAAAAAAATCTGAAAACCTGAAAATTTTAACCCATAAAAATTAAAATTTTAACTGGTGAGCTGAAATTTGGTACACAAGTAGAACTAAGTGAACACTCACCTAAAAAAATCTGAAAACCCGACAATTTTAACCAAGGGTGCGGGGCTATGCCCATAAAGCTCAGAATTAAAAAAAACATTTCTAAGGCTTGAGTTAGATTTTATTGAAAATTGGCACACATGTTGCAATAATACAAGCCTCTAAATTTTTATTGAAAAAATGGGCGTTAACAATAGGCCCATACAATTTAAGCCTCCTGTTTAATGCGTTTCGGTTCAGCACATTTAAATGTACTATTTATGTATTTACTATTATCCGTTTCCAACGAAACTAAACAAGCCATAACATTTCAAGCTAGAATTTGCAGTAGAGGGCTTAAATTCAATACTCAAATAAATCTAAATTAAGATCGCCAAGAAGTTTCAATTGGGGGCATGGACACGCACTTTAAGCTCAAAATTAAGAATTTAAGTTAAAGGATTTACGCACAACACAAATCTCAAAGCATCGATTGTTAAATTAGGGAGGTAGGGTTACGTTTATAAAACTTTTATCGAAATATTATACGGAAGAGAACTGAAATTTTGCAAAAAAAAAACAGGCTTAGGTAAGTTACGAACTAGATAAATTTAAAACACAAGCTACTGTATTGAAACCTTGCATGCATATTTCACTCTTGCCAGCATTCAATTTTGCGTTTTCTAAAGGACTTTGTCTGAGAAGACTTTATTACACTAAAATTTACACTCTATTTTACATATTTCTACTCAGATGACCCTTAAAAAATTAATCAAATTACTCTGTCCTTATTATGAAACAATGGTGCACATATCACCCTATAACCCCATATTTTATGTAACTCTGCCTTTTGAACTGGCGCAGACATTATGAATACAACTACAACAGACTAGAAATTTAAAGTTTAACAAGCTTTATTAAGAAAACCTTCCAAAAAGTAGTCAGACAAAAACACAAAAACATAAATGTGAAAAAAGGCAAATTTCCTTTCCAAAATTTTGTCCATCAAAAGTTGTGAGATAAAAATTTTGACCAAGTTCGTGTTTGGTACAATACCTATCACTGCAATATGGTATGCATTATATAAATTAGTAATCGTAAGGGTGTTATATAATTTCTAGATAATGTGCTAACTTGGCAATATTTTTACTATTCAAAGAAAAGAGAAAATAATGTATATTTGTTGTTTTCTTTATATCGGGAAAAATGTTGTCAAGTAAGCAGATTATCTAGAAATTATATATCATCCTTACGATTACAAATTTATATAATACACGACATATTTCTGTGTTAGGTATTGTGGCAAACAAGAACTTGGTCAAAATTTTATCTCACTACTTTTGATGGCCGAAATTCTGGAAAAGAACTTGGCCTTTTTACACATTTATGCTTTTGTGAGGATTATAATATCTTATGTTAAAATATAAATGAAGAAGAGAGGTGTCTTAGGACACCCGGTTATAGCAATTGCTACTTTGCTATATAATACTATGTTCACACTTATGTACTTAACGTCCTGTTCGTTCTTGAGAGCTTAACACAATAATTTTTAGATGTTTTACCATACATTGAATTATTTTGTGCGTTTTTGATAACTCTGGCAAGTTTGTGTTTTTATTAAATGGCGGCACGTTGAAAAAAATTATTTAGAACACAATAATTGCTTAAAAAATATTACATTATTTACAAAATCACTTGTTGTTCAAAAATAATAAAGCAAGTAAAAAACATAATTGTTCGAAATTTCTTACAAGCACAATAATTTATTGACAAAACGTCAACCTGGAACATTTCAAATGTCTTATACATGTTAAAAAACATAAGTGTGAACATAGTAAAACAAACTTAATGTGTTAAATAACAATTCAATAAAATTATATTGTATGATGATGTCAAATTCACTGCAAATACTTCAAAACGTTTCCATTTACTCCCCTTTTTCTAGCTGTGCACGATTAAATTAATATAATGTTTGTGGCCGGTGACGGCTGTTAGCCTGCTTACAGCCAATTGGTTGTGTGCTCTGGTTTATGCTCATGGAAAAAACAATCGTCAAACAAAAATAAATCGTCGACGAAATTTTCATACAAATGGCGGCGGAATTACACAAGACGATATGAGCGACATTGTCAGATAGTTATGAACGACCATTTCCTTTAAATGTCGATGAGAAAACCTAATCGGCAGGTGACATGTCGTATATCAATCATCGAAGACAATGTCGTCTGCGACGATTTGGCCAACTGGGTTATTTTCGTTCTCTGCTTTTAAGTACAAAAAAATCAAAACAATAATAAATTTATATTTTTAATAGTGTCGATTATTTTTGTTACGAAAATCACATCATAACTCCGGTATCGCGCCATAAATAGCAATAGCTATAATAATTATTCCCAACTTATTATCCTATAAATTTGTGTAGTTGATATTCTCGGTAACTCTAATTAAGTAGTAAGCAAAACCATTTCTTGTTAGTTTACCTTTTGTCGACATTTGTTAAATGAACTTTCACCTTCCTATGAAAACGAACAAGAAATTTTCATGAAAGTAATTTATTTCATCAAAAGTCTTATTCGTAAACGTATGCAGAAATTTTAAGGAAGTACTTTTGTAAGCGGTACACACTTTCATAAAGACGTTAATTGCGCTCTGCCTTATTTTGTGAAGGTTTTAATTCCCTGTTACCATACCTTTCTATACAATATTGCTGTTCTATTACATAATGAAAAAGGTCAAATATATAATTTTATATAATTTGTTTTTCAATGTCAATAAATAATTTTGTTAACGCAGAAAAGTTTTTTGTTGATTTCGAAAGGCCAAAACCAGTTTAAATAATCAGAAACTCATTTCACTTGCAGAAACTAAACTGCTTTTTCCCTCTTTCGATGTAAATAAGAGCTCAACGAAACTTTTACTGAATCAGGCAAACAATTTATTAAAATACTTATTTTTAAATTCGCAAATTTGTTTGTGTCTTGTTTTTATAATTACATTTTTTCCATATAAAACTTATAAATTTTTATCGTTGAGATTGCAAAATAGTTCAAAAAATCTTAAATAAATTTAATTTTACAAAATTCTTTTATTTTGGACAATGAAAAACATACAAGAAAACAGAGATTACTCAAAAGTTAAGAATATACAAAAATATCCTTAAAACTTTTTTTACTTAAAACATTTCATAATTATAATTACAAATTGGGTTTACAACGCAATTTAGAAAAAAAAACAAACATTTAAACTTCCTTATTTTCTTAGTAAAAAAAATTATCCAGCTAAAACAGGATGTATTAAGGCATTAACTTTTTTAATGGTATCTAAGTTTCTAGGCAAAACGGAACTGTAAAAGCTCGTTGACTTACGTACTCAAGGCAAAAAAAATAAATAAAATGAGAAACTTAAAAGAAAATTTTGTTTATTTTCTTCAATTCGAGGGGAAATGTTTCAATTTATATTTCCTTGCAGCTTAGTTTTTAAAGCATGGTGAAGTTCAACTATAACGAACGATTTTTTATTGGTGTAAGTAATTCAAAAACAAACAAAAAAAAACGTTGCATTTGATCAAAATGAATCTATTAATATTTTTTTAATCTTATTTTTCCGTTAAGATTTGTTTTATAAAATATTACTTCTATGCGGGGTTTTTTTTTTGAAAGCACAAAGAGTTGGTCATAATATATTAAAAATGTTAAAGCTGGTGTGCTTGCAAGTTTGAATGTTTGGGTATTTTGATGTTTGGATACTTGCTTGTTTGTTTCAGTTTAACGTGAAAATAGCATTATTGATTTAGATAAAATTTATAATACTATGGGTAAATCGGATAACATAATTTACTTTTGGTATTTTTTCTGCATAAATCCATTTCAAGGACAAATTTCGGGGTTTCTCAACGAAGTTAAGATTATTATAATTATAATAATTTATATGACAAATTAATTTAATAATGTTGGATGCAGAGAAAATGTTCGTTATAATTTAAATTTCTTTAAAACTGCTGTTCGTTATAACCGAAGTCTAGCGTATATTTATTTCACTTGTTTAGTTATTATTTTTTGTAATTATGAATTTGAAATTTTACAAACAATTTAACAGAGTTAAAAATAAAAACATGACAAAGGAATCATCGCTGCCAAAAATTTATTAAAACAATAATAAATAAGCAGTTTGAAATTTGAGCAGCCTTCAAAAAAATCATCTCTAAACGAAAATTTAACAAAAATCCGAATCTTCCAAGAAAACCTTTTTATAAATGAAGTAATTATAAGTTTTTGACATAACAAAATATTTTAAGTAAATTTTTTAGGCGTTTTCTTCTTTCCCTAACTAAACTAATCTAATATCTTATTTGCAAAAAAAAGTGAGAATACATTTTTTCTTAAAATAATTAACAAGACCGTCATTCAACATCATTCACTTTTACTTTTAATATTTACAAAAGCCTCTTCATTACTTAAACCACGATTTTTTTCTTTAGGATAAAATAACAAGTTTTGCTACAATATAACAAATTACTTTCTTTACTAACAAAAATTAAGTTCATGACCTAAACTGACTGACATAAAAATTTAAATTACATGTTATCATAATTTTTTATACTCATCAACGTCAGCCCGGAGACAAATAACCATTAAAATGCACAGGTAATTTTAGTTGCAAAAAGTTTTTGAATTTAAGACTTTTTAAAAAGCAAATATTTTAAGGACTAGAAAGTAATATGATGAGCATAAAAATATATGATATTTTTATAGGTTTGAAATTGTTAGAAAATATTTGTCAAAAGCTTAAAAATTTTAATGAATCAGAACACTTTATTTAATCCACGCTGTTATTAAAAACTTTCAGGCATAATTTTAATTTTTCACTGCTGAATACCAGTATGTTAAGAGCCTATTCTTAAAGCTGCTATACATTGCATGGATAAAGGCATGTGGCTCTGACTTAAATTTGGCGTCAGATGAAGCTAAATTGCCTGCATGCCGTGTGCAAAATTCAATAACTATAATAAAAGAATATTTTTATGCAAAGTATATTGCAACAATAATACTGGCTACTCGATCAACATAAAAGTAAGAAATTTTATAAAAGAATATCATTCAAGTTGAAACCACCATAGTGAGAAAAACCTTTAGAGCAAGTGAGTATGACGTAGAATAGTCACATAGCGAGTATCTTTAAATTATTTTCTTATCACGAGAACAATAGATTTATTGAAGTAAATTGTGGACAATGAGTCGACTAGTGATGACCTAGTGACGAATACTAATTTGTAAATATAGGTCTAGCATAGTTGGGTTACGAATATAATAAATGTTTTATTGATTGTCTAGTCACGAAAGCATTTGCCTAGTAGATCTGTGCCCATACAGTGATTTGCTAGTCGTACGAACAAGAGAGAGCAGAGTGTAAGGCCGGCTTTACATCTGTGTGCCATGTGCCATACCAGCGTAAAAAAATTTAACTGCTAATTATCCTGAAGGAAACGTGGGGTGAATGTCCCCAAATCACCACTTTTGTCGACTATTTTGGTGACATTGTCAACAGAGCGTTGTGAATCAGTACTGATTCACTAGTGATTTTTCCTGCAGGGTACTAATGAAAAACTGTTTGATTCAGACACATATTTATTAAGTCAAACAGTTTCATACATAACTAAAACTACGGTCACACTTGTCAAACTTTTGCCCAAAAAAGCGTAACCACTAAATGCTAATAAAAAAAATTTCAATTCAGACAAAAGTTTTTCAAGTTAAATAGTAGACAATAATGTTGAATTCAATGATATTGTATATTAGCTGTGTTCGAAACTGTTTAATTTGATAAACAAGTGTCTGGATCAAAACTTTTTTCATTAGTGTTTGTTGGTTACGCTTTTTTGGCCAAATGTTTGACAAGTGTGACCGTAGCTTAATAGACAATTTTATAAAATACAACATGATTGGAAACAGTTTAAATCAATAAATACATGTCTGAATCAAACAGTTTTTTATTACTTATTAGTGGTTATGCTTTTTTTTTTTGGCACATGGCACACAATAAATGCCAGATGTAAACTCAGTCTAATAGTTATCTTTTAGTTGTTTACAAAAATGGACATAAGAAGCGATAGTTATTTATTCCCTAGTAACGAAAGCGGACATAAGTGGTTAGTTTTATCCTGTGCCCGTGTAAGTAAGTTATTTCCTTTTCACTAAAACTGACATGCGCAATTAATTATATTCAGTGTCTTGTGTGTCCACCTGAGTGAATTACTTGCCACAAAAGCTGCCGGAAGTATATATTTATACCCAACATGTATTTTTTCCTAGTTAGTGACTTTTTAGCCACAATGATGGACGTGAATAGAATATTTTAACATAACTCGGGTCACTAAACCTACGTGAGTAGAATACTTCCGACCAATACTATTTTGATCACATGCATGTCATCCGAGAAGAGCAGTAAGGAGTCAAATAACAGAACTGGCAGAGGAGAGAATAACTGTCTGATAATTTAAGGACAGCAATGTGGAGCGTAAACTTTGAAATATTTACACTGTGTTTAAATTAATTATTAAAAATCAAGTTAGCTTGTTCTTTAGACCAATATGACTATGTTTTTCTCAAAATTTTATCTAATATAGAGCTGCTGACTGCCTACACAAATATATGAAGAAGTAAAAAAAACCTAAAATAAAGTGCATATTTATTTTTACAATTGGCGTAACCTAGAAGTCTTACTTAGTCCTGTACATGGATTTTGAGAATTTTTCATTTTAAGATTAAAAAAAACCAAGCCATTTACATCTGCTTAAAACAGAAGATGTTTTTGCGCCCAACCAATAAAACGCTGATTTCAGTAAAATCTGAAGCAAAATTTTAATGTGATTAATTTTAAAATGTTGAGCAGTGATGTCTCTTGAATTTTTTTTTTTTTTTGATTTAACCCAAAAGGTTATTGTAATGTAATGTATTGTATTCTATTGTATTGTAATGTAATGTTTCTGTTGCTTTTTCTTACGAAATTATAATAAATGTTTTCTAATTAAAAAAATTATTCGACAAATTTTTATTTTTATTTTATTTGCTTGGCAACGCACTCTCCACATTTTTTTTACAACTGTTGCGAACGTTGTAAGACTGGTTTTGTGCTGATTTGACATTTTGGAAATTGCAAAATTTATCTCTTACGCATTCGGTCATTTCGCCTTTTATCTTCAATCATTTAATTTTCCGTTCAGATAAGGCTATCCGCATTTTCAAAGTATTTCACGTGATCTCTTTGATTTTAAATTTATAGTTTTGTTATAAAATTTCATCTTCCTTAAATTTATGTCTCCTGTATTTGGAAACGTCTTTACTTTTTTGCAAATTTTTGGTCATTGAAATTTAAGTTAGAAAAGTATGTACATTTTAAAAATTTGTTTTTTTTTTAGTTTTGCACTTTGTCGCACGTGATTAATTTTTTGTAGATATCATGATTACACCATATTTTTATTTTTTATAAAATTTTTTTATGAATAAATATCTCTGTTTGTGTTAAATATCTGATGTGGTTTCTGCATGTAAATACCTTCGACGTCATGGCAGCAAATATTGTTTTCAATGTCGCTCGTGACATCAACACAGACGATTTTTTAAACAGAAAATCTACAGTTTTTTTTGAAATCACATAATTTTCTATGCCTTATTTTTGACTCTTTAAAAAATTTTAGAGAGCAAAAGGCCTCTACTTAGAAACGTTTATTAAAACAACATGCACGAAAAATCGAATTGGAAAAGGTTGCGCTTTTGTGGCTTTATATGCAAATATTATATTTTTATATAAGTTAAATCTAATTTCTGGTGTTAGTGGTTCTTTCATTGGAAAAGCCCATATATAATATATTCCTGTATATTATAATCGATTTTTCTCACAGGATTGAAATGAAAGAAAAAATAATCTTAGTTATAAAATTGTGTTTATAGAATTTTTTCCATCGATCTGTATATACATTTTGTTTCGATTTAATAATTATAAAAATAAATAACATAAATAATTTATAAAATCACTTTAATGTATTTTTAACACACCCTTTTCACTAATGTGACACTGATCTCACCGTCAAAAGGACATTTGTGCTTAATGTCAAAATTAATACGAACACTCACACCCAGTTTCTCACTCTTACGCGGGATACTTTTTCGTAGTATATACTCGAAAATAAGTGGGTGACTGTGTGTGCGTGTGTGTCAATATTCAGTGGGTGTGTTGCTCAAAAATGAATCAAGGATACATTTCAGAATATGGATTTTGTTATTGTTATCATGTTTTCACACATACATACATAAAATGTTTAAGTGAATATATTATAGCCAACGCTGTTATATTTATGTCCAAAATATATAATTTAATTTCTTTATAAAATATTAAATTTCAGCAACACTTCCATGTGTCTGCGGAAACATGTTTCCTACAGAAATTTTGTGTACAAAAATTTTGTTCATTCTATTACACAGAATCATCAAGGGACGAGGGTTGAAATATAGTAAAACCACGAGTGTTTTAACAAAATCGCTAAAGATTTATAAATTAACCAGAAAATTTGTTACGTCGCAAACTTTGGTCGTTTTTGTTTAAAATTAGTCTAAAATTTTAGACACATTTTTTATTTAAAACCTAAATTAGTATAATTTAATTTCGTTATTCTGTAGTAATTTTGCAAATTGAAATATTTAGTCGGTGTAAGCAAAACATGCTCTTAGGAATAAGCATTATAATTAATGTTGTGGATTTTTTTTTAATTGGAGTGACAGTTACGTTAAGATTTCACGGGACTGGGAGGATGATTTAAATGCCAAACATGAGATGTATTTGTAGTAGGTCATTAAATAAATCTTCACATTTTTTTTTGGAAAATATCATTTGGAATAATGGCTCGATTATAGATGCCAACGGAGTTTTAGTGGCTTTGTGAATTGGAAAGGCAACAAAATTAAAATTAGTAGAATATATGTATGCAAACTTTCTCTAGTTGCGTAAAAGTTATCAAAAATATGATTTGTTCAAAATCAAAATAATATAAACAAAGCTTCAAAACATAAGAAAACTAAATATTAAAAGCCAAATTATTAGTTTAGTGGAATAACTTTTCGACAAAAATAAAGTACAAAATTTAGTATAAGATTGTTGTATGTAATTACATTTTAATTTCAAAATTTTACTTCCTCTTGGCCTTTAAATTATGCAGCAACTAAAAATTTGTGGTTTGAAATATTTAATTTAATTTGGTAACTAAAGTTTATAGCTGCCATTTCTCAAATTCCATACGTAGAAACATTTTGGACACTGTAAAGGCAAATAGAGGAAATACAACAGTAAGCCAAACTAAATTTCATGTCAGTAAGTCTAGGAACAAACTGCGACTTCCAACAAAATATTGGAGACAATACAGAGGCAAACGAGTACAACGCATACAAAGTTATTCTTAATTTTCGTATATCTTCAGAGCTTCAATAGTGAGACAAACTTAATTTCATCTGAGTAACTCTCAGAACAAAATGCAGGTTCTAACAACATATTTACGGTATAGGAACGGGGACATGGAGAAAATTCTGATGTTGGTATTTTTGGAACCCAATATAAAGGAGTTTGCTACATTTGGAAACTTCTATTCAATATTTTTTATTTTATTAAAGAAATATAAAATAAAACCAAAATAATAATTTGAAATCATTTCAATAAAAACAACATAAAATTAAACATTTCAAATTTCAACCGCTTAAAGCAAAGCTTGCACTCAAAGTAGGATACTAAAACTTTTAAATTCTTATTAATTAATGAATACGTTTTTTCTACTTGGGGACTTTCCAATCGCTTGATATCCCACACTGAAGACGCCGTGCTATACAATCAAGCAAATTTTTTATAATTCAGGTTTAATACTTTATCATTTTTCTGTTACGACTTCCTTCAACAACCCCTTGGCCGTCGCGTGGCCTTCATTTTTTTAAATCCCATATGCTATATAAGATTCAGTTTTGATGATAGGAGAGGAGTTTCCTTTTTTTTTGGGGGGGGGAATATAAATTACCAAATTCCATTAGTTCTAATTGGTGTCCTGATAGAATACGAAGTCGCCTTTTATATCATTATTTTCGGCACTTTTTACCACGTTTTTTTTAAATGTCAATGTAATACTCCAAATTCATAATCTAGGCAGTCGAGCTGCTTTTACCCTCCTCATAAATTTGTTCCCTACAATCATAAAACTATGAAATTTTAACTTAACTTTAAGTTTTACAATGAAAGCTTTCTGATATATGGAGGTGCAACAAGTGCACATTTTAGGACATACTCACTGATCACTGACCACTTATCACTAACACACTCATCAAATTGATGAAGCGTTTCCGCTTTAGTTAGAGATCTGAAATTTGGTACACGAGTAGATACAGGTAAGCATTGAACTAGAAAATTCTGAAAACTTGGACATTTTGGCTATGGGGGCGGGGCTGCGCCCATAAAAATTAAAACTTGTGGTAGTGAGCTGAAATTCGATACAAAACTAGGTCTATGTGAGCAGTTAACTAAAAAAAAAATCGGAAAAATCAGAAATTTTAGCCAGGTGGGCGGGAATACGCCCATAAAGGTCAGAATAAAAAAACAAATCTAAGGCACTTAACAGAAGCGATTTGATCGAAATTTGGCATATATACTGCGACAATGCAATGCAATACATTTTTCGTTAAAAAAGTAGGCGTTGACAAGCCCATACATTTTAAACCTCATATTTCATGTACTTCGGCTCAGCATATTTAGATATATATATCCGTTTGCGTCGGAACTTGATGCGAATAATAAGCACTGGCCGAAAAAGATTTTAGTGTGCCATTTGGACGGAGTTACGCCCATAAAAATTACAAAATTAGCAGTTGCGGTAAGGAACTGAAATTTGATATAAAAGTAGGTCTAGCTGAGAAATCAACTAGAAAAACCTGAAAACCCGAAAATTTTAGTTAAAATTTAAAATTGAACGTTGCGCTTATGAGCTCAAATTTTATACACAAGCAAGTCTAAATGAAAAACCAACTAGAAACATCTAAAAACCCAAAAAGGTTTACCAGAATAGGCGTAGACACTCTATTATTGTCCGAAATTAAAAAGTTAATATACAGCTTTTGATTCCAGCCATTTTAGTGAAACCTTTCATACACGTTGCACAAATGCAAGACTTTAAACTAAAACCTTAAAAAATGGGCGTAATCACACCCATTAAATCTTAGCCTTGTGTTTAATCTATTTCGGTCTAGCATATTTAAGAGGAAAATTAGCATGAATTATGAGCATTGCTCACAACAAAGTTTTAAAAAAGGTATAATTTGTGCAAGAGACCTGAAATTTTATACACAAGTAAGTGTAGATGAGTAAGTCAATGTACACTTTTAACATCAAGAAGTTTTATCAGGTATCCGTGCATACGCCCTTAAATTCAAATTCGCAGAGATCACTAAGAAAACTCTGAGAAAATTGAAGTTTCAATCAGGGGTCGGGGACAAGCACTTTAAACTCAAAATTAAAATCAATTTTATTGAAACTTTTCATACATATTGCACTTATCCAAAATAAAAATTTCATGTTTTGAAAAAAGGCCGTGAATACCATAAATCTTAGCTTTTTCTTCCATGTGCCTCGGCTTAGCAGCTTTTATTCTATTACTTATATTTTTCTCTTTAACTTTTCCTACGTAACTTTACATAACCCATAAGCGCTAACAGATAGAAAAGTAGTCAGGGATAGGCCCATACAAATTTGACGTAATATTTCACTGTAAAAGAAAATCCAAAAATTAAAGCACCAGCTACCCTATTGAAACCTTGCATGCACATCGGGCATATCTTTTTGATCTATGTACTTCGGCTAAGCTGACTTTATTATGTAAATATATTTAGAAAAGTAGGCGCAGTCACACCCAGTAAAATTTACGCTATATTTTATATATTTCTTTTTAGACGACTCCTACCAAATTGCGTACACACTGGCAGCCCATTGTAATGATACAATTGAGTATTTTACAAAATGTACAATCCAACGACCATCACACTCTAAGGCGTAGTTTAAGTAAATATGCCTTTTTAATCATAATGGACCCAATTGGATCTCTGATTGGAGGTGCGGTATACCACCCTTCCTCAGCATGCCTTTTTCAACTGGAACAGTGATCATGAATAGAAATAATATACACTACAAATTTCAAATTTAAAAGTGTTATTATAGAAAAGTTTTCAAAAAGTCGTTAGATCCTCACAAAAATATAAATGTGAAAGGACAAGTTCCTATCTAAAATTTCGTCCATTAAAGGTAGTGAGATACAAATTTTGGCCAAGTTATTCTTTGCACAATACCTATCAGTATAATCTGCCTTGTATTTTATAAATATGAAATTGTCAACGGTTTTCTCGTAAAATATTTATTTCGAAAATTGCCAAAATATAAAACCAAAAGAGTTATAAATTTTGTTATAAACGTTATAAAACGTATTATATTTATTGATTTAAAATGTATCACGGGGATGCACTTCGAAACGTCGGGACACAGACATATTGCTAAACAACGGAAAAAAAAGAAAACGAATTAAACTTATTCGGATGTAGGTAACAGAACAAGTTTATTAATAGGCCGAGTTATAATGCCAGAAGCTGTTCTAAATCACAAACACGTGGTCTGCACGTGCGTAAAAATACTATAAAACTATAAACTATACATTTATAAAATGCATGGCGGATTGTAGTGATACGTATTATGCAAAGAAGAACTTGGGCAAAATTTCTATCTCACTACCTTTAATGAACAAAATTTTAGATAGGAACGTTGCCTTTTTTTCACATTTATGTTTTTGTGAAGATTCCGTTTACAAAATTTATTTTAACAGCCCTAGACCATGACATTCACGCTCATGTAATAATGACATCGCCAGCATACTTTTTAGTAACCTTATCTGGAATTTCAGCACGAAGCTTACGCCAAGATATTGTTTGTAAGCTTGTCATGTGAAATTCAAACTCTCGGCTTAATTGAAGCCAATTAATAATTTTATGTCATCTTAAACTGAGAAAATCCATTTATTTTTGCACTTTCGACATAAATATTAAGAACAAAAGCAGTTGCATAAATAATTTGTGCTACACATGTGTAAAAAATCACTAATTACTAACGAAAAACTGTTTGCTCTAGACACATATTTATTAAGTTAAATAGTTTCATACATAAAAAATAGACAATGGGTCGTATGAATAAAAAAATTGTTTGTTTTTTACTTAAAAATTTGTTTAAAACACAAAAAACACATACATATTTTGGGTTTTAAAACAAATTTTTAAGTAAAATGCAAATACTTTTTTTTATTCATACTACCCAATATTATAG
Organism: Tachina fera; assembly: GCA_905220375.1. Taxonomy (NCBI): domain Eukaryota; kingdom Metazoa; phylum Arthropoda; class Insecta; order Diptera; family Tachinidae; genus Tachina; species Tachina fera. Next base: position 69,106,427 of record LR999963.1, read on the forward strand.
AATCCAACATGATTGGAAACAGTTTAAATTAATAAATACATGTCTGAATCAAACAGTTTATCATTATTAATTAGTGGTTATGCTTTTTTGGGAACAGGACACACAAGAAATGGAAGATGTAAGCTCAGCCCAAAGCATTTGAATAAACTTAAGGTAAACTTGATGGTTGCATGGTTAGATTTATTCCTTTTTTAAAATTACTTGAAGTAAATAGGATTTAATTACGCTAGTTTTTTAGGATTCTTTTGTATTTTTTTAGTTATCCCACACAATGTTCGATTTAAACGCCTCATTACAAAAGCACCGTTTGCTATTTGACATTTATTTTTTGCCTAATGATGTACAATTTTAAGCACTTTAAGCTATTACTTTTAGTTTTCACGGTACTTGAACTTATTTTAATTAATCAGTGCAAGTGCAACGACAGAACTGGCAAATAAGTAAAATTTAAATTTAAGTGTAGAAAACGTTGAATGAAAGAATTATATAAATAAGAATATGTTTATTATCATTTTTTGATGATTTTAGTTTTTTTAATATCTTCACAAATTATATATTAGTTTTTTTAATAATCACGAGTCTATATGAATACGAACTCATTTCTACAGTGTCTTCAAATTGGCAGAGAATATATTTAAAAAATTCTTCCTATGGCTTATAGTTCGTGAAACTACAAAGACGCTCCTCGCATTAATATGTGTAAGGATATTATTTAATATTTCCTAGTGTTAAACGTTATTTTGTCACACAATGTCAAAGTAAATTTGGGTTATTGTAAAGAAGAAAATAAATATAGAATATAATTTAACACAAGTGTACGAATTTATACAAAAGTATTGTATATGAAATATTAAATAAAAAGTTTCACATCTCATTAACAAAATTAATGGCCAAAGAATGACATGCTAGTCTCACTGCCAATGTCATTAAAGCATTAGAAAGAACTGTTATCAAAGTTTTTTTTTACAATTGTTCTTAGTTTTAGCCTCTGCTTAGCAGCCAAAAGCATTTGAAATGTCTGCAATAAATGACCATATAATGTTAAATTAAAGCTAATATTTAAGTAAAATTACTAATTGGGATAACAATACCCCAGACACTTGCAATCTTGTCAAAAGTACTTCAGCTTAAAAATAAGAAAATATATCCCTGTCGCCACTTTAGGCAAGAAGAAACTGAAACGGTTTTTCATTTTATATACATATGTAGTCGCTAAATAGTGACTATGTGGCCATCTGATAGCTTTTTTCACTCCCCAAAATTTTTACACATGTAGTATTATTACATAAATTTAATAGAAGAAAAACATTTGTAGATTAAATCAGCAGACAGCCTGGAACAAGAAAATACTCAAGCAAGTTTTTCTTATGTACATACAGACATAAATTTTGTGACCAAAAACACTGACGAGCCATAATCGATTTTAGAATAAAATGAAAGAAAGAAACAAGTATTAGAGAAAACTGTATTTTCTATCAGTATATCAGCCCTTGGATACACCCCAACGAACACATTGCTGAAATGAAGAGGCCAATTTTCAATTTGATTATTTATTTTTTTCTGCTGTACAACACAGGAGAACCAAATAATTTCCATATTTTATATAATGGATTGTTAAAATGTATTTATTCAACTGCTTTTGATTCAATTAGTTACAATGTGTGTAATTTTTTAAGTCATGGAAATATAAACATATACGGACAGGGCTATGTGATAAAGGACCAAAAAAAAGACCCGTGTCTCACAGTTTTGCCCCAAGTCATGAATTTTTTATGGGGCCCAATTATTTGGAGCCTCAGTGTAATTTTTACATTTTCTTAGGCTAATATTTTGCAAACCGTATTAAAGAAAAAAAATTTTGAACATATAAAATATAAAAAAATTATCTTTAAGATCAAAAATATTAAATTTTTAAAAAACTTGATTTTTTTACCTTTTTCCCCTGTCCAGGTCCATAGGTAGCAAACCATTCAAAAATCAACGAAACAAAAATGTACCTAAGATAACAATAACAACTTTTTAGAATGTATAAATTTCCTAGGAATGATTCTTAACCCCGCTTAACTAGCGCTTAGATAGCTGCAATATTGAAAAATTTTCAAACAAATGAAATTAAAAAATTTTCGGGAAATTTTTCACTTTTGCTTCTTTGACACCGATTCATCCATACAGTTTTCACTGCTGTTTGGTCGCGCAGTTATGAGAATTGGCACAAAAACTCGTTCATATTGCGTTGAAAGAATTCCAAATATCCTGCAAGGAGTTCCCACGATTGCATTTTTAATCGAATGTGAGCAAAAACTCATCTTGTGGAAATATTCCTCTCAAACAAGTGATCATGTGAAATTTATACCATTGAGCCATGTAAAATTTCTATGGCCAGCGTTACCGTTGTGTGACTAAAGTAGCATTTTGCCGCTTGTCGACTGCCTTGCCACTTTTTATGCCCCTTAGTTTTAAATCCCCTTTTGGTATCATTTGCCTTATTTTGTGCCCCTTTTCACCCTTTTTGATCAAATTTCATTTTCATTTTTATTTTTACAATAAATGTACGCATATTCGTACAGATTCTACCACATTCGACAACAAGATTTTATTTCCTATGTGTCACACTTCATATAAGAACATACAAGAATAATAAATTTTTTTTTTGGGAAATTGGCGGTATGGCGGAATATTATTTGTGTAAGATTTTTAAATATTAAATTATACACCCCTGATACATACATACATAGATAATTCTAACTGTATTTTCCGCAGCAATTATGAAATCAAAATTGGATAAAAGTACATAGTTTTAAAAGGTAAGCAACTTTGTGATAAATGGAATAATATTGTATGCTTTTGATTTAAGTTCCGATGAAATTAGTTCATCTCGAAAAAACAAAAACGAAAAAGCAATACGAAAGTCTATGGATGCAGATACCAAAAAAATAATTTGCGTTTTCTGCAATCAGTTGCCCAACTGCCAAATAAATCATTAGGAATGTCATGTTGAAACAGCAAAAAAAAACCGATTTTCGGAAGAAAGTGGCTATTGCTGAAATGAAGCTTGTTTTAAAAATGATAAATTGCAACCACTCGTTTCAGTCAATGGAAGAATTGGCCAAATTAATCGCAAACAAATAACCAGATTCAGCAGTTGCAAAGTGGACAAGTTCCACCTTATTTCTTCATATTTATAAAATAAAATGGAAAAGAAAAAACACACAAAGAATGTACATAAGTCAGCATTACTAAAAATGATCAAATATACTGAAAATAGACACTTGCCAGTTCATGCTGTCTGCTTTAAATTTATTTCAAAACGATTTCGAAGAATGGATTGCAAGTGAAGAACTTATTTATAAATACAGATGATCAATTTCAAAAGAATAGGTACTTAAGGTATTAAATAACTCTGTGGCAATAAGGAAAAAGTGCTCAAATCACATTTTTCTGTTTTGCAGGAGAGCACTTTTAAGCGTTCAAGTGGATTTCCAGAAATTTTTTTTTTACAGTTAAATTGGGAATTTCTCTATTAACCTTTATATTTTTTTAAGCAAACACAGTTCTACACACTATAATTAATACAGTCTAAAAAGATAAGTTGCTAGCATTTGCGCTATAACTTCCTGAAAAACTACACAAATTAATTGAGATTTTGATCAGGGGTATGCATATTCGAAATATGCAGATAACGGAGGTGCCATTAACTCAAAATTAGATTAGATTTCGACTTAAGCTCTTTTTCCTTTTTGCCATAGAACTATTTATAAAGCCTAAAAAGAATAATACTCGTATTATCATCTTCAGAATCGAAATTTAAAATTTTTATCAAAACTTTTAATGGTTCAATAAATTTTTTGAATTCTATTGGTTTTTAAGTAAACCATATCCAAAAATGTATTTATGTATTCTTTGATTTTATGCAAACCTTAAGAGCTGGGGCAAAATACGGCATTACATATCGAACGAAATTTCCATTTATTTTCTGTTGGAATTTCGATCGTATATCAAATGCCGCAGTTTGACCAATATTTTATTATTATGATAGATTTTATGATGTTTTTTATATTAAGTAGCTATTTTTACTACGTTTATAGTCGGCTTATTTGCAAGTAAAATATTTATAAATACTCAACTTGCTGTTTAAACTGCCGGTATTATATTATTTTTCGGTATACATACATCTCATCCCCAGTAATCAGTAATTGATCTGAGAGTTAGTAGGTTATCATTTTTAATTGTAAATAACAGGTACGTATAAACGTTGTATATCAGGTCTCATTAAATGAATGTTTCTGTACTGCTTATACACGAGAAATTTGTTTTTATTGTTTATTTAAAATAAAAATAAGTTAATAAATATGCTTGTTTCTTTAATTTTTCTTGATTTTGAAGTTGCCTCTTTTTTTTCTTAAAAATCCCCTTTTTGTGACACTTTTTTTTTAAATCCCCTTTTTGTGACGCTTTTTGAAATTTTTCAACGCTAACGCCCAGTAAAAAAAGAGAATCCAAAAAAGTCATGAAAATGTAGAGTTTGCGATGTGGAAGTAGTGAAAATTTCGATCCGATCTAATGATTTTTACATAGGGTTGTCATTGCAAGAAGTTCTCTTTTTCCATGCCTGGTCACTGAATTGTAAGCGATATTAAGAAAAATTCCCCTTTTTGTGCTCTTTGATAATATTTTCATCTAGGAAAAATTGTAAATAGTTACCTATTTTAACAATTCGTTTCTTTTTATACGACTTGATGCCCAAAACAGTGTTTTCATGTAAATTTAAGCAAATAACTTTTAAATTTTAGACTAAAATTAGTTCAAAAATTTCTTTAAAACTTTTTTTTTAATTCTGGTTAGTATTTTCTAACACTATGGAGGAGTTACAAGGTTTTGTATGGCTAACATAAGCTTCAAGATGGTTTTTTGCTCACTTTCGGCAAATTAAAAATATTGATTTTTTGGAAGCAATGAAAATGTAGTTCGACTAGAATGACTTCCATTTTTTTCACTGGGTGTGCTTTCAGAACGTACGTTCTGAAATATTCGTACTTTTGGCTACAATGAAATTCAATAAACCAATTATAATTTGATGGTAAAGAGTTCCCGTAATGTGTACCAATCTTAGCCTTGGTTGGAGATATATTATACATATATGTTTTTCTTTCTTAATTCTTTTTCATTTGCTTCTCAAACCATGCAACAGTATGCTCTCAATGACTGGCAAACACAAATAAAATGATGCAGCTTGTTACAATTTTGAGGACATATTGACGAGAACAGTATTGTTCTTTCAGATAAGAGACTGAAAAATAAAAAAGTCACAAAATTTTTTGACCCGCCATATATCGATTCTATTACTATTATAACTTAACTTGAATAAAAATCTTAGTCCTTTGAAGCTCATTTATATAATTACTAGGATTACCTTGTTAGCCAGTGTAAAATTTATAATACATATTACAAAAATAAATCTTAGAGAAAATTTAAAGTTCCACATTTACACGCATGATCAAGTTTGTTGAATGAGTATTATGGATGTGTAAAAGTAAAAAACTTTTACTTGAAAAAAGGAGGAACTTCAAGCAGAATTTGGTGTGAAAAGTTTAACAATAGGCAAATACAACAATAAGATTAATAAGACTACATATCATCTGGTGTTTGGTTTGTTTTCTTTCAGCCTTTTTGGCAATACCTACTTCTGTTTTTGAACGTAATATTATTAGTAAGATAAAATGAGTTATTTAATTTTATAGACGACCCTTTTTTGCAATTTTGTCATTGTCATTTTGTTTTTTATTTATTTTTATCGGTCTATTGAAATATGTAGTACTTTATAAATAAAGTTCTTCAATATGTTTAAATTTTAAACGAAGAGGAGTAACGTTTTCAAATAAAACATTTCATATGAGTGGCCTGGCACTTCACGTACTTAATCATCGTGCCCAAAGGCACTGTATTATATCAGTTTATAGCCTTGTTATTATGCGTGTACCCTTTTCAAACAGCTGGCGTTCAAACATAGAAAGAGTTTTAGTAGCAATAAAGAAATCCGTGTGCTTCAGAGATATTTTTCTCTTTCTGACTTTAAAAGTACTTTAGATCAGAGTAAGAAAATATGAATAACGAAAAATTTTCTCTCGTTTCGATTTGAATAAAACAAAAACAGTGAGGATAAGTGGGCCACTGGATTTTGTTTTCGTATGCAGCTGAAAAACAAACCCTACTTGTCTTCGGAAAAAATATTTCGCACGTTTATAATAAAATAAGGCTTTTGCACATGGGCAAAAACAAAATAATACTAAATAAGGAAATTGTTGTAATTTTCTGTAGTCTGCTTTCATTTTATCAGTGCGTTGACTACAAAGAAAATAAAGGTTCAAGCCGCGGATTTTTTCTTCGATAAATGTAACAATTAATCGGACAAGTAAATAAACTAAAAAAAGGCTAAGAAACTTGAGGTAGCGCACATACTTTATACCATAGGCCCTGAAATAAAATAAGGTCCTCTTCCTTCTATTATCTTTCGTTTCCCAATCTATGTTTTCAATTTCTCTTCCTAATTGTTAAACCTATATAACCCTCATCCATTCACTGAAAGCAAACATTTATTTCAATTTTTTTTTTTGTATTTGGGTTTTAATAATTGATTGTTGAAATACTCGTATTTAATAACAAAATTTAAAAAAATATTTTTTTTTTAAAATAAATACTAACTGCTTTATTGTATTTATTTTAACCAATTTTGTTTATTAAGGTAAGTTTAGTCATCGAAAAAGATTAGACATACATACATACATAACAATCCCTTTTTCCGTGTGTGAAGCTATTGTATTGAACTCCTTGCATTTCATCAATAAATTATAATTACTGACATTATTTATAATTATTGACATTTCCTACACTAATTAACATGAGCAATACAAAGGACCATTGCAGACTGAGAGGGGCAAATATTTGCAATTCTAGAAACAGCGTGACCGTTTGACCGAATAAATTACCAAATTGCCACTTGTTGGACTGCCTTGCCACTTTTTGTCCCCCTTTTTTTAAAGATGATTTATATGAAAAGACATTAAAAATAAAAAGTTTAGAGTAGTTTTTTTTTTAATTTTTCCCCTTTTTTTGATAAATACCCCATTTGATGCCACTTTTTGAAAAAATTTCATTGGTCACCCTGGCTAAAAAAACTATTGCTTTTATTTTGTTCATTAAATCAAAAGCGCATTAAATCAATAGCTCTCCTGCACTGTCAAATTTTTAAGGTAACAGCGCTGCCATTGAGAATGTTCAATGAAAACTGATAAAATTCCTATAAGGTTAAAATTTCATGTGCATTTGTATATCTACCAAAATTTCCAAAAAAATTATAAACAAGTTTAATGCTTTTACCCACTTGACCTGAGATTTGATAAGAACGAATGCCCACTGAAATAATTGGTGCGTCGACTACAAAGAAAATAAATATTTGCGAAAGCCCAAGTTCAAGCTGTGAATTTTTTCTTCGATAAATGTAACAATTAATCGAAGAAGTAAAGAAACTAATAAAATGGCTAAAAAACTTGAGGTAGCGCACCTACTTTTTACCACAGGCCTTGTAATGCAAAAATGAGCAAATTAAATAAAATAAGCACCTCTCCCTTCTATTATCTTTCGTTTCCCAATCTATGTTTTCAATATCCCTTCCTAATGCGAAGAAACCTACTCTTCTCAACAACCTGTGAAACCATTATATAATAAACCTAATCCATTCACTGAAAGCAAAATTTTTTTTAATAAGTTTTGTATTTTGGTTTAAATAATTGATTGTTGAAATACTCGTATTTATCTAGCAAAAAATAAATGAACGCGTTCAAAATGAAATAATGTTTCATGCTTTCTTGAGCATTTGTTGCTTCGAATGCATTCTGAATATCATAGCAAGTCATAAATAATGCTATAGTTTTTGAACTCATTAAAAACGCATGCGATATTATTGAGTAGTATATTGAAATAAACTCCCAGCGAAAAAGACATGCAAAAATAGAGGCACCACATTGCTACATTTTTTTAAAACAAGTTTTATATCCAACAAATATTAAGAGTACAGTAGTAGATTGTGTGCCTTGAGAGCGCTAACAGCTTGGTTCGTATCAAAAAGTTTTATTTAATTGTTTGTTATGTAATAACGGGAAAAACATCATCGAATCGGGGAATTTGCATGGGTTTAAATTCATTAATTTGAATGGATATTAAAGTATTTATATTCTCGCATAAACACATGATTACCAATGACAAACTAATGTTTCACTTAAATCGCACCAGTGCTCCATCACTGACAAATAACATGTACAATACAAAGAACCATTGCAGACTGAGAGGAGCAAATGTTTGTAATGCTAGAAAACTATTGCTTTTATTTTGTTCATAAAATCAAAAGCGCTTAACTCCAGCGCTAACAATTTTTAAGGTAACAGCGCTGACATTGAGAACCATCAATGAAAACTAATAAAATTCCTATGAGGCTAAAATCTCATGTTCATTTGTATATCTACTAAACTTTCAAAGAAATTTATAAAAAAGTTTAATGCTTTTACTCACTTAACCTGAGGCTCGATTAAAACGAATGCCCACTAAAGCAAAGCAATTTTCAAGCAACATTGTTCGGTATTTGTTTGCAAATTTAAAAAAATTCGAATATTCCCTATAGTTTTCGAATATGTGACGGTAGCCGAGTGAATGTGTACTAAACTGTTAGTCTAGAGGTACCAAGTTCGAGACATGATAGCACTGTGACCTAAAAAATAAAATAAGAACACATACATACATATGTGCAATAATTGAACAGAAACAAATTTGTCACGATAGCCTAGTAAATTTTTATAGGTATGTTCGAATAGAGGTACCATGTTCAAACTCTGCAGCGTTTTAGTTCGATATTCTCTCACTTTTGATATTGCTAGCCGAAGTTTGAAATTGAATGTATTTTAGGGCAAAACTGTGCGACAGGTAAATGTTTTTCTATTAAGTTTTGACAGCCACTCTCGATAGTTTTACACTATAAATGTTCGAGATATATTCGAAATCTATAACAAAAACGAAAGTCTTGGTCAACTGGGTACCACGTAAATATTTAAGCGGTGGGGTTGGTGTACAAATATTGAGTAAGATTTATCTTACGTCGCCTTCTTATATTTATTTTGTACTTTAATATTGTAAAAGTCAACTGTTACAAGAACTGTGGTAAACATTTAAATACAAGAATCACGATTTATAGCAGAAAGTTATTGCATATATTCTAAAGTTGTAGATATAGAACGGAGCTTGATTTCAGCTTTTATATTTAAAGTACTTTTCCTTACTACCATTCCGTTATAGCTACTTGTTTTTGGCAGAAACTAAATTTTATTTTTATGTTAAATAATATTTATATTTATGTTATAAATACAATTATAAATTATACATTAACTTATTTTAATGAGGGTAGGGAAAAAGACCTTCATACGTTTTATTAACACGCACTAGAGCTTTTGGGAGGAATCGAACCACTCTCGCACTATTAGCCTACCACACCGCCCATTATGCTTCTCGGGCACCCTATGTTGGATAATATTAAACAATTTAAAAAAATAAAAGTTTTAGTTTACACAATTTTAGATTTATAGCAATTCATTGAGAGAACATACAATATTATACAATTTTTTAATTAAAAGTTTAGGATTTTATTTTTATTACTTCCTCCAACTAAATTTCCTTCTTTACAAAATATTCTTGCAAATTTCATTATAAATCATTGCTTATTTATTTCCTTATTGTGTTGCTTGTTAAGCATCGTAATAAAATTTAAATAAAATTTTTTGCCAACTGACCTCATTTGTTTTGTTGGTGTATTTTAAACCAACATGTAAATATATTACCATTAGTATTTATTTTGTATATTTGAACAAACTTATTTATGTAGTACAACTATTTAGTAGATAGCCAGAACTTTTTTATGATATAAAAACAAGCGAGTATGTGTACAATTTCTATTATTATAAGCAAAATTTATTGCATTTATTTGCAAGCTAACTAAAAGAACGAGAATATACATACATATGTGATTCCCAGCAGAAACAGCTTAAGTATAGAAAAACATTTTCAGGAAAAGTGGCATTTAATATGAGACCGTTTTATGAAAAAAATCAAAAGCCCTAAAAGCAAAGAATTTTGTCTTCAATAAAAAAACTTCACTTATCAAAAATCTGATAAGATCAAAACTAACATTAATCTGATGGCAATTGTCTTCATACAATTTTGTCATATTTAATTGTTATCTGTGTTAATATTTTTTATATATTTTTAATAGGTACAATATGTATGAAATACGATACTGCACGGATAAATAAATATTCATCATTAAATATTCGTTATCATTACAGTGAGGAAATTGTGAATGAATGAATCTAGAAACATTTTTAAAAACAAAGACACATATCACGTTAAACACAAATGACATAAATGTGAGTAATGTTGAATTGGCATCAGCCTCAAGCATAGGTCCTTATGTATATCAGTAAATCTTTTTAAATTAACATTTTTCAAAATGTGTTTATACGAGTTAGCATGATACGTTATACAGTCATAAAGACTACTTTAACTCGCAAAAAATCATGAATAAAATTTTTTTCATATAAAGAGGAAAATGTGTAAGCTCTCATATGTATATACATATGTTATGTCATAACGACAATTGGCCATGGTATTGATACAAATACATATGTCATAAAATTGATATCAAATAGTTATTTTATGGCAGACAATTTGTTGCCATAATTAGTCACTGTTCTAATGACTTTTTGACATCTAATTGATAGTAATTGCTATTTTTTCTGTTTGTGGTCGATTGCCACTGATGGCAACGACCACACGTAGGAGTTGCAACCATAATGATGAAAACTGTCACGAGCCCAAAGCAGTGACATTTGTCATAGTATTGATTTCAAATTACATCAGCATTTTATAGATTTTTCTATCAGTGCACTGATTTTACGAACGCACATAGAATCTTACATAAATATTTTCTTTATTATAGTTTTATGTTTATTGTAAAACTCAAAGGACTTTTAGCTTTAAGGCAATATGGTTTTGATTTTTTTTGAAACAGCTTTTTTACCTAAACATCAAGAAGTTTTCATTCAAGTATTTTATAATATGTAATTCAAATTAATCTGAAGTAGACTTAGACGGTTATCGTTTAGGACTATAGACACATGGACTTACACATTTTAAACAAACAATGACAAAACCTTAAAGTTTGTGTGCACGTATAACAATCTGCTCAATAGCAATAGTTTTCGATTTGGAATTTTTTCCTCTTGAGTTGTAACTGTGTAGGCGTGTTGTTTTATATTATTTTCGTATTGTTTGTCTTGTCAGGTTTTGTTTTTGTTTGTATTTTGTAGTCATGATGTTGTATAGTAGTATTAGAGTATTTCCTACTTGGCAAAATACTTATGAGGGTTTCATATAAATACATACATATGTATATAAATTTAATTTTTGGCTGCTTTCCTTATTGCTGCCTCATTTGGATTGCCCTCTCTGTGTGATCGGCTTGCTAAATTTTCCTACTATTTTTGTTGCTTTAAACAAGAAACAAAAATTTTGTTACTTTAATGAAATAAATTGATTTTAAATTTGCTTCTTTGCAGCGAGCGACAAGTGCTTTTTGCAATGAAAATTTATTGGTAGAGATGTGCAGCTAGAATTGTTGGTATAAAAAATTTTTTTAAAAAATAAATTTATTTAAGTTAAACATTTGTTAACGCACTAATAATCCCTAATTATTATTTAACTTATTTAGTAAAACATTTGTTAATTAAAAATAATGATATTTGAGTTATCATTAACTTATAATTATAATTGTAGAGTCTAGTTACTAACTACAAAGGAGCTGTATTTCATGACTAAATTCTAACTGCCATATTCATAAAAAATATTTCAGGTTTATTTCTATGGGAAGTTTATCAAATAAACCTAAAATATTTTTTATAAATTGGACCGTAAATATCTTTTATCTAGGCGCACGGTAGTGCGCCAGGACAAGTTCCGACCAATGCACGCAGTGTCTATATTTACAGGAAGCCATTCGAGCTGTTTTTACCCCCTGCTGTTTTTTACTGTTTTTATTTAGAATAAATTCATGTAACCTCATATGCGAAGTTTTTAACTTTTACAATAAAAGGTTCCGGAGATATGGAGGTGCAAAAAGTGCACATTTTAAGACATACTCACTGACCACTGACGCACTCATCAAATTGATGAAGCACTTCCGCTATTGCTAGAGAGCTAAGATTTGGTACAAGAGTAGACGTAGGCGAGCGATGAACTGGAAAAACTTGAGACCTGCAAAATTTAACCAGGGGGCGGAGCCACGCCCATAAAAATTAAAACTTGTGCTAGTGAGCTGAAATTTGGTACACAAGTAGAACTAAGTGAGTACTAACCTAAAATAATAAAATAATGCGCAGAATTAAAAAAACATTTCTAAGGCGTTTAACTCAAGCGATTTTATTGAAAATTTGGCACACATGTGGCAGTAATACAAGGCTCTAAATTTTATTTGAAAAAAGTGGGCGTCAACACGCCCATACAGTTTAAGCCTCCCATTTCATGTGTTTCGGGTCAGCACTTTTGAATGCACTATTTATGTATTTACTATTCCTATCCTTTTCCAACGAAACTAAACACGAAAGATAACTACTAACCAAAAAAAATTTGGGGTTAAAAAAGTAGGCGGGATTATATAATTTAGGGTATTATATAATTTCTAGATAATGTGCTATCTTGACAATATTTTTACTTTTCTAAAAAAGGAGAAAATAATATATATTTTGTTCATTTCCTTGTATCGGGAAAAAGGTTGTCAAGTAAGCACATTATCTAGAAATTATATAACACCCTTACGATTAATAATTTGTATAATGCATACCATATTGCAGTGAAAGGTATTGTACCAAACACTAACTTGGTATATCACTGCTTTTGAAGGCCGAAATTTTGGAAATGAACTTTGCCTTTTTTCACATTTATGATTCTGTGAGGATACTCATTACTAGAGAAAGGATTTTCATGTAAATACATGTTTTCTGTTGTTGGTCGTAGATGAACGTAAGCAAAATACCTGAGCGAATCAACAAATTTGGGACAAAATTGCATTTATTTGTTAATGCATATTTTTGCATATATTATAAAAAATACATATTTTTGCATATTTCATTATAAATGTGTATTTTTAATACATTTCTTAGTTTTTTCATGCTATAAATAAAATTTTGGTTTTTTTATTGTTGCAAAGTATGTAAAAGCTGCAGTTGTTGCTACTGTGGAAGAACAAAAATGGGGTAAATTAGAAATATTTACGATCGAATGTTTGTGATATTATTCGATATTCAAAAACATCGTAGAATTTTCATTAACTCATTTTAAAAATACAACACCTTGGCCTAAGTCAAAAATATCAATACCATTAGTCTTTTAAACACAAAAATGTTTGTTCAATTTTATTTCTCCGGATTAATTTCATGTGTATATAAAGTGATTTTGAAAGTTCCTTTGCGTGTTGTAGCGTATAATAAATAATATATAGTGATACTATACGGATACATCATATAGTAACAAGATAAGGGATGTGGCAGAAGGCTGTTTGTTATATACTATATTTCCATTAATAAAATTCGAAAATTTATATTTTTGCACACATATTATGGCTTTGTTTTTGGCACTATTGTGCTCTGAAAGGCTGAATAAGTGAAGAGATTAAAAATAAAAAAAATCTTGGAGTTAAAAAAATGCAACAAATTGAATCAAATTTTATTTCATAAAAGCTTTTTCAGAAAAAATCGCCATACACTTACCTTTGACAATTTACAAAAAATATTTATTCATTTCGTATTCAGTATAATTTGACAAAATGTTTATTAAGAAAGCCTTGTAGCTGAACTTTTGATGTTTTTAAGTTTTTAATGACAAAATGTTTGTTAAAAAAGCAATGAAGGTGATTTTTTTTAGGGTTTTAATGTTATTAAATTTTGGAAAAAATTGATAAATGCATATTTTATTAGTTTTAAATACATATTTTTATAGTTTTACTGCATATTTTATGTACATAAAACGTGATTTTAAATGCATGAAAATCTTTTCCCTACTCATTACTTTTTGTTGTCGAGAGATGAAAACAAGTTTGGAACCTTTAAAAATGGAATTCTACAAAGATTTTAAAGTATAAATCTAGTCTTATATATAAAAGAAATTTTGAGTTAAAAATTGTTTAATGAAAAAATATTAATGAACTTAAAAAAAATTTGTGTCACAAAATTTTAAGAAAAAAAATTATATAAAAATTAAATTAAATTAAATTTAAACAAGCAATAAAACATTTATGTATATTTATACATATTAACATGGAAAACTTTTTAAAGGGATTTTGGTATAAATATGCGTGAGTAATTGAACAATTGAGTGGGGTCATGAAAATTCTCCAGATAAAGAAGGGACCTAACTACTAACTTTTCTAATAATAATGTGTGTCTAGTGGCATAATGTTCAATGTTTGTCTTGAGCTTAAATGAAGGTTGAGATCACCCATCCCGAAGTCTCCGGCTCTGAGATAACAACTAAGATACACCTAAGTGCCGTTCGAGGCATGTAACAATATGGCTGGACATGTCATGTGACTTCTTAAAAAGTAAAATGCCAGCCATGTCAAATCTTTAAAATGACATCAATTAATTTTTTTGAAATCCTCTCAGTAAGCCCTTTTATTTCATATCTATATCATTGAGTTCACAAAATAAGGCCAGTTATAAATCAAAGACATTCAAATATGTTTTTGAATCTTTAACCCTGCTGTTAGGTTGAAAAAAACTTACGAATCTTATATAAGGACCATTTTGGTCCACTTCGTATTTTTCAAAAGTAATTTAATATTAAACTTTTTTGACCAAACATTTTAAACGATATAAAAGATCAGGCAAATCAAAAAATCTATTTGCAGTAGAGGTGTTGGCTCAAAAATTACCTTTGTCATCAAATAGTGTACCATCTGCAAGCCGTGATAAAAATGTTTCAGCTCCAAGAAAATGGGGAATTTGCAACTGCTGTAAGTTGAAATGTGATGCCAAATGCCTTCTATGCAGCAGATTTATATGCAAAATTAATCGAAAAACATTATGTATATCTTGTTGCGAAAATAATAATAGGCTATAACTATTCTATCTTATATTCAGGTAATTTCACAGTTATATATTATACATTGCATGGGCCAAAATAGTCCGTAACCTAAGATATATGACTTTTAATTTTCTTCCACGCTAGTTTACCGCAACTAGCCAAAAACTTACTAAAAGCATTAAAATAGAAAAAAAGCACATGAGCTTTCATTTTAGGTTGATACAATAAACCATTTCAAATTTAAGATAAAAAAAAGAAAAAATCACCAAAATGGTCCAAACCTAACAGCACGGTTAAACTAAATATACACATACTTTTATTAAAATCCTCCAGCCAAGTCCGCCATATATTATGAACTGGAATTTAGCAGAAAATTTCCCGTGTAGTTTAAAAGGCCTTTTCCATGGAATTACACACTTCATAGCTCATAGAATGCTAGTGAATACAAATGTAAAAATTGCATTAATTCTTTCATACGTAATTATTAAGTCAAACGAATAAGAATCTTTTGTTGACTGAACGTTAATTACAAAAGCACCACTGGTAACATTTTTATACAATTAACATAAGCTTTTATATTTATTTGCAGACTTTTTTAATTCTGTTAAATTACACATAAGCACATGTTTTTGGTGGTGCAAATAATTTTAAGAATTTTTATACAGAATGCTTACACATCCTTTTGTTATGTTTTTACTGGCGTTCATTATTTTAATGAAAGTATTACACAAAATTAACTTGACCTGAATGAGGTTTTTAAAGTATTCACATTAAGCAGTCAGCGTGAGGCGGGTGTTTGTGTGTGTGTGTACATTCAAGAGCAAATAAAGTTAAGACCCTTGGAACCAGACTATTAAATAATGTTTTTGTAAAGTCGTCTTATTTTGCATTTAATTGTATATATTTAGGCGCACGGCATTGCGCCAGGTCAAGTTCCGACCAATGCACGCAGTTTGTATATTTACAGGAAGCCATTCGAGCTGTTTTTACCCCCCTTATAACGTTGTTCCCCGCATTCGCAAAATTATAAAATTTAAAACATAATTAGAATAAATTTATGTAACCTCATATGCGAAGTTTGAAAGTTGTACAATGAAAGGTTCCGGAGATTTAGAGGTGCAAAAAGTGCATATTTTAAGACATACTCACTGACCACTGGCTACTGACGCACTCATCAAATTGATGAAGCTCTTCCGCTATTGCTAGAGAGCTACTACTTGGTACACAAGTAGACGTAGGCGAGCGGTGAACTAGAAAAATCTGAAAACCCAAAAATTTTAACCAAAAATTTTAACCAGGGCTACGCTCATAATGCACAGAATTAAAAAAACATTTCTAAGGCGTTTAACTCAAGCGATTTTATTAAAATTTGGCACACATGTTGCAATAACACAAGGGTCTAAATATTGAAATTTTCAAAAGACAACAATAATTAGTTAGATCACGGAAGTCGTGCAATTATGTACCTAATATTTAGTTGGCATGTATTAGGATATGTGCATGAAGATACATTTTGAAATTTATAACCCTAGACGTAAACCTTCGTATTTAACATAACTCTGTTAACGAAAAAACATCCATCTTTGAAATTTTAAAATTTTGTCTTTTTCTCACAAAATGGACTTGACAGCCAAGTTTAAAAAATGGACCTATATTTCTTACCTATTTTTTCGGTAGGAGGTGGGTATCTAAAGTATATTTGAGGTCTTTAGATTAATTTTTAATAGTCTAAACCCAGCTAAAAAAATATGTATGGAGCATATATGATATCCCATATATGGTTCGGATCCGAAAAATGAGGGTATATGGGCATATATGATTATATATATTCATACATTTTCATACATGTATGTGCAAAATTCATATTCATACACTCTTGATTCACAAAAGACACTGCTGTGCAATAAATTAAATTATTAAAATTAAATTTTTTTAGACTTGAGAGAGAGGTTGTATTTAATGAAAAATTTGTTTGGACAAATAATTCAAAACGAATAAAAGTCATTTCATTCATCAAAAGGTGAATCAATTACTTAAAAAACACATAAATCATATTCGTACACAACATTTAGCTTAAGAAATCAGATTAAAAACTAATGCAATTCATTATTAAAGAAAAAATAATCCGTCTAACAATAGTTTTCAATACAGTAATATAAACTTTGTTTCTTGTCTAGATAATTTTGTTATTTTCTATAAAATTAATGACTGGATTATCTTTTTGATTATTTGATATATTAAATAGGGCCACAATGTATAAAATCATACAAGAATTTTTTTTGTAACAAAAAGTTTATCTTTTTTAAGCGTTGATAGTACGCATATAAACTTTGCATACCGTATGTATTTTCTAATGGATTTCCAATTCAGCAGTAATAAAATTCCAAGCTTTTTTGATTGCAAAAACGATCTTAGGTGAGATATCATGTATGCATACATTGTTATATGGCTTCATATATGAAATCTTATATTTATATATGGATCCACATATGAAGAGCTTCATAATTAAATTTTCATATATGAGCTCATATGTTATAATACATTTCATATATTAGTCCATATATTAGTTCATATATAATAGTTTTGCCATATATAATCCCATATATTTCCATACATGAATTCATACATATTCATATATAGTTATATACATTCATATATTAAAAATATATGGACCATATTTAATTTTTTTAGCTGGGAAGTTATAATATCCTAACCAGAAAAAACAAATTTGCCCTTGTTTTCAAAAATGCATTCAACGCGATCGAATTCTGGTGAATATGCTAGTATATTAACTGTAAAGTCAAATTATATTTTATAAAAATAATTAATATCAAGAACAAAATTGTATTGCTTTAAAGCTTTTAAAAAAATAAATATTTTTAAGCCGGGATGCCAGTTTCGGCACAATGTATATATTTTCCTCAGCTTACTGCAACAAAGTTATATGTAAGTAATAAACAAAAATAGCCTTAATTTCAAGGGTGAGTCTATGTGGCTCTATTACTAATGCACTGTGGTGCTATTCAGGGCTATCATGAATAAAATTCCGCGTTAAATTTTTCACTGGGAACAATTCCAACTAATAGCAATTAATAGGGAAAACAAAAAATTCTAATTGGAAAAGGGAGAAATTTCACGTGGAATTTTATTCATGATAGCCCTGATTATATCCTTATATTACAATAAGTTGAAAAATAAGGCCAATCTAGCTTATTATTTATGACGTAATTTCAGTGAGCCGAGGAAAATCGGTACACTGTGCCGATAGTGTGATCTCGGCTTTACACTATAAAAAATTGCCCGGTCCGATGGTGTTCGCTATAATCAAACACCACTGTACACAAAACAGTTCCATAAAAGAATCTTAGCATTCAGAGAATAAAGTTTTTCTTAACACAAAATGGCCCAAATGGGGGATTAAAAATAAACATACATTTATAAATAGAAATAAATATAGGTATGTATACAAAATTATTATCTCTCTCTTATTTAGAGACTTATTGCCGTCCGCACGTACAACACCCTCATCAACCACCAGATGAGAGATTTATATGGCATAAAATGTAAATAAATTTAATCGATTACATGCAAATGATGAATCATTTCTTTTCCCTTAAGATTTTTTTATGAATATAAAGACATAAGATAATATAATTTTTTTTGGGGGGTTCTTCTATAAGCAAAGTTTGCATTAGTTACGTGTGGGTACAACATTAATATAAAAGATATCACTCATAACTATTTCACGAATCATTTATTGTATTTTGTGTATACAAAGAAAAATTAAATTGATGCTTTATCAAGTAATAATCGGTTATTGATTCTACAAAGGTATAGAATTTATATTATCACAAAGAAATATAAATATGTATATGACAGTCGTAAAGCAGCTTTGGGCGAGTCAACATCAAGCGTCGTTGACAATTATTCCTTAAATGCAACCAGTCCACTATTGTTTATTGGCCTTCGAGAGTTTTGCGTCTCACTCGCACTTGACTGATCTGCCATGGATTGCCATACAATACTGCGGTTATTTTGTGGAACTTCCTTAATAAACACGTTGCTATTTCCTATGTAAAGGCACAGACTCTGTTTTTTGGTACTTTTTTTAATAATAATATCTGTGCATAAAAAAAACTTGAAATAATACATAAATATATGCATGTGTACATACATATTATATAAATATATACATATTTATATATGAATATACATGCCTATGTAATTTACATTTATGTAAATATGTATGGGTGAGATGTATAAAAAATTTAAATGGTATCTTAACCTCTTATTGTGTACGCACATACATACTTACATAAGTATGTAAAAATAATTTTTTTTTGTAACATACATAACGTTGATCATATGTAGAAAGGCCCCAATTTAAAGGTAAAACATAATAATAAACAGTACAACTGCTTTGTAAAACTGCTTGTAAAAGTGTTATTTTTTACACTTTTGCAATAATATAATAATATTGTGATGAGGTGTATTTGTGTGAAGTGTACTGAAAGCACTGGAAATCTCAACTTCATGAAAATACCAGTTAGGGCCTTTCTACTTCTGACCATCGATTTGTATGTATGTATTTATGAACATGGTTATTTATTATACACGTATAATATACACACACATATGTACATAAATTTTTATGTATGTGCATTATCCGATACAGTTTTAGTAGTATTGCCATATTTACTTCACTTTACTGTACTTTTTCTTCGCTGCATTCACCATTTGTTTTTTTTTCAATTCCCATCAATGTTTTGTGAACAGCTGTTATTTTTTCATATTAAAACAACAAAACAAAGTGAAGCCGACGAACGTTTTTAAATGTTCTATAAGTGCACAAACGTGCTAACAGTACGGTACGGTACGGTACAAGCAACAGCAACGTTCTGCTAAAGGCAGAATTAGTTTTTACGTGTTGTTCTGTTCTGAATCAGCTGTTTTGTTTCTGTTTAGTTGACAATCTATAGGTGTTTTTTATTTTTAAAAAGAAACGAATTGTTAAAAAAGGCAACTATTTACCATTTTTCCTAGATAAAAATATTATCATAGAACACAAAAAATGGAATTTTTCTTAATATCGCTTCCAATTCAGTGACCAGGCATCGAAAAAGAGAACTTCTTGCAATGACAACCCTATGTAAAAATCATTAGATCGGATCGAAATTTGCACTACTTCTGCATCGTAAACTCTACATTTTCATGACTTTTTTGGAGTCTCACTTTTTACTGGGTAATTGATTTAGAATAACAACAGAGTCGATCATTTATTTGAAATATTTTAACACTAATTACTCTTAAACGCTTATCGGAGATGAAATAGTTGGCATAAAAACAAGAATGTGGTATAGTTTACGTTCTAAAATAAGACAATTTTTTCGTAATAAAGAATTTTTAAGTTGAACTGGAATAAATAGTTATATATATTTACTACTATGAATATTTATCATTTTATATCCACACGTGTGTGAAGGGCTAATAAATAATAGAAATTAGTTTGACTGCCTAAAGGAGTAAAAAAAATCATATAGTCTTCTAACGAAAAAAAGGAAAAGAAAAGATAAACAAATTGCTGACAACTGAATTTTATATTTACATTTTATGAATGATTAATGAGAATCTCTTTTATTAGATGTTATATATATACACATTTGTATATACATATGTATTTATGTGGAATATATATAGATACATTTTATTGTAAAAAAACAAAAGAACATGGGCATGATAAAATTATAACACTTGACTCATACACTTGAACATTTGCGGGGAAAACAGACATGTAACATATAATTCTTCTTCTGGAATATAAAAAATGGGAAAAATCAATAAAATATATATTGGAAGAACGGCTCTTAAGCTCACATATAAAAAAGATATAAATCAAATAACAATTTTGAATTAGAAATAACATTAATAAACAATTTTGAACCTTTTGCAAAATTACGAGCCTCTGACATTTGAGTCTCGTAGAAAAGCAAAAAAAAAAATCATAAAAATTTATTTTAAATGGGGGAATGGTGGGTGGACTAAAGTTTCTTCCTTTTGGGTTGTTCGTGCTTCATATCGGTATACAAGACTACGTGTTCTTTACATCTGTGATGAAGCTGGAACTATACTCCACATGTACACATTCTAAGCCACAAAAAAAAATTGTGAACAAAAAATATGGCAACCCTGGCACCTGCTATTCCCATCTAGCACTTCATCTTTCATACCCATCAAATCGATAAAAGGTGACATATTTCAGCTCCTTCGAGCAGGGGAACTGATTTTTATTCCAGTTAATTTTTTTAATATTGTATTTTTTGAATATGTGAACTTTCTAACTCCTCCACATAACGGTAATTTTTGTCACTATGGTAACAAAATCTAAGAAAAAATTTAAAAAAAATAAAATAGTCAACAAAAATTTTGGCCATAAAATTTTACAATATATATATATATATAAAGACCCCAAGCCCAAAACTTAACACAAACAGCAAAAAACAGCCAAATTCAAGATTACCCATTTCAGTTCTCACAAATTCCCTCGTGGGACAATAAAACATCCTATTAATTTATTACGACGGAATTTGTAGGCATAACAAGTAGTAATTAAAATCCCAAAAAAACAAACTGAAACAATTTTTGAACCATTACATATCCTAAATTGAAATACGTTTAGAATGATACTCATTTTGATATAGTTCGCCGACTTTCTATTTTTTTCGTATTTACAATATGGCGTCTGGAGGCCGTCATATTGAAGTTTTACTACCTTATCGTTATCTTTGGAGGTTCTTCCAGGAATGATACAAATCCATTGATGTAAGAATCGTCAAATTCGGTCTACTCATAAGGATTTAATAACTCACTTGTTTTTATACTCAGATCAGTTTATATCTTCAAGGATTACTTTGAAGATATTTCCAAGTATAAACAAATATACAATGTGGCTAATAATGTTGAGATCCGTTAAAGTGGCGATGATGACTTTTAGTAATAGAAATTTAAATTTGAAATTAAAAAATAATTAGAAAAAACTCCTGTGACCATTGAAATAAAATGATTGAAAACATTTTGGAATTTTTTATTAATGGAATTGTTTCGCGAATCTATACATCAGTTATTTTAAAACTTCTTTATGAACTTATGAGAGTAAGCAAGAAAACTGAAACATATTTAAATTAATTTTGCGAAATCGTTCAAGAGTAAATATTGACTCATCGAAAATTTGCTGACAATCACTCTCATTTGAGTGAGTATATACATTTTCATCAACGGACGACACAATCGTCCGTATTATAGAATCTAAATGTAAATAATTTTATTAAGATTCAAAGAAAATTTATCTAAACGTCATAAAAAATGCATTAAAACACAGCCACCCACATGCTTGCATATATAAAAATACATGAAATTACCCTGAAGGAAATGTCATTAGTGAATCAGTACTGATTCACTATTGACTTTGTCGCCGGTACTACTGACTAATTATACCCCACACAATGGTTTTTGCCATAGACATTTAACATGTGCGTGTCATTGAAAAGCAACTACTGACATTGGTACTACTGATTACATAGTTCTTTAGGGACCATATGAAGATGGATAGATAGATAGATTTTTTTCAATTTGGTGCTTTTTTTCGTTTATGTGATTTTTTTCGTGTTTGGTAATTTGTTTAATTTTGTGCTGTTTTTTAGTTTTGGTGATTTTTTCTTGTTTTAGCGATTTTTTTAAGTTTTTGGGTTTTTTATATTGGCAAATTTTTTTCATTTTGGCGATTTTTTTCATTTTGGTGATTTTTTTTGTCATTTTAGCAGTTCTTTTTAATTTTGCAATACATATTATTGCTAATATTTTTTTTGTGATTTTTTTCGTTTTGGCGATTTTTTTAATTTGATGCTTTATAAGTATGGTGCTTTTTTTTCTCGTTTGAGCGATTTTTTAAGGTTTTTGAAGTTTTTTTTTTGTTTTGTCGATTTTTTTTTATTTTGGAGATATACTTCATTTTTACGATTTTTTAATTTTTTTATTTTAGTGCTAGAATTTTTTTAATTTAATGTTTTTTTCGTGTTTTTGTAATTTTTTTCGGTTTGTCGATTTTATAATTTTGGGAGTTTTTGTTTTAATGTTTTTGAAAATTTCAAGACTTTGTCTCATACGGTTATCAAGATAGAGCAAGTTGTCAAAATTACCTAAACTGATAGAACATGCTGTAATTTTAATTTTTATAAATTGTAGTGTTAATTATTGTAGTCTGTATAAAAATACAGTAATTTTACAAATTTCAAGTGCCTATACACATACATATGTACATACAATTCTATATACATATGTATATTACATGGGATTTTAATATTTTTCGATGCTCGTTTTGGAACACCCTTTAATTATTAACTTTCATATTTTTGTTGTTGTAGCGACTAAAGTTCTAGATACTTTGTCCAAATTTTAGATCCGTAGCTCTTACGGTTCCTCAGAAAATATCCTTTTTCCTAAAACATAAAATATGTTTAATTATAAGAAAAAATATTTAAGTTTTCCAACTCTAAGAAACGTCTTTTTAATTTGTTTATTTTTTATTTTTTTTTTTAATTAGAAAAACAATTTTATTCATACTGAAGTATAAAATAAGTTAATTTAATAAAAAAGTAATAAAAACTAGTTTTCGGTAGTTATGTTGTATGGGCAAATAGAGTTTGAGTTTTCCAGCTCTGAAACCGTCGGCTAGATCTTGTTGATTCTCAATAGAAAAGTTTTTCGCGATATTTCTGACACACTAGTTAAAGAACAAAGTCTCTAGCTGTTCTGGGATCTTCGGAAAACTGATTTCACGTACAGACAGACGGACAGACGAACAAACGGACAGACGGACATCACTTGTTCGTCTTCCCTATGCAAAAGGATATATATACTTTATGTGTCTCTTATTAATATTGTAGAAATTACTCACGGAATGAAAAACCTATATATACCATTTTACCATTTTTTGGTAGAGGGTATAAAAATACGATTTTTTTCTATCATTTATTGTAATAAAAAAATTATTTATTCCCATTGGTCATACCAATAAGTTTATGGCTTAATAATAAAACGTGTTTGAAATGTCTTTAATAATTGCCGGAAGTAGACAAGTTTATACGTTTACATTTTTTTCATGACATTCAGTAAAGATATTATTATTTGCATTTAGTGTGTCTACGAAACAATTTTTATTGACTTAAATAATTGATTATGAAAGCAATTATATTGTTCTTTTTGTTTTTCATCATAAGCATTAAACATTTAGTGGCAGTAATGAAGAAATTTAGTTAGATTTATGTATTCAAATAAAGAAAAGAGCAGTATAAATTTATAAAAATGCTGAAAGAATAAAAAAATAACTTATTGAAGAAACAATTGGAACAATGGATCTGGAAAATAAATATTAAAACAATAAGTACTCCGGATAGATATACGTATGACGTATGTTCGCTGAATGATCTCTGGAGTATTTGGAAGTGGATCTGACTACTTTTTGGAAGGTTTTCTTAATAAAGCTTTTTAAACTTTAAATTTCTAGTCTGTTATAGTTATATTCATAATGTCTGCGCCAGTTCAAAAGGCAGAGTTACATAAAATATTGGGTTATAGGGTGATATGTGCACCATTGTTTCATAATAAAGACAGAGTATTTTGATTAATTTTTTAAGAGTCATCTGAGTAGAAATATGTAAAATATAGTGTAAATTTTAGTGTAGTAAAGTCTGCTCACACGAAGTACTTTTGAAAACGCAAAATGCTAGCATGAGTGAAATGTGCATGAAAAGTTTCAATACAGTAGCTTGAGTTTTAAAAATATCTAGTTGGTAACTTACCTAAGCCTATTTTTGTTTGCAAAATTTCAGTTCTCTACCGTATAATATTTCGATAAAAATTTTATATACTACTACTTCCTACTTCTCTAATTTAACAATCAGTGCTTTCAAATTTTTCCTGTTCATAAATCCCATAACTTTAATTCTTAATTTTGAGCTTAAAGTGCGTGTCCATGCCCCCAATTGAAACTTTCAAGATTTTAAATCTTTCTTGGTGATCTCTAATTTAGATTCATTTGTGTATTGAATTTAAGCACTCTAGTGCAAATTTTAGCCTAAACTATTATGGCCGTTACCCCCACTCTCCGTCACTTTTATAAACTCAAGATTTTGTTATGAGCAGCGCTCAATTATCATTTCTTAAGATGATAGCTTTAAGTTAAAGCTTCAGTTAAAAGCTTCAGTAGAAAATTACCACTCCTGGTTAAAATATTTGGGTTTTTAGATTTTTCTATTTGATTTCTCATCTTGTCCACATAATAACCAAATTTCAGGTCTCTAGCCTTTTAAATAAATTTTTTTGGCAGTGCCAATCCTATGTGTCAAGTTTCGTTGGAAACAGATATTAATATTTAAATAAATAGTATATTTAAATCTGCTGATCAGAAGTACATGAAAAAGTTGTTAGCACCAACTTTTTTCAACGAAACTTTATAACTTTGAATTATTCCAACATTTGTGCCAAATTTCAATAAAATTGCATGAGACAGATATTTTAAATTTGTTCTTTTAATTGTGTGCTTTATTGGAATATCACCACCATCTGGTAAAAATCTCCGGGTTTTCATATTTTTCTAGTTAGTTGCTAATCTAGACCTACTTGCTTTTTAAATTTCAGCTTATGGGCCCACTCTTTCTATCTTGATACCTGCTGGTGCCATTAGTTATCTTTCCTGTCGACTTTCGTTGAAAACGGATAGTAATAAATATATAAATATGTAGCATATTCAAATGTGCTGACCCGAAGTACATGAAATAGGCGTGTTAATGCCCACTTTTTCAACGAAAATAGCAACATGTATGGCACATTTCAATAAAATCGCTTGAGTTTAACGCCTTAGATTTGTTTTTTAAATTCTGAACCTTATGGGCGCAGCCCCACCCTCCTAGGTAAAATTTTTGGGTTTTTAGGTTTTTCTAGTATTTTGCTATTTTATAACTACTTGTTTATCAAATTTCAGGTCACTAGCGCAAATTATAATTTTTATTTTTATGGGCGTGTTCTCGCCTACTTTTTTAACTCCAAATTTTTTTTGGCTAGTACAGGGTGGGCCAAAAGAAACCAAGGGGTGTAAACTTTTTTGTTTATTAATTTTTTTTTATTTTTTCTTTCAGATTATATAGACAACACTTGGAGAATTTATAATGGAGAGGTTCACAACTGAACAGAGAACCAGAACAATAGAATTTTATTATTTAAACAAGAGATCAATTATTTTAACGCAAAGAAAATTTGAATTATGAGTGATGAAGCTCATTTTCATTTGAATGGCTTTGTTAATAAGCAGAACTATAGGTTCTGGGGTTCTCAAAATCCAAGAGTCATTCATCAACGCCAATTGCACCCCATCAGGTGTACAGTATGGTGTGGGATCACATCTGAAAATGTCATTGGGCCCTACTTCTTCGAGAATGAAGATGGAAGTGCTGTAACCGTAAATTGAGAGCGGTATCGGTTTATGACAGAACATTTTTTACGTCCTGCTCTTGAAAACAGACCTGGTATGTGGTTTCAGCAGGACGGAGCCACTGCCCATACTGCCCGAGGCACAATGGCACTTTAAAGTCAAATTTTTGGAGAGCGAATAATTTCTCGAAATTCGGAAATTATTTGGCCAGCCCGATCGCCAGATTTGACAATCCTTGAACTCAAGGCAAACATTGTTGCAGAAATTCGAACGCTACAGCCACAAGTTTTGAAAGATGTTATGGAAAATGCTCTATAAAGGATCCCATCAGTGCGAAGCTGAAAACGGTGGTCATTTAAGAGACATTATTTTTCATACTTAGTGTAAAAAAATTTCCATTTTGTATATTATATAATCTGAAAGAAAAAATAAAAACAAGTTAATAAACAAAAAAGTTAATAAACAAAAAAATTATTAAACTTTTATACCCCTTGGTTTCTTTTGGCCCACCCTGTAGTTATCTTTCCTGTTTAGTTTCGTTGGAAAATGATAATAGTAAATACATAAATAGTGCATTTAAAAGTGCTGATCCGAAACATATGAAATAGGAGGCTTAAATTTTATGGGCGTGTTAGCGCCCACTTTTTTCAATAAAAATTTTGTGTGTGTGTGCCAAATTTCAATAAAATTGCTAGAGTTAAACGCCTTAGAAATATTTTTTTAATTCTGAGCTTTATGGGCGTAGCTCCGCACCCTTGGTAAAAATTTTCGGGTTTTCAGTTTTTTTAGCTGAGTACTCAAGTAGTTATACTTGTGTACCAAATTTCAGCTCACTAGCGCAAATTTTTATTTTTATGGGCGTAGGTATATATTTTTTTTTATAAAAAAAATATCAGGTACTGCCAAAATATTTTTTTTACTACAGACATTAACCCCACCTCTGTTAATTTCATTTTAAAAGAAATGCAACAAATGTATACAATATGTAAATTTTTATAAGATTACAGTTCTGTTTGTGTTATTTTTTTCTCAAATATTAAATTCATATACATACAATGTACATATAATTGCAAAATTCTTTATAGTGGTTAAACTTATTCCATTAAGTTTGTGTCACGTCTCAACCTAACTCAAGTAAGCACGTCACGAAAAAGTTATTTAAAAGATGTTTTAGATTTTCTAAGCAAATGCTGCACATTAAATAGTCATTTCGAGTAATTTTCTAAGCACAGAATTTCCTAAAACTCTACAACAAAGCAAGCAAATCTTGGCATTTGTCACAATTATTTGTTACTAGCCACTCATATTGTTATAGGAAAAATTGCCCCCAAATAGTCTTGTGCTCTTAAGTATTTTCGAAAATAACACGAATTAATATAAAACAAAATTGTGGAACACGTTGCAATCATACATCTTTAGGGTAATTATGATGTTAAAGTGACTCTAAATGGTCCGCCAGAGTCTTTTGGGACATGAAAGCTTCTGGAGGAATATCTACAACGCCAACAAACTTTTGCTTTTAATAATTTTTCTATAGATGTTGAATTTTAGCCACATTTAATATTAAATCAAATCAAAGTAGGCTTGTTGTGTCACTAAGTAGGAAGGATTAAGGGATATTTATTTATATAATTTTTATTAAGATACTTGATTTATATTAAGGAACATATTTTTTTTTTGTATCGCAAGAGGGGAGCACACATACTAACATAACAAACTGTTATTAAGGCTTTTTACTGGAGCTGCTTATTACCTTGAGCTTTTATCTATATATATATATATTTGGTTATAATTTGCTTTCATACACGGCACCACTGACTTCATTAGAAACATTAAGCTCCAATCCCACGGTATTGACATCGTTCGACTTGTCGCACACTTCCATTCAAAACAAAACAAATTTTAATATTTGGTTGTTATTTTAAATGCTAGTGTGCCACAAATCGAACGTTGCCGACATCGTTTGATTGGCCCTAAAATAATACAAATCAATTCTTTCTCATATTTCTCTTGTAAATCTTGACAAAAAATTGTAAAGCTTGTCTAACCAATTTCCATTAACAATTATATAGTTACTGAAATTCGTTATTGGAATTCTAATAAACAAAATTTTGTCTGGTTAATTTAACCAATGGGACTTCTTATTTTAATTGCAGCTAAATATTTTCTTGATATACAAATAAATAAAAAATTCCTTGTTAAAACGACTGTTTTGAAATAATTACCATAACTTTTTGTTACATAACAAAAATTTTGTGCAGAACCAATCAATTTACAATGAGTTACATTTTATAATACATGGTTACGCTGCATTTCAAACGTTTCGTACATTTAAATATCTAATTTAGTTAATTAAAATTATAATGTCCTGCGGTAAAATTTGTTGTTAATTTTTCAATGATAAGTGTTGGTAACAAAATATTTGTAAAAACAATATGAGGAACGGTTTTTTATTTTTTAAAGAGAAGTAACACTCAGGCAATGAATGCCTTCTACTACTTATAGGTATTACCTTCTTTATGAAAGGGATAGTGATAGAGAAGACAGGTGGTGAAGGGAGAGATAGAGGAGAGCTTATTTTTCTTTTACAACTCTACGTTTTTCACGTTATAATGCAGAGTTGAAGCGCCTCTGATTTCAATGAGGTGCATTAAATTTTTGAAGCTGTGTTTAGTAGCCATTTTTATTCGTAATTTTTTGTTTACACAATACCGACGAAGGAGGGCGCTCTGATATTACATTAGGATTAGTATCTGCCGAAGTCGGTATTATTAAGTGACCAGTGACTATGCCTTCATCAATTAAACTTTCCTACACAAACTGATACAAAGGGACACTAATGTACATCAGAAAAATGCGTGGTGTTGTTATTTTTAATGACTTTCGGATACAGGGATTGAACCCAGGATCTTCGGTTTTGTAGTCAAAGTGCTAAGTACTTCAGCCAATAAATGATTGAAATACAAATAGTGCAAAACACTACAATGGAAAAATAATAAAGACGGTGGTAATGATACCAATTTTATTTACTGACTTTAGTATAAATAAAAGCAATTTTCTAATAGGATATACTGTTCGACTGATTAATCAAACCAATTTTATCTGTTAATTGACCAATAACGAAAATTTTTGTTTCGATTCGGTTAATAACTAAGATACAATAAAAATTTACTATTTTTGTGGTTAATTTATTTGATGCTTATGGTGAACGAAACTCAATCCAAAAAAGTAGTGAAGGTTAATCTAAGCAACTTGAGTTGTTAATTATACTATCAATAAACGTTGATGCTGCGATTTAGTTGAACAAAGAATTGTCCTTATTTCAAAAATATTTGTTAATATTTACCTATATACGTATTTTCCAGGTTTAGCCCCAGTAACTATTTTTTGTTCCTCTACCTGAAGAAATAGCTCGAGAGATTTCATTCCAATGACACAATCATCTCAAACAAATACATACCTATTTTGATGATTCCCAGCAAAAACAGAGACTCCAAAAAAGACATAAAAATGTATAGTTTGCGATGTGGAAGTAGTGAAAATTTCGATCCGATCTAATGATTTTTATATAGGGTTGTCATTGTCAAGAAGTTCTCTTTTTCGATGCCTGTTCAATGAATTGGAAGCGATATTAAGAAAAATTCCTCTTTTTTTGTCTTCTATGATAATATTTTCATCTAGGAAAAATGGTAAATAGTTGCCTATTTTAACAATTCGTTTCTTTTTATACGAATTTAAGCCCGAAACAGTGTTTTCATGTAAATTTAAGCAAATAACTTAAATTTTAGACTAAAAATAGTTCATAAATTTCTTTAAAAAAATTAGTTTTTTTTTTTAATTCTGATGAGTTTTTTCTAACATTATAGAGGAGTTAAAAGGTTTTGTATGACTAAAATAAGCTTCTAGATGGTTTTTTGCTCACTCTTGGCAAATTCAAAATATCGATTTTTTAGAAGAAATGAAAATGTAGTTCCATCACAATGACTTTAATTTTTTTCACTGGGTTGCGACACATTTTATTTTTTAGAGAGGATAAACGCATTGCAGAAACTTTCAGCAAAGTGAATAGAGCTTAAAAAAATACGTTGAAAAAAAATTATCTTTTATCCAAAAACCTGTGTTTCATTTCAAAAGTCTTGGACTTATTGGTCTTCCCTTGATACTAATTGGCGACCCTATAGAGAACAAAGTTTTGTGTTCGTGTTACGACCCATTTGTCTCGAAGAAAACAAAATGAAAAAAATTCTCATTAACTTTTGAATAATTTTAAACAAACAGTAATCTAAAAATTTTTGCATATTTTTATGCAAAAAATAACCCATTATATTTTGAATACTTCAATAGTATAGGGTACCTCATACTTTTTGAACTTCGCAAACAAAAATAATGGGTTATTCAGTGAAATTGTAAGTACTTACGACTGGGGTGTACATACAATTTTTTGCATTCTAGTAGGCAAACTTTTTTGCTGGGTATAAAAAAAAATTTTCACATTCTTATTTTATATATATTTGCAATTGAGCAATTTGTCGTTTTTTTTTTAACAAAATAAATAAAATAAAAGATAATATAAAACATTTAACATAAGTGTCGAATATAATAACAACATGCATATGTAAACGTTTTATGTTTCCTTCAAATTTTTTTTCTTTAATGTGTCTAACATTTGTTTATGGGATAATTATATATAATTTCCAGCACACACATCCATATAAATATTTAATGCAACTTAAAGATGACCAATAAAATATAACCCAGACACGTGAATGGTAAAACCAACTGTGTGTATATCTCATATATTATTCATATAAATATAACATCAACATAACACACCCACTATCGTAAATATGTTGACACGAATAAATATTTATGATGTTGTTTGTCTGTTTAGTATGCAGTACTACGTACAGAAGTAAAGCTCTGCATGTTTCTTGGTGAATTTACTTTAAATACGCATTTTACAAAACTAAGCCGAAAAAAGTAAAGAAGAATATTCCACTCAATTGAAATTGTTAATTTTACAATGAGTACAATTTTTGTTAAGATTCAAACACAAGATAAATTTGAAAGTTTGTTTGTTCAATAAAATATGATCTACGAAAGATTTGGAAATTCATAAAGTCGGCTAGAGACGTTAGTTTTCAAACATGAGAAAAATTCAGA
The DNA here is from genome assembly GCA_905220375.1 of Tachina fera. Classification (NCBI taxonomy): domain Eukaryota; kingdom Metazoa; phylum Arthropoda; class Insecta; order Diptera; family Tachinidae; genus Tachina; species Tachina fera. Next base: position 69,138,246 of record LR999963.1, read on the forward strand.
AGTTCGTATTTTTGACTAAATACTTTTACATTTTTATTGAATCAAGAACCAGAAAAGCTCTCGGACCATTCTACACACAAAGAAAAAATATGGTTGAAGTAACCATAATCAAGCAGAAACATACTATGATTGAATTATATGGTTGTAATTAAATCATATTATTGTCATTAGAAAAGCAAACTTATAATAATATTATAATCTGATTTAATAATAATATTATCAACAACAACAATGTACTTTTTTACACCTAATCTTATTATTGTAAATATGACACCACTATTGTTAGACGTGACTAAAATATAATTGAGCCTCACCATAACATGTTCTTATTTTTTTAATATTGTTAAATACGATAACAGCATTATTTAAGATAATAATAATTTTGTTTTTCAAACATACATTTATTGGTTGATCTTTTGTTTAAAACAGCTGTGCGTTAAATCCGGAATAAAAATACATAAATTAATATTGTTGAAATAAAATGTATATATCGAAATATACACTCACAAATATATGTGTGTATATTCGAAATACAGACACGTCTATATAAAGAGATATACATATGTATATATATATATATATATATATATATATATATATATATATATATATATTTATTGATCTACCCTTTTGTTTATACTTTATTTATTTAAATCCAAGCGTGCACTACCGATAGCTTACGAACGAAACACTGAACTGACAGAAGATGTTTCTGAAAAAGATTTTTTTAAAACTTAATATAGTATGGTTTTGGATAACATTGCATTGTTATTTACATTATATAATTTTACAAAAAAAATAATAAAAATTATATTGCATATATTATATTGACATAAAATTTTTACAAAACTATATTGTTAAACTCTAACCATATGGCACTTTCTATGAATATAATAATGCAATTATTAAATTCAAACATTACTTTGCTTACCGCAATAGAATTAAGGTTTAAAATAACAATAACTATTTTTCAACGGCCATACATTTGTTTCTGAGAACATAATATTGTTTTCTCAACCATTCTACAACCATATTTTGTCTTTGCGTGTCCACAATTGTGTGCAAAACTTGAACATTTAAAGCAAGTGTAAATTAGTAAACTATGCATACATTAATATCACGTTATGTGGGGTAGTATGTATCTGTCACTTACGTGTAGAGTTTTTCTTTTCCGGAGCATTTAATTTCCCGGGAAATCGGGAATGATTTTTCAATTTCCCGCAAAATTTCAGGAATTCGCGCCAAGTGCGTAAACACACCAAATATTTATTATTTTAATTTATTAAAAAAACAAATAAAAATTCAAGAGATTTATTAAATAATAACGTGTTTATATGTTAGTCAAAACAAATTATATAATTTCAGTTTTTTATATAAAAATACATGCATATCGTTAGCTGAAATGCAAAATTACGTATTTTTTCTTTTTAAAGTATTACAGGACAGAGAAAAGACTAATAAAAAGTATTCAAATGGCTGAAGTAAAGATTATTGATTTTAATTTTTAGCAGAATTGATGGCCATAGGAAACGGTTGTCATGTGTTTTGATGTGAGTTTTCATTTCTTCTGACAATATTTTTTTAATTAAATGTAAATCCAATTTCATTAATATAACACAACAAAGTAATATTTTTTACAATGTTGCTGATGTTGGTCTTATTAGCTAAAGAGCGTTATATAATCTCTAGAGACTTTAATCGAAAATAATATTCTTTGGATCAAAACTGAATTTTTATTACTAAATGTTGTCGTTCAAAATTTCCTCAGTTGTAAAATTTTCACTCTTGTCATCGTCTTCATAATCAATAGTATTTACTTTATTTTGAGAATATAGGCAAAAATTATGTTTTGCAACTCGTCTGCATATCAAGTTTTTAGAAGGAAGTGGTAACAAATTTTTATTGTACTCAACAAATCTCCATATTTTATTCCTTTATATATTTAAGTGGTTTACTTTTATAAATTGCGTTAGAACTAAATTTTTCGTTTCACGCTTTTGGCAAATAAAGGCTACTAAGTTTAAGATATATAAGATAAATGTACTTTTTATAATATCTCTTTGATAAAATTCATCTTCTATTACTAATTTAGAAACTAAGACACATAAATCTTCTTTTTTTCTTTTGAAATTTATTTGCTGGTAGTTCAGCTTGGTCTATATGCATTTCATTGTTGCTGTAACAAATCATCAGTAGACTTCAAACCACACATTTTGAATAGTTACAAACCTCTTATCTTATGCAAAGACTTTCAAGAACTATTTGAGAATTCACATATAATAATATTTTTGAAAATCACAAAAAAAATAAGCATAGTAGGCTTAGAAACTTATACAAAACCCATCAAATAATTTATATTCGATATGAATCTATTTTATTTTTCTACACCCTTATACAATTAGAAATCCATCGGATAACAATTCTTATTTATTTTCCTATAACTTTTTTGCTTACAGTAAGTGTAACGTATTGAGCTGTCCATAACAAAAGTGTTGCGTTAATTTTTTTAACTGTCTAACATTAGTTATTTTAATAAATTTCCTACAGTAATTTTAACTTTCAAAATTTTTTTATTTCACTATAAGTTTTTTTTTTCGTTGAAAAATGAGATAGAAATTTATAATAAAGACTGATATTAAGAAAACTTAACTACAAGAAAATTCTTTAATTTATATATACATACATATCGAGCCTTGAGCGCAATATTATCGTAAGCGACAATAACCAAGCTTTACAGGAGAACGTTTTTTAAAATGCAGTTTGTAATCATTTTGTCCTGGACAGTGGTTGGGAGCAAAAATAATTTTGTATTTTCATATTTGGCTCCAGTTATGGCGCTTACGATAATTTTTTCCATATTAATAGAGGAATTTAAAAAATTTTGTCGCTTAGCGCTACCATTTTGAAACATCAAAAGAATTGTTAAACAAGCAACATATGTAGGAGCGAAAAATTTCAAAATGACAGACATTTAAATGTACTAAATATATATATTTAGTTTTATATAATTTATAAACGCGCATAAATGTCGTACTTTTTCCTATAAAGAAGGCAAACTAAAAATTTTGTACATTTCATTTTGCTCATATCTATCCGCTTTAAAAATATTATATTATTCTCTCTATTTAATAATACAATTTTGGGTTATTTTAAAGTTTTGTCTGTGTAATAATGTAATGGGATTCCGGCAATACTGGTGGTATTTGTTTCTAATAGTACGACCACACGAGCAATTTGTTGTGTCTTAACACAACCAATAACGTCGGCAGAATGATGACGTCAAATTGCTTGTGTTCAACAATGTATCTAGAGGTGGCGAACACGTACATTCAAATATATTTGTATTTTTATGCATATACTTACTTAAATGATCCTTTATTAGATATTTTGTTGATTGCAATTTGAAAAATCTATTTATTTTATTTATTTAAAATATTTTTTCTTGCTGTTTTATTAAAAAATAAATTAATATTATTTTAATTTGACTGCATGTGTTAAGAGATTATTGCTCAGCAATGTATTTTAACATTTGTTGCCTAATATGTATACACATATTCATACGGTCTACACGCAAATATTTTGTGTCGGCAATCGAATTTGACAATTGCCAAGTCAATAATTGCCGAGATTATTGCTCGTGTGGACTGCTAGTAATGGAATTTGCGCAAACAATTGGAGTATTTTTACAAATGTTAAAAACTCTAGCATTGCTTTAGGGACTACATAATACTGTTTACATGTAAAATTTTTCATACGAAATAATCAATGTTTCCTCAACATTTTCTACAAATTTGAACATTTGATAGTAAGACCCTAGTGAAGGCTAGTAGATCCGATTTCTAAGAGGTGACTATACAGATTATTTGTACTAAATTTCTACACAAAATAAAGGATTTTACAATGATTAGTTAAGTAATATTAACTTAAAAACACAAAATTTCTTGACTTATGACCCTTATTAACTTAGGGGCTCGATATGTTATTAATTAAATAATTTTTTTATATACTCGTACATATATTAAAATATTTAAATTAAAACCTAGAAATTTTGAACTTACTTTATCTGCTCCCATATTTCTTCGCCAAAATATTTGAGCACCAGCAGCTCCAGGGCATAATTTACAAATCCATACTGAAATTAAGTATTTGAATAGACTTAATACGTATAACATGATAAAAATTAAAATAAAGAGAAATATACTAAATATTAATACGGCAACTTATTTATATTATTAAGTATGCAATGGGTTTTTAATCAAATGCGGAGGTCACATTAAAGTGAAGTAAAATTAAGGTAAACATTTTTAAAAACAGGTATTAAATTGTGGAGTATTTTGATTATAAATACAGCAAAACCTAAATTTTTGATGCTTGAATTAATTAATTAAATTTTAATTTGCCGAAAACTCAAAATAAGAAATAAATATAGCAAAGTTTCAGGTTTTGCACAGAATGAAAATAAATAAACAGATTTCATTTTCAAATATTGTTGTTCATATTTTTTCTGATAATAATTTAATCCCAAAATTAAATATTTGAAATCAAGAATATATGGGAGGTAGATGTGTCCTTGCACAGAATGAAAAATAGTTTTGTGTAGAGCTAAACTGCATATTTTCAAAATAGTTGTTATTACTTCTTGCATTCTGATGATAAATATACTTGACCTTGCCCCGAATAAAAAAATTATTTGCAGAAGCAAAATAATCATTTAAACATAAAGTTGCAAGTGTTGTACACAATGGGAAAAATATAATATTTCAAATTAAGGATACAATCATAAGTGTAGAGAGGCCAACAAAGGGCAATAAAAGGGAATTGTTTAGCTTAATCGAATGGCTCTAAATTCCTCACAGGCTTTAAGCCAAAAAATCTTGGTATACATTTTGCCCTAGAGTGAATTATGATCATATATGCAGCTGTAATTAAGTTTTTTGTTTAAAAGATATATGGAACGCATAAATATCCTTGCTTTGTGCAAATCTAAAATAAATAATTTCAAAAATATTGACAAATTTTTTTGTTCAATTGATGATAAATTTTAAATGTATTAAATTTTTAAAATTAAAGATGTGCTAGAAGAGGTATATGTTTAATTTTATGAAATACAACATCAATGAGGCAGCTTTTAACTGTCAAATTTCGAAAATTACTTTTGAAATACCCTTTATATAAATATTAACACATACATATAAATGTATGTAGAGATAAAACTCTATATTCATAAAATTTAAAATGAGCTTGAAATATATTTCATTTAAAATTGTTCATACAAAAATTTCTTAAAATGGATTCCAAATATGTATATTTTATTTTCTTTGCATGAATATGGGGAAAAGAGTTAAAATTTGAATATATTTAATTTTCAGATGTTCATTTTTATGACATCACTTCAGCTTTCTCTTTGTTTAAATCAATAACCCACATTTAATGAGGATACTTTTATCTGCTTTTTATGTTGCCTCCTTTTTCGTTATAATGTTTTGCATATATATACATATACATACTACATATTCATTTTATTATTCGCTGATTTGAAAAAATGTGAAAAATTTCTTCATGAAGTTGAAACTGGAATACTAACTCATAGTAAATATTTTTTTGTCAAGTCTTTGGAGAATTTCATGTTAACAAATGATTGATTATAATAATATGCATGATTTATTTTCTAATACGCAGTTTAGATTGTTTTGCAGTTGTAGCTTTTTTACTGTTAATATGGGACGTATTTCAAATTATATGCTGCGTTAGAAAATGGGTTAGAAAATGGAATTACTGGTTTTGATTGTATGATGATAAGACAAAAGTCTCCCTCTCCCTTTCTTTCTCACACAAACAAGGAATTTTAATTTGAGCATCATAAAAAATTAATGGATGAATGGAAAATAGCGGACTATGAGCCATTATCGTAAATTTCGTATAAACATGTGTATGTGCCCATGATAATGAGAGTGATCTGTCTCATATATTTTTTCGAGATATTTGATGAATTACATTTGAATAAATTCAAAAATAATGTAATAATATGCAATATTTTCATTTATAATTGTTTAAGTATGGATAAGAGAAGTTTTTCAACATTTACTTGTTATTAATATTACGATCAAAATATATAGATTAGTTTTGTAGTAACGACCTACGCTTAAAATGTTATGTTTTTTTATACTATAATATCCTGTAAGTTTATATTTTTTTCAGATAAAATAATGAGCAATATTAAAAAAGATTTATAAAACATTTTTTCATTTTATCAAAAAAACTGCAAAAAATTCTATAAATATTTCAAATATGAGTTAAACTGTTAAAAAAACTACAAATTGAAAACTAGTAATTTTTACATATTTATAGCTGAGTTGGGTATAAACGTGCTAAGTTGTATGAAATATTAATGCAAAGACTCTTGGTTGTTCCTTATAGGTGAAAATTAGTGGAATCGGTATTCGTTATAATCAAACATCACTGTATGTGACCTGGTATGTGCATTTGCATTCGTTTGTATTAATCATACGTCATTAGAAATGTTTTCCACTTACCATTTTGCTTATAATTTGTTATTGCAGCTGATGACTAAAAAATATATTTTATTTTCAACAAGTTTAAAAATTAATTTTTTTTTATTATAGGTATGTATTTTATGAAACAGTTATATTTAAATAAAATTATTAAATCACTGCAAATAAACTTAAAGGAATAATCATATAATGGATTATTATTTTTAAATTAACACTTTATTCACTTAAATACAATTTTATTTATAACTTTTATTTTTTGTGCTTTAACTTTTCTGAGGTTTTAATTAAATTTATTATACTGCTGTTGCTGTGAAAAAAACGCAGCTTATTAAAATTTTTAATTTTTTTTTTGGCTCCAGCTTTGGTAGCAAATTAAACTTTAAAATTAAATTTGCAATTAAAAAATAAACTTTACACATGCATATAAATATAAAAGAAAAACTTGTTTTTAGTTTTATAGCATAAGAAATGTGCAGATCAAAAAAGATTTCAAAATAAATTAAAATTATCAAAAAAGCAATTAAAATATTTTCAATAATAAAGGTGAATATTTAAATAATTAATTTTTTATAGGATAATGCGTTAGCTTGTTTGTAATTTTGTTTTAGTTTTTACAATCGTGGAACAACAGTTGTGTGTAATTTACTGTTGAAAAGAGTTTAAGACATGCTGTGTGCAGCTAGAGATTGTGTTTGATGATTGAATTTGTTAAAGTTTATTAAAAATAAGTTTTTACAAAACATAAAATTTAAGGGTCATTTTCACAACTTGCCGTCAGCTAAAGGTAGGACTTTGTGGAACTGATAAACGGCTTTGGATTATAAAACCTTAATTTTTTATTTGTTTATCAATTAATATATTATTATTATTTATAATAATATTAATACAAAATGGAAGTTGCAATAATGCAAAGTTATTTATCGGGCAGACAAATTCCCATCCTTAGCTAAAGGTAAGATATTTTGAAGCAAACAACACTACTATTTTTCATCTATATCTTATTTGATTATTTTTGACCGACCGAATGAGTTTGACCTAAGTCTAATTGAGGCTGTCATTTACGAGAGATGTAATTTAGACCAAAACTAAAGATTTTGTAAGTTACGATGATTTCAGGAAATGTTTGTTAAGTATAACAAAATTGACGGCACCAGGGTACACAGTTGTATACAATTTTTTGACAAGAGTGTTGAGTAATAAACTATTATAATTAAATTGCAACCACATTAGTGTCACTATAATTTTATTTTATTTTATTTATTTTATAATTCCTGGAAAGCAAATAATTTAAGAATACTCTTCTAACTTTCATTCGAAATTATTACTTAACCTGCAAAACATGTTAAAAATTTCACTTATGTATAGTTTTCACAATGCAAGCAAACGACTTGTGCAGTCAGTTTTTTTGTGGTTAAAAAGCCTGCGTTCAAACCCTCTAACTTATAATATAGGATACTTTAAGACCTGTGTTTATGCCGGAGTTCTCTTTGATCATTAAAAATTAATCACAAATTTATGAAAATTAGAAATGTCAAAAGTTGTTTGAACATTAATTTTTGTTTCAGTCGACTGAAAAAAGTCTCCACTTATATTTATAACATCCCTAAGATAGGCAATAAATTTCAAAAATTCCGTATATTTTTCTTTTGAAGTTCCGTACTAGCAAATGGAAATTTCTTTGTCCGTATTTAGACACGAAAACATATTGAATGGAATCATTTAGTTTGGAACAATTTACGGGTGGGGAGACAGTATCATTTTTGTGTTCGGTAATCGGCGAGAAGCTTTGTTTTCATATTCTTTGCTACATATAGATGCATACAAATATGCTTCCTTTTATGCAGTAATATTTCGTCTGTCTGGACGCCAAGGAAACAACAAAAGAGAATTCCAGATCTTTTCCTTCCAAATGTTTGCCCGTCTAAGACTATATGAAATTTACCAACCTGAACCTTATTCATAAAAATTATTAAAGCTTTATAAAGGATTTTGATAACAAGTTTTCATAAAAAAAATTTTTATTAAGCCTTTATAAAGTCTTAATAATTTTATATATAAGGCTTTTAATTCAGGTATATTAACATTTCCTTCCTTTATCAATCAAAACTTTTCGTAAAAGTGTTATAAATATTATTATTATGTATTTATAACACTTTTACGAAAACTTTGATTGATAAATGAAGGAAATGTTAATATAATTGAATTAATCCTTAAGCCTGCCTGAGGTCATCTAATTTAAATTTTATCATTAATGTGTCAACATCGAGGTCAGGAAAGCAGCTAATTTTCAAGCATGGCAGTTTAAAGTTATAAAAATTTTATTCAGTTAATTAATTACTGAAAATGCAATTTCAATTCCTTTAACATATCCATGTACTCTCGTAAGAATAAATAACATGTATACGTTTACCTGTATGTATGTACGTCTAAGAGTCATATACTCGTATAATCCAAATGTGTTATTTAAGAGATCGCATGTTTGAAAGAAGTTTACACAACATACAAAAATAAATAAATTGAACCCAAACACACTTGCTGCAAACACAAACACACATGTATATGTGTGTATATATAACACATAACTTTACTTACTCTACACACAAATGTTTGCATGTCCTTAAAAGTTCACATGCATTCATATTTAGTTTGTAACACATGCATGCACTTGCGCATATATACATGCATACATAAATATGTAAATAGCTAAATGTTTTCCTAGAATTAACACGTTTTCTTAAAGAAAACTTTCTTTCTTAATCAAAATCAGCCGATCGATTTATTAAACACTATGCCTAAAGCATGTTGGTTTAAGTGCTATTATTGTACATTGTGTCAATCAGGTTTGCAAGCTTTACCGACCCCTTATAACGTATATAAATAAAATGTTTCATTTAACTGATTCGAGATTATTTTTAATATTTAGCACTTATTTTTGAAGTTGGTAAACAAATTTACAAGGCTATTTTTCAAACCCTTTAAGGCCAATTATACATTTTCAGGGATGTTTAATACAAATATTAGTTCTACCCACTTTTTAAAATGCAAGATATCGCCAATTTCAGAGCTCAAGTGTGTACCAAGTTTCAAAAACATGGGTCAAGTAGAAGTACGTGGAATATAATATTGAGTTAATGGGGATGGCCCCGCCATCTACAGTCTAAGATCCCAAACTGTTTGCTAAGTTTAGTGTAGATCGGATGAGCATTATGCAGTACATGCATATAGCCCATTTTCCTCCCATTTTGCTTATTGTAAGATTGTCTGATATTTACAGTTTAGGATGTGTGCCAAATTTCATAAAAATTGGTTAAGTAGAAGAACATGTTACAAAATATCAAATTTTCGAGGGCGTGTCTTCACCCATTCTTTAATTTTCATATTGTCTCCGTACTACGAAAACCCAAGGGTTGTGCTAAGCTTAATAACGATTCAATAAGTAAAATTAAATTATTTTTTTGGCAATAGGACCTACACAACACACAAAACAAATACAGGTGAATTGATAACCTCCTCTTTATTTAAAGTCGGTTAAGGATAAACAAACCGTATTGACACAGTGAAAAAAAAATTAAAGTAATTATTCAGAAACTTCTTTTTCTCTACTTCAAAAAAATAACTGTGTTTTTTTTACTTTCCAGGAATCGATTATTAGCAACATCCAGATAATTAATCAAGAAGTTATTCCAGTTATGATGAATTAGAGATCATATGTATTTTTCGCAAATACTTACGAAATGTCGTCTTAATGTTTTTAATAATGAAATAAATATATGTCATTTATTTATACAAATCGGTATATTCAAAGAAATTTAGGAAAAAACAACAAAAATTAGATTTACTTAAGATCGTGATCATGACTTATGAATCAATGAATATGTATTAAAAAGAGAATCTGTTGCAATCATAACTTTATGTAAAACTCATTTAAAATAATAAAAATTTGTACCGGATGATAAGATCACAATCTAATTGACTTCCTTGAGAGCTATTTTTGTACTGGGAGTATATAAATAAATTTTTTTATGCGTTTTAACTTATTATATTTGTGTATACATATAATTCTCAATAACATTTTGAACGTTTTTTTATAAACATGTGATGTTTTTTTCTCTTAGAATTTGTTAGGTGAAAGTCTACTGATGAGTTTTGTAAGCAGAAATGTCGTGAAGGTAGACAGTTTACCGCAGACGTTGCTTCACCAACATTAACGAACACCATCCCACAAAAAATTCTTCTTTTTTTATTGTCGTTATAAAAAAGAGTTTTGGAGTCAAATATATATATTTATTTAAATTTATATTATCGTTGAGAAAATCAGCTTCTGGTCTATTCAGCACTAGAATAGACTGTTCTAGTATATTTTATGGGAATTGTTTTTTATGGGAATTGTTTTTTGGTTATTAAAAATACATTGAAATTGGTTATTGAGGCGTTATGCTGTTGCTAATGCAAATCGTCTGGGAACCTTTACCCAAAAAATATATTTTTGTCCGCATAATCATTTGAGTCTATTAGAATGTTTAACTTTTTTTTTGAATTTGTTATAAACTAAATTTTTTAATGGTGTTATGGTTTATAACGTAAAGGAGTTTTACTTTATTGAAGTATAACATTGACATATGCAGCTTCCCTATAAATTGATATTGAAACAATGTAACACTCCTTACTACAGAAAGAATAAATGTAAGGAAGAAACATGTTAGGCGTAAAACGAATTTACTAAAAAAATAATAATATAAGACAATGATATAAAAATTGTGTTCCAAGTAGTCAATAGTATGATAATTTCAATATTGTGGGAGTTTAAGACTATCTTTTGTAAGTTGTTTTTCTAAAGGCTTTAAAAATGTAACACGCACTTGATTTGGATACATAATAGTTAAATGATATAACAAAATAATAATAATAGCAGATAATAAAGGAAGTAATAAAATATCTTAAAGGATAATGGATATAATGAGCAGAATAAAAATAATGTAGCAGATTACAAAAGAAACCTACAAGGGCGCGACACTTTATATAAATCTGCGTTACTTAAATTAAACGTTACACACAATTTTCATTCTGCCTGCCTGATAACATCTATTAAAAATTGTTCAAAAGGATACTAAAAGAGAAACATTCAATACTTTATATACCAAGAAATTTCTCCCATCCGTTCATTATAATAATTTCTTTATTTATATAAATCTTAGAAAACATATAAAATAGTAAAGCAGCATCTGATAAATATTAAATTCTTGTGAAATAACTAAGGGGGACAAATTCAAGCAACTCATGCCGAACAATGAAACAAACACACACAAACCTATATCAGTAAATTGGGAGGCTTATTACAACAGGTACATACATATGTATGTATGTATGTATATTGTACATTCATACATGCACATACAACACAAAAGTATGCAAATATTTAAAACATTTTAATAAAGAACATAAAATATTTTAGGCATGTAATTAAGAATTGTCTGCACAAAATATTTTTTGATTGTTTCAAAATTCTTCCGTACTTTTACACAAGAAATATAACACTTCACTTATTTCTTATTTTATTTTATTGCTTAAAGGATCATGGTTCACATTTCATCATTCTTTCTTCATTTCTTAACAATTTATCATTTTGTTGGGATTATGTTTAAGAATAATTGTGCACAAATATATCAAAAATTAAAATCTTTATTCTCTAAAGGATTTTGCCATATTTTATTACAACTAAATATTTATTTACATGTACACATATACATATAAACATTTGCATACACATAAATACACCCACACATACATCCAGTTAAAGTCTTGAACTTTTTAATTTAACTTTTTTTTATTACTTTAAAGAAATTCACATAAAATAATACAACAACAGCAGTAATAACAACAAAAAATACAATATTTAATCAAACTCGGGAACACATACACAAACACATAAACATTATTCTGTATGTTTTTACTCAACCACTACACATGAATAAATGCACTATGGAAAGCAAATACTATGTACTTGTATATAACGGTATATTATTTATATACCGTATATGTATGTTAGTACATAAATTTATGATTTTCTTTCTTGTGTGTTTATTTTTTTTGTTTCCTTTCAAAATATTAAAGAAGAATCATTTGTTATACTCATGTACATATTTATGTACTTATGTGTGTGTATTCCGTTTTCTTTTTGAACTTGAACTTTATTTTGTATATAAATTTTTCCCGTATTTAACTTCCGTTCGTTACGAAGAATCGCTTCAGACTAAAAGGATATTTTCCCAATTACATACAGTAATATAAATGGCGCTTATGATTATTTATTAGTTAACATGACAGCTGTTTTTGCTACTTTGCCTGCAGAACCAAAGACAAATGTCAGTGTTTCTTTTAGATTATCAGCTGGGTGTGGAATAGAGAGTATTAACTTGAAAGCTTTTTAACCCTTTCAGTGTTTTTGTCGAATATATTCGACATTACGTTTTACTTGGTTTCTATGCCATTTTACTGTATAAGAATTTACAGTTATTTATGTTGTTTTTGTTTTAACTTCAAGAAACATACATAAGCTTTAAATAAGTGTTGTTATGCTTGGCATTCGAGTTTGGTTTGTTGCTTAAAATCAAGGTGTTAAAGAGTGGTTGAAAACTTTGTAAAAAAAAGAAACTTTGGAAGCTCAATATATATAATTTTAGTGACCGGAGGATATTGAAAAAATTTGTAAGTATTGATGCATGTGTAAGTTGATGTTATGTAACATATAATATACATAAATCTGAAGCGTGTACTTTTTGCGACCTTTTTTCGAATGTCGAATATAATCGACATTGACCTTCAGAATATATTTTTTTTTATGTTACTGCCCATTACAAAGTAACATATTTGTTGATGAATCATTGCATTTGGGGTTGTTTTATGATAGATAATGGCAAAATTAACTGATGAGGAAATAATGGCCTTATTAGAAGCTGATTCGGACGTGGATGAGGTTATCGAAGATGCTGATGAGCTGGTATTTGACGTACCACAAGTTCAATCGAGTGATTTTGTGCCTCGCGATCATGAAGTGACTATGGAAGAACTTATTGATAACGGTAATGATGCAGATGATTCAAATATTTTTGCTGATCAAGTAGAAGCTGGGTCAAGTAATGAAATTATACCCGAAATCCTGCAAACATGGACGCATAAAAGTAATATAAGTTGGCGAAAAGTTCGCGTGCCCGGAAACAATTGCGGTGTTCCTTTTGAATCAGAAAACACAAATACGGTCGAAATTGGTACGCCGTTTTCATATTTCAATAAATATTTAACGGATGAGTTCTTTTCGGAAACAACATTTTACACAAATATGTATGCGCAAAGCACAGGACATATGTCGTTCAAGCCGTGCACGGTGGATGAAGTACGCATTGTTTTTGCGCACCACATAATGATGGGTGTTCTTAAATTTCCTAGGGTGGAAATGTTTTACAATTCAGCAATAGGAATAAATTTTTTTACTGAAAATATGACGCGAAAACGATTTTTTGCGATTCGAAATAATTTACACCTTGTTGATGTAAATGCACGCAAACCGGGATGCCAAGATCGTCTTTTCAAAGTGGCACCAATCGCTGAACTAGTCCGATGCCGTCTATCGAAGCTAACACTAGAAGAAAACCTTTGCATTGATGAACAGATTATTCCTTTCAAAGGTAAATTCACTGCTAAGCAGTATATAAAGGGCAAACCGTGTCCCTGGGGAATAAAAGTTTTCTTCTTGTGTGGCAAAAGTGGTATGCCATACGATTTTATTGTGTACCAAGGATCGACAACACCAATAAACCAACAGTTGGTGAAAACCGTTGGGTTCGGTTCAGCCATTGTACTTCACTTAGCACGACGTATTCCAGTAAATGAAATTGGCCATAACCTATTTTTTGATAATTATTTCCCATCTTTCCAACTGTTTGAAATTTTGAAAGAGAAGAAAATTAATGCCGCTGGAACTATCAGGGTAAACAGATTTTGCAACCCGCGCTTACCTAGTGAAAAAGAAATGAAGGAAAAAGGACGAGGATCATCTACTGAGTGTATATGCTCAAAAGGTAATGTTATTGTCACCCGCTGGTTCGACAACAAAACCGTAAATCTGGGTTCCAACTTCGTCGGAATCGGCAATGAGGATAAAGTCAAGCGATGGGATAAGAAAACAAATGAATTTGTTGTCATCAATAGGCCTGAAGTTGTTCGTAAATATAATGAGAGCATGGGTGGTGTAGATTTGTTAGATCAAATGACACAATATTACCGAATAAATATTCGCACTGTCAAGTGGACACTACGATTCATAATGCACTTTGTTGATTTGGCATTAACAGCTTCGTGGATGGAATACCGTCAAAACTGCCTAGCAAACGAAGTCCCAAAAAATAAAATTTTAGATTCTATGAATTTTAGGATTCAGGTTGCCCGAACTCTGCTTGCTGCTCAACAAGAGGAAATGCAGCAGCCACGACAACGAGGAAGACCTTCCAAAGCAAGTTCCAGAGGTAACCCAGCAGAGAACTTGGAAGATAGTGAAAACTCCGACAGTGCCGATTCTATGTCACTTACTAAAAGGAAAAAAATATTTCAAAAAGCTCCACCGCAAGAGGTTTGCCATGATCAAAAGCAGCACATACCAATTTTTATAGAAGCCAAGAGCGCCGGTCGATGCAAAGCACAAGGCTGCGATAAAAGCTCCTTTATTATCTGCAAGAAATGCAAAGTTTTTCTTTGTGTTAA
Source organism: Tachina fera (assembly GCA_905220375.1). Lineage (NCBI taxonomy): Eukaryota > Metazoa > Arthropoda > Insecta > Diptera > Tachinidae > Tachina > Tachina fera. Next base: position 69,153,512 of record LR999963.1, read on the forward strand.
AAGAAACCACAATTGCTTTGAAAAATTTCACCAAAAAAGTGCATAAGTTTTAAAATTTTTTTACCAAACTCTGTCAAATATATATAAATTCCTTTTATTTTATCAAAATATGTGAAATATATATGAATTTTTTTTTTGTTTACCAAAATATGCGAAAAAACCTTAAAAAACAGTTGTTTGTTTGTAATTTCAAATAAAAATATCAGGATATCATTAGGTGCCATTGAAGGTCAGTGTCGAATATATTCGACATTGCCCAAAATCCAGGGGCGTGGCACAAGACAAAAAAATTTATTTTTCCCGATTTCAGCACCATCATTTCACTTTCAATACAAATTTTCAGATTTTTATCTAAACCTAAATTATTTTTGACCCTGAAAGGGTTAAGCTTTTTTCAGCAAAAGGTTTTTGTAGAGGATAAGAAAATTTTGTAAGTATAATTAATGAAACATAGATGTCAAGCTGTATCTGAAAAGAAGTAAAATAAAAAGCGCCGCAGTTAAAAATGATGTGTCGTATGCAGTGTTGCCAGCTCCTGTGTTATTAACCCAAAGATGTTACAAAAAAATCTTGAACTATTTCTTGGGGTTATAAAATTTTTGTGTAATTTCTACTCAACACAATTAAAAAAAATATACATGCACTATTAGTAAGTGAAATTTTTTCTCTGATTTAAGTAAAAAAATTAAAATTTAGTAAATGTCTTTACTGAATAACAATTGCCTTACTTTCCTCAGTTGTAAATGAAGCTTTCTGCATTAAAATTTACAAATCTGAACTACACTTAGCGCTTTCTGAACTTACTTAAGTTGCCTAATCTGAATTACAATTAACGCTTTGTGAATTACAACTGCACTGAAAGAATTTTGCTTCATAAATCCAACGAAACAATTTCATTAGCTTTTTCCCACAAATTTAATGATAATTTCACAAATCTAATGAAAATTTCACGAATAGTGTGAAAAAATGTCATTGGAAATGCTTCGTTGGTATCTAGTTTTGTAGCAATATTTCATTGGATTTATGACAACAATATTTCGCAATTGTTAAGAAATCGTTTTAAGAAAAATTTACAGTTGTTGCTTAAAATAAACGTACATATATAGATAAGTACATACCTTAAAACAATTAAGTTAAAGATTTAATTCTTTAAAACTAAAAAATAAGAAAATATACAGTAATTTAGAATTTCATTATAGCTATGAAATGTATTCGTTGTCTCAATGAACATTTCATTGTAATTATGAAAGTATGATAAATTAAATGTATTTCAATAGTTATCAACCAAACGCTTGCATCAAAGGTAGTTCTGTATGATTGTTCTTGTCCTTTTTGTATGCTTATTTACACATACAGTTTCAATTAAATTATTTCGTTGTTATAATAAAACCATTTCACTATTTTTGTGAAGTTATTTCATTTTTTAATGAAATTATTTCGTTATTTTAATGAAATGATTTCGTTGAAAATTATCTTGTTGGAAATTATCTCGTTGTTTTAATGAAACTATTTCGTGGTTTAATGAAAATATTTCGTCGTTTTAATAAATTAGTTTTCTTGTTACGATGAAATTCTTTCATTGTATTGATGACACTGTTTAATACATTTGACGTAGTAGTCATTATAATAATTTAAAGGAAACTGGTTTCATTAATCCAACGAAGCGTGACATTGGTTGAATTTTACTGAATTTTTTCCTTGGATTAATGTCGAAATTTATAGAACTTATGAAAAAAATTATTTCAGTGTAGAAAACGTGAAGAATTAAGGAAATACATAAAAAAAATTTCAACATAGGAAAAAATTTACTCAATTAAATGGCATATAATAAAAATTTTTGGAAAATTGGAAAAGTTATACTTAAATACAAAAATAAATATTGCATTAGTCCCAAGTAAAATGTTAAACAAGAATCCTGTAAAACGTATTTTTCGCCATACGACAACTGTTTTGAACTTAAAGTTGTTAAGATATGTACAGACGATTGTCAGATTTTACAATATTGTCAGATCTAGCATTACGCTGACAATGTATTGATAATAGAAAATTGCCAGCGCCAGTTGTATCAAATTTGTCAAAAAATCTTGCAAAATATTTCCAGACGATTTTATGACGATAAACTTATCTTAAAAAACCACCAGTAAAAAGATTTGACAGTTTGTCTGACAAAATCGTCAGCAAAAAATTTTCTATTCACACGGTTGTCATATGTAAAAATGTTCAGATCTGTTATTATGCGTTGCCAGACTTAAAGCAATATTTAGAAATTGTCAATTACCATTTGCTTGCAATTGTGTTGAATATTAAAATTGAAAATTTAAATTATAATATTATATTACTATAAAGAATTTACAATGGTATTGGCTTCATATACAACTATTTTTCAACTTCAGTTTTTCTGTAAAAACAAGTGGGTGCAGTGTTGCCCATAGACAGAATTCTTTTACCATGACGCCACTGTCAGATGCATAGCCTTCGGAGATCTGATTATATTAAAATGTCTGAAATATATATGTCAATAATTTTGCAATGGCAACGAAATATCTTCATATGATGTCTGACAATTTGTTGTCAGCTGGTAGCCGTGCAATGGACTGGTAATGCTTTTTCTGGCAACAATGTCAGAAAAAAATTTTAACATATTATATTGACAATTATGTAAGGTCTGACAACTACCTGTACATAGCTTTAGACCATTTTTCTAAGTTTTAGTTAGTTTTTTTAGTTTTATTTATATAATCGTATACGAATGTTGTGAAAATAATACATAGAATGACAAACCCATATATATATATACCATCGGCATTTTTAGTGCATGGTATAAAACTTGGTAAAAGCTTCTGAAAAGGTTTTTGTACAAAATAAGAAAATATTGCAATTATACGCAATTCATCATAGATGTCTGGTTGTGCAGTAAAAATTTAGAAAAGACAAAAAATATGAAAAGAATACACACCAAAAATATTTTGAAATGCTGCATCTTGTATATCACTGCTGTCAAGGTAGAAATTTTCTGGCTGGCTATTGCGAACGAAAAATACGAAAAGATATAGATTTACTCGTATAATCATTATTTTTAATTTTAATGACTCAGTGTAATTTGTTTCTATATATCGTTTTAATATTTTCGTAATAAGGATGAGCACAGTTTATCTTCCTTGTTTTACACAACATATAGGGACGAAAGTTTTACTAAAAATTGCAGCCAAATCTTCACGATTTGATGATATTATTAAGAAGGAAATTCCTCTGGCAATATAAAGATTTTGATATTGGAAACATCAAAAAAAATCATTTTTATTAAATGGATTCAAAATTATGTTGGGACTTTTTCTAATTTCTTCAAAATAATATCTTTCAATTGTATAACCTTGCATTACTGACACCCATTTAATCGATTATTGCATTTTTTTAAGATTGTGTTGACTCTCAGACAACCAAACTGAATTTAGTTGAGAACGACAGAAGAGGTGGGTGGCTCGGCAGGTAGTATAAGTAGTGCCTGCGGTTTCTAAATAGGCAGTTAAAGTGTTAAGAAAATTGGCTTATTGATGAATACTTTAGGTTTGAGATTAATCCATGGAAGTTAAAGCAAGACTCCGTAGAAGTCCGTATGTCACCTCTTCAGAATATAAATTTTCCGGCAAAATTAAACCTCTGCCTCTGTATTAAGCATCTTTTATTCTTGAATTGATTGAATTTTGTGGGGATAAAACTGTTGCTGCTCGTGAACTGATGATTTATGTATGATCCAAACATTTTTTTGTGCTTTATTTTTGTCATCAAGAGACTGGTTGACAACTTTCACTTTATCCTTCAATTTTGATTTTGGTTTCACAAGTATTTTACACGTCTCTCAAATTTTTTTTTCTTTTATTTTCGAATGGTGTATACCTCCTATATTTGCAAAATTTGCACATTACAGTCCGACAATACTTTGCGTTTTCGAACTCTGAGGAACTGAATATAGTGACTAACTTACCAAGACTCATGCTAACAGTTGACATAAGTTACATGCCAACCAAATTGTTTGCATTGCAATGCAAATAAACTGTTGATCTCAGCAATTTTAAATTTGTTGGCCCCAACATTTACACCTTAGAAACGGCTTAATTATTTTATTACTTTATTGCATTTGTAACGTAACATTTACTAAATATTTGTTCTCGTCACCTAACAAAGCAGCGTTGCATTATATCCAATCAGCTGTCCAGACTGAGCTTAAGATTTTGGCTATTTCTACGTTTATACCTGCACTATTTGCAAATCGATCGATAAATATATATGTATTTGTTTATATGCAGATACACACCATCATGTCAATAAAAATAGCTGCTATTTTTCCGTCATTGTTGTGCTTAATAAGATGAATGTAAACAGCAAATTCTTATCCACGTATTCGTATTAACATTAGAAAATTTTTTGTTGTTTGCAATAAAATCGTGGGACATGCCGTAAATCAAGTTGTGTTGCTCTCATTATCTTGAAGTTTTTATGTACTGCTTTAAAATAGATTAAAAGAATAGATTCTAAACCTATTTTATTCTATTTTTACACCTCAATTGTTGCCGCATTAATAAATGCATTATTACTTTACAGTGACTAAAGCTTTGTTTCAAAATGCTTTAATAATTTTATTACAAAGCAAGAAAACCACAAAAAGATTTTGTGGTTTTCTTTAAACAATTGAGTTCAAAAGATTTTCTACACTTGATGATGTGATTTTAATTGTGGTTGTGCTTGTGGTTAATATTTGTGGTTGTAGGTAAATTGTTTATTTATTTTAAAAATTTTGATTTGAACGAATTTTTGCATTCACCGCATTCTGGGATTAATATACCTGACCTGTCTTTGATCCTCCATGGTTCTATAACTTCTGGCACAGCACAACAGCATCCAAGCTGCACGTGTTGACTTGTCAATAATGATGGAGTAGAGAAATAAAACAAATCCCTGTAAAGTCGAAGTCAAACAAAACAGATAGGAAAATACCGGACTGCTTTCCAAACGTGATAAAAGACCAAAAAGCCATGAAATGCCCAACAAAAAGAAGAGTAAGACCGAGACACGAATTTGTATAATGATTTTCTTGCGATCACGACGTTGCTCCTCAAACTGACCCAGTGAACGACGAAGACTGCAGAAGATGTAAATGAAAATACCCAAATTTGCCAACATTATTACAGCCAAGGGCATTATGACGCCATATGTCAGACCATTTCCAGTTGGATAGCAAATACTAGAGCTTTTAATTCTGTGCTCAGAATTTGACATATATGTATCTGGCTCCAAGTATGCCACCAGACTTACTGGTATTAGCGGTAAGCCCCAGGCTAAAATGGCATATTTGGTAACGTAATTAGTTGGTCTTTCGTAGCCCAGTACTTTGACGTAACGTTGATATTGCATAACAGCCACAATTAACATCCAACAAAAGAGCACCAACACAATATAATGCAAAAATGCTCCCATTATTTTACAGTGCCATGAGTTTTTCACATCAATGTAGGACGTCTCTAGTTGTGGTACATTTATTATTAAAAAGAATAACATTAGCACGGATAGAACAAAACTCATGTGCAGCAACACTTTGTTTGAAGATTGCAGGCGAAAACTTTTAAAGCATACAGCCGTAAGCCATATAAAGGAGAGACCTATTAAAGACATGCCACAGCCCAGCACAGAAATGTATTCCAACATTAAGTCATGCGATATATTTAGCATAATAGAGTCGCCTAAAGATAGTGATGAGTCAAACGAAATGCCGAATATTGCAGCAAAATGTGTAAGATGAGAACTGCGACAAATAACCAGATTGTTATTCGATATATTTTTGTACTCTACTGTAATTCCAGTTGTAATCCATGTGCTGTAGTTCCAAAAGCCACAGTCTGGCAATTGATTCGTACCATAAACAGACGTTCTGTAGTTAAAGACAAATGGTATGTCATCTGGTAGTTGACCTTGACAAATAAAACAGAAATTTATGCATCATTTTCTTATTAACTTGTATTCAAATAAAAAGTTTTAAATTTGTATGCTAATAAGGTCTTTTACTAATCATTCCCATCAGGTTGGATGATATCTACACTACGAAAGAGTTTGCATTAGATTATCAAACGATGACGACATTTAAATGCAAATGTGAAATAATGTCCAAGGCAAGAATGCCCAAATAATAAAACGAAATAAGGCCCAATAAAATTTTTAATTCAGCTTTATTTTATCTTGAATTTGGTTTCATTGGCCTTTTTTAATTGGTCTTTATTTCATTTATATAAGATGTTTTTTTCATAAATTTAATTTTGGACATTATTAATTTTTTTGGGGTTTATTTTATTGGGACTTATTTCATTTCTTATATCGACATTATTTCCTTCGGCCTTAATTTATAGTGCCAGTTATATGTGCACCAAAATAATGAGTGGAATGATATGAAAATAAACTGACTTGCCTAAAGTACTCACTTCAAAAAAGTTGCTAGTCTTCGAATTATTAGAAATTATTAAGGATAATTTTAAGTACAAAAATTACAAAATTGTTACAGTAATGGACTGTAGTTTATTCAATTATAACGTACAGTGATTTAAAATTATAACAGCCTTATTTATAAAACTTAAAAAGTCTTTATAAAAGGTTTTAAAACAAATTTTCATAAAAAATTTTTCTTAAAAAGCTTTTATAAAGCCTTTTTAATTTTTTTATTTATAAAAATTATTAAGGCTTTTTAAGAAAAATTTTTTATGAAAATTAGTTTTAAAAACCCTTTATAAAGACTTTTTAAGTTTTATAAATAAAGCTGTTAGACTTCTAAGAAACTTAAATTTTAACTGACTTTTTTTATTTTGACTTTTTATTAAGTTAAAAAAAGTCCCAGTCCAGTCTTGCAATTTTTGTTGCAGGAATTCTTGAATATGCGGGAGAGTGTTGCTTTGTATTCCAAAGCAAAATAAAAGAAAGAAAGCATAATATATTTTACGGGTTTTACAACTGAGTTAACTATTTCTTCTTCTTAGTTAAGCTGGCAAATCAACTTTTATAGACATGTGACTCACTAACTGAGACTTCATGGCATACAAATGTTTTTATAACAACAAAATATTAATAAAAAAAAGAGAAAATAAGGATTAGCTGCCGTAACCAAATAAAACTTATCTTGAATATCAAAATTTAGAAAGTCTTAGGTCTTAATCTTTACACAAAGTCGAATGAAAATAACTTACCCCTATAATTAGGCATGGAAATTTCCAAAATATTTTTATCGGGCCTCTTATCCATGTTAGTGCGATTAACAAACAGAAAATCATTTTTAAAAATCATAAAAGTTAAAACTGTTTGATTGTCAATACTTTGCGTCTGAGTTCTTAACTTGTTCCACAAGGATAGTGGAAAATATGTGGCCAAACGTAGCTCGGGCTCCTGCATAATCTCATCCATGGTATGGTTTAAATATAGAAAACTATAATGGTGGCCGGTATGTTCATCATAATGTCGCCGCTGACGTTGATGTTTATTTGTATTATAAATGGCAACACCAGATATGTTTGAACAAGCTGGATTTATATAAAAAATACTAGTTCTTTTAAATGTCTTATAAAAAATGCCATCTGTAATATGCTCGCACTGATCAGTGGGTACCACCACCTGAGCCATATTATGAAAATATCTGTCAATAGTTTTTAATAATGACGTTGAGGCATTAACTTCCTCAGATTTGATTATTGTGTTCTGATTAGCGGCCAAAATACTGTCGGTGACATTAAGAACTTGCTGTACAAGTTCAGGATTTCTGTTGTCTTCCGTAATGATTTTCAAGATGTCACTGGATATTTTAATATCGGCTGGTATGCGTACGGCTTCGGAACTCGTCAACAAATCCGACATTTGCTGTAAAATTTTTTTCGGCTCTAATTTGTCTTCTTCAATATCCTTTTTAACATTCTGGTAAAGAGTGTTAAGATCATAAGTTATAATTTGCTCGCGTGTTTCGCGCAAACAGGAAATATTTCTCATTTCTGGCGTCAGTAGTTCCCACAGTGTCATACGCATTTCAGGATTGTATTCACAACGCCGTGTTAGCGGCAAACCAGAACTTTGTAAGCACGGCTCTTCCAAGTCTCCCAGTTCCGTTATTTTAGTTGTTTTCCATTTATTTTTGTAATTTTTTATTAGGCCATTTTTCATTATATAATTATGCTCGAATGGCTCTTCCATGCAAAACTGGGGAATGAAGCTGCAATTGATTAATTCTACATTTGCATTAATCTGTTCCCATCTGCTGCCACCAACAAAGCGATCATAACCACAATGACGTTGCAAGGGGAGGCCCGTTTCGTTGGAGCAGAGATTTAAAATGCTGTGATTTCCAACTGTGGTTGGAAACCATATTAGCAAGACAGGTACTTTTCCATTATTGCTGTGATATGTGGTCTTAAGAAAGTCCTTTTCACATCCCTGTTGGGCACACAGCACTTGTATGATTGCACGAAACAGCAATACAAACGAAATTATTTTCATTACAAAAAATATATTTCCGGTCACGGAAGAAATGAACCTATTAATGCAAGGCCTTTATTGAAACTGGCATACATTTGTGCATTAACCACAGTAATATAATAAAATTAAAAAAAAATCTGTTTAATTATATGTCATCTATTTTTGATACAAATAGAAGTATTTTTTATGAGCAACAGAAAAGCCAACGATCATAAAAGGCATTATCTTGCCATAGCAACAAATAACACGGTGCGACAGTCCAAGCAACCTGGAACCGGATATTATTTTTCTTGTAGGGATTGTCGAGTAAAACAAGATTCCAATAGTGAAATATGACGGACACCTACAAAATCCGGATTTACGGTTTAAAAAAAACGGTTTTTTTTTTACCTTTGCGCACTTATAAGCCTGTAACTTTGTTGATAATAATCCGATTTTCAATTTCTTACTAAATTTAAAATGAAGAAGAAATCTCTTTTAAAGATCTTTCCAATAATATATAATTTATTTAAAAAAAACTTGGGAAATTTGGATCTTATTGTCCAGCAAACATAGATTTTGTATATTTTTAAAAAATTTTTCAACTTCAACGTTTATATGCATTACTTTATTAAGAAACTATAATACTATTGAATTTATTAAAAATTGACGTTTATTTATGATTACAATTCATATCTGGGCTTAAAAGTAGATAAGCTATTGACTGAGTTACTTAACTTTTCATGAAAATAAACCTTTAAACATTTTATAAATTTTTTTTAAAACAGTGACCTAAAACATCGGTTTGACAAAACTAGAAATCATTTGGTTTATGATATGGCTGATGATGCCAAATCATAGGCGTAGAAAAGCAAAACAACCGAAGGTTGAATTTGAAGGTTGACAAACAAATTCTGGCTCGTACCAGCGACTAGTATCAAAAGAACGATTAAATACTTTATTGTACACTTCTACCACTCCAATATTGTTTTGAAAATCACGCCCGTGATTGATATCAGTAAATAAGACACAAATATAGCAAAATTTGTTACGATTGTCACACATTTTTTATTTAATTTTAATTTAAATTGCACACGATTTTTATTAAATTGCAAACGTTTTTTTAAATACACAGATTCAAAGTGAAAAATAAGACATTAACATAACGTCATATTAAAAGAAGAAACAATAATTTTTGTTGTGTTTACGCTAACAGTGATTTGTAATTTTAAAGAAAGTGGATAAAAGGAACACGAAAAAAAACAATATTTTTGAATGACTAAAACTCTCATTACAAATTTTGCGTGTGTTTAGGATAACATTGATTTGTAACTTAATAGGAGGTGCATAAAAACAACACCAAAAATATTGTGCAGGCGTTTTGGTAAAAATTTTGTTTTCATGAAAAGTTAAATAACTCAGACAATTGCTTACCTATTTCTAACCCCAAATATGTATTGTAATTGCAAATAAACGTACTTTTTGAATTAACTCAATAGTATTATAGTTTCTTACCCCCTGTTCCTACAACTTAGACGGACGACTTGAGTATAAAATTTATATGGAAAGCACTCATATTTTTGAGTGTTTTTTATACAAATTTTCTAGACGAGTCGTCTGCCTCACTTGTAGAAACTACATATTAATAAAAAATAATAATCAAAACATCACCAAAGTTGAATATTTTTTGAAAAATCTTCAAAATTTGAGTTTGCTGGACAAGAATATATCATTTGAAAGATCTTAGTTTCTTCTCTCTAAATATAATAAGAAATTGAAAATCGAATCATTATCAACAAAGTTACAGGCTTATAAGTGCGTAAAGGTAAAAAAAACGGGGTTTTGACCGTAAATCCGGATATTGGAGGTGTCCGGCATATTTCCCTATTGGATTCGTCTTTAACTCGACAAGACCTACAGGTTTATCTATTTCATTCAATTTTGTACCACTGTGTAATCATACCCCCTTGTTCATAAAATTTAAAATGATTTTGCAATGTATTTTATTCAAATTTTTTCATACAAAATTTTCTTCAAATAGATTTTAAATACATATTATTTTTTAAAACTGATGCTAAGTTTGAACCTAAGCAATTTTTTATTTTCAAGATAATTGTCAAGAACCAACATACATATGTGCACGTGAACAAAACTTAAGTTGTTTTTGCGGTCATCGATTAAACCGAGGATTTCAGCGAAACCTAAAGCAATATTTTAATGTGACTAGATTTAGAATGATTTTACAAAGAAAGATTTATGTTCATTTGAAAATAAATTTTAATCATAGTCACTCGTGACATGTCGCACGGGACAGTTTTTCTTTTATAATATATTATGTATAAAGAACTACATTTAATTTTTTCCTCTTGTCTCTTCGAAACGCAATCTCCAGTTTCCTATATATTTTGCAAACTTTTGCTTGCAATTGTTTTGTTTTGTCCTTGTTTGGCATTTAGCATTTTTATGATCTTCTTCCGACTTTGTCTCTTCAATCATTTCATTTTTTGCTTCATCCAATGCTTTCCACTTTTTCCAAGCATTCTGCATTCTTTCCTTATTTGTTAATTTATGCTTGTGTTTACTCTGTTTTCCAAAAATAAAGTATTTTGTTGCCCAAAAATAAAGTATTTCGTTTTGAGAGAAATCTAAGCTTTGATTAAATAATGTAAAATCCAATATTAATGAGGTATATGATGTGTAGGTACTTATCTCAAGAGCGGATAAAGCGGATAAGTTAAAATTCAACTAACATTAAGTTTTATTTAGAAACAGTATAATTTTCAAAGGTTTATAAATATTATGTAGGGTTGGAGTTCAAAAACGGAAGTGAATAAATTATTACAACTTAACTACATGGCTCGTTAAATTCGTTAAGTTGCGTGATGAAAATATGAATATTTCACAAGTGAAATAACAAAGTTGGAAGAAAAAGTAATTATGTATATTGAGTGATTAAATTAAAGCAAAAAATATAAGTATAGTTTTCATAAATATAATTTAAATTTGGATTATTTAATTATAAAAATAATTTAATTTTTGACAAAATATATATAATATTAAATATTTCAATATAATATAATAATATTTCAAATTCCTTAAATTTAAACTGTTTTTCTCCTCATAATTTTAATATATTAAAGTATACATATATTGTTTTTTAATTTTGCATTTGTAATGTCGCACGTGACAAATTTTATATAGACAAAATTATCACAAATCTTTATATATTCCAGAAATTCTTTATTTTTGTATTAAATGGCTTTGAGTACATTGAATATTCGATAAACTTGGGCCTATTCGGAAATACATCACTGTACTGTGAATGGAAATTTATACGCCCTTAAGGGTCCACTGCTCGCTACTACTAAATCTGACTACGAGTATCCGCGAACTTGCATTTTGCATGTAATTTCAACGCATTGATAACATGTGTTATTTTTTAATATCGCACGTGACATTGAAATATGAAATTTTTTAAATCAAATATTTACAATTATTTGCAATCGCACAGTTTTTTTAATTCTTTTTCGGTACTGCGTAACCTCTGAAATATTTGTGCTTTTGTGATTTTGCATTCAAGTATCTCGAAATGAGCTTTGTATAAACTTCAATTTTTTTTTACATTAGTTAAATCTAATTGTTTCCCACTAAAATTATGATAAAAAATAGTATTTTCAAAAACTTTTAATTTGTTGGCATTGGCGGACCTTTTTGTGGAGACGGTTCTAGGCACATTGGAGTTAACGCAAGATTGTCCATTAAATTTTTTGATACATAACAGCTTAATATGAATACAATTCAAGATTGTCTTTACTTCGCTTTCGGCCTTTTCTTAGTTTATTTTAATACAAGTTGCTGGTAGAAATTTTTTGTCGACATTGTAGGTCAAGCCATTTATTTTTCTTTCCAGAGTTGAGTACAAACAATATTTGCTAAATAATTTTACACAATCTGAATAAAAAGGACTAATGGTTTACTACTAACTAAAATTTGACAATTTTTGAGTTATTACGTTGTTCCACTAAATGAGCGATATCTTGTCTATTGGAACAGAAAAATTAAATATATATAGCGATTCATATTACTTATTTAGTTTCACTTAAATGTATATAACTCTAGAATATACCAGATTAAAAAGAGTTTAGCACAATTAAAAATAACATACTGTCAGCTAAAATCCATAAGGAATTAACTGACAAGAAAAAATTCAAAATAGACTTTTTGATTGATAATGATGTAAATAACAAAAATACATCTTTCCATAAAACTTTACATAGATAGGTTTAAAAATATCCATTTTATTAACGGAATTTCAAAAGTCCGCAACTAAATTGCCAACAAATGCATTTGACAAATAGTAGGGAACACATTCCGCAACAATGAATTTTGAAGTGTTAGCTTTTGATTTGTGCATCCACAACGCTGAAAATATATAGTAAATATTAGAGTCACAATTTTTTCACTGGAAAGAGTGTGCTGAAGTGTGAACACTTCAAAACTCCATCAGGCCTCAGTAACTAAAATTTCTAATAACAAAAAAAAAACATGAGAATAAAGGTGGCATCCGTGTTGTTTTCAAACACAAAGTGATGAATTTGGAACTATTCACCAATTTCAGTCATAATTTTTTATTTGTGCGTAAGCCTGAAACTCAAAATTGTTCACTGAAAAAGTGCGATGAATTGCGAACACTGAAATTGGTGAATACATAAAAATTCATCATTGCGGAATTTAACCCCTGAACTTACTTTTTGATGATTGTTTGTTTCTTTTTTTTAATGCATTTTCCTCTAAAGGAATCCGCATAGATATTCCAATCTTAATTCAAACATTTGACAACTAACAAATATGTATATAGTCTTAAGTTGATAAATTTTTTCGCTTCTCCTGTCAAAAAATATATATACAAATTAAAAATTCAAAAAACCCGTCTGCGAGCAACAGTTAAAAATATTCTAAATGGTTATCGAATTGAAAAATTATAAGAGAAACTTAAAAATAATTTTTGAATATGTTTTGAATAATACCTATTTGGAAATATTGTGTCTGTTGACCAACATATTTTATTTTCACTGCTGTCAAGACAAATCTATTGACGTAAGAATAGACAAAATCTGCCAACGCGCAAAGGAATACTCACACATACATGCATATGTACATGCATACATACTTAAACAAAAAAAAACTATTCATCAATTAATATTTTCAATTAAGAATTTAATGCATTCAACTCTTTGTTTAATTGCTTTAATTAATCCTAGTGGAAAAATTTAACTGATATTATCAAATTATTAACAAAGGAACAATTTATTAATTTTTTAATTATATATATATATAGGTTCCCGTCGTTTCTACAAGGAGCATAGAGCCTTAACTTTTTAATTGATATTACAAAATTTTAACTGATATTAAAAAATATGTGATATTACATTTTTTGTGTGTAAACACAACACACTTCTTCGTATCTCCCATTCTCGTAAGAAGTGCAATTACGGTTTCGTTGATTAAAGGTGACGGCATACAATTATTTTCTGCGAGTTTATTCAATTTAAATTTTTTTCTCATATAAATAGTTTATTCAGATACAGAAGTAATTTACATGAACATATAAATAAGAATAATAAATTAATGTATAAAAATAAATTAAAATGAAATTTTATAATAAGGGCAAAATATAAATAAAGACTTAAAAAATCTAACGTTCTCTTGACGTACTAATATCGTGCGTCAATGATGTTGAAGCTGTTGCCATTGATTGCAATTCAGTTGCTTTTTTCACACTAGACTTTTGAACGCAACTGGAACACAACATATTTTGCCAAGAATTGCGAGCATTGTCGTCTATAATAACAAAATATATAAACAAGACGAAACCTTGCAAAGTCGCTGTTAAGCAAAACAGATAAGAAAATACGATGCCTGCTTTCATAAAAGCAAATAAACCAAAAATCCATGAGAGACCCAGTAGGAAAAATAGCAAAATGGACAAACGTATTTGCTTGACAACCATTTGCTTTTCATGGCGTTGCATAGACATACTGAGCGTATGTGAAATACTGTAGAATACATATATAAATATCGATAAATTAGCCACTATTACCAAAGAGGCTGGCAATACAACACCGAAATGTAAACCATTGCCAGAGGGATAGCATATACCAGTATTGGTAGCCAGCTGATAGACACTTGGTATGTATGACTTAGAATCTAATAGTGCTACTAAAAGTGTGGGTATTAAAGGTAAAGTCCAAGCAATAAGAGCTGATTTTATGATATAGTGTTTGGGGCGATATATGCCAATCACTGTCACGTAACGTTGAAATTGTAAAACTGCCACTATTAACATCCAGGCAAATAAAACCAAGAGTGAATACTGCAATAGAGCACCCAGTACAATACATTTTGTATAGTTATGATTTTCCACCAAGGCCTTGGATATATTATCCGTGTTGACAAAGAGAAACAATACCATTTGCAGGGTGAGAGCCACACACATGTTTAGCAAAATTTTATTAGAAGACTGAGAACGCCAGGTTTTAAATAACACGGCCGTTATCCATATGCCCAGCAGACCCAACATGGATAAAGAGCAGCCAATTAGTGATATTATATCTAAGGCCTGTTGATGAGATACGGTGACCAAGATCTCTTCGCTTAAATCTCTTTGCCGAAAACTGCCTCCCACTAGATATGAAAATTGTGTTAAATGATTTGTATAACACAAAATTAAGTCTTCTGTTGCTGTGTATTCGGAAGTATTAGTGTGCACCCCACTTCTAGACCAGGTGCTGTAGTTCCAATAACCACAACCAGTATTTAGGTTAGGCTTTAAATTTTGAGTGGAACTATGATGCCGAAGAATAAATGGTAGGGGTTCGGGAAGTTTATCTGGAAAAGCGAAAAAAGGGACATTTTAATAAAAATAATTATATTGTAATACTCGTATACTTCGCGGTATAGCGAAAAATTTTTGTTAGCCAAAGAGTTTTATTTTCATAAAAGTGTATTCAAATAATATATTAAAAAAAACTACACTCAAATAATTTTTTTCATAAGTTCTATGCTATTCCGCTATTGCTAGAGAGCTAAAATTTGGTACACAAGAAGATCTAAGTGAGCAATTAACCTGAAAAATCAGAAACCCCAAACATTTTAATCAGGAGGGTAAAAATTAAAATTTGTGCTATTGGCGTTTTTTTTCATTGTGGCAATTGTTTATAGTTTAGACACTTTTTTTTCTCGATTAGGCGATTTTTTTCGGTTTGTGGCTTTTTTAATTTTGGTGATTTTTCTCGTTTTAGCAATTTTTTTTAATTTGGCGTTTTTTATTAATATTGGCGATTTTTTTCGTTTTGGCGATTTTTTTAATTTTGGCGATTTTTTTAAATTTAGGACATTGTTTTTGTCCATTTTTGGCGTTTTTTTTTAATTTTGGCGATTATTTTTCGTTTTGTCGATTTTTTTCTCATTGTGGCGATTATTTCGGTTTTTGACTTTTTTAAATTTGGCGATTTTTTTTATTTTGGCGATTTTTTTCGTTTTGGTGATTTTTTAAATTTTTGGCGATTTTATAATTTTCGGCCTTCTTCCTAAAACATAAAATATGTTTAATTATAAGAAAAAATATTAAAGTTTTCCAACCCTGGAAACGTCTTTTTAACCTTTTTATGTTATTTTCATTTTTGTGAATACGAAACATCAATTTTGTTCATACTGAAGTATAAAATAAGTTAATTTAATAAAAAAGTAATAAAAACTAGTTTTCGGTAGTTATTTTGTATGGGAAAATAGAGTTTGAGTTTTCCAGCTCTGAAACCATCTGCTCGATTTTGCCGATTTTCGATAGCAAAATTTTTCGGAAAATGTCTGACACACCACTCCAAGAACGAAGTCTCTACCTGTTCTGGGAGGTTCGGAAAACTGATTTCACGTACAGACAGACAGACAGAAGGACATCGCTTGTTCGTCTTCCCTATGCATAAAGATCCAGAATATATATACTTTATATTGCCAAGTTAGCAGATTATCTAGAAATTATATGACACTCTTACGGTTACAAGTTTGGATAATTCATAGCATGATACAATAATATAAAGGTAAAACCATTCTCTCTTTTCGTCGCCATATTAACCTTCTGACGTTTATCCAGATTATTTTTTACTCTCAAAAATAATGCTACCGTATTCATTTGTAAAATCCGAGTTTTTTGATTACTTTTTGACTGTTATACTTTTTTAATTAAAAAAAATGTTTTATAATAAAAATATTGAAAACTTCATCACTTTTGCTTTAAAAGTTATTAAATATTAATATAAATATATAATAAATAATTTTAATTTGTGTAAAAAAATAAAAGTTGAGCAATGACCTGCATATACCACAATTGCAGTAACACTAAGCATTTCAGCAAAGGCACGAATGTCAAGTTTTTTCAATTTCCTTCAATTCCATATATGCGGCAAAAATGGATAGAAGCATGCAATATAGATGATGGTTTGTTACCAAAAAGCCTTTCATTTGTTCTGTTCACTTGCGTGACGAGCATATGAATGTAAAAAATCATTGCATCCGTTTGAGCCTGAGTGCAATTCCTATTCAAAGGTAACTACCACATTAAATACATTAAATTGCGAACACAGAACTTTGGTCGAACACCATTTTGGATGAACCAGAACGTTCGATTGGACACTATAACATTTCTTTAAAATGTCTAATGTAAAAATATTTTCAGTCAGTAAAATACAGTTGGCCAAAAGCAGACAAAGGCTCAAGACCCACAAGAAACATATGAACGGTATTTAGAGCACCTAAAACTATTGTGTATATCGGGAAATAATTTTTTTAATTTAAAAATCAAGGGACATATTAGGGACTACTGGCGTCTCAAGACAAATTGTAAGAAAGAGTTTTACAAGTATCGGTACTCAAACTGAGTAAGTTTCTCTTCCTATTTTAAAATAATAAGTTTAAGTTCTATGTACGTATTAAGCTTATTCATTTACGTTGTTATTTTATAAAAGCGTTTCACTCGAAGATTATCGCATTGAAAATCAATTAGTCGATAGTGAAGTTTCTAAGTTAAAGGAAAGGTTTCCATGTTGGAATACCAATTAAATATAAGAAATAGCAATAAAAAACTCGTTAGTTCAGATTTCGAACAAGGTGTACCGAGTACAGCAACAAGTTATGATTAAGTTTCCTTTGCAACTTCCTTGTACTCAGCAGGACCACGCTGCTATAGACTTTTGCGGCTTAAAGGATTTGCGTTGCCGTCACCAACAACCTTAAGACGATGGGCATCTAAGCTGTCGTTTGAGCCTGGAGTTTTATACACTGTAATAAGTATAATAAGTAGGTATGTACTTAAAAACCTGTTGGATATTTTTTTCCTAGTCTTAAAAACAAACATTTTCAAAACTTCAGAAGAAAATGGTTGATATGTATTTTGCTTTTCTTAACAGTTTTCGGTTATTTTAACCAATATTATGTTATGCTGCTTTTAGCAAGTTTTTGCTCATTTTCGCGTGTCTTTTGTCGAATTTTTGATGTTTTCAACATCGATATTTTTGAGAATGATGTTGCATCCCTAGCCGTAAGCATTTTTTATTATCAGGTGAATTAAATAAAAATCAAACATTTGCTTACTTTTGTAGGTCATACTACACGCAAATTTCGTTATCTTGATGTCCAATTGATACAATGATTAAAAAAAATATGTATTAGACTAAAATTCCTAAACTCAAATTACACATTTCAAAAAGCATTCCTAAATAAAAGTTACCATTATATGTATGTGGCAACGTTTTCCTCTCTGTTTACAAAAAAACAGTATTCAAATAATTTGGGTAAAAGTCATAATTAATTTTAAACGTCAAATGTGGTTTTACCTTTATATTATTGTATCATGATTCATAGCATATTTCAGTGATAGGGTGTACATACATATAGATATGTACATGTACATATAATATAATATATGTAAATATGCACAAGTAAATATAATTTCTTTTGCTAATGTATGAACTCGTATATGTTTAAAAAAAATTATTTTTTATAATTACATACATATGTGCCCTTAATTATGAAAGTGGTCTAAGTCATATATTGCTTTGGTCGAGATATTTGGTAGATTATATTCGAACAAATCAACAAGTCCTTTTATATTATGCAGCATTTTAATTTAGAGACTTACTAGTCTCGATTTATTTAAATTTACTTAATAATGTTTAAGTATTTATTGAAGTTTTTTAAAGATTTATATGATATTTTGAAGCAAAAATGCACATGACTTAGACCACTTTCATAATTAAGGGCACATATGTACAATATACATACATATGTACTATGTATTTCAAATTGGACAAGATTCTTTAAGGGAGTTTGAGTGAGTGATTTTTTTAAAATAAATTAACTAAAAAGTACTGTCGATGGATAGACAACCAGCCTGGGGGTTTACTGTGCAATTCGAAACGAAAGCAAATGCTCTCTAACTGCAATGTTAATAACATATAGATTCGAAATGATTTTCTTTCGTTTCGAATTAAAGAGTAGACGCCCTGGATTGTTTCCCTGGCTGATTTCAATTAATGATGAAGGTTTAATTATTTTCAAATAGGCGTTAAAAATAAAAAAATATGTATGTACATATGTATATTTTTTTGATATTATTGTCCAAAATTCTTCAGAAAAACTACTGTACAGTATATACATATGTAAGTATGTATATGAAGGAATTATTTTTAATATTAAAAAAATAAAAAAAATTTTGAGTAGGGAATACGAACTCACGTTCTTCTGTTTTAAGAACAAACGTTTTATTCACAGCTATTTGCAATACAAATAGGTACGTACGTATATTTTTTTAATATTATTTTCTAAAATTTCCTTACAGTACATATATACATATGTATATATGAAGGTAATATTTTTAATATATAAAAAAATTTGAGTTGGAGATACGAACTCATTTTCTAATGTTTTCAGAACCAATCTTTTATTCACAGCTCTCTGCAATACAAATAGGTACATATATTGTAAGTATATTTGCTTAATATTATTTTCTAAAATTCTTTAGAAAAATTCCTTTACAGTAAATATGTTTATATATGTACATATAAATATGTACATATGTACATTAGAGCGACTCAATAAATGGTGATTTTGTTACCCTTTGAAAATAAAGCTTGATAAGTTTTATGATGATTCCCAAAATATTTTGGTTCTAGCGTTGACCATCCGTGAGCTGGACCATTTTTAAAAAAAGTATTTTTTTCAGTTTTTCGAATTTTATTGTACTTTAATCCAAGATGACATCGAAAATTATTTTTAAAGCAGCATCTAATGGTATATAAAACTTGACCACTTGCGACCTACAAATTGATATATTTAACTAAATATATAATTTCGTAATCAACTAAAAAATTAAAATTAGAAAACTTAAGTATATATCACAGCATCCTAGATTTGAAAACAGATATTTTGCTTATCACCAGATTATTATAATTGAAAAATAAAAAATTTATGGGTATCAAATTTGCCTACATTAAAAAAAATAAATTATGTCGCTATCTTCGCGTTTTATGTGAATAATTACAAAAAAAAAACTAAAATTATTTTAAAACAGATTCAATTTGAAAACCAAAACATTATTTCCAAATAGGTAGAATTTTTATGAAAACCCGAAACGAAAATATGTATTTAGTTAAATATATCAATTGGTAGGTCACAAGTGGTCAAATGGATGTTGCTTCAAAAACTCTTTTTGATGATACCAAATTTTATTTACGTCGTCTTGGAACAAAGTACAAACAAATTCTAATAATGAAAAATTACTATATAAAGATGGTAAACGCTAGAACCAAAATATTTTGGGAATCATCACAAAACATATCAAGCTTTATTTTCAAAAAATAAAAAAAAAATTGAGTTTGGAATACGAACTCACGTTCTTCTGTTTTGAGAACAAACGCTTTATTTCCAGCTATTTGCATTTTATTTTAAAGGTCTAAGACTTAGGCCAGGTTTGCATCTCTGTGTCATGTGTCAAATAAAGCGTAACCTCCAATTACTAATGAAAAACTGTATGATTCAGACATGTATCGACTCGGCTAAATTTGTAATATTTAGATTTTGGAACAGAAACACCATCAATATTTTACGACATATAGCAAATACTCTAATCAAAAAAAAATGCAACCAAAATGTTGAAAATTCTCGTGATAACATGTTCACACGTGCATGTTGATTTTTACATGTCGTGTACTGTAGGCTTTGGACCCCTTAAATAATTAAGACCACATATGTATGTATGTATATGTACATAAGTATGTATGGAATATAGGTTAGGAAGGGTGGTAATATAACGCACTTCCATTCGGAGACCCAGTTGGGTCTATTGTGATATGTATGTTATATAAATTTTGTAAAAGTTGTCAAATGTCAAATTTTGATATAAGCAGACACAAAAACGAATATTTGAAACGATATTCGAAAACTCGAATCAAAATGTTTTTCACACATATGTATTCATACACATATGTATGTACATACATATGTATGTATCTAGATATGTACATACATATGTACTACATACATATGCATTCATGTCTCTTCATTTTATGATTTCTGAAGGGTACATAAGATTCGGCACAGCCAAATATAGCACTCTTACTTGTTTTAATTAGATTTTACATTTTTTCCATTTTTAATTTTTTATGAATTTAAAAAAAATTTAAATTTTTAGGCAAAAAATACTTTTTTCCCTTCATACATTCATTATTAACTTCGAAAGTATTACACACATAGAAAAATTTGTAAAAATAGATTAGAGGAATTGTAATTTTTAATTTTTTTAAATTTGTTTCAGCTAAATCGGACTAGTGGCTCTCGAGTTATGTCAAACAAAAGAGCCTTAAACGTGAAAAATTCCAATATACGATAGTTACTAACTTCAAATTAATATTAAAAATATTTTAGCAGGTAAGAAGACAAAACGAATGATGCACAAGTTCTTAATTTTGGTTCTACTTTTACGTGAAATTGTCAGAATTGAGTCCCAAAATCATGTGTTGTACTGTGTTATTTAACTTAACAAACACATGTCTGAACCAAAAGGTTTTTCATTATTATTTAGAGGTAACGCTTTGTTGGGCATAAGTTTCCCAAATGTCAACGTGTCTTTATACTATTCTGCTGTTTTGATGTTTTTGAATGACAGCTTTCCACGTAACGTGATAAGTAGAATTATATAATGAAAATAGTCTTATACAAATGAAAATAATTTTAGCAGACTTACCAGTATATCCCGGTATGGATATGGATAACACTTTACTAAATGGTTTTCGTGAACGAAAAAGATTCTGTTCAACGAACAAAGCATCATTCGCGTAGATTTTAAAAACTATAATGTTTGTATCAAAATCTGATTTATAAAATCGATCATCCAATTTATTCCATATATGCATGGGAATAAACGAGGCCAATTCCAAATGGGTTTCCAGCAGCAGCTTACTAACGGACTCATTCATATAGATAAAACGGTAATAAAAGTCGTTTAATGAATCATAACGTATTTGATTAGCTCGTGTATTTGATTGTGTTTCTGTATTATACTTTTGCTGCTGATTAGAATTGTAAATTGCTATGCCACTTATGCCGGCGTGGGAAGGTTTAACATAAAACACACTAATATTACGAGTGATATGAGCGTAAATTCCAATATGTCTTAAATTTAAAGTTTCAACCCATGCGTCATTGTCATTAGAGACATTTTCCAAATAAACGAGTTGTACTAGACTTTCACTTACAGCATCTAAATAGTTCTCAAAAGTTTCCAAAAAACTATTTGTGGCATTCACTTCAGCTGACATACGCAGAACTACGGAATCAGTGGACATTATATTAAGGGCTATGCTTAAAATGTCTCTAGATAGTTGGAAGTCTGGAAAATCGATTACTAAAGCTTTCAAGATATCGCCAATCAACTGCACATCAGCAGGCATTAGTTTTATTTTTGGTTTGCCTAATAAGTCCAACAAATTTCTGGCAGTAAGACGACGTGAAGCCAAGTCTCTTGTAAAAGAATTTGATATGGTTATATTTCCATGTAATATATTCAGTTCATTACTTATGGCCTGCTGTCGTATATACTGGAAACATTTAATATCTTGCAAATGGTCAATAGCAGCCCACTGAGCTCTTTGCTTTTTCACGTCATAGTAACATTTTCGCGTTAAATGTAGACCATTTGGTTGCAGGCATAAGTCGCGCAGGCAGGAGTACTCTCCAATTTTAACCTGCTTCCAAATGTTTTTGTGAGCCTGTATTTCACCATTATTAAGTACAATATAGTGATTGAACTTATCTGGCTTACAAAACATACTAATGCGACAATCTATTAAAACAGTTTGATTATTATACTCCTCCCACGCACTGCTTACGCCTAAATGTCGACAACGTCTTTGTAGTGGTAGACCGTTTTCGACGGTACAAATATTTGGCAATAGAGCACGTTCACCAGCCTTAGTACGATTCCAAGTGACCCAAATCGTTTGAGACTTGTTATCATTACTGATGAACTTATGCAGATATTCTTCATCTCGGCAAGACTCGTAATCAATCACATTTTCATTGGATATATGATTAGTTATTTCCTGATCTTTCTTAGCAAATTTCAGTTGATATTGATTCGAAGGTATTAATACAGTACAATTGAACTGTTCTAATAATAAATTAATTGCCACTAAAAAATGCAATAATTTCATTTTGTTGTGTGACGAAATTTCAGTTTTCTATTTAATTCATTATTTTTAAGTCTTTAGTGCACATTTTTCGTTCGTTTTTGAATTTATTTTTTATTTATTTCCGGCGTATTTTTGTTTTCAACATATCGCGCTCATTCTCTAAAATATACTAAAATGATTTTCCGAAAAATTAAGTTTTAATCGTGCTTATCGAATATTGAACAATTGCGCTCTCTTTAAACAGAATTTGAATGTATTAAATCTTTCTACTAAAGGAAGAGTGTAATTTTAGTTGCTTTTATAGATATTTGTAATTATTGGTTGTTTAAAAAAATGTGTTTTTCTTTTAGAAACTTATTA
This sequence comes from Tachina fera, assembly GCA_905220375.1. Lineage (NCBI taxonomy): Eukaryota > Metazoa > Arthropoda > Insecta > Diptera > Tachinidae > Tachina > Tachina fera. The sequence goes on from LR999963.1 coordinate 69,177,088, forward strand.
AAATTTTATTCAAAATAAAAATTTAATTTTTAAAGAAAAAATTTTTGCGGTGCTGTCTGGGTTAAATTCGTACAAGTTAAGTGATTAGTTAAAGGTTTTATTGTTGTTTTTCTCCATTTAAATATCTGTTCCAACGTTCCATGTATTGTTTAAATTTTTGTTATATATTACTCAGTTTTACGGATGTTAGTTTCAATACTAATTATGACGGACTCTGACCGGAGTAGACATTGGAAGAAATTTGTTAATGTATACAAGTTTAGTTAGGTGAGACAGAAACGATTTTTATTTGAAATTCTAGGCCAATATATTGTTGTTTATTGCAATAAAAATTATAAATTAAAATCTTGTCTTATTTATCCGAAATACAAAGCCTGAATTCTGATATCGAGATCTTTTGAAATTGAAGTGAAATTCTTATTTGAGCATCCAATGAATATTTATTTCTATTACTTGTTTTAGTCAAAATTTTTATGGTAATTTTGTTTTAACCTGCACTTTAATTTTTTTAAATTATTTTGTTCATTTTAAATGCAAATGTTTTTGAATTTTTATTTTATTTTAATATATTTTTTAGTGCATATTTTCAAGTTTTTAGTCCATATTGAATGCACATAAAACACTTTTTTATAGCATATTTCTGATTTTCCTGGTCATATCCCATTAGTGACAGCTCTACTTATTAATTGACATACCCTCAGACTCACACATTGATATGTATATTGTACAATAAACCTAACTCATGCACCGTATGATTTTTCAAGTTCGAATGGTGCACGAAAGTACGTACAATGGCCGTATTTGGCATTTGATAGTGTTCCGTAAATATAAATGTAGAATATCGCAGCTTTTCTTTGAATTTTGTTGCATTTTACAGAAAGGCTGCGACATTTTTCACTACATATACATACATATATACACACATACTTAAGCCATGAACCTCAAATACCCCCAATGTATGAACTTTACCATCCATATTTGGTCTTTCAGCTTGTATTTCCTTTTACTATATGCTTTTTTTCTGAAGAAAAGAGAAGGAAATTAATTTCCTTTTTTTATATTTTATATTTTATTTTTATTCCACGCATGTCACAATTACTATGAATGAAATAAATATAAAATTAAACTGAGTAGTTTTTTTCTCCCATATAAAATATCAAAACCATTTAAAAGATTAATTGGGTATTTTAATTGAAAATATTTTTTCAAAAAAATGTGGCATAATATTGTAATGAATTTATTTGTAAAAATGTTCTTAATGTTCTTATTTTAAAAAAATGTAAACTTATTTATATTATACTTATGCTAGGAAAGTGAAGCGTCGTTAATTTGTCATGCTTTATTATTAAAAGAAAATGTGGGTCACTGAAGAATATTGACAGTAACCCGATCTACTGAAATGTTAGTTATTTCATAATGTTTTGAATTAAACAATGTATGGTGGTAATGAACTTTAAGAATGTTAAATATTTGAATTCAGTAATTCTAACTGTCTTGAGTTTCTTTTTCTTTATTTCAGTAAATAAAGTGTTAATGATCTTCACTTATTAAAGAAAAGTGAATCATAGCAAAATATTTATTGACATACATACATTCATGACAATATAAAAAACAGCTCGATTTTCATACATAAAAACAAAAGTTTCATTATTTACTTACAATTTATATATAATAGTTTGTTAACCATTTCAAAGTATTCTGAGTTAAGCTCGTCTGTTGATAACACTTTTTTGATGAAGCAGTAAATTCAATTAAAACAAACATTTATTCAATTAAAATATTAATAAAAATATATAATTTTTTCTAAGCAAACATTTAATTGAAAAAAATTCAACAATAACTTTTTCTGTGTTGAAACTCAGAATTCATATTAAAAATATAACAAGTTTTGCTATGCTTGTGGAGCTTATTGTTGATCGCAGCCGTCAAATTTTTCAAGCCAATTACAAAATGCATTTTCGCTGTATTTTAAAGTCGATCAGGAAAACAAAAAAAAAAGTAAAAAAAGAAATGCAAACATTCTTAATTTTGCGTTTAAAAAGTATTTTGCGTGAGCCTACGAATCAAGAAATTTTATGTTATTTTCGTTAATTCCAAGTAAAGCAAAATGGACGCTAAAGTCTGTTGAGTAAGTAGATGCCAACTCATTTACAAAACCAACTCCAGATCAAGTCCAATATCCTCCTTGTCCAAAGCAGAAGCATGACTCCGATTCACCTCATTCAAGTGATTTTGACGATAATTTAAAGGAGAAAAAAAATCAATAAAGTCTCTCACACGAGTGTTTTCACCAACAAATACAAGAAATGGTACGTCTGTATCAAGGACCGTATGATTAGGCGATGTTGGACAATTATTGTTGGTTCCATGTGCAAGAGGTAGAAAATAATTAAAATAGAAAACAGTTTAAGCAATTTGTAATTTCATACATATTTCTATATTAACTTGTGTTTTTTTATTTGACAAAAGTGGCATAATTCAATTAATCTAATGTAACTTTATCATTTTCGCACCGATCTGTATTCTTTTGACAACAAAATATTTCTTTTAAAATAATTTAACGTGAGAAGTGACAAAACTTAGCAATAATTAGTAATTTAGTGTAAAAAACTAAGTTGAAAAAACCAAAATTGCAAAAAATCAATAATTTTTTTTGTGAAATTTGAACTTTCTTCCAGTAATTTCTTAATCAATTTTTACAAACAACCCCTGGTTGTTTTAACAATTTTATTTTCTTTTAAGTGGAAAAAATATATAAGAAAATTATTTAATAATTACCAATATTATTATATTAAACTTATATCGTCTTTTTTAAAAACCCAAATAACGGTACTTTTGCAATATCTCAAAATCTTTTCCACTTTTGACCAGATTCGGATTTGGTGAAAAATTCCAAAGTCGTGACCAAATTTATTTTTTTCCACAGTGTAATTAATGATTTTTCTGAACGAATGACTTGCTGATCGTGTGATTTCTCGAAGAGTCGGTCGCTCACAATTGCTCATCGAAATCTTGTGATTTAACTTAAGATTGCTTCCTCTAAGATTACGTTAAAGATAAAATCTATTCGAATGGCCCACAAATTGACTCAAGTTCTATGTGATGGAATGATTGAAGTTATAGAGGATACACAGCCGCAAAAGTAAGAATGGAAAGCCATTTGGCGGATATTGTTTCCAATTATTAATGTCATACCCTCTCCCTTACAACTAAATAGGCATCACATGATTCCGTTTTAAAATATTAATTTTTTCATATACCAAAAAAGACATGTTGTTGGAAGACCCTATACTACAAAGAGTACGTTTTAAATATGAAATTGCCATACTTGCACTTAACACAAACTTGTTGCTTTGTTTATTCAAGTGAGTTTTATTTAATACTGTATAATTTATAACATTGCTTAAAGCTAAACTAAAATTGTGCGCCATGTATGCAGTATTTGCTTACATCGCTGTTTGATGAATTGTTGAAATGAAAACAAAATTGTAAGTTGACATTTCAAGGTTTCTCAAAAAACATTTTAGACTAATATTTAGTTTGGTTGATTGGTACATACAGTAGTGTTACCAAAATGCAAAATATTGAAAGAATTTGATTTAAAATAAATTTTCTTAGGAACTGTGACTTGTTAAATTCATAAAACCGATTTCAGTAAATTTACGATTAATGCAAAAGCTTAATCCATTCCTTTAGTTTAAATTATATTCCTCAACAAGATCTTATAACTCTAAACTAAATATATATTTATATATTCTATGGTTTTCTTAAATACACGAGTACACAGATAAAACAGATTCGTTGAAACAACCGAATTTGTTGCCAATCGAATTTTGGCGATTGCACCAACTATCAATTTTCTTGTGGTACCACAATATATTAAATTCTAACCATTAACCCAATAGTTGCAACAACAATAAAATTGGTTAACAGTATAGAATTTGAAATAAAAACTATTTTCTGTCACCAGAATTATGGTTAATATAACTAAAACAATATCATAATTGGTACATGTGAAAGAAAAATTGGTCTTCCTTGCTGAAACAAAAATAAACAATAAACGCAAATAAAAATACAAAATTTAAGAAATTTATTATTAGACATACATATTTTCATAAGTTTATTTTAATTGAAATTTACTTTCTGGTGGTGAAGCATGTTTACATGCAGTTCTTAAACCACATATTTTAAACAGCCACAAACATGATATCTTATGTACATACTTTCAAAAACCATTTGAGAATTCACAAATCATTATATCTTTGAAAGTCTCAAAAGTTAATTTTTAATTTTCTGCTATAAACTATGATAGTAAACTCAACCTTTTAGTCAGTTGCAGCAACTGATAGAAAGTATTTATTTTAACCTTATTATAGAACGACAATTTTTTAGTTGCCAATACCAAAAGTTGGTAGTAAAATCCAATTCATAATATTTTATTCGCTTGTGCTAATCAATCAGTTCATTACATATAACAAAAGCATACGTTCGGTTGATGCAATCAATTAAAGAATTGTCACAATCATATTTTTATTACAATTATGCCCTGATGGCAATGATTGTTTTTTGGATTAATACAAAATTGATAGTGTGAACTGAAATATAGTTCATGCAAATGATATTTTATTGGCCTAACCATTTTCCAACCAATCTTTTTTCTCGGTGTATGCTTTCCAAATCATTTTTCAAAATCACACCAAACTTTATTTAAAAACGAAAACATCACATATAGAGCAATAAAATGAAAATAATACGTTATATCAATTAAAATTGTGTAACAGGAATTCAAATATAATTAAAATTTTGCAAGTTGATATGTAAATTAAAAAATAATATCAATTAATTTGTTAATTTTAATTAATTCAAGTCAACTAAAAACAGCATCGAATAAATTTAATTTTAAGCTAATTCAATTAAATGATTAATTAACTCTTGTATATTTTTTGTATAATTCAATTAAATTCGTAATTAATAAAATAAATTTTGAATTAAAAATATAATTTAGGTGATAAATACATATCTGTTTTTGCTGTATAAAATATTAAATCTTTCAATAAAATTTATCATCGATATAATAAAAGATTTAACTGAAATAAATAATTTTTTAATTAAAACAATGAAATATTTACTTAATATAATTAAATTCTTCACTATATCAAATCAAATTTTAATTTATTTAATTAAATTGTTCATTAATTAAATTGATTGTTTTTTAATATAAATTGGTGCAGTACGAAATTTTTTTCAACACTTTTCTGAAAGTCTAAAATAAATTTATAGTTAAATTATATAAAATTAAATCTATTAAAATATTTGAAAAGGTATTAAACTTTTGTTTTAGCTGTAGAACTTGAAAAAAACAATGATTAAAAAAAATTTGGCCTCATCTCTCAATTGAGGCTATCAGCGCAGACCTGGTGTAACCCTCAATCACTTTTTGGTTTCTGTTCTGTTGACATAAACATTATTTACATTGCCAACTATCAAAAAAATTAGAGTTAACCAGATTTTGGTATTCTAAAGAAATTGGAGCTGCAAAACCGTTTTTGTACAGATCATAATATTGCAATTAAAAAACTAAAAAAAACAATCGTTTGAATAAGTAGATGTGCGTTACATCACGTCTGAACTGGTAGCCTCAATTATATGTACTTGATTTGGAAACTTAGATTTGTACTTGTCTCGATAAATATAAATTTATTTTATATATATTAAATATTTATTAACGTTTTATTAAGATTTATTTAATGTTTTGAAGTGGAGATGACTTAAGCCGAGATCGCACTATCGGCACAATGTTTTGATTTTCGTTGGCTCACTGCAATATAATCCTAAATATTAAACCAAAATAGTCTTATTTCTCAATTAATTCCAAAATAAGTTATTGTGGCTGTATTACCAATACACTATGGCACAATATTGTCCTTATATATCGATTAGTTTTTTTTCAGAAAGCCGACGAAAATCGGTACATTGTGCTGATGGTGGGATCTAGTCCTTAGACCATTCATAATTAAGGGAACATACATTTATATATGTACGCTTTCGAATCTGGTATTGTCGTGACTTGAGAAAGTGGAAGTGAAATAAATTTTAGAAGTCATGGCGATAAGAAAACATACTGAATGAAAAATGTTTAATCTTCCAAAACTATAAAAATCTCTCATAAAAAATATCTAAGGAATTTAAGTTGATCGCTGTTAAACGATCATTTATGTTCACAAATTGAATGCAAATATTATGGATGAAATAGTAAAGTCGCTGTTTCTGAAACACAAGCTGACTTGCAATAAATGATATGATTTCAAACCTGAGGAATTTTCAGAAAGAACATAATTTTTATGGATTAAATATTAGTTCGGTGACATCTTACTGATTGTGTAAAAGTTTTGAAATTATCTCTTGCTAAGGCATCAATATCTAAAATTAACTGCACCGAGACACTCGATATTGAACGAAATGCAAAAAAATTTCAATATGAATTTTATGCAAATATTTTAAAATTTCGATTCAGTTTTTTTCCTCTAAGCATACATTAAAGTACGCGTGAACATTTTAGTTATCAAAGCGTGCATGTGTCCACATACCAATAATTAAGATTTAATTAATAGGCGTGGCATTTTTCCTACAAAGTAAATACATATTTATTATCTAATAACCAGATAGTGGTAATAATAAGAAATTGCTTATATATTTATTTAAATCTTTTATATGCTGGGCCATATTAAAAATTGCACAACTATTAGCGGCATTGGCCTATACAAGTTGAATATTAACTACAATTTACTTGAAATAACAACATCTGCTTTCCACACTCTGTGTGAATAAATTTATTGCTGTGGTGCGTAGTTTGCATACCAATTGCTGAGATATAAATATTGAAAGCGTTTAATTCCACAAAAAAAAGTATATTATACACAGAGAAAAAAAACTATATATATACAATATAAATATATAATTTTTAATTTCTTGATAACTATGAAATATTAAATGAAAATGCACCGTCCTAAAAGAAATATTGTTATACATATTTAAATTCAATAAGCTATGCTTTTTTAACATGTTTTTTGCACCTTCTTAATTTTGCTTATAAGTTATCTGATTTATTCATAAAAAATATTTCAGGTATATTAAACGCTTTTTTAACATATTTCAATGGAAAATTTGTCAAATAAAAGTGTAATAAACCTAAAATAATTTTATGAATTAGACCGTATGTATTTAGGAATATTTTAGTTATTTAAATTTGAAAAAAAAAAAATATTCTTGCTTACAGCAAAATAGTTGTTTGAAAATTTTTTTTCAAGCCTAATACCTGCAGAAGGAAATTAATGGAGATTATTTTTATACCTTTTTTAAATCGCAGTAATTGTGTGTGTAATGTCTTCCTATTATTACATTTAAATTGGTTTCCCTAGATGATCAACAAATCCCAGAAATTTTCCAAATAACCCGACTACCTGGTATAAGCAGAGGTAATATATCAGTTAAATTTTTTTAATCACTAGATGAGACCTGGTTTTTGTGTCTTGTGGCACTATCTACTTAAGCATGAACTGTTATACTTTATCAAAATGACGACGAGTGATTTTATTTTCGATTAAAAATATATTGGTTTTGTTTTTTTTGTGTTTCGTTTTTCGTATTGCGTCAATCACTAATGTAAAATACTCGAAACTAATATTGCTTTTTAGTTAAATATATTTATTATAAGCAATTACAAGGCTTAGTAGAAAAAATGTGTAATATTTCATACAATTAATGTTTTAGATCCTACGTTTAAAAAATATATATTAATTGAAAGAATTTTGTGAAATGTAAGTGTTAAGTAAGAAAATTTAAAAGAAAAATATGAATTTCGTTATATAGTAATTAAAAACTTACTAAATATCAATAATAAATATATTTTAATACTTATATTTTCTCACGACTGTCTTTAGTGGCTGTTGAAATAGGTCGTAGTAAAACGACGTAGGATGGCGTTAGTGTAAAAAAAATAAGGGCGAAATTCTAGGGTTAAGAAATTAAAGTCAGCACTGATGTAAAGTAAGCATAGTTTATATTAAAAATATAATCTGCAGAGTTATTATTTTTTATTTACCATCCCACATAATAAATGACTTATGGTTTTCATCACATACGTAATTTATTGAAAAACTAATTAATCAAACAAATTTTGGTTTTTGATAAATATTTTTAATGGAAATTTTTAAGTAATACTTATTTTTTGTATTGTAAACAAAAGTTGTCCAATAACAACAAAAAAATTGACCTTATCATCAGCAGGTTTTCTTGACTAGATAACAAAATTTAAATTGTTTGTTTAGCAGGAGTCAAATGATTTAAAACTAAAAATAAGAAATACATAATTTTTCTAGTAATAAAAATAAAAAAATTAAATAAAATAGTTAAAAGTTGTCAGTACAAGTATGAAAATTTATATATATATACAGGGTGGCCCAGAAAGACCGAAGTGGTGTGAAATCCTTATAACTTTTTATTTAAGACATATTTTTTTAGTTTTTTGTTTTTTAAATACATTAAATTTATAGGGAATATTTTTAGATTAGTTGTTAAAAATGATATTCCGCAAGTGGAGGCCATTTTCTGCTTCGCACAAATGATCTCTTTTCAACACATTTTCCATGACCTTTCGCAAAACTTCCGGTGTTATGTTGTTAATTTCGTCTGGGATATTGGTTTTTAATTCCTCAATAGTCCTAGGCTTATTAACATAAACTTTCCCTTTTAAATAACTCCAAAGGAAACAGTCTGGAGCGGTTAAATCCGGGGAGCGCGGAGGCCAATTAAAATTGCTTCTACGCGAATTTATTCTTTCCCCAAAGATGTCGCGTAAAATAGCCATTGTGGCCCTCGGAGTGTGCGCTGTGGTTCCATCCTGTTGGAACCATATTTGCGGATGGTATTCCACGGCTGGCCTTACAAAATTTTCCAACATGGCCCGATATCGATCACCATTGATGGAAATGGCGACATCTCTTTCATTTTCCAAAAAATATGGACCAATGATCCTTTCTGAAGAAACACCGCACCAAACAGTACACTTAACTGGGTGTAATTGTCGTTGATGAAGTACTCTCGGGTTTTCCTTAGCCCATATCCTAAAGTTTTGCTTGTTAACAAACCCATTTAATTGGAAATGGGCTTCGTCACTCATAAATAAGTTATGAATAATGGAAATGGAAAGAGCACATTTGTGCGAAGCAGAAAATGGCCACCACTTGCGGGATACAATTTTTACTAACTAATCTAAAAATATTCCCTATAAATTTACTGTATTTAAAAAACAAAAAATTAAAAAAATATGTCTTAAATAAAAAGTTCTAAGGAATTCACACCACTTCGGTCTTTCTGGGCCACCCTGTATATATATATATGTGTGTATATTTTCAGTGTAGATATTTTTTACCCGGAAAAGTTGCCTACTTGTTTTAAAAATATTAAAACACTGAAGGTAGTACATAGATTCATATGTGTGTATGTATTTGTAAATGTTTGTTTGTCATTAAAATTCGTGGGATTTTCATCGGGCTGAAAATATTTATGTAGGTTTAATTATAAACTCTTTTATAGCCTGCCCAAATGATTTGTAAACAAACAAAGAAATTAAATGTTATTTTAATTTGGTTTTCTTTTTTTTACTAAAACAAATTTCCTCGATCAAATAACACACACAAAAATATGCGAATCATTTCCAATTTCTTGTTTATTTATCTGAAGTCAGCGAGCTGATAATAAAACAATACACATACAGCACTGTGGTCTCATATATTTGAACGCAGTTTTTTAATATAATTGGAGAAAGAAAAATATTTTTTTTAATTAGTTTAAAATTAACATTGTTAAAATTAATTAAACAAATTTTTTTTTAGTATTTACATTGAGGCAGCTGGGACCATGATAGTCACATTTTTAGTTTTAATAAAAAATTATAAAATATAAAATTTAAAAAAGGGTGCATTTCGCAGAAATGTTCCTCTTTAAAATAATTAAAAATAGCTAGTCACTAAAGAACATGATTTCTGCTCAGAATGACCATTAGAAAAATGTGGCGAAATTGGTCTTGCAAATCTCAATTTTTACAGATTTATTCTTTAAGATCTTCCACAGAACTCAATCAATAAGTAAATCAAACTAAATTGTTCATAGTATTATTGGCTGTGATAAGAACCTAATAAATTAATTTTATTTCAAGTGTGCTTTAGCCAAAATGTTTAGGGAAATTTTGTTCAATCCGAACTTTCAATCTAAACTTTTTGTAAGAATACTAAATATTAATTAAATATTATAATATTTCTATACCACAGTTAATGTCTAGAAAAACAAATTTTTCTTAAAGAAATCTTATTCGAAATGTGACGGGTGTGAGCTCTTAAGTTGCCGGGTGTGTCCTAATACAAAAACTCCAAAAGTTACCATTACAAAGGTAAACTAATAGGAAAATAATAACGAATTAGCTTATATGCTGCTCCCACTATCATCAAGCAGAATCTTCCAGGCGACTATGTTTTAAAGCATTTTTTTAATTAAGATTAATATGCATCCAACATACACAAAGAATGTATATGCTTTTTTACAGTTAAGCATTTTTTAATATTGGTATACATATAACCAATAAAAATAACCATTCTGCTCTACTTCGAAAATAGATGAATGAACACGAGAATTTTATTTGAGAATTTTGTTCAAAACTGAATTCAAATTCTTTAAAAAAAATCAACTCAAGAATTTAATTCCTTTTTCCAATAGATTTCCATAAAACATTCTCGATCATTAACCGCAGCCCATAATGCCTATATTTTAATTATTTTGCTTAGTGGAGGCAACAGAGATTTAGAAAGAATATCTTTAAAAAGTATTGTAACAACAGCAAGTATTTTTGATGAACTGATTAATATTTACCGCCTAAAATTTCTTAAGCTTTTCTTAAACTATGACGGGTATGAACAAGTATAAAAATTTTACAAAATTGTAGAAATTTACGTCAATTTATATAACTAATGTAAATGAAAAGAGAGTACACAATAATTTTGGTGCAGTAAATTTTTCAAAATCTTTCTGATTGCATAAAATGTTTACACTTATACTAGACATTTTTTTTAGTTATCCTGGGTGTGACCTTTTTACGTGACCTATTTAACATGGTACGAAAACTTGAAAAGATTGAAGAAATAAAACTTTTGGTTCACTTCATTTATATAAGTAATGTAAACAGAATCCGAAGGAACCTCTTTGAAAAATTAATTAATAACAGTAATTCTTTTTATTGTTCATGTTTCTCTTAATTTTTTGCTGTTTTCTATTAGTGACATCCATTGGAAAAACACTTCAGCATTAGTGTGACGGGTTTGACCAAATATTTTCTACAACTCGAACATTAAAATGGAGGTTCAAAACCACAAAATTTTTTTTATTATTAAATAATATTATTTTTTGTTGGAAAGTATTTATTATATTTTATTTTATTTATTTATTAAATGTTACAAATACAATTACAAATTATATCATAACTTAATTTAAACGAGAATAGTAACGTAGACCTTCACTCGTTGTAGTGAAACAGACCAGGGTCTATGGTGGGAATTGAACCCACAACCTCCACACTGATAGGCTAGCACACTACTCACTAGCCTACCGAGTATTTATTATATCCCGTAAACATTTTATTAAACTTTCTAAATTCTTACTGTGATGGGTGGACTGAAAATATATAATATTTTAATTAATCAACAATACTGTCATTGTCTGGCATACAAAGTCAGAACTTTAGCAAAAAAAAAACCAAACAGGCGTACAACCATTTCAGAGATAGAGCTTTGAAAATTAATAAAATAAATATCAAATATACAAAGAAATAGAGAGATAGAGAGAACAGAGTTCTCAGAGCGTCTTCAATTTGAAAAATTGAAATAGAAATATTTATATTTATTTTTAATTTTCAAATAACATATGATTTTGGGACTCAATTCTGATAATTTCACGTAAAAGTAGACCCAAAATGAAGAACTTGTGCATCATTCGTTTTGTCTTCTGATTTGAAGTTAGTAAATATCGTATAGGGGAATTTTTCACGCTTCAAGCTCTTTTGTTTGACATAACGCGAGAACCACTAGTCCGATTTAGCTGAAACAAATTTAGAAAACTTAAGAATTACAATTCCTCTAATCAGTTTTATACCATTTTCCTTTCGAAGTTAAAAATGAATGTATGAAGGGAAAAAGTATTTTTTGCCTAAAATGTTAATTAATTTTTTTTGTTTTAATTATTTGGGGTTTTCCGGTGACTACCTGTATGATTTTTTTACAGAAACTGCACCCTCATTCATTATTTGGAAAGTTTTGCACAATTTGAAATGTACAAGTGGTGAATCATGTATAAAGCCAGGTACCCTTAAAACATGCGCCCATTTATAAGTACCTGCCAGTAAGATATTGAAAAATACGTAGTATTTATAGTTGATCGATTTTTGTCATTCTGCCAGTGCCAGTGCAGTAACAGCACAGCCTTCAAACTAAAAACTGAACTATCGATGAATTAACGCCAGTCGCCAGTGATATAATCCATTCCCAGTTTTTTCACTAAACCTGGGATATCTTGGGAGTACGTCAACGTATTTGCTTCGTCAAATGTATTGTGTAATTTTCGTTCTCTTGTGAACATAATTTAAAAAATGTTATTAGAAATTTCAAATATTGATTAGTATTATGTATTTTTTTTAATGCACAGTGTAATGTTCCGCGCATCTTTCCTAATTTTTTCTTTCATATCATTTTTTTTTAAGATAACAACAAACAAAACAAATAAAAAATTGGAGGAATCGGTCTAGTTTCCACTTTTCAATAAAATCATATTCAGAATGAAATTTAGTTTACCATAAGTTTTTAGACTACAAATGCATATACGAGCATTATTTAAACACTCTATTTCTTTTTCTAAATCATTAGGAATTGCTGAATTTATACGCATAAAAAAGTTATATCAAAGATTTTGTATTACCAATAAAAATTTTGTAATATCAAATTAAACCTTACCCGTATATGCAAAAAAAAATTAATGTTTGCCTTAAGTGTACATTGAATCATGTTAATTCGTAATTGAAAATATTAGTTTTTCTTTATTCTATTAAAAGCTGAAAATTAGAGAAACAAATATAAAAACATAAATGCTAAGTGAACTATTTTAATAGAATCAATCTGCTATTTTACCTTTAGAAATATGCATAAATGATTTCATATTATAAATCAGTTAAGCTACAGTTTTCTTAAAATTTCAAACGCCTTAGCTTATAAATATTCCAACATTGATGACGTAAGTCTTGTTTCATAACATATTACCTTTATTCTTAAGAGAAGACCCACTATGCAACGTAGGAGTTGATTATAAGAAACGTAAAAGCACATGACATGACGCATTTAACATTAAATTTCAATATATGTATATTTGACGTGTGATAGCGTAATAGATATAAAAGTATTTAAACACAGAAAAAAGTGTTCACCAATTAATATTTTCAATTAAAAATTTTATTGCATTAATTAAATTTTCATTTTCAGATTTGGAAGCAATTAATATATTTTTGCAGCGTGTCGGCATTTTGCATATTTCAATCCGTTGCATAAATTAACATATACCTTTTTAAGTTATTTTTAATTAAACAACTTATTCCTTTACAGCTCTGTAAAATTATTTGTAAATATTATCGATAAGTCTACAGTAAATCATTTGATAAATTTTTTGGAATTATTGATTTAATTTTTCCATGCAAAAGTCTGACTATTTGATATTTGTTTATCGTTCCCTCGTTGATTTGTTATCATAAACAAATGCTTTAGGCAAACAAATCAACAAACAAAAAAATATACGAGCATGTGTTGCATATCCATTTTATGGCATGATTCATTTACAAGCATTTGCACTTTTTTTTGTTAAATATAAATTTTATATTTAGACTTTCTTTACTGTGTTAGTAGTTTATTGACCGTATCTTATCAGCAGTGTCAGCGAAATTTTATTATTTTAAAATACTTTGAAAAATGCTTGGCCATTAAATTTTAAATACTTTTCGAAGAAAAGCATTTTTGGTTTGTTTAATGCAGTAACTGCGGTAGTTATTTTAGAATCTACAAACTCAAACAGAATTAAAATAAGCTCAGAGAAAATATTTACAAATTCAATGAAAACATTATTGAATTGTTTGTTTATGTATTTTAATTTTTCTGACAAGTTCAAAACAGTTTTATTTAGTTTTTTTTTGTGTGATTTTAGAATTAAATGTCATAGATTATTATATTAGAGATTTTCCATCCGAAAAAAAAATATGCCAAGGTTAGGCAATTGCTTTTTAGATTTTAACGTTCATCATAAAATACGAGAGGGTAGGGTGACGAAGTATTTTGAGAACAGCGGCGCGTGATTTTTCTTGCAACATTTCAATAAAAATTAAACCTGCGTGTTGCTATGAAATAGCAAGGATGTGCTTTTAACATTTGGAGGTATTAGTTAGGTTTAAAATTAAACCTATGTATACATTATACATATGCATGAAGCTATAAAAATATAAATATTTTTCGGAAAATTTAAAAATAAAAAGTTTTTGCTTTGCAAGTCTCCATTTTATTTAAAATTTAATTCAAATACATATCGTTGGCCACAAGTATAAAAACCCTAACTCAAATAATTGCAGGAGAAGGTAAAAACATTATAATAAACAGAACAAATGCTTGTACCAACTCCTTGTAAAAGCATTATTTTTTACACTATTCAAATAAATTTTTGAGACAAGGTGTATATGTTTGAAATATAGTTGAATTACTGAAAAACATAATTTTGTGAAATTACGAGTTAGGGCCTTTCTACGTGTGACCATCGATATGTTAAATACTACATCTGACTGAAGTCCATTTTTCAAGCCAATGCTTACGAGTAAGGCCAAACTAAATTGTCTTACCTTCCCAAAACAGGAACCGAAATTAGTTTATTTACTTATTATTGAAATTCAGTGTATTAAAACAAACAAAAGAAAATGTTTGCATTAGTTTTGTTTCGGTCTTGCTACTGAGTTAAACAAAATACAATATACATTATTGTGATATTACTATTATTTTTGCTCATAACCAGGAAAACCGCAAATATGCAATTGCATATTTATTTTTTGTGAGACGTATTAATGCGGAGTTAACCTTTTATAAAATTTGGCATCGATTTGTTAGTGAATATGCTTGCATATTTTACCCTTTAAGGCATATTTTGTTTAATTGTTTATAGTATGCTTGACGTTTTTAGTGCATTTTGATGATTTATAACTTTTTTTTCCTTTTTATTTGCAAGGCGAATTCAGTATCAGGTGACCTTATCAGTACAACAATTTTACAACACAAAAAACAACATGTAGTTTGCTATGCTAGAAAACCAATCTGTCAAAAGATTTCTGACCAAATTTTGACGTTTTGGTTCAAATTGCTCAATTTCGCATCAACAGCTGATAATCAGCTGGGCTGATAAGGTCACCTGATACTGAATCCGCCTTGTTTATTTGCATGAACAAATTTTTAATTTTTATTTTATTTCGTCCAAATCTTATTTCCAATGTTCTATGCATGTTTTTAATAAAATTGCTTTGAAAAAAACCAATCAGTCCACAGTTATACAACTTTTGACGGTTCAATGAAAATATTGGACATTAATTTCAATAAAAATTTGATTTTTCTATTTGCGACTGACGTTGCCCAAATTAATATCAGCAGAAGTTGAAAGGAAATTTTCAATGTATACATTTTTTTTAAAGCGACAGGCAACGAGTTTTATTTGAAATTCTAAATGAATATCTATCCACAATACAGTTTTACAGATTTAATTCTGATATAAGGATCTCTTTTTTAAATTGCAGTAAAATTTTTTTATATAGTAAATTTTTTATTTTTTGTTATTTATTATAGTTTTGTCTTATTTTATATGCAAATGCTATTACAGTACTTAATTAAAAATATTTTTTTTTCCAAATAACTCAATTTATATTATTTTTGAGGACATGTTTATGTGTTTTTGGGGCATATTTTCAAGGATTTAGTGCATATTGAATGCGCATAAAACAATTTCTTAGAGCATATTTCTAGTTTCCCTGCTCATAACAAATTGTTAAAATGACGTTTAACAGGATGTAGCAAAAAACAAGTAAGAGTGCTATATTCGGCTGTGCCGAATCTTATATACCTTTTGCCAAAGTGCTGTTTATATAGTATAGAGATACATATATAAGCACATTGATATGTAGGTACATATTTATTTTGTGACCTCTCAGTATTTTTGGATTGAATATTTTTTTCGGATATTAGCAATAAGTTGAATATCGATGCCTTACTTTCTCTACCTCGTATCTTAAAAATACAAGTTTTAAGGAGAGAAAAAATAAATGGTTTATCTCTTTAAAACGAATGCTCACTAAAGCGAAGAAATTTCTAAACAAAATTGTTCAATATTTGTTCGGAAATCTAAAAAAATCGAATGTTCACTAAAGCTTCGAACTTCAAACTTTTTAATAAAATAATTTTAGAGTTGTGCCTCAATACCATATTGTTTTATTAAATAATCCTTTATTTTACAAAATTGTTAAGTGTCTCAATTTAAACATCCCATTGAAAAATGTATATAGCGCGGTATTATGTAAACGTTTATTCTTAAAGAATTTTTTCGAATTTTTTCAGCACAAAGGAACGGAAAATGAAACGGAACATGTTCTTTAATTAATTTTATAGTTAGGGCTGTACTTTAGCGATAAATTTTATTTCCATTTCCATTTTCTAAAAATAAATTTAGTAAAGTGCGACTTTGACTTGCGCACGAAGCGTGCCGTACTAAATGAGCTTTAGGCTATATAAAATATAGTTTTGGCATTTTTTTCGTTTTTGGGAGTTTTTTGACTTAAGGGTTTTCAATAGGGTTTTTTAGCTTCGGCGTTTTTTATTTGGTGCGTTTTTCTCGTTTTTCTCGTTTTGGAGATATTTTTCGGTTTGGCGATTTCATAATTTTGGAATTTTTTTGTTTTACCTTTTTTGAAAATTTCAAGACTATGCTTCCTACGCTTACCAAGATACAGCAACTTGTCAAAATTACATAGTCAAAATTACATAAACTGATAGAGCACCCTGTAATTTAAATTTTTATAAATTTTGGTGTTAATTGTTGTAGTCTGTACAAAAATACAGTAATTTTACAAATTTCAAGTGTCTATATACATACATATGTACATACAATTTTATATATGTATATTACAAAGGATTTTAATATTTTTCGATGCTCGTTTTGGAACACTCTTAAATTTTAAACTTTCATATTTTTGCCATTATAGCGGCCAAAGGTCTACATACTCTGTCCAAATTTCAGATCTGTAGCTCTTACGGTTATTGAGAAAATACCCTTTTTCCTAAAACATAAAATATGTTTAATTATAAGAAAAAATATTAAAGTTTTCCAACCCTGAAAACGTCTTTTTAATTTTTTATGTCTTTTAATTTTTTTTAATTAGAAACACCAGTTTTATTCATACTGAAGTATAAAATAAGTTAATTTAATAAAAAAGGTTTTAAAACTAGTTTTCGGTAGTTATTTTGTATGGGAAAATAGAGTTTGAGTTTTCCAGTTATGAAACTGACTGCTCGATTTTGCTGATTTTCGATAGCAAAATTTCTGACACACCAGTCCAAAAACGAAGTCTCTATCTGTTCTGTGAGCTTCGGAAAACCAATTTCACGTACAGACAGACGGACATCGCTTGTTCGTCTTCCCTATGCATATGGATCCAGAATATATATACTTTATGTGTCGCTTATTAATATTGTGGAAACTACACACGGAATGACAAACCTATATATAACCTTTTACCATTTTTTGGTAAAGGGTATAAAATAACAAAACAAAAAAAAACAATTCGAAAAAAGTGAATTGTTTTGAGACTCAACTGCCCTAGATCAACAAAAATATAAGAAATATAAATCAAACAAACAAAAAGTTGAAGCAAATTCCTCCCTAAGCCAAATTTTCCATTACGATTATTTTAAAAAAATACCCAATGGAGCTTAAAATTTCTTAATCTGACAACACTGTTTATATAAAATATTGTATTTAATTTGTTATTTAAGAAAGTAAGTACATAGATGTCGCATGTTTAAAAAAAGCTTATCAAATATTATTTAACGAAAAGTTAACATTAATGAAAAGCTTTATAGAGCTTTTGTATAGAGCAACTAAATGCAAGGAAAGTAATAACTGTTATGTTTGAGTTTTACTTATAATGATAAAACTTAAGAAATAACGCGGAGTACACACTATGGCGTTTTGTCACATCGCATTTGTGTGTTCTGTTGGCAACGTTTGTCATTTCCAATAGTTTTCGTTGTGTGGCATTAATTTCCATATAAACAATATAATGTTAACAACATTGCACACATTTTAAATATGAGAACACAAGAAATACCAGATGTGAACTCAGCATAACAGTAGAAAAACAAAATGTTTTGCTCTGCTCTGTCCATATGTTGTATACTACTAACTCTTGTCGAACTAAACCGTTAAATTACGGTATAGACACAATTGTACCTTCACATATTTATTAACATATCATAATTAATTAAGTACACATGTTGAACTTTTTTCGAAATCGAATTTTTTATTTATGTTGGTTGTTCTATTTTACACAGAGTTATTCATATAAAAACTTGGATAAACTTACAAAAACTTTCAACATATATAGTTTTTTTCTTAATCAACCATCTAGTGTTTGGCAATGCGTTAAAAAATTTTTTCGAAAATTGGTAATCAAAACAATTACGGCCGATTTCTATGACAGGCCTGATTATCAGGTTTTGTTAACAGTCGTATTATGAATATTATTTAATTGGGTAATAGTGTTTTCATACTGACATAGTTTTAATAGTTGGTTTTAACGTTAAACCCATTTTGGTTCCAAGAAGGTTTTAAAAAATTCAAACTTGTTTTCGCTGTGTTAAATTTAGTCTTGCCGAGTTAAAATGAAGTTAAAGTGAATAAGAGTGGATAAGGATTGAAAGTCTTTAAACTTAAAAATTGATACAGGTGCAACAATAATTGAAAACTTGTGAACAAATATTATCTCTTTAAACAGAAAACAACGAAAATATTTTCATTTGCCTCTTGGAAGTGAAAATCGACTTTATATCTGACATCCATCTGCCCATAACAAAATATTATTTTATAATGTACATATTTGTGCATTTATAATTTATATAACTTGATTTCCTAGCACTTCTTCACTTTAAATAAGTAGTTACCTAATTTTAACATCTTTATTTACAAAAAATAAAATAGTTTTCATTTTAGAGTGCATTGTAAAACTTTTGAGTATTTCATACAAACAAAAACAGTTTTTGTACAATTTGTCAAAAAGTTTATTATAATATACTTTAAAAATGAGAAAAAATACAGCAACAAATAGATGTTTTTTTAGAAGAGATTTAATTTATTTTAAACAAACTTATAAGGCAACCTGTTTCTTGAAACCTGAATTTATCAAAACTGCAATGTAAACGCAAGATCAGTATGGTTAACGTCAAAATTAGGGGTATAATCGTCGCTTTCGATAACGAGCCCATTCGACCACGTTTTTCAGTTTAAGATTATGGAATTCGATATCGTACCATATTATTGCATTGTTCGATAGTTAATGATATAATCTTAAGTTGAAAATCGCATCAGTTCGTTATCTTAAAGAACGATTAGGGCTCAAAATTCAAATCGTCACATCCGTGATGGTATCGACTAAAGTTCTGAACAATACCTATTACAAGAACTTTTAAGACATGAGGGATTTTTTAAATGCTTTACTACAGCAAAGTCTTCTAAAACAAAAGCTTAACAACACTGTTGGCAAGATATTTGTTTCATATATTGTATGTGTATAAGTACTTCGTGACCTCTTCGTTTCCTCTTTCTATGCGTAGGAACGTATACAAAAGTCATGCCTGTACATTAGACTGGTCGCATCATGTATGGGATATTTTATTTTTTTCAAATTTAATTATTTGCGCTGCTTAAAATGTGACGTTTGGTGTAAGAAATCATTAATTTCTCAGCTCAATCTGACTGTGCAAAACTGCATCGGTTGCATTTTTAGACATTTTGTTTGACATTATTTTAATATATATTTATATTCATTGATTTTTTTTATATTTCATTTACTATTTTAATTAAAACTTTTAACATTTGTAATTATTTTTAAAATTTTGAGAATATTTCATTTAATTTTTTATTAAATCTTTAAAATTATTTGAATTGAATTTTAAAATCTTTAAAAAACATAAATTAAATTTTAAGTTAATGTAAAATTTGTAATTGAAAAAGTTAAACAAAATAAAAACTAGCTTAAATACACTTAAAAAAGTTAAGCTTATTTAGCTGTGTTATGTTCCATTTGGAATTTGCAGGAGTTAAAATGTTTCATATGGAAAGAAAGAATCACAAGAAAGTAGAATCATGCATTAGATCCTTCTAATATCTTATGCAAAGCGTAAAAGCTTCCGAAATGCACTGCTTTGTTTAAGTCGACTTAAGGTATTATTCCATATTGCCACAGATATATATATATGTACACCATACGTACCTTAGAGAGGGGTGAATAAGTTTCGTAACAGCAGTCAAAAATACAAACAAATTACTTAAAGTAGGCATTATTATAATTTTTTGTTCGCAGTGAGTGAAAATTAAGAATATTGACTAAGCTAAAATGAAGATCTCCGTTACACTAAATAAAAGACACGTAAGAAAAATTTTTTTTCCACACTTAAGTAAAACAAATTCCAAGTTTGAGTCCAAGCAAATTTTTATAATAATCTACTAAAAATTACTTAATATGTATTAAAAATAAATAGTTCTTACACTGAAAGAATTTTCGGCAGAAATTATATGAAATTCGACATTAATCTAATGAAAAATTCGTTAAAATTCAACCAACGTCACGCTTCGTTGGCTTAATGAAACCAGTTTCGTTAAAATTATTTTATTGAAAACTTCATCAAATTTATTTAACAGTGTAATTAATGCAGTGCTATAACTTCATCGAAACAATATAATAATCTTATGAAAATAATGAAATAACTTAAATATAAAGATATATCTTAATAATTAGAAAATGTTGTTGTCATAAATCCGATAAAATATTCTTACGAAGCCAGAATATCAACGAAGCAATTCCAATGAAATTCTTTCACAATATTCATAAAATTTTCATTGCATTTGTGAAATTATCATTAGATTTGTAAAAATTTTTTATGAAATTGAATTTGGATTTATGAAACAAAATTCTTTCGGTATAGTTTAAGCAATTCTTTCTATTTCCAAGTAAATATTTACAAAAATCAAGTAAAAACTACTTATTATGAATAAAAAGTAAATAGTTCACATTCTTAGGGCACTGCTACACGTTCAATATATATTGAACCTCATCCAGTATCGCGATATTTATTGAACGCGTAGCATGCAGTATTGATGGATCGCGATCCATATCGCTGAAACGCCTAAATTATTGAATCCAGATAGCGAATCACGGATCACGTGATAAATATTGAACGTGTAGCATTTTCATGAAATAAGATCGCGATACGTTAATAAAAATTGAAATAAAACAAATAAAATAAAAGACGCAGTGAAAAAATTAACAAAAAGTAAAAAAGTTTATTACATTTGTGGAAAGTTTGCTTTTATAAAGGGTAATGGCAGAAGATAGTAAAAGCGAGTGGCTTCTGCCGGTGGAATCGGAAGTAACGACCGAAAAAATTATTTTGGAATACTTTATTTTTAATTTGGAGACATTGTCGGAGTTGTTGGACTCGTTGGATAAAGCTTTTTTTGGTTTTCTCGGTTTTTTTAATAAACGATACGCACAGCACAAAAATAAGGTAAATACTGAAGCGATAAATATTGAACGTGTAGCATACGCTCGTGATCCACCAATCCATTAAAATGGATAGCGATCCAAATATTACAATATATATTGAACGTGCAGCAGTGCCCATAAAAAGAGTTTATAAAAATACAGAAACAGTTTCTTACATTTAAGGAAATGTTTATTGACTTAAAGGAAACAGTTTTAAGTGACTTACCTCACATATATTTGAAGATGGTCAATCGTGCTAATTGGCTGGGATTCAAAAATTATATTAGTAGTCATTGCACGGAAAATGTTACGCTAAGAACACCCAATGATATTGAAACTAAAATTGCCTATATTAACGAAAATATTAAACAGGATGTTGAACATGTCACTACCTCCAATCCTCAGACTGGTTTTAATTAAATTTATTCCAGGGATATTGAACATCTTGTGTGTGAAAAAAGAAGAGCTAAAAGAGAATATCAACAGCACAGATCACCCCAACATAAACTCAGAGTTAAAGAATGTACTAAACGACTCCAAGAGTTGCTTGCATCTGAAAAAACTGCATTTCTTAAAAATTATTTGGAAGGTCTTGATGTCACACCAACATCTAATTACTCTTTGTGGTGCACTGCTAGAAAGCTTAGAACACCCGTTGAGTTTAAGCCACCTCTGCACACTTCTACTGATACTGAAAAAGGTAACATATTTGCTGAGCATTTAAAATCCATATTTACTTCAAGCATATGTACTGGTGTTATTAATTTTCCAAATGAAACTGCTCTACTCGTAGAAAGCTCTAGGTATTGATGGAATTGGTAAAAATATTCTGATAAACTATTTTCATGTTTAATATTCATTTTTAATACCATTTTACCATTAGAGTATTATCCACACAGCTAGAAACTTGCCAAGATAAAAATTATTCTAAAGCCAGGCAAACATCTTACCAAGGCTGAGTTATATAACCCAACAAGTTTACTGTCAACAATGTCAAAGTTCTTTGAAAAGTTACTCATAATAAAATTGCCCCCAATTCTAACTGATATTGGGTGCATCCATAACCATAAATTTGGTTTTAGAAGTCAGCATAGCACCATTGAAAAAAGTCATAGATTGGTTCAATTTATAAGAAGAACTTTTGAAGAAACTAAGTATTGCTCTGCACTTTTTATTGACGTTTCTCAGGCATTTGATAAAGTGTGGCATGAAGGCCTAATTTTAAAATTGAAGACTTACCTACCAACAAATATTCTAAATCTTTTGGAAAGTTACATTATTGCCCGGAAGTTCACTGTTGTGGAATTAGACTTTATGCGTATGCCTGTAACTATCTCATCCGCGTCAGTTTTGTATTTGATATATACTTGTGATATGCCTGTGGGCAGTTATACATTTGCAGATGATACAGCCTATCTTAGTATGAACGAAAACCCTCACGATGTATCCTGATATCTTCAGGAACATATTACCCAACTGGAACTTTGGTTAAACATATGGAGAATAAAGGTAAACGAACAGAAGTGTGCTCAGGTAACATTTACCCTACAAAGAGATAATTGTTCCCTCATTAGAATCAATAATTAAATTGTTCCTAAACATTTACATGTGAAATATTTTGGTATACACCTTGATCGAAGACCGACATGGAAACAACATATTGACTCAAACCTAACACAAATGAAACTAAAGTTAACTCAAGTATATTGGCTGATTGGTAGAATTCAACCATCAATCTAGCAAACTTTTGATATACAAGTCGCTTTTGGAACCTATAAACTATACATATGCTACGGAATTCGACTATGGGGCACTGCTTCAGCTTCCAATGTCGAGAGAATCCAACGAAGGCAAAACAAAATTTTACGGTTAGTAACACCGGCTCCATGGTACATCAAAAATTCTAATACACATCGTGATTTAAATATGCCACAAGTGACTGAAGAAATTCCAAAATACGCAGGCAAATATTTAACAAAACTCGAATCACATCCTAATCCGCTTGCTCATAATATTTTGAACTTTACCGGACACATCCACCTAAAAAAGAGTAACATACGGGCTCTTATACTCAACACTCCAGATAAGACTTCTTGAAAATATTTTTTCTTCCTTTCTGATTATCCATACTTATGTATTATTTATAACTATCACTAAGTTTATGTCCGACACTGGTCGGGCCTAATAATAATTTTTTAGATTTAAGATTTGAATACTTATTGTTAGTTCATATTTGAAGATACAATAAATAAATACATATATTAAAAAAATCTTATGACATAGGAAGCAGAAATTTGGCATACTTAAAGTATTTTCTCTGCGGAAAATTGTAACGAAGCCAGATTTTTGATTTTTGGTCTATGGGACCGGCCTTTCAAATAGTATAACTGTAAGGATCTGATTGAATAGATGTTTTTTATAATATGGGTAACTTTCGGCCCCAGCAGGCATGACTAGGCACCTCGGATTGAACTGAAAATTTAGGACATTATTTCTTAAACCAAACCTCATATTTTAAACAGCGCAATTAATCAAATATAAAAAAAAATTTTTGCCCCCTTTCTAATGTACATCCAGGCTGCCCAGAGATGGGTCAGAGCGCTAAACATCAATCGGCTTTTTACACATACGCTTACACATTTTTTTGTTTCTCTCTCTGTACATGTACATACACCTTGTGTGTATGCTCGTTTTTTCCTGAGCATATGCAAACGCACACATGCCTTAACATTACTTGTGTGCGATTGCTTTAAAAAATGTGTAATACACTCAAACGTACAATATACAAAATAAAAAGTATACACGCATCAACACTACTTCTGTTGATTGTTTGTTACGAACAATAAGTCTTAGCGACTCGCTTTTTAACACTCATATACATAAATATCAATACATCCATCGTACTTCGCTTATTGTATGACAGCATTTATTATTATTGGTTTAGTATATTACATGCCACGAAAATATATTTAGAAAACAAGACGTATTTACATTTCAAGACTGTTTATGCAGGTCTCTACTATCGACAATCGTACGAAATAAACTTAAGTGATACGTCAATCGTATCAGCTGAATGGCATTTTTGTACATTCCGTATGTCATAATCCGAAAATGGTGTTTTTAGGTGATGAGTTGTACTTTGACGGATTCGACGATTTGACTCTATGTTTTAGCTTTAGCTGTGAAAACAACTAAAGCCGAGTCTTGTGCATGTCTCGCTTGGATTGATACCGACTTTTGTGAGTATATATGACTCAGGAGCGATTACGAACCTGGAGTGTTTGAAATCTTATAGCCCATTCAGGCTGACACGAAATTAAGTAATTTTAAGCTCAAATTACGAACGAAATGAAAACTGTTTATGCAGGTACTGAAAGACATTTGAGTTAATTTCGCAAACATATTATTCACTGCGGCAGGCATTGAAGTTGTTTTTTCAGTTGAATAAATTCTTTCTTACACTTATACACATATTTCTTTCAAAAATTTTCATAAATTTAATAGATTTCATTGTTTTTTTTAATTTAATATTGAATGTCAAAATTGTTATTTCTTTTAATTGTTGTTTCTCATAGTTGTAAATTTACTCATGATTGAAAATAAAAGTACTTTTAGTACAAAAACAGAGTTGTATATTGTAATTTCTTGTTAATTTCATCGAAATTAAGTAAAATAACTTAATTTGGAATATGTCAAAATATATGGGAAATTAATTAATTTCAACTTGTTTTCGACCGAAATCACGAAACTGCTTAATTTGGAGTCAGCCTGAATGGGCTATTAAACAATTAATTATACATGTAACATTTTTTTTTTAGGAAATTATATATTTCATTTGGGCATACACAATTATAATTACATACATATACAAATTTGGGGTTTTTATTTTATACATTTATACTAAATGCTATTTTATGTATAACATTAATAAATTAGTACAAACAACAATATACTTATTGCTGATTGTTAGGAAAAAAGATTAGAAATAAATATGTTGGTAAAAAAAATTATCTATAAAAAAATTATATAGAAGATTTTATTTCATTACTTCTATAGATAATCCCTTCTTCAGCTAAATATTTATAATATTTAGCAATTCCGGATATGTTTGGTTGTTGTAATATTTTAAGATTTAAATTTTTACAAGTATACTCGTACTCGTACCCTATTGGATTTTTTTTTATTAATTATTTTATTTTGCACAGAACTTCAAGTTTTGTGCAAGTGTGTGTAATGCTAATATAAGTTACAGACAATATTTTAATGGAAAGTTTTTCTCGACATGGATTTTATTTACTTCCTGATAATAATATGATTTTATGTGCATGTTATTTCATAATTTTTCACAAAAATTTACAATTTCTATTTTAGTTTCTTTAAGATATTTTTTAATTTTGTATTACTATTATCTAAAAATATAACTGTTAGTTTCAATTTTTTATTTATTTATTTACTTGGGATTTAATAAAAGTAATATTTTAAAATTGTGCATGTAAAAATTTTACAATTGAAGTAATTGATAAGAAAAGGCAAACATGTATTAGGAACTGCATTGCAACTAGTTTTTTTTTACAATTACTATATTTCAAATAATTAAATTTATAACAAGTACAGAGACAGTGTAGTATTAGTTAACAAAAATATTATTTACAATAAGTGACTGAATCCTACATGTGAGTCCTCTTTTAATGTTTACGGTTCTAAGCTGTAGTTAGATAAAAAAAAAGAAATGCTTACTAGTTTTAATATTAGCCCAATTCACAATCTTGTGCAAGTGGCCTTGCATCGTTGCATATTGATACTCACCACTAAGAATTGTTAAATGGTGAGTTTAATATACTATACCATTTTGCACATGCAACGATGCAAGCACATTTGCACAAGATTGTGAATTGGGCTATTATAAATTTACAAATTCGAAAGCATTTGCTTTCATTTGAAACGTGAGATTAGATGCCACACATAGAGGCCAAAGGTAGTCATTTCATGGATTAGTTCAAAAATACTTCAAGACGAGGTAAAATTCAACACTGTGAGAGAAAACTAAAAAAATTAAGCAAAAAAAATGTAAACAATGTACGCAGCTAAATCCTGGTTACCTAAAGTAATTTTGGAAAAGTAATAATGTAACCATGAAACCATCAAGTTCAAAGAATTTATTAATTATCAATTAATATCTTTTGATTAAATTTGTAATCAAACATTTAATTGCGGAAGTACTTTTGCTTTTAGTGAACATATACATATGTATATTGGAATTTGGATTTTCTCAGATTAAGTGGACATAAAGTTATTAATTGGGCTCAAATAATCAGAGAGCTTATTTTTAATCGAAAGGTTGTACAAATTAGCATTAATTTAGAAAAAATGTTGGTGCGCATGATTGCGACTCAGAAGTTATGTAAGAATTAATAATAGTCTAACGCGTTGAGTTTGCCAATAATAAGCGCATAGCGACTCCTGCTAACAGTTTCATTGCTTCCGTTTTTGTAATTATTTTATATTATTTTATTATATGACAATGATTTTAAACGCTGAATCACGCATTAGTCTCCTGTGAGTCACGCAGTATTGCGGTTGTATTTATATATGTATACAATAATGATTTAAAAAGGAAGAGGTGCCCGGTCTTATTAAATATCAATTGAATAAAATTATATTATATGATGATGTCAAATTTACCGCAAATATTGCAAAACGTTTTCATTTATTTGCCATTATTTTATTTATTATAAATTAATGTATTGTTTGTGGCGGGTGGCGGCCATTAGCCGGCTTACAGCCGATCGGCTGTATTTTCTATTTTGCGCTCATGTGCAAAACCAATACAAAAACAAATAGAGCAATCGTTATTATTGTTTTTGATTTTTATTGTTTCACTCACTTTAGAGAACGAAACAAAATTCTGCTTTTAAGTACAAAACAATAAAAAAACAGCTTTTAACTGTAATAATGCCAATTAATTTTGTGACAAAAATTACATCCTAACTCCTGTATCGCGCATTAAATAGCATAGCTATAAAAATAACGGGTATGCTTAAAGCTAGCTTTCTTAGGCTTGTTACAAATCTATTTCTTGAAAATTCTTATCAGAATTCATTCAATGGAACACAATTCATTAGGAGCGTGCATGAATAAAAACTCATGATTTTTTTTGTTTTATTGTTTTGTTCAGCACCGTTATTTCGTTCCTTCTTCATTGTTTCTTAACTGAAAACAATCATGTTTATTAATTAACTAATAATTCTTTTCTATGGGGGTACCAGTGTTCCTCCTCCTATACCCTCAAGATGTTGGTTAAATAAATCAGTTTGTTTGGACGCCTATCCATATCAAATTTAAAAAGCCTCAATATTGAAAACAAAAATTATTTTGTGCGTGTGGTATGCGTAACCCCTCCTATACCTCAAGGATTTTGCTAGAACATACATTTTGTTCTAAATGACCCCTATTACAGTTTGGTCCCTCACAATTCGGTGATATGAACTGATCCTCAAAGAAGGGGCCTTTCGCCCCACTGTGCACTACAATAGTGCTTCAGTAAAACATATTGTTTTAGAACAAAAACTTATTATAAAGTTTAATTGGTTGGTAGAATATAGATGATTCCTTTTTGAAAAAGTATAAAGTATAATTAAAGTTAGATATTTTTTCTTTGTGTATGATAGTCTATCATGTGTTGAAAATATAGGATATCAAAACAGATATGAAAAATTTCATAAAAATTTCATAAATGACAACAACAAAAATAAAAAAATAGTCATATCTGTACAAAAATATTAATATAAAAAAATTACAAGCTCTTGTACAAAATTTCGGCCGTTAAAAAGTACAGAGAGTAAAACTACAAATTGGCTTTTATTTAATACAGAAGCAGAATTCACCGTTGACAAACAAACAAAAAAAATTGTTTTTTTAAATTAAACACAATTTATATTTTTCATGAGAATATTACTAAGAATAACTTTTGTTATTATATTCATTTTGGCGCTAATATAATATTAATGTAATTGTTTTAAATGTAAATAAACATTTCCACAGAAACACAAAATTCATGAGCACAATTTGCGTTTTCAAAAAGAAAAAAATTAATATAAAATAAAATAAATATTAAGCACAATTTAATCCTTAGATTTTTTCATTATAACTTAAATCAATACTTAACCTAATCTTCTTAGTCATAAGTGAATATTTCCGAAGAATTTTACAATTCTGGTTTTCATAAGAATTATAATCTTGATATTTTCGTTTTCTTTTATTTTTATGAAAAATTAATATTAAAAACTTTTGCAGACATAATCTTAAAATTCACACAAAAATATATTTAATATGTACAGAGTTTATCTACAGGAAGTAAGAAATTAATATCGACGCCGAGATATGATATTATTTCCCTCAATTAAATTTCTAAGATAGAAAGCTTTTAATTATTTATGTTTCATTTATATGTATATTTGCTTAAAGCAACCTTTCCAAATCTTCACTCTCCGCCTCACTAGTAAAAGAGTCTGTATCCGTAAAGTAATCATCACCACGACTACGACGACAACACACGCGCCGATTTATCTCGTCATCACTCCAATGCTCAAATTCTTCTTTGTGATGCTCCAGCAGCATAAGCGAAGGAAATAAACTATCACATCCGCCGCACCTGTTAAAAAATAAGAAAAATGTAATTCATAGAAAAAGGATATTAAGCTCAATGTATGTAAGTAATCAATCAGCTATTTTAATGACAATAAAAATGTTGTTTCGTACACTGAGAGATAATATAAATATATATTTATATTTGTATATACATATAAGTGATGTAACGAATGTCAATTTTTGTTATTCGCGAATACGAATACGAATATCTCAAACGATATTCGCGAATACGAATATTATATATGAAATCTATAGACATTATATTGGGGTTCTATTTACGCCTGTAATATCACAAAAAAAAGAGTTCACCAATTAATATTTTCAATTAAGAATTTAATTATATTAATTAAATTTTTAATTGTATTAATTAATTTGACAGGAAAAACTTAATTGATATTATCAAATTGTTTATGGGTGACAATTTAATTAATTTTTTAATTGATACTACAAATATTTTAATTAATATTACAAAAGCATTCATATTACTTTTTTGTGTGATGAAATATCAAAAAGATTTTATGAAAAAGGACTTCACACTCTTGTTGGCGTACTCTAAAGTTAATAAAAAGTACCCAAAATTTTAATGATCGTCATTAAATAATATTTAAAAATGATACAAAGTACAAATGTCTATAAAAAATTAATGAATTTGTACAAACTAAAATTTTAAGTCATTTATTTAAATTTCGTTTAGGATTTATGCTTTATTTATTTAATTTCTTTGGAAAAATATTCGTATTTGTATTCACCCGAACTTGCTGAATACATTCGTATTCGCCCTAAAATGGCCGAATATTCGACAATTTGAATGCGAATATTCGTGCATCACTGATACGTATGTATACATAATCTCCTGTTCAATTGCTAAGTCTCACATAATATTTGTTATTTAGCAGGTGTTATTTTTTGATTATTATTATTTCAAGTTTGGCACAATTCCTATCACTGAAATACGGTATGCATTATATAAATTTGTAATCGTAAGGGTGTCATATAATTTATGGATAATATGCTTAATGTACATCATTTTTTTCCGATATAAAGAAATGAAGAAATATACATTATTTTCTCCTTTTTTAGAAAGGTAAAAATATTGCCACATTATCGAGAGTTTATGTGACAGTCTTACCACTACAAATTTGTATAATACATAGGACATTTTAGTGATAGGTATTATGCTAAGCCAACAGAACTACAAAATTTTTAAGCTTTTGATGGCCAAACTTCTTTCAACCAATATTCATAGCATTTTAACTCAATAGCGCAAATTTTTATTTTTTATTCTTATGGACGTGATACTGCCTACTTTTTCATTCTCAAGATTTTCTTTCGCTACTAGTTATCTTTCCTGTCGGGTTTCGTTTGAAACG
This sequence comes from Tachina fera, assembly GCA_905220375.1. Taxonomy (NCBI): domain Eukaryota; kingdom Metazoa; phylum Arthropoda; class Insecta; order Diptera; family Tachinidae; genus Tachina; species Tachina fera. The sequence goes on from LR999963.1 coordinate 69,208,027, forward strand.
GATAGTAATAAGTATATAAATATGTAGTATATTTAAATGTGCTATCAGATGAACAAGAAATAGGAGGCTACAATTTTATGGGCTTGTTCACACCCACTTTTTTCAAAGAAAATTTATAACCCAGAATTATTACAACATGTGTGCACCAATTCCAATAAAATCGCTTGAGGTTAACACCTTAGATTTGTTTTCTGAATTCTGAGCCGTATGGGCGTCGCCCCTCCCTCTAGGTGATATGTTCGGCTTTTCAGATTTTTCTAGTAAGTAGCTAATCTAGAATACTTGTTTATAAAATTTGTGCTCACTAGCGCAAATTATAAATTTTTATTGCTATGGACGTATTCCCGCCTACTTTTTTAACTCAAGACTTTATGTAGCTAGTGTTTATCTTCCATGTTTAATTTCGCTTGAAAAGGATAATAGTAAATACATAAATAGTACATTTAAATATGCTGACCCGAAGTACATGGAATAGGAGGCTTAAATTGTATTATTGCAACATGTATGCCAAATTTCAATAAAATCTCTTGAGTTGAACGCCTTAGATATGTTTTTTTAATTCTGAGCTTTATGAGCGTAGCGTCGCCCCATTGGTTAACATTTTTAGGTTTTCAGATTTTTCTAGGTGATAACTCACATTTTACATGTGTACAAAATTTAAGCACTCTAGCTATAGCGGAAGTGCTTCATCAATTTAATGAGTGATCAGTAAGTCAGTAAGTCAATGACTTACGTAAAATATGTCATTTTTGCACCTCCATATCTCATGCAGCTTTTCTTGAAAAACTTTCAGACTTCGCATATAAGGTCACATGAACAATCCATAATAAGAATTATTATGTATTAAACTTTAGAATTTTACGTCAATGCACACAAGAACAAATAATCGAATTACGACGACAAAAAAGGAATTTTTTATTTTGTTAAATGTAACCACTATTGCATGTAATATGTTCTATATACCAGTACGTAATCAAGTTAAAAGTTTTATTAAGAAACACCTTTATATTTAAGTTATTTCATTATTTCATGAAATTATTTTATTGTTTCGATGAAGTTATAGCACTGCATTAAATACACTTTTAAATAAATTTGATGAAGTTTTCAATAACATAATTTTAACGAAACTGATTTCATTAATCCAACGAAGCGTGACGTTGGTTGAATTTTAATGAATTTTTCATTAAATAAATGTGAAAATTCATAGAATTTCTGCCGAAAATTCCTTGTAGTGAAGATATATTAGCCTATTTTTATTATAAAATTGATTGAAAAATTAACTTAAGCTAGAGCTATAAAAAAAGTTCCAAATAGTTCCAAGAATTAAGTTAAAAATACAACTACTAATAAGTGAAAATAAGTTAAGTGAGGGTCCCCCGTTTCTCTTTTCATTAATATGACATATTTTCCTTATTTAGTACACTTAAGTCTAGTGTAATAAGTTTTAAGCAAGGTTGGAAACCGAAACAAATAGCGGTATCGGTATTGATACCGGCACAACTATTTTTTAAATTTCGGTATCGGTAACGGTATCGGTATTTTTTTTATTTCGGTATCGGTATTACCGGTACATACCGTTACCGAGTTTATAATACCGGTATACCGATATTACTGCTAAATATATTAGTTCAGACAAGAGTGGACATGGCAAGAAATCTTTTTTTTTGTTAAATTACTTCGAAAAGGGAGTATTTTTACATTAACATATATACATATACGTTTTTATACTTTTATTGAAAAATAATTTATTAAAAAAGTAAAATAAGAAAACTACAGTTGAAACTTTGCATATACATATAAAGTATAGATATTTGTTAATAAAACAAAATAATAAAAATAAATACATTGTATGCACTTTGTAATCTGCGAATATTCGTATTTGAATTCCAGAATATTAGGGCGTTTTTATATATGTATATTCATACTCACCAAATTCAGATGAAACGGATATTTCAATATTTCAATTCAAATAATAAAAAATATTCTTGTAGCCAACTTAAAAACAACCAAATCAAGTTTCTTGTACAAGAGAGCAATCTTTAACTCCAGAGAGCAATCTCTAACTTCAGATATAAAAGTTTAGAAAATGTTTCTCCATTATCCCTATCAACCCTATATTTGAATTAGACCTATTTTTCTTATAAATATGAAATTCCAAAGCTGTGAACAAAAAATTTATTACGTCACCTTAAGACACGATATGTTTTTAAATATTTCCGAAAATCTTATCTGTGCCCGGCGAAAAATAAGAAGAATACTGCAAAAATACTGAAAAGTACCTGTTTTAGGATTGTGTAATTTTTTTGTAATTGCCGGGAACTCAGCAAAAGCAAATTCTATTTGTTATTATATATTCTGTGTATTGATTGCATTATTTTCTATTTAAGAGAGACTTTTCATCAGAAAATTTTGATTGGCAAAATACTTTTATAAAAGCAAGATAATTAACCCACTTTTTCTAATGTTACAAATTTTGTCCATAATAAGTTTCATTTTCTAAATCTAACAACAATTTTTTTAATTTTTTCTCTTCCATAAATGTAACAGACTTTTTTTTAGCTCTTGGATAGAACAAAAAATACACTTGCAAAAATCTTTTTTGTCTGATCAAAAACATGAGCTTGGCATCGATTTTAATTTTTCATTAACCCAAGTTTACCCATTTTGGTGCTTTGTGGCTCAGCCCTCTTTAAAGATATACGGCCCTATGCATAATGAAAAACTAGTGTGAAGTTCGCATAAGTGGCAAAATTTAACATGGTCTTAACGAGTCTTGCCATACAATTTTAAATTAAAAAATACGCCAGGGTTTGACAGTGTGTTAAAACTACATTATGCGTTGATTTTTATTGACAAATTTGTATTGCAAAACTCGTTAAGACCATGTCAAATTTTGCCACTTATGCTAACTTCATGCAAGTTTTTCATTATGTATAGGGCCGATATAGTCTAAATTCCAGACATGACACCTGTGACTGTGACACCTCGTCAAATGCTGTATTAAATTTCATAACAATCCGACAGCTAGTTTAAAAACTGCAGAGTTATTTCAAATTGTTTTAAAAAATCCCCACTGAGCATCGGGTACTTTAGGCCCAAACAGAAGACACCGTCGAATCGAGCTAAAAAATTAAGACCGCATTAATGGCAGCAAACCTAATAGTTTATATAGTGCACATCTGTAGTATATCAATTAAAGAAAAAAATCTTTGCAACCAGTCTAATATGCATACATTAAAAAAGCACTCTTCAAACATTTAAATCTCCGCATTACCTTGTGTATGTGGAACAGGCAATATAATAACTTTCTCGATTTCATATACATAACTGTGGCTTACAAATGCTTTGCTCTTTTCAGCAATTTAATACATTTATATGTCTAGAGATACGTTTTTCGTTCATAAAGGCATTAAGCAGCTCACGAAGTTTATTAGTATTTCGCACTAGTGATGATTATGCTATGATTGAACCTTCCGGTTGATTAACACAGACAACGCTTTATAAGAATGTGTAAAGGAGAACAAAAACGTGTTTATAAAAGAAAGTTAATTGAAATATATTTTTGAAATTTTATTTTTTGTAGGAATCGGTATACCGGTACATACCGGTATAGACGTAAACGGTATTCTGTATACCGGTATTTTCTAACCGAAATGCATTTCGGTATCGGTATCGATACCGGTATCTAATTATAGCGGTATTTGAATCGGTATCGGTATTTTTACCATACGGTTTGCCAACCTTGGTTTTAAGTAGTTGCGATAAATTTAAAAAAAAATTACGCCATATTGAATCCACTATTGTGAATTTTTTAAAACTAACATCAGCTCCGTAATCAGCCAACCCAAAAACACCTTGTAATAAGTTTTAAGCGAACTCGATCAATTTTCTTAAAATTGTCCGCCATAGTAAAGTAAATGAAGCAAACAATTTTGTCGCTCTAAATTTTCAATTTATCCTTGTGTGTGGCGGGGAACAAAGTTATCAGGAGGTAAATACACGACAAATGGCTTTTTGTAAATAAACACAGCGGGAGTAAGGTGCTTCTTATCTGAATTATGGGTAACAGCTTTATTAAATTTTATATTTAAATAGTTTTAAAAAAATGTTAGTACTTCAACATCTACAACCAAGAGTTTGTGGCAAAAGATATTTAAGAAACCGAATGTGTTGCATGTTATGGGTATATCGTATATCTACACAGAAAAAATTATTCCCAAAAAATTTCCAAACAAATGTAACAGTAAATATTTTTTACTGTTTCAGTAAATTATTTGTTCAAATTTTATTTTATGTAAAAAAAACTGTACAGAATAAAAATTATCTATATAAAGTAAATTTGTAGCAAAATTTTTTAGATTTATTTTGTTCATATTTAAATTTTTTATTTTTCAGTTAAATTTATTTTTATATACTCAAGGTATTTATTTCAATTTTTTTTCCTCGTTGGAAAAATAGAAAAATATAATTTTTTACAACAAACACAGGAAAAATAATTTTTGAACTATTATCCCTAATGGACTATAAGGATTTTTTACTAAAAACTCGAAAAAAGGATCGTTATAATGTTGCGCTTTCTGAACGGCTGAAAAGAATTAGCAAAGTCATCAAAATATGTAACTATAATTTAATGTGTAATTATTACATGAAAAATCTAAACTCTTGTCCTGGAGATCCTAGAAAAACTTGGAATTTTTTAAATAAGGAGCTCGGTAGAAGTAAGCAGAAACTAAGAACTGTTGTAAATGAAAACAATCAGATTATTTTAGACGATTGCAAAACATCCACAGCGTTTAATAATTTCTTTTATAACAGCGTCATAAACATGCAATTAAAACTAGTAGTTAATGCAGATGACGACATTAAATTTTTCCGTAAGTTGCAGCAACAGAGACCCAATTTTTTGTTGAAAGAAGATGATAGAGTAGAAGTAGAGAATGTTTTGAATAATTTGAACAGAAACCAAAGCTCGAGCTATGATAACATAACACAAAGATGTTGTTATTAAGAAGCGACCTGGTAGTTGTTGTTTTACAAAATATTTTTAACAAAATGTTAGATGAAGGTTGCTACCCAAATGATTTGAAAATACACAAGATAGTGCCTATTCCTAAAGTAATCGGGTCGAATAAAATAGAAAATTTTAGACTAATATCAGTTTTGTCTGTTGTTCACCAAATTTTCGAAAAAAATATTGCTGAACTTTCTGCTTACCTGGAAAGGAACAATATTTTGTTCAAGCGAGAGTTCGGTTTTAAGAAAGGCACCGGAATGGAGGAAGCAGTTATTAATGTTATTGAGTACATTTGCATTTTTTCCAGTTAAATTTTTATTTTTATTTCTTTGTAGGTTCAATGAATTCGGTTAATGAAAAAGAAATTTAGTTTTTTCTGTGTACGTAGACATATGACGGTATAAAGAAGATTTAGTATCTATACATACAAGTACGAAATAAAGTGCAAGTACACAAGTATGAGAATGCATGGGTATTAATAGGTACTAACTAGTATAAAAAATGCTTTGATTGTGCAAGAGTATACTAAATTTTTTTTATTGATTGTCTTTCTCTGATACATACATATACATACACACGATATGTATCGATGGCTATATTAAGCCAAAAAGGTTTATCTCTAATTTTTTTAAAATCACATTTCTAACATTAACTAACACTTAAACCCAAAGGATTTATGGCCACTTAAACAATTATTTTTGCATGTAAACGGTTTCGCCTACTAACGATTTGTTGCAGCAACATGGAAATGCATATACATAATGCTGAACCACCAGCAAATAAACTTCAGTTTATATTCAGTTTTTGCTAATTTTTTTAAATATCCATATTTCAAGGTACGCCTTCTTTATATTAAGCCATCATTACGCTTGCATTGAAAAACAGAATAAATTTTAATATTTTATTTGTGTATGATTTTCATGGGAGCTATTTCATATGGAAAAAGAAAAACAACGACAAAACTTGACAATTTTGCTTGCTAAAAATAAAAGTTTTTGAATTAACAATAATCGTACCTTAAAAAAAATTCTATTTATACTTTACGTATTTTTATGTCTCTATTACACCATAAACGATAAAGAAAGTTCATTAACATTTTGTAATATATATATATATATATATATATATATATATATATATATATATATATATATGTATATTTTCACGATAACAGGTAACCTTACCTGTCTTACTTTTATAACAATAACATTGTAAAGGAATAACAAGTATTTCCTTTAAATTTATTTATCAACTACATCGCTATGAAATGTGAAACACCCTCACAATCTTTAAAAAAAAATTTCATTATATTAGTGTAAGAGATCTTTTACCAAGTGCCAATCAAAAACACGATTTTATTTCAAAACAGTAAAAAAATTAGAAAATAATAATATTAATAATAATATTAAATATTTTATCTAATTGCTTGTGTTTATTTCAATGAGACCCATGAATTTCTTACCCAAAATGCCGCTTCTTTTGTTGATGTGACGCCAGTTGCCGGTGACAATGAAACGCTCTATCACAAACATTGCACGTCAGAGATTCATCTGAAAATAAATTCAAATTTTTAATAATAATAATAAAAATATTTAATTTTTATTTACTATTCCAAGAAAATTTTAAAGATGAAAAGAAAATTTCAATTATTTTCAACAAAATGGTATCAGGATATGTCAGTTTGTTAAACTGATTGATTGTAGGAGCAGGTAAATGAACTTTAAATAGAAGAGAAAAGTTTTATGTACATACATATATCAAATTTCAATTTGACAAAAATTGTTCATGTCAGTCACAGAACTTGAGTAAGGCAAAATGAAAAACTCGTGTGGGTTTACACGTAACCATATCTATAGCAAGATAAAACTTACTTGTGGTTTGTTAAAAAGGAAAAATTGAATTTCATGGGGCTTTTATTCAGACATGTTAATACAAGTTTGCAAATGTATGTATGTATGTGTAAAGAAAATAAGGAAACACAGGCTAACTTTTCAAGTATTTCAAAATCAAGACCGTAAAATGTTTGAAAAATATTCAAAAAATTAATGCGGAAGAATTATTTTCCTTAAACATGAAAAACTATTCTCAACTTTCGATCAAATATTTTCTGGAATAATAATTTAAATTAAATATTCAATATTTTTTTAAAGAATAAGTTAAATTTCATACTTTTAAATATTAAGAGAAAACAATATATGTACACACATCTTACTACGCATATCTGTTTAAGGGGTCAAGTTTTTGTAAAAATGACATAAAAATTCTATACAAAAAACAGCTACAGGATTAGAATGTTCTACAAATATACTTAATAAGATTATAAATGCGAATTTAAGTATGTTTGTTGGCCATATTTTCACAGTTGACATCGATTTTAAGAATTATGTCACCAATGGAAAGCTACATTGCCAGCGTCAAATAAAGGATACTTTTATCCAGTTTGGAACCGTTTTTTATATTTTTTTTCCAAAAAACACATTTTTGTGCTGGTAGCTGGCTGATAAGTTTCGTTTCAGGTTAGATTTTGGTTTGTATGAACACGAAACTACAAAAAAAACCCTACAACTAAAGCGCAAGATATGGATAAGTACGGAATTAACCTATGAACGCAATTCAAACTTGGAATATTTTCTTTAATTTAAGCATCAAGGCTAAGTATTCTCAGATTCTATAACATCCCAGCAAAAAAAATTTTAAGATTTTTTAATGGCTTACATAGTAATGAGTTGTCCTTAATTATCTTATTATTGTATGCATATACTAATGACTGTCCTGTAATGAATGCAATAACAACTTATTTACATCATTACGTGAAATTACTTATTGTAGTACTTTCTAGTTAATAATGAAATATATTTAGAGATACATATATAAACTTTGGTTTACTATAATTTTTAATCCAAAATTTAAGTATTTTTGCATTTTCTTCAATATACGTATTCATATATTTTCTATATTACAAAATTCTATTTGTTTTTATTAGGAAAAATTGCCAATTAACTTTTAAATAATTTAAGGTAAAAAGTTATCTACTAAATTGTGCAATTTGTAAACAAGAAATAGCCCATTACATTTTGAATTAATCAGTAATCTATTAACTTTTGGATATTTGTACACCCAGAGAAAACACAACTTAAAATCAACGAAAACCATACTGAATTAATAATAAACATTAATAAAAGTCTAGTCATGTTGAAATTTCTTATTTCAATATGGAAAAATATTAATTTACAGTATTAATTTATTAATTTTAATAATTTTTAAGTATCTTTATATACATTTTCTATTCTATTGAAAATTATTGAATTTATGTGACACGTTCTTATATTTAAGTTGCAGCTTTCCCGGAGTGTAGGCAAAAAGTTTAAGTAAGTACTTACAACTGGGGAGTACATACACTTTTTTGCATTCTAGTAGGCAAAGTTTTTTGTTGGGATGATACACATTTAACACTACTGCTAATGCAAATCATTAAAGAATTTCTATCGAATAATTTCTTAAATTAATGTAATTTCAACTGGAAATAATTTTGATTCAACATTGTTCTTCGTATTATTTCTATGCCAAATTTACTTTGTTTCAACTTGAAAAAGTCTTGATTCAATGAATTTTCATTTTGATTTAATATTCGTAATAATTTACAGCATTATATATAAAAATTTTTATGGCTTTATAAAGGCCTTTTAAAACAAATTTGTTTACAAAATTTTTCCTAAAAAGCCTTTATAAAGCCGTAATAATTTTTATAAATAAGGTTGTTAATATTTAATATTTATTTCATATTGATATAAATCAACATCGAATAAAGTTATTTTAAAAGGAAGAATTTTCTATAAAAATTACTGTAAACCATGTTGAATTTACATGGTTGGTTGGTTTACGTGGCTGCAGGATTCAAGCAGAGTCTATATGATTCTTTTTTGAAAGAAAAACTACACTTATTGGTTTTAACTTATGTAGAACCGTATCAAAGTATTCTTATACGGTGATCGTTACTATATTCAAACCGTCGCGTTTAGATATCTGATAAGAGTTTCTAAGCCTCTAAGCTGATTTTTCTTTTGTGACTTTCAATCATCACATTTTTTTTGTGTCAGTTTATGTAGATTTCTGCTTTATAAACTCAGATTTGATTGCAAATGGAATATGTGAACTGTTTTGATTCAACGTATTAAAGTATGTTTCCACTATACGTGCTTAGCTCTATATTCATGTTTCATATCCCAATTATGAGCGAAGCAATTTGCTTTGCCATACAAAATTATGAGAGCGAATCAAGTAGATCCAATATGAGTCCACTTCCGAAACAGGTAAAATTGGTATCTTCTCTATCTTTTATTGGAATTTATCGCCAGTTTATCTGAATAAGCTATGAAAACAAAATAGGTATATAAAAACAAACCGTATGATGCATATGATACCTATGTATTTATGTGGAATATACATAAAAAATGCCAAAACAAAGCACGAATGGAAGTTGAATGTTGAAAACTTTGTTTATAATGAAAGCTCAGTTTTACCATCTCTAAGTTTGCAACAGTCTTGCCATTGCCGTTTGTTCTTTACTAATTATGAACATGCTAGTTAATTTGCTTCTTATTTTTTTTTTTCAATTTACAATCTCATATGGAATAATAGCTTATAATTAATTAGCTTATACTTTGCTTTTTTCAAATCAAATGTTTTATTTATAGTTTGAAGAACAAAATTTTTTAAAAGAAATTTCAATGAATACCATATTTGTTAATTTAACTGAAAAAGAAATAGATTTCTGAAAATCGACTGGACAGCTTAAAAGTGCTCCACTGCAAAAAAAAAAGAAGTAAAATATGACTTCAGCACTTTTTCCTTAATGCCACAGAATTACTTAGAAAAAATTACACGTTTAAAATTTTTCACAATCATTTCGCTAAAAAGAGCAATTTTTATTACCTCAAGCAATTTGACGATTGAAATATTTTTTATTTTGTTTGTGAAAAGTTACTATATATTTATACTCATTTTAAAGATTATTCCTAGTTCCTTTTTATTGTTTAATTTGAATACATTTAGAATTTTCTTTGAAATTTTTTCTGACACAGTTGTATCTGTCTGAATATTAAATTTAATAAATCCTTAATCTAACATAACAAGAAACTGCTACTGTATCGTTTACTTAAACATTTTTTTTGCAATTTTTAAAACTGATTTAAACACTTACCGTAGTCATCATCATCAGACATTGCCATTGCTTGTAATCGATTTATTGTATTCTCATTCACCTCCTTATTGCAATATAGATGACATACCGCAGAGTTTCCTTTTAAAGTTCCCTTACCCGTCACCATTGTCGTTGTTGTTACACCGGCACAAACATTGTTTATATTGTATTGGCATTGATTGCTATTGGCATAGTTTCCTTGACAATCGGTCTCTGTGCAGTGGCCACCGTCATCGATACAGGAATTATTTAAATCACCATTACAACAATTCAAGCCGCTGCAATCACTATCGTCTCCACTGAAACCAATTCCATTATGTGTACTGCCACCACCACTACTGTCTTCCTCATTTGTTTGTAAATTGTTACGATTCAGGGAACAATTTTGCTGTTGTTGTTGCTGTTTTTGTCCTGACGTGCTCTTATTTGTTTTACTAGCTGCTGTCTTGTTACTTTTGCCATTTCTATTTGCCGCTGCAATCAAGGTAAAATTATCGATATCGTCAAAAGGATCATCGATTATTTGTTTAATGGACGACGCATCATCTGAGTCAACACTAAGACGTCCGTATGCCTTTCGGGGTGGCCGTTTAACGTATTTATCTGTAATGAAAAAATAACACATTCTTTTTCAATAAAATGTACACAAAGACAGTAAAAAATATTAATAGAAGTATTTACATATAAAACATAATCAAGCAATTTCTTAACGTTTTAAAATAATAATATAAAATATTTTCTATGGAAAATGTTTAGGCACATTAATTTTACTACCAACTTGCTTCATTTCCTAGTATTAAATTTTATTTTTGATTACAAAAGACATTGTTATATGACAGTGTGTTATCAAAAAACTTTAGTTTCGCAGAAAATTTCAGTAAGATTTCTACGAAAACAGGAAGCTGAATTAATATAATACAAATATGTAATTTGAAGCACATGTTTGTTTCTTCAAAACAAAAAAGGAGAAAAATGATAATGGCTGCAATTTAAATTACATTAAAGAATTATTATCAAAACATAACAACAAGTTTTCATATATTTGAAAAGAAAGTGGAAATATTTTCTCAGGAATTGTCAAAAGTAACTTAGGACAATTATTAACATAATGTTAAATAGGAAGCTCTATATTTTTCAATATGCAACGGTAAGGTGCGAGCGGTTGTGCAGGAGAACATATATAATTACTTCGAAAGTTTGTGAAGCTATCAAATATATCATCTTTCAATGATATTTCAGACAGTCCTGCATATCCATAAGGTGTAATGGGATATAAATAAATATCTTTTTTCCATCTCCTTTCGCTTAAACCGTGATTAAATGATAATGATATCAGCTCTCTATTAAAAATTTTAATCCTTTACATGCTTGTCTTGCCAAATTGGAATATATAAAATACTAGAGAGACTTACTTTTTTGAAAAAAGCAAGCTAATTACTAAAAGCAGTTTTTATATTGCAATTATAATGAATTTGTTTCGTAAAGATCTTTAATCAATTTACTGAAATTAGTTTAATAAAGCTAGGAATTGAACTTGAAGTATATTTGGTAAATGTTTTTAATCTTATTCTTATTATTTTCAAGCTTCTTATATCTATACTACATTTTCTTGTATAATAACAATATAAAAAAAAATACTCAAAAAAACAGTAAGTTTTAATTAAATAACTTCAATTTAAAAAAACAAATAATCAATTACAAATTTAATTGAGCTTAAGTTGCTTTTGTTAAATAATTAAATTAATAAAAAGTTTAATTGAAACAGATGAATTTTTATTTAATTTTTCTGTTGAGATTAAAGTTGCTGCATGCATTGAATAAAAAATTTACATAAATTTAACGAATTCAGGTTCAATGATTTAATTTCCTTGAAATTTTAAATTTTGATTCAAAAAATCATTAAGGCCCTAACTTTGAAAAACCAAAACGTTAAGCGTTGAACAATTTTTTATGTATTTTGTTTTTCTAAATTATATTTTTCCATATAAAATTTGTCAACGCTTAACGTTTTGCTTTTAAAAAATTTGCCATTAAATTAAAATACAGAACATTTACATATTTAAATCATAAAAAAAGTTATGATTTTGTAATACGAGGGCGGATCAATAAGTACGTGAACTTTTTAACTTCCCTCGTAGTTAAATTAAATCCAATACTAGTCCCATGAAGTAAAACCTATTAATAGACTACTGTAAAATTTTAAGCAAACGTCATCATTTATTTTGCGTTTAACAGCTGTTCAAAACATACAACCTCGTGTACTTTTCTAAACATGGAAGAAACTGAATTTCGAGTGCTCATTAAACCTTAATTTTTTGTAAAAAATATCCTATATCAAACTATAAAACCGCGATAAATAGTATAGGAACTTTGCGCCATCGATTTTAATGGTAATAAATTGGTTTACTGACTTTCTTTGTGGTCGCGTAACTACAAATGGCGCTGAACGTTCTGCACGACCAATAGAGGTCAGAACACGTAAAAATTTCGAAAAAATCCACGATATGGTATTGGCCGATCGAAGAGTAAAATTGCGTGAGATTGTTGATGCCATAGGCATCAACATGGCTTAGTGGTTTCTTTTTTGAATGAGTAATTGGGTAGCTGAAGCTTTCCGCAAAATTCGTAACGCGTTTGCTCACAGTCGACCACAAACGCATGTGCAGCTTCCATGACAAAAATTTTATGAATTAGGCATCCGCCCTTTTATTCAGATTTAGCCCCTATTGATTACTTCCTATTTCCAAACCTAAGTACATTGCTCGGTGGAAAGTTGTTAGGTCCGGCGATGGAATATAACCAAACAAATGCTTATTTGAAATACCTTGAAAAATCCTGTATTTTGGAAGGTATACAAAAACTGGAACTAAGTGGACTAAGTATATTGACTTAAAAGGAGATTATGTTGCAAAATAAATTTTTGTTAAGCAAAAAAACTGTATTTCTTTCAAAAATCCATCCATATATATATATATATATATATATATATATATATATATATATATATATATATATTATACCCTCTATTGAATTTGAATTCAATTATCACATCGAGTTAATAAAAACTGCATCAGACAGACAGGATGTAAAATTATTAGGATATAAAATAATTAGTATCGACCACAAATTATTACTCGGCCAGTCAATATTTGTTGTTAGTCATTAATTTTTCCAAACAATTACTGAAGGCCGAAATTTTATAAATGGTGTCTCTAAAAATCCAAATTCGGTTGCAAGGCTAAGTTCAAACTCATTTTTTCGGCTTAATGAATATCGTTATTCGTTATCGTTATATTATATGTCTTAAATAGACTTTTGGAAGCTCTTTATTATAGCCCAGCAAAAAAATTACTTCCAAGCTTAGTACAATCCTTAAATTGTAATTCGGAAGTAAAGCAACCTTGTATAATTTTTAATGATTTTCACATAGGGTTGTCATTGCAAGAAGATGGCTTTTTTTGTCCAAACTCAGATAATCGAATTTATGTTCACGATGTTGCGTAAATCTGATTTTCCGTATATTATTTTTGTTCATAAATATTTTTAATCAATATTTTTTTGATAAATCAAATTCTAATACTTCATGAGATTAATTTTTTTTTCCTAAAAAAAACATCGTAATTTCATACTATTTGCGAAAATTAAAAAAATTTCCAATTTTGCATAAGTGAAACAACTTTTTAATTAATTGTATGGATGTTTTTGATAATCAAATTCATAAAAGTCAAAATTACACAAAGATTGATATTTTGCAATTGGAGAAAACTAGTTCCTGAATATTTACTTAAATTTTTTTCACTGGTAAGGTATATAAAATTAAGCTAGATTTTTTGTTAGATGCATTATTTGTTATTAAGACCTTAATTGTATAAATTCTGTAACTAAAACTGAATTTTACAGGGAAACGAAAACAAAATTTTTACAATAATGTTTTTCTTATAAATAATTCAGCACAAATGAAAAAACAAATATATTAAAAGTTTTCTTGACCTGTCATAATTTTTAGAATTTCATGAAAAACAAAAATAAAATCTTTAAAATTTTGTTATTGTTCTTTATGTAATTTAAATTAAGTTTTAGTAAATTTATTTAAGGGTACATTTTTTTAAATACCAAAACTTTTTCTGTTTCCCAATTTGTATGGAAAAAATATTTGTAGAAACGAATTTTTGTTACGTATCATACAAATTTGAAACGTTTAGAAAATTAAATTTTTCACAAAATTTGCATATTTAAATTAAATAAATACAACCCTATATATAAAAATTATTAAGATCTTACAAAAGCTTTTTAAGACAAATTTTGTATATAAATTTGTTTTTATAAATAAATAAGGCTGATAAAATTTAATTAAAATAAATGAAATTTAATTAGTTTTTATTTGCATTTTTATGATATTTTTAACTTTTTCAATTGTATATTTGACGTAAAAAACATTAAGTTTCTTTCTTTTTTTAAAGCACGTACAACATTAACTTTACAAAAAATTGTCTCCTTAATAAAAAACAAAATTCAACTTGAAGACGTAATAGAAGATATTTTTCCGTAAGCTTGCAATACAATAATCAAACGAAAAGGAAAAACAGGCAATTTTAAAAAGTTTCACAGACAACATTAGGAACGTGAGCAAAAAAAAAAAATGGTACAAGAATTTAAACATCACAAAAAGAGGAAAGGTAAAATAGGAATAGGTAAAAACTAAACACCAAAACAATTTGTACAGCTGTTATATCGCTACATCCAATGCAATCTTTCACAACGGGTAATTTGAAAATTTTTGCAATTGCCTCGAAATAAGTTTCACTTATATGAAAATATGATAGATAGGTGGAGAGTTTTTAAAATATAGTTGGATTTTTTTTACTTCTAAGTTGTTCTTAAATAATGCTAAACTATAAGGCTCGAAGTAAGTAGAAGTTTGCACTGTTCTGCAAAAACAAAAAAAAATTAGGTCCAAGAACTTGATTATCCAATTTTCATGGACTTTTTTGTGTGTAATCCAGATATGTTAAGATATTGATTCTACCACGTCTTGTTTTTGAGATTTTGTTATTTAAACCAAAAATTGATATTGGAGTATTACATAACAATTCAACTACTCTTTAGTACATCTTTTTCTTTTATGAGTTATATCTGTTATTTCTGGAGACAACTTGCCATGTGCGCAATATCTCGTTAGAACCTCTTATTGTGCCCATCAGACACGTTGCATCCGAGTTGTTGATATGAAAAAAGAGGTGCTTGTTCCAATTTATCGTAATTTGCAGCCATTATATTGCCTTCCAATAAAATTGTGAAATACATTTGCGAAAACTAACTATGCTCTTCTTTCTTTATTCACCAGCTTAGATTCAAACAATTCTTTAAATATTTCTCATATTTGGGGACCAACATACATATGTATGTGTATGCCTGCCTTTGATTTCATGATGCACCTATGTACATGTGCACATTTATACATGTACCTATGCAAATATATACAAAATTGGATTTAAAAAAACAGCGTGTTTCGGGGACTATTTTTGGTGCCGATAACCTCCTCTCAGGTACACTTGGAAATATACTTTTCACGTGTTGAAATGCTTCTCTATTTCCGTTCGTAGCTTAAACCAACTCGTTTATTATTCCAAATCTTATGAATATTGCTGACAAAAACATGATTTGCCTGCCAACTAAAGTCTCATTTGCAATGTTTTTAATTCTCGAAATCACATGTGATTTTAAGGACCAATTTATTCCACAAACAGCAATCGCATTGAATTCTATTGGCCGTCCTCTGACTCTTGTTTTCAATGTTGTCACAATACTCTAAATACAATTTTATAAGGTCGGAAATGTCCCAACTTAAATAAAACTTTTATATTTGCGGTGTTGAAGCGGTAAAGAATTATTGTAAACGGAGTATTTGGAGAACCTAAGTCAAATTTTAGTATTTACGGTGTTGTAGCGGAATAGAATTATATATATAGTAATAATAATATAATAGTTTTTCGCGAATATCTCGAGAACGCTCCTCAAGAAAAATTAATAAGGCCCATTGTCAGAAGCCCCAATTTAGTTAAAAAAAATTAGTTTTAGTTGTTGATTTTTTGTGGCATCCAGCAATAGTAGTCACCTATCATGGATATTTTCACTAAATATGTCGTAACTGTTTAATTTTTTGTCCTCTGATAACAATTTAAGGCTTAATAAGTTGGCTACAAGAATTTATTTAAGATGCAGGTTTAGAATTTTAGAACTTTTTTTTTGACTTAACTTAAACTTAAGAACTTCAAATTTCTTTGAATTTAAACGGCCGTAACTCGATGAATTTTTATCAGATCATTACTCCTACATATTCGGAGAAAAGTAAATCTTAATACAGGTAACTAACATCATCACAAAACTCACCAGCTCAGAGGTCAACCAAAAAGGCAAAATGAAGCAAAGAAAACGAAAAAAATCAAATAAAGCTTTTAAAGTTTTACGTAAAACAAAATGACGCACTTGTAAATTTTATTTATTTTTAAGTCAGATTGATAGGGTTGCCTTCTTTTTATTTCTAAAGAAACTTTTAATTTTCTATGAAAAAACTCTAAGAATTACAACTAAAAGAGTAATGGAAACATTGTTCTTAGGCGTTTAATTACGAACAAAAAGAACTTTTATTTTTCAAACGAAAAAATAAAATGAGATCAATTCCCAGCTCGATCGTTGGGCTAGTAATCGCTCGCCTTATAACGTAAGGCAGTTTGATGAACAGGCTGTTAATCTTTTAAGCTCAAAAAATTTCAATGGCATTACGACGCCAAATAAAACAAACAGAAAGTTTTCTTAAATCAGCTTTGCACTAAATCACAATGCAGAAATAACTGTATAATGTATTTAGTTTTCATTAAAATAAAAACAGTTACAAGTGGTTGTAGATCAGTTCTAAAAATATATTAATTAATAAATTAAAACCTTAAAAAAATTCAGGACGTATCAGAATATAAAAATTATGAAGTTATTTCCAATTCGATAACAAAATCTTTTTAACAATCGAAAAACACGAAGCAATGTATCAATATTATAAATTTGAAAGACTCATGTTGTACTAGCTGACCCGATAAACGAAAAAACGATTAAGCCACATAAATTAAATTTTAATAGCAAACAATTTTGCTTGTTTCTCATATATGATCAGAGATGGAAAGTGGCATTTTTGTATTTGTTAATGAATTAAATTAAAAAATTATGAAAAATGCAAAAAAAATATATAAAAATACACGAAACTTTATAAAGAATTTCATATTAAATGTTAATTTCTAAAAGAATGCAATATAAAATATTATCAAACAAAATACATCAGAAAAAGTACAATTGTATCAAGATTTCCATACATGGTTCTGATATGAATAAAATTTTCTTGCAAGTTTTTACAAGTAAAGCGTTCATTTACTTTTTCATATTTCGGAGAGTAATTTTGCAAATTTCTGCCTTACTCTCTCGTTGATAGTTTCTGCTAGGAAAGTGCAGGAACAGGGCTAATAACAAACTCATTTTAAATATGTGAGAATGTGGTATATGAGTGATAGAGACAGGGAGTGCTGCAAACGATGACGGAATATAAAAATAATAAAACACCAAACATTTATTGTTTTAAATTTATTATAATTAATACTTATATTAATTGTTTTCAAATGAATTCATACCAAAATTTTAAGAGTCTTGCTATTATAGCTTTAAGGATATACGATTTTTATAATTAGTTTATAATGAGGGTGCACCTTTCCCCGGTGCTATTCTAGCAATATCTTGAATGGCTCTGCACCTCGCTCTTAAAAGATTACATTAAAAATTTTGGTACTCTGACTCCTATAGTTTTCAATATATAAGATATTTCGTTCGTATGGGCATGCTTCAGCCCACTTAGAGGATTGTTAGATTTTTTGTCACTTTAAAACAGCTTTATACAAGTTATATGCACAATAAGCAAACGTTTTTAAAGAGCCTTGTTTGCTTTCACACTGATGAGATCATAAGATCCAATCAGATATCGGCGGCAACAATGCTTGCTCTTATTTTACAAAGAAACAAGAACAAGTTTAACAGCTTTCGAAGCTGATTACATAAAATGCAAATATCCCGGTACTTGTGTTTGGACGTAGCTGCTTTATAACGAGAGTTTATATGTTGGACCGAAGTAGATAACACTTATTATAGCAAAAATGGTTTAACTCATTATGAGCATGTGTTGTTCTTAAAAATTCTAAAAATTCCAATCAGGGTAATATTTTAATAATAATCTCCTAATATCCTAATTCCAGTATTAAAATTGTGAACGGTTATATGTTTTTATGTATCAAAATGATCCAAATTAAACTATAACGTTCTGAGGAGGTAAACCGGGTAAAAATTTTTACTTTTCGTAGTTTTTCTGTTTTTGCTCAAATTGGAATAAATGGAGCTTACAGGTCAACTTCAGTTTAGATAAAAATTGCTAGAGGAACAAAATTAAATATATCTAACTTGGAGGCTACACGTTCAATTTTTGCACAATTTTTTACTACCACACTCATACATTTGGGAATTGAATACCAGGTGCACTTCAATTTTTCTTTCAACTCTTCATTCAACTTTTCTTTCAATTTAACTGTTGTTTTAAAATAATTTTTGTGTTTGTAAAAAATTTAAAACAAGTAATTTTCTTTGCTGAAATAAAATATGTAGGCGAATATTTTTAATTGTTTCATCGACGACGGCATTTTGAACATAAAATTGCAAATCAAATTGCTTGCAGCCTACGTCACAACTTAAATTTTAGCAACTTATTGAACGTGTAGCCGCAAGGTAACGTAATAAAGTGGTAAAACGGTTAAAAATCTGTACTTTTGGTACTGTTTTTGTTTTTGCTAAGCTTGGTACAGATAAAGTTTAAGAGTCATATTCAGTTTCTTTCTGCATGCTTTTAAAATTCATACTTTGAATGTCAAAAAAATACACCGAACACTGAACGAATTCAAAAACAAGCACTTTAAGCGCATATTTCACCAAATCTTTTTTAATATGAATTAATATTTTAAAAGAATTGATATTTTTATCTAAATTTGTTGGTCAAGTGATTGATAAGTCAATATTTTTTTTTATAATGCAATTATTTTAGTACCCAACTCACTTGTTTCCAAATTAAAAAAGTATACATATGTACATATGTAATTTATGAAAACAACTCGCATATTACTTTTTCAACTTTCATCTACATGAAAAATCATCTACCTTAGCTATAGTAAATAACTTTGTTTTATTTTATGCAAAAAATTACCCAACTTTTTCTTTTAGAATATGCAAAAAATAATATAAATCAGCGCTCGTGCATGTGTATTAATTCCCAAAACTAAAACAAAATTTCGTGATTGAGATGGAAGCTCAAACAATGAAACTTTAATTCGTGTTCCGTACTTTTTGTTGTTTGAAAAACACATAAGCACATACAATACTATTTATTATTGATTAAATTGCTTTAATGTTTAAAAAGTTTTAAATTTATTTTAATTTATTTAAAAGAAAGAAGTATAATAAAATTTATTTTAGCATGAGATTATGAAATTAAAACTAACTGTCATGCTCTAATACATGACATTTTTTTTAATGCTTTTTAAACTAATTTTTGCTCTAATACTGTTCGTCAATTATATCGTATTGTCTGTGAGCCGAAAAAGGGCGCAGTTGCGATTCTTAAAGACATTTGTTATTTATTGTCTATGCTGAGGGGTTCGTGTATATGCTTTATTTTACTAGCCCATACAATTGTATGCAACACAAATCGTTTTTATTACTATTTTTTTTTTTGGTTTTAGACCAATTTGTCTGAGAGGATATGGCTTTCATTCGGTTCCATTGTAAAACAATTGGACGAAGACACACCCAATAACTTTTCTTTGCTTTTATGATATTAAATTGTCCGATTACTTTAAAATTAGCAAACACCGTGGGCTTTTGTAATGCAAAAATCTCCAAGTTAGGCCCATTAAACCATATTTTTTATTTCATATGCTTCTATTGGAAAAAAGGTTGTCAAACTTGTCAAACACCCTGAGGTTGGAGTTCTTGGTTTCCTAAAAATTGCGTGGGCATGCCCATTAAAATTTAATGTTATATTTTATGTCCTTTTACGAAACCTTGCACAAACCTTGAGCTCTGAAAAATACTTAACCTTGCACTTAAGGTAAGGATTAAATTTTATGTAATTCTACTTATCCGGTTATCAGCTGTTTTAGCATTTACTTAATAATAATTTATAGCAACAGAAATGGTTACTTTAAAAACAAAAAGGTAGGTACATAGTGCAACAACTATATTTAAGTTCAACATTTATTAACGCACTAATAATCCTATGTTATTCACCCGCATTGTGTATGTCACGTCGAATATTTCACTACGAGAATTTTAAATAAACCTTTTGCACATTTCCTTTAATCCAGTAGGAAATTCTCGTATTCGAATAGTCGACGTGACATACACAATACGAGTGATTATTTAACGCATTCAGTAAAATAGTTTTTTATTGAAAATACATTGAAATTAATTATTGAGGGGTTTAGCTGGATCCTATTTAGTTCTTTTAACCAAAAAACAAAATATCTTTTGGAAGAAAACAGAACAGTCTTAATACTATATCTACTCAAAATAAGTTATTTAAAGTAGAAGAATATTTGAACAACAATTTACCCTTAAAATATAATCCTCACAAAGACATAAATATGAAAAAAGGCCAAGTTCCTTTCCAAAATTTCGGTCAACAAAAGTAGTGAGATAAAATGTTGACCAAGTTCGTGTTTATTACTTTTTGGAAGGTTTTCTTAATGAAGCTTTTTAAACTTTGAATTTCTTGTCTGTTATAGTTCTATTTATAATGTCTGCGCCAGTTCAAAAGGGCAGAGTTACATAAAATAATGGGCTATAGAGTGATATGTGCACCATTGTGTAATAATAGGGACCGAGTAATTTGATTAATTTTTTAATGGTCATCTGAGTAGAAATTTCTAAAATATAGTGTAAATTTTAGTGTAATAAAGTAAATATGTCGATAAAAATTTTATAAACGTGGCCTTACTTCCCTAATTTAATAATCGGTGCTTTAAAATTTTTCCTGTTCGTTAATCCTTTAACTTAAATTCTTAATTTTGAACTTAAAGTTCGTGTCCATGCTCTCAATTGAAACTTCCACTATTTTAAATCTTTCTTGGTGATCTCTAATTAAGATTTATATGTGTATTGAATTTAATCACTCCAGTGCAAATTCTAGCCTGAAATGTTATGGCCGTTACCCCCACTCTTCGTCACTTTTTTAAACTCAAGATTTTGTTATGAGCAGCGCTCAATGATCATCTTACCCTTTTTAAGATGACAGCTTTAAGTTAAAGCTTCAGTTAAAAGCTTCAGTACAAAATTATCGCGGCCCCTGCTACTCCTGATTAAAATATTTGGGTTTTTAGATTTTTCTTTTTGGTTTCTCATCTTGACCTACTTGCGTATCGAATTTCAGCTCTCTAGCGCAAATTTAATTATTTAATTTTTTTTGCCAGTGTTAATCATACGTGTCAAGTTTCATTAGAAACGGATATTAATATTTAATTAAATAGTATATTTAAATCTGTTGATCCGAAAACATGAAATAGGAGGTTTTAATTATATGGGCGTGTTCACATCCACTTTTTTCAACGAAAATTTATAGCCTTGTATTATAGCAACATGTAGGCCAAATTTCAATAAAATCGCTTACTTTAACGCCTTAGATTTTTTTTTAAATTCTGAGCCTTATGGGCGCAGCCCCGCCCTCCTAGGTAAAATTTATGGGTTGTCAGATTGCTCTAGTATTTTGCGAATATATAACTACTCGTTTATCAAATTTCAGCTCAGTGGCGCAAATTTTAATTTTAATTCTTATGGGCGTGTTCCCGCCTCCTTTTTTTAACCAAAAATTTTTTTGGCTTATAGTTATCTTTTTTGTTTAGTTTCGTTGGAAAAGGCTAGTAGTAAATACATAAATAGTGCACTTGAAAGTGCTGACCCGAAACACATAAAATGGGCGTGTTAACGTCCACTTTTTTCAATAAAAATTTAGAGCCTTGTATTATTGCAACATGTTTGCCAAATTTCAATGAAATCGTTTAAGTTAAACGCCTTAGAAATGTTTTTTTAATTATGTGCTTTATGGGCGTAGCCCCGCACCCTTGGTAAAAATTTTCGGGTTTTCAGATTTTTTTAGATAAGTACTCACTTAGTTCTACTTGTGTACCAAATTTCAGCTCACTATCCTAAATTTTAATTTTTATGGGCATATGTCTTAAAATATGCACTTTTTGCACCTCCATATCTCCGGAACCTTTAATTGTACAACTTTCAAAATTTATTCTATTATTATGATTTAAATTTTATAATTTTACGATTGCAGGGAACAAATATATGAGGGGGGTAAAAATAGCTCGAACGGCTTCCTGTAAATATTCACACTGCGTGCATTGGCCGAGATAACAAATTCATATTAGACATTTCGACTTCGAGAGTTTGTACCTGATTAAAGAAAAATTATGTATGTTTCTTTAATCTAGTACAGCAATTTGAAGTCAAATCTACAAATTGGAGAGTTGTAATAAGGCCCATTGATTAGATAAACCAGACCAAATAAGTCAAATAGAAAATTGCAATAAATATGTACATGAACTGCAAATTGGATATTTAGAATTGGTTAGATTAACAGACGAAAACTTCTTTATGAATAAGTTTTTATACCCCCTGGATCCTAAAAAAAATAGCAGCTTAATACTCACATACAATTTAGGCAAATTATTCTGAGGGTATAACAATTACTGTACACGATAGTTACCAGCAAGAAATTTCTTATGTAAGTAGCAGATTTCCCCTAAACCAAAAAGTTTAGGAAGGAAAAGAAAAGAAAGAAAAAGTTTTTCCAAATTTCTATCATTTAATTATGCAAAAAAAAAAATAAATCAACGCACGTGCTTATTCCCAGAAGTAAGACAAAGTTTTTTTGTTTATGCTTTTAACTTTTTCTTTGTTAGCAAAACACAGCCAAGCTCATTTTTTATTGATTAAATTGCTTTAATACTTGAGCACTTTTATTTTATTTGGAATTCTAGCACAACTCAAAACGGTTTAAGATAAATTCAAAACGGAAAAGTGAAATAAATCTTAGTCGATGACGAAGACGTTTCTTAAAGCTTAATTTTTTTTTTAATTTTTACTAAGCAACAGTTTTTATTTAATATATTTGTAAGTAATTTTTTTAAATTTTTTCAATAATAAAAAGTTATTTTTATATATCACATCTTATTTATTTGTTGTTTTTTTTTGCAGATTTCCCAACCAACAGATTGTTTTGTAACTATTAAACTTTGTGACATTCCAAACATTTTACGTTTGTCTATTTTATCACCAAAGCATTTTTTAATGCTTATGACATTTTTTTTGTATAGACAATTTTCTGAGCTTTTCAATAGCTGTCAATTATTTTTGGCAACAAGCAGACAAGCGCCAATTTTTTGGTATTCTATTGACTGAGTATCTACAATGACTTACAAAATAAGCGTCAATATTTTATTACTTTTAAGCCTAGATCCCACTATCGGCACAATGTACCGATTTTTGTCGGCTCACTGCAATAAAGTCATAAGTAATAAACCAAAATGACGTTATTTGTCAATTAATTCTAGAATAAGTCTATTTAATTTTAGTACCAATCCAGTGTGGTACAATTGTGCCCTTATATTTCAATTAGTTGAGAAATAAGGACATATTGGCTTTATTGCACTGAGCCGACGAAAATCGGTACATTGTTCAGATAGTGGGATCTAAGCTTTAGCCATTTGTTAACATTGCTAGTACTTATGAGACTGTGGGAGAAGTTACAAAAATTACCTAGTGATGCCACTATGGTTTTTCAAATTCTTCAAAAAAAAGCCTTTACCCTACATCTACAACTGATATATTTTTATTATGACAAATGTCCAATTCGATATTAAAAAACGCTAATACAAAGAACTTTATTTTTCAATATAAAGTTTAAATTTTGTTATGATAAAAATATATCAGGTGTAGACGTAGGCTTACTTGAAATAAATGTGGATATTAGCTACACTGTAGATGTTTCGTTGGTTTTTGATACCAAATGTTTTTAAATGTCAAAAAAACATGTTGTAATTGGTTGAGATTTTCATAAAATTTTTAATTAAAATCTGCTAGATTTTGTGTAAGTGTAAAATGGTTTAGTACACTAAACACTGATTCCCTTATGCAAACAAATATTTTACTTTAGGTTTAAAGTTCATAGTAGTTGCCAAGCACTTTAAGGCTAAAGCCAGAATTAGTTTTTACTTTCTGTTCTCTTACGAATCAGCTGACTATTTTTTGTTTATAGAAATATAATACAAGTCGTTAGTTTTTCTGTTTCGTTCTGTTCTGTTTCGGTTCAACCTGTGAAAATCAAAAAATTGTTTAGTTATTGTAAGTGACAGCATATATTAAAATAAAAATATTTTGAAATAAGTTGTGCTTATATTTATAGAATTAAGAAAAAATAATTCTTAAAAGAAAAAAATTAATTATATTGAAAATTAACAATGATCGATGCAAAACTCATCGGTTTAGTGGAAAACTGCGACCCTTCTGGTCTGAAACAGCTGTTAAGTTGCTACAGAAAAAGTAAGTACTCAAATTTAGAAGCAGAATGGCACAGCACAGAACATCAACGGAAAGTAAGGACTAATGAAGCCTTCACATTGCTTTGTTAAGAAATTATATGCAAAAGACAACTTTAATTATTTTTTTATTTAATAATAAGCACTGGTAACACGGTTCAACAACCACTTTACAGCTTATGACGCACAAAATTGAATAAAATTTCATTCGGGTATTCAAATATTTTTTTACTTTATTAAATAACTTTTTATTATCTTGAAGTAAAGCCACATAAATTAAAAAATATGAGCTTTTGACATGGGATGGAAAACAGATAAACATTTTTATGAAGTAAAAGTAAAAAGTATGATGAACAAAGAAGAAATGTCTTTCTTTTATTCGAATGAAATGAATATTTGAATATTCAGCTTTTTTCTATTTGTTTTAATTGTATGAACATCACTAAAACATTTTTGTAAAATTTTATTTATTTTAATGTTTTTTTTTATAGATTTTACTATGTATTTCGAATCAGTTGGATAATTTGATGATGATTTCCATTACATGACAGAAATAGTAAATCTAAGCTAGAAGCAAACACTTATAGCTTCATTTTCAGATGTAACATGAATCAATATAAGCTATATTAACCAAAATATTTGATGTACAAAATACATATTTCGGAAATATCAACTTAAAGTAGTCTTAACAAACGTGGGTGCCTACTTTAGAATTTTGATATAATATAAAATAGCAACTTATTGTAAAAATATTGTGGAAAATAAAAAAAAATTTACGCAAAAATGAAATGGTTATGCTTCTTTTGTAAAGATTTTTGCTTGAGGATGGGAATTTATTATGTGAGAATATGTGGGTCTCAGTAAATAATTAAGAGTCTTAGTGTAATCCGACGAAGTTTTTTTTAGCTATCTCAAAAATTTATGGATTGCAATTTACTGATGAATTCCTTAAGCATAAACGAATCGCATAATCGCACTGTTTATAATTACAAAAACAAACAAAAAAAAGCTACAAATTCAAATACATTAAACACTAAATTTTAAATAAAAATAATTCGATACATTTTATATTTTTCGTTTTCACTAAAATAATTTTTTAACTTGCTATAGGAAGTTACTGATTTTGACCACAATATTTGCAAATAAAGTTCTCATTATATTTCGACGTTTTTGAATCCTGTCAGTATGAGTGCGTATTTTCGTATGTATGTATGTAAGCATGTTATATTCTAGGATAGATCAGAAGTAGTAAATTCGCTGCATTTGAAAAATATTGAGATTACCAGGATATCATACATATTATATATGCTTATTTTAATGAATAAGGAGGCCAATATTCAAATACGGTAGGCAATAAAATAAAATAAAATAAATAAAAAAACTTTCTGCATTATTACAAAGATTAATTTATTTGGCCACTTCACAAAGTTAAATTACGTTCGGAAACGGAATTCAATCCACCTTAAGATGTGAAGCTCTATACGGATCATACCGCAGCATAACAGCGCACCAAACAGCTTAGATACATCTGACAAATTTCCATATTTTAGTTTTCTTTTTTAGATACCAATCAAAGAAGTAGTAATTCTTCCAGCTAATAGTTTTACCTAACTCTAAGTACTCGTGGGAGTTTTGTACAATGGTTTAACATTTTTAAATATAAATGTGTATTTATTTACTTTTTCAAAGATTTTCAAGGTAGTAGATGTCCTGCTCCAGTGTGTTTAAATAAAACATAAAACATACAACGAAAGGAAATTTGCTTTGTTACAGAAATATGATTTCTTTTATTATTAATATGAAATAATATTTTTTTTTCAATAACAATACGATACCCAAGAAATTTATCGAAAAATAACAATCATGTGGAAATCACTTCAACTTCAAACAATATTTTTTTTGTAAAAAATACAATAAATAAAAATACATAAGTAGTTACATATGTATATGAACAAAATAATCATCGACACGTGTAAATGCCAAAAGGATACCATTACAAATTATTTATTATTTCTGGCTATTCAAGCAAAAGTCCATGTGCATGTTAACGAATGCTTAAGCTATTTTTTTTTGTTAAAAAATAACGCTATAACAATACAGTTATTTTGTGTGCCAGCTCCTTCTGCTCTCAAAAACCTTTGTGTTTAATTTATTCCCCAGAGAAATCATTTAAAATAATTGTTTAAAGAAATATTTTCTTGGCATAAAATCAATCAATCAATCAATTAAATCAAGTCGAAAAATATTTTAAATTTTCCTAAAATTTATGGTGGTTACAGGGTTTTATATTTAGTGGTTTCCACACAAGGTGTATCTAACTAGGTGGTAGCGTTCTTTCAGCTGATAACTTTTTACTCTATGTGCTTTGTAGCTAACGAATGTCAAAAATACTATTATTGTATAGCAAATCCTTACGCAGTCACCTGTATAATTACACCATGTTTCCAAACTTACTACAAGAGTACTGGCTTTTTTTTTGGCATTTCGGGGTGATTATGGTTGTCATAATAGACCAACTGTGCAAGGAATTGGCAAAAATATAAAGAATTTTTAAAATAGTGCAATTATTACAGGTTTGAGAATCGCAATGAGCAACTGTCCAAAATATGGCTTCTGGAGTGAAAATATGGTGGATAATTGAAGAACCGTTATCGTCAACTCAAAGCAGTATGGACGTATGATAACTTATTTGGTTTGGCGTGAAATCAAAGATTATAAACTGGGCAATATGTGATCTAAGTGATCCAAGTTCGAGCTGTTTTTACCCCCCTCATAATTTTGTCCCACGCATTCATAAAATTATGATGTTTAAACCATAATTTTAATAAAATATAGAATATAATATAAAATATAACGTCACATGCGAAATTTGAAAGTTTTACAATGAAAGGATCCGGAGATATAGAGGTGCAAAAAGTGCATATTTTAAGACATGATCACTGACCACTGACACACTCATCAAATTTATGAAGCACTTCCGCTATTGCTAGAGAGCTAAAATTTGGTACACGAGAAGATCTAAGTCAGCAATGAACCAGAAAAATCTGAAACCCAAAAATTTTCACCAGGAGGGCGGGCTACGCCCATAATAATTAAAATTTGTGCTGTTGAGCTGAAATTCGGTATAGAGCTATTTCTAAGTAAGAAATAAAATAAAAAAATCTAAGAACAATGAAACTATTTTTTTAAGCTTTAGGTCAGTAAATTTTATAAATTTCTTTATATTTTTATTTTTATATCGATATTTCGTTAACCTTTGGTTAACTTCTTCAGGATTATTATTGTTTTTATATTTTGATAATTAGTTTTCGTCTTTTTTAATTATGAAAATATAAAAACAATAATAATCCTGAAGAAGTTAACCAAAGGTTAACGAAATATCGATACAAAAATAAAAATATAAAGAAATTTATAAAATTTACTGACCTAAAGCTTAAAAAAATAGTTTCATTGAACATATAAAAAAGGTCGAAAAATTAGATAAACAATTTAAAATCTAAGAACTCGGAAATTTTGGCCAGCTGGGCGGGGCCCATGAAAATCAGAATTAAAAAAGCTAATAAGGCGCTTAATGGAAGCTATTTTATTGAAATTTGGTTATATATTGCGGTAATGCAAGGCTATAAACTTGTTATTAAAAAAGTGGGCGTTGATATGCCCATACAATTTAAACCTAATTTTAATGCCCTGCGGCTCAGCATATTTAGATATACTATTTATGTGGTTATTATTATCCGATTGCAACGAAACTTGACACAAATACTAGCACTGGCCAAAAAAAATGATGAGTTTGGATAAGTGGGCAGGGTTACGCCCATAAAAATTAAAAATTAATAGTTGCGCTTATGAGCTGAAATTTGATACACAAGTATATCTAGGTGAGAAAACAACTAGAAAAATCTGAAAACCCAAAAAATGTTATCAGAATGGGCAAGGCCACGCTAATATTATTTTTAACTAAAAACTTAATATCCAGCTTTTACT
Source organism: Tachina fera (assembly GCA_905220375.1). Taxonomy (NCBI): domain Eukaryota; kingdom Metazoa; phylum Arthropoda; class Insecta; order Diptera; family Tachinidae; genus Tachina; species Tachina fera. Next base: position 69,236,903 of record LR999963.1, read on the forward strand.
ACAAGCTAATTTTGTGAAATCTTGCATACACCTTGCACGTGCACCAGACTTTAAACTATCACCTTAAAAAGTGCGCGTGATCATTCCCATAAAATGTTAGCCTTGTGCTTATTCTACTTTGGTCTAGCAAATTTTAGAATAATATTAGCACGAATTATAAGCGATTCTCACTACAAAATTTTGAGTTAGAAATAGTGGGAGAGGTAATGCTGATAAAATAAAATTTTTAAAGTTATAATTCGCACTGGAGAGCTGAAATTTTATACACAAATATTTAAGTGTAGCTGCGTAAACCAATAGGAAAATCTTAAAACAAAAAAGTTTTACCCGGTATACGGGGCCACGACGTTAAAACTCCAATTTGCACTAGCGAGCTTAAATTTGATACACAAATAAATCTAGATCAGAGATCACTAAGAAAAATCTGAAAAACCAGAAGTTGCTATCAGCTGGTGGAAATTATCACTTCAAATTCAAAATTAAAGTAAATTTTATTAAAACTTTTTATACACATTGTACTTATCCAAAATAAAAGTTTCCTATTTTGCAAAGTAGCCGTGACTTCACCTAAAAATCATACCTTTTTCTTTCATGTACTTCGGCTGAACAGTTTTTGATTTATTACTCATATATTTCTCATTAACTTTTTAGTACCAAACTTTGCATGAATCATGAGCACTAGCAGATATAAAAGTCGGAGGGGCCAGGCAAATAAATATTTTACATAATATTATACTATAGAGAGCTGACATTTTATACACAAATAGTAATTGATGTACTCAATGGGAAAATGCAAAAATTAAAGCACCATCTACCCTATTGAAACTTTGCATGCGCATTGGGAATATCATTTTGATTTATGTATTTTGCCTAAGCAGACTTTAATATGTAAATATATTGAGAAAATAGACGGCATCACGTCCACTATAATTTACGCTGTATTTTACATGTTTCTTTCCAGACGAGTCTTACCAGATTGCGTAGACACTAGCGACCCGTTGCAATGACACAATAGTGCATTTTTAAGGTCTACAATCCAACACTTATCACGCTCTAACCCATTATTTTATGCAACTATGCAATTTTCAACTGGCACAGTGAATATTAATAGAAATAAGACATAACAGAAATTTTAAGTTTAAAAAGTTTTATTATAGAACATTTTTCAAAAAGTAGTCATATCCTCACAAAAACATAAATGTGAAAAAAGGCCAAGTTCCTGTCCAAAATTTCGGCCATTAAAAGTAGTGAGATATAAATTTTTACCAAGTTCTTGTTTGCCACAATACCTAATACATTAATATGTTAAATATTATATAAACTTGTAATCGTAAGGGTGTCACATAATTTGTAGATACTGTAAATACTGTGGCAATACTGTGGCAGCACAATAAAAGCTTTTTGCTCCATATTTAGCACAATGAAAATCACTACTAAAAACTAAAAACCTCGTGATTTTCAGAACACCCAAAAATCACTTGCGTGATTTCAAAATCGTTAGTGATTTGAAATCATCGTGATTTCAGAACATGCCTGTATGTTTGTTTATTTACTAAAAATTGTCACGAATTTGTAACAATTTTTACTGGAAAGTGTTCATTAACTCAAAAAGTTTGCAGAGAGAGAGCGTCGAAAGTGAGAAAAAAAATTGAGAGACAAAAAAATTCCTACAAATTATTACTAGTAAAATTTTTACTTGCAAGAATTATCCAACCACCTGTTGTGTGTTTTTTGGTGTCAAATTAATTATTTAAAAAATATTTGAAAAAGGAAAACGGAAAAATATGAATTTCTTTGTTAAAAAAAACATGTACATACATACATATATATGTATACGTATGTAAAAAGAAAGCATGTTTTCTTAATTTATTGTTTTTCTTTCATTAAGCCACATAAATTCAATTTTAATGGCAAATAATTTCGCTTGTTTCTCATATATGATCAGAGATGGAAAGTGGCATTTTTGTATTTGTTAATGAATAAAATTAAAAAATTATGAAAAATGCATTAAAAAAGATAAAAATACATGAAACTGTATACAGAATTTCATATTAAATGTAAATTTCTAAAAAAATTGCAATTTAAAATATCATCAAACAAAATACATCAGAAAAAATACAACTGTATGATGATTTCCAGCCATGGTTTTGATATGAATAAAATGTTCTTGCAAGTTTTTACAAGTAAGGCGTTCATTTACTTTTTCGTATTTTATTCACAACATTTTTCCTCTCATAAAAAAATTAAGGGATGTCCGATATTATACTCGAATAGCAACATTATGCGTAGGCTTGTTATAGTCAATGATATAAACTTTCGAAATTGATAATTAAGAGTGACTAAAGGTGACCACCTCAAGATGGAAGAGGCTTTTAGTCGGCCTTAAGTAGTTTTTTATGGTATTTTAAGTATTTTCTTGTTGCTTTTCAATTCTTATATCTAGTATTGAGTAAAAGATTTCACAAATTTAATAACTAAGAAATATAATTAAAATAAATCATATTTTTTCCGAAAAAAAAAATATATATATATATATATATATATATATATATATATATATATATATATATATATATATATATTCAGAATTAAATAAATATTTGTTTTTGATCGACTAAAATATGGTATTTCATAAAAATACGCAAACCAGAGCAAAATCAAATATTTGTTTAAGAACTATAAATTAGTAAGCATATTTAAACTATATAATGGAAGGCACATCATTTGTTTCTACAATAAAGAGCGAATTAAGTAGTTATTTTGCTTATGACTTTGACTTATTTTGATCTCGATATTCCATTTCATGAAAAATTCATTTTAAAAAGCCGATATTAACAAACAATCTCTGCTAAAGGAGATAGAAGTGATTGATGAAGAAGTGCTTAGGGGCTCAGAAAAATACAGCATTTCTCCCAGGTAAATTATACTTTAAATTCTAATTTTACTTTAGAAAATCAAGTTAGCAATAAATAAATTATACTTAGTTTAACTAAATAATAAAAATGCTGCACATGTTTCTCTAATTTAACGTTCAACATATATTAAAATAAATAAATAAAAATCATAATTATGGCAATATTATTATTTCCGCTTAACACGGCTTTCTTACCACCTTATCTACAGTGTAAAACGGGTGATATATGCATATGGATTTCTTTGAGCGTGTATTCGTTGCGCATGATTAATATTTAATTAGTAACAATAAATTAAGTATACGCTTGTTGGTCCTAATTCAACCGCAATATTAATTACAACACAAAATAAAGAAATATTTAGCTATTATGGTCGAGAGTGTTTGCAAAACAAATAAATTATATCTACTAATTGCTAAGTGGAGCTAATAGAAGAAAATACAAGTTTGCTTGAAGTCAAATATTTCTTCGGTCGGTATATTAGTACATTACACTTGAAAAAATTAAGAAATATAATTATATTAAGCAAAATTTTAATTTAGAGTTGTGCTAGTCTTGATTAATATTTAAGAAATTTATTATTCGACATATTGTTATAATTTTATTTTAATTTGATATTTATTTGCTGGTGGTTCAGCTTGGTCTATATGCATTTCATTGTTGCTGTAACAAATCATCAGTAGACTTCAACCACACATTTTGAATAGTCACAAACCTCTTATCTTATGCAAAGACTTTCAAGAACTATTTGAGAATTCACAAAAATGTATATAATGCATAGCATATTACAGTGATAGGTATTGTGCCAAACACGAACTTGGTCAAAATTATTATTTCACTCCTTTTAATGGCCGAAATTTTGGAAAGGAACTTGGCCTTTTTTCACATTTATGTTTTTGTGAGGATATTCATCCTCAAAAAATGCCATTCTCAAAAAATGTCTCACTTTACTCACAGGTTACGTAACTTTATGCGAAAGTAATCAGATGTGACACTTTTTGGCTTTTTTGATTTTTTATGAATTTAAAAAAAAAATTTAATTTTTAGGCAAAAAATACTTTTTTCCCTTCATACATTAATTTTTAACTTCGAAAGTGTTGCACACATAGGAAAACGGTTTAAAAACAGATTAGAGAAATTGTAATTTTTAATTTTTCTAAATTTGTTTCAGCTAAATCGGGCTAGTGATTCTCGAATTATGTCAAACAAAAGAGCCTAAAACGTGAAAAATTCCCCTATTCGATAGTAACTAACTTCAAATCAATATTAAATATATTAATATTTTAGCAGGTAAGAAGGCAAAACGAATGATGCACAAGTTCTTAATTTTGGGCCTACTTTTTCAATGACTTCAAAAATGTTGTGCTGTGTTAGTACAATGTGTATGAAAAATTTCAATAAAATTAATCTTAATTTATGATTTGCTCAGGCTAAAGTTTATAGCACTTTTTAAGCCATGTGATAATGTGATAATTATTAACTAAAATATAACACCAAACTTAATTGTAAATATTCTGACAAACACGTAGTAGAACGAAACAACTGGCTGATCTTAAGTTTGAGTTTAAAGTGGTTGTTCCCGCCCCTGATTGAAACTTCCAAGTTTTTAGATTTTTCTTAGTGATCTCACGTCTAGATTTATTTGTGTATCAAGTTTCTGCTCTCTCGTGAAAATTTGAGTTTTAAGGGTGTGGCCCTAATACCGGACAAAACTTCTTGGTTTTCAATTGGCTTACTCATCTATACTTATCTGTGTATAAAACTTCTCTAGCCTGTATTAAACCTTTAAATTTTATGAGCATTACCCTGCCCACTATTTTAAAGTCACGATTTTGTTGTGAACAGAGCTTATAATTCGTGCTTATTATCTTCTAAATATGATAAACCAAAGTCGATTAAACATAAGGCTTTCATTTTGTGGGAGTGATCACGCCCACTAATTAAGGTGACAGTTTAAAGTCTTGCATAAGTGCAACTTGTATGCAATGTTTCACTAAAATAGTTTGAGTTAAAAGCTGTATATAAAATTTTTAATTCATAACAGTATTAGCGGGGCCGGGGCCATTCTGGTAAAATTTGTTGGGTTTTCAGATTTGTATAGTTGGATACTCACCTACTATACCTACTTGTTTATCAAATTTCAGCTCATTAGACCTATTTTAATATACAATTTTAGGTCCTTAGCGCAACTTTTAATTTAAAAATTTTATGGGCGTCATCCCGCTTACTTTTTCAAACTTAAGTTCTTTTTGGCCAGTGCTTGTCGTTCATGTCAAGTTTCGTTGCAAACGGATAATAATACCTACATAAATTGTATATCTAAATGGGCTGAGCAGCAGTACATGAAATATGAGGCTTAAATTGTATGGGAGTGTCAACGCACACTTTTCTAACGAACAATTTATAGAGTTATATTACCGCAATATATACGCCAAATTTCACTAAAATCGCTTCAGTTAAGCACTTTAGATTTGCTTTTTTAATTCTGAATTTTATGGGCGTAGCCCCCCTCCCAACCAGGCTAAAATTTTCGAGTTTTGAGATTTTTTTAGTGTATGGCTAACCTAGACCTAGTTTTGTATCGAATTTCAGCTCACTAGCACAAATTTTAATTTTTATAGGTGTAGCCCCGCCCCCTGGCTAAAATTTCCGTGTTGTCAGATTTTTCTAGTTCATTTCTCACCTAGGTCTACTCGTGTAACCAATTTCAGCTCTCTAGATACAGCGGAAGTGCTTCATCAATTAGATGAGTGTGTCAGTGGTCAGTTGTTAGTGAGTATGTCTTAAAATATGCACTTTTTGCACCTCCATATCTCAGAACCCTTTTGTTCTAAAATTTTCAAACTTTGCATATGAGATAGGATGGATTGGATATTCTAATTATGAATTAAATTTTGGATTTTACAACGGCGGGGAACAAAATTATCAGGGGGGTGAAAACACGACGAATGGCTTACTGCAAATATACACACTACATGCATTGTCAGGAACTTGGCCTGGCGCACTGCCGTGCACTTAGATTTATAATAGCGAGAACTTTTAACATTTCCGATAAAATCCCACTGTTTACTAACTTTAAGCTATAATAATGTCTCTTTTTTTAAATTAAATTATATTTAACTTTTTAGTGCTTATTTTTTAAATTTGTTCCATTTTTTTAATTTTTTTCCTTGATTCTCATGTACAAATTTGTAAAAATTTCATTAATGGATAATATTTGCAAAAAATTTGCTTTAAACTCGTAACATTATAATGGTGCTCTTGAAAGACATGATTTTCAACTTAAATTGTTTGCCACGAAAACCAAAAAACAAATGATTAACAATAGATAACAGTTTGAAATTTATTTGCTAGTGGTTCAGCTTGGTCTATATACGTATTTCATTGGCGCTTGAACCAAATCATCAGTAGACTTCAACCACAAATTTTGAACAGTCACAAACCTCTTACTTTATGCACAGACTTTCAAAAACTATATGGTTGAAGTCTACTGATGATTTGGTTCAAGCGCCAATGAAATACGTATATAGACCAAGCTGAACCACCAGCAAATAAATTTCAAATTAAAATATAATTATGACAATATGTCGAGTAATAAATTTCTTAAATAGATAACAGTATAAATAAAAAAGTATCTTTATCCAAGAATTATACCAAAAGTAAATATATATCTTTTAAATTTTCTTGCATTTAACTCTAAGATTCAATTTCACCAACTCTATTTAAATATTAATTCATATTTAAATGTCAATTTTCATTAATTTTTGTATGGAAAAATGACTTTTAAATATGAATTAATGTTTAAGTAAGTTGGTAAAATTGGCTATAAGTGTCTACTAAATTTAAAAAAAGCAACTTGAGTGATAATTTCTCGACTAGAATATTTTAATATACATACATATGTGTGTATATATACATATGTGATTCAAAAGTAAAAAGTAAACTCAAGTAAAATCGTTAAGCAATTGGAAAATCAAACAAGAAAATTATTTTCTGTAGATAAAGGTTGTACGTGCGTAAATGCAGCTGTGCAGGGTATTAATTCAGTCAAGCAAATAATTTTTTATTTGCTGTTTATTTATGTTAAATAAAAAATTTTATCCAACATTTTACATCTCATATATATTAAATTTTTTACGTTTGTTTATTTGGTAATTCCTTGTGGTATTAGTAAATATATAAATTCGTTAAATGTTATGACAAAAATATATATTTTTAAATAAATTAAATTAAGGTAAGATGAAATAGATTTCATGCAAAATATCGGAATTCAAAATTTAAATGATTATTGTATTCCATGATAAAAATTTTAATGTAATACAAATATATTTACTTCATTAAATAAGCTTATCTAAAAATATTTTTTTCAAGAGCAGCAAGGGAATTTAAAAGGGCTTATAATATTTTACTACAATAATTTTGTTTTAAATTAAACCACATGTTATATGAAATTAGAACTGATCTTTTTTAGATATTTTTTTTTGCAAATCAGCAACATGATAACACCGAGCCATTATGGCCAAAGAAGCTTAACCAACATGATTTTTGAAATGCGTTTTTTTTAAATAGTATAGTAAAGTAAATGCACAGCTCTTTGTTTACTTAGGTGAAGCTGCATTAACAGCAACTCGAAAAACACATCAGAAATATGGTATAATAGAAAACCAAACGTTTTAAAACTAAAAATTTTTGGATGCAAGGCTTTTGCATGGGTTCCACATTAGGTTAGAAAGAAATAAGAGAGAAAATCTGTTGAAATGGTGATGATGGGATATACTTCAAATGGGTATAGATTATGGAATCAGAATAATATAATGGTAGTAATATGTAGAGATGAGCGTTTTAATGAGTCAATATTTCCATTTAACAAATAAGAAAAAGAAACTTCGGATTCCAATATTCTGATTACGTATGAAAGACACAAACATAAGGGGGAATCCATAGATAATATCAGTGTGATTTCTGACAATATTGATGAAAATTTAAATTTACTTACTTATGATAGTTCAGATTCTTTTGAAAATGAGAATAAAGACAAAGATGAAGATAGAAGGAAACTAGAAAATGACGATGAAGGTCAAGATAATGTCAAAAGGAGTGAACGAATCAAAACTAAAATTCTGGGATACATAATAGGTCAAGCAAATTCTGCAATTGCATATTCCAGCCTCTTTGAACCTGAAAACTTTAAAGACATTGAGAACGTCCAGATAAATTTAAGTGGTTAAAAGCAGTGGCAAACGAGCCCGAAGCTATGAAGAAAAACAAAGTGTGGCACTTGATTCCTCGTCCGGATCAGAAAAAGCTTCTTAAGTTCAGATGGGTCTTTCGATTTAAAGAAGATGCAAATGGAGTCCCAATTTGATACAAAGCACGTCTGGTAGCGAAAGGATTTCTTCAAAAAGCTCTCCAGTAGCTAAACTTTCTACTATTCAAATATTGTTAGCCGTTTGTATTAAAAAGGGTTTATACTTACATCAACTTGATAATAAAACCGAATTTTATATGGAAGCTTAAAGAAAGATATTTTTATGGAAATTCCAGATGGTCTAGAAGCTCCTTCAACTCATGCATGTAAACTTTATAAGTCAATTTATGGACTTAAAACTGTTGAAGTCTTTCTTAATCTATTACCAAACAGTTGTAGTCGTATTTGAAATAAGCCAACCACGATAAGGCAAATTATTTTTTTCGTAATATGGTGAGTTTATTTATGCAAATTTTTAACAAAAAAAATGCTGCTTAATTAGAAAAAGAAAGAAATTAAGGGACATAAATGTGTTGTTGGGAAGTAAAAATATTTTTGTTACTTAAAGTCCTAAGGATTGGTTAATAAAGTTAACGAAAAACGCTATTTGTAAAATGTTTTTATTTTTTATTTTTAAATTGTCTTTTCAACTACGTACAACATTAAACGATACAACAAACAAGGCTTGTAAATTGAGCATATAAATTTTAACTTGCATACAAATTGAGGGCAATACTTTTGTATGACTATTACTTCTAAATTGAGGTTATTTTGTATGTAAGTTCGTATATATATTTAATTAAGGTCAATTTATGGCACACACTTTCATACCTAGAGTGAAAAATTCTTAAAAGAATTAATTTTTAATACAAAAATATAACAATTGTATATTTTCATTTGGAATGTTTAATATACAAACAATGTAACATCCAAACAAAACTATTACATATTTTCAATTCTAGCCATAGAAATAATCAATTGCAAATTGCTTAAATAATTATGCACATAACAATAACATAAACAATAATTCCTGATTGGAGATTATTTTATTAAATTTTTTATGTTACATAACCAATTTTTTTATTAAAGACACGTTTTCGCCATTTTAAAAACATTATTGACAATATCAACATAACGAACCATTTAATTCAAGCTAGGAAGTAAATGAGTTGTTTCAGCATCAATATCCTCTTCACAATATTGAAAGTTTACATGATGTCTGTATTTCTTTAGAAATTTTTTTAATAAATTGATAAAAACATGTGGCCAAGAGTCCCATGCAATTTGCTCTAAGTCTAAAAATAATCTAAAGCAAATATTTTTATTTAATCAAAGTTACGTTGTTAAATACAAATCCCAATACTTTACATTGGACTTTCCTTTCTTATCCTTACAAATTATGATTTATTTTTTATTTTGATAGACCACATTAACATTTGTTTTACTATATTCTTTCTTTAAGAGTAAAGAGTAAGAGTAAGAGTGCTATATATATATCCTTTAACAAAGTGCGTTTATGTAGTATAGAGATACATACATAAGCACACAGATATGTAGGTACATATTTATTTTGTGAAAAAACATCATAATTTTTGCTCTACCCAGCTAAAAAAAATTATATATTTTTGATATATGAATGTATATAACTATATATGAATATGTATGAATTCGTGTATGGAAATATATGGGATTATACATGGCAAAACTATTATATATGAACTAATATATGGACTAATATATGAAATGTATTATAACACATGAGCTCATATATGAAAATTTAATTATGAAGCTCTTCATATGTGGATCCATATATAAATATAAGATTTTACATATGGAGCCATATAAAAATGTATGCATTCATGATATCTCACATTAGATCGTTTTTGCAATCAAAAAAGCTGGGAATTTTATCACTGCCACAAAGAAATAATACTATATTAATTAATTAATCGTGAAGCATGAAAGTCTTATCTATAAGTGCTCTTTTTTATTGTTCTTGCGTTGATGAGACGTACACCCAGAAAATAGATTGGTTGAAAAATGGTTAGGCCAATAAAATATCATTTGCATTAACAATATTTCAATTCACGCTATCAATTTTCTATTAATCCAAAAAAGAATCCACGTTCATTGCCATAAGGGCATAATTGTAACAAATATATGATTGTGACAATTTTTAAATTGATTGCATCAACATCGAATAAAATATTATTAATTGGCTTATACTACCAACTTTTTGATAACAAAAAAAAATTCGTTCTATATTCAGTTTAAATTAAACAATTTCTATCAGTTGCTACAACTAACTACGAGGTTGAGTTAACTATCATAGTTTATAGCAGAAAATTAAAAATTCACTTTTGTGACTTTCAAAGATATTATGATTTGTGAATTCTCAAATGGTTTTTGAAAGTATGTGCATAAGATAACATGTTTGTGGCTGTTTAAAATATGTGGTTTAAGAAATGCATATAAACATGCTTCACCACCCGGAAATAAATTTCAATTAAAATCAACTTATGACAAATAAATAAAATATAAATAATAATAAATAATAAATATTTTGTAAATTATGTATTTTTATATGCGTCTAGTGCTTATTTTTATTTCAGTAAGGAATGCCAATTTTTCTTTCGCAGGTACCAATTATGATATTGTTTTAGTTATACTAACCATATTTTCGGTAGCACGAATAACTTTTATTTCAGATTCAATACTGTTAACCAATTTTTTCTGTTGCTGCAACTGTTTGGTTAAGGGTTATAATTAAAATATGGTAGTGCCACAAGAAAATTACAGTCGTTATACCAGAATTCTATGTTGTTGCTGCAAATTCGGTAGTCTCAACGAATCTGTTTTCTCTGTGTATAAAACCCATCAATGACCATAATTTGTTAGTACCAAACCAATTCCTATTAAATAATATTAGCACCTACCTGCAGTCTATATAATAACACAGAAAAACAAAATAACACTTTTTTTGTTGCATAAAGTTTTTCTACTGTTGTTTACTAATTTGGGTGCGCTGATTTCAAATCTACCCTCAGATTTTTTGCAGCAGCTCTAGTTATTGAGATACAGGTACCGTCTTAAATTTACATAAATAGTCGATAGTTTCTATCAATAGAGGTGTAACTTAACTAGTTCCTCTATAAATTTCAGTATGTCTTCCTCAAGAAGGACGTGTTTAAATAAATCTGATTGTTTTTGTGTTATTTGTGGAGAATATATGTTCCAAAAATTTCGTTTAAATGTGTCGGACTTTGTGAAAAAGGCATACTTGGACTACTTTGGGTTTCCGTTGCCGTCAAACGCTAAGCCTTGGATGCCAAGTTTGGTATGTAAAACATGTGTTGAATCTTTGCGACTGTGGGCAAACAAAAAAAGACCCACTTTTAAGTACAAAGCTCCTATGATTTGGCGTGAACCATCCAACCATCATGACGACTGTTATTTCTGTGTAACGAAAATCATAGGAATAAACCACAAAAATTGCTCAAAAGTGGATATATCCAAACTTAAAATCTGCCATAAGACCAGTCTTGAGTATTAGTGACACATCAGCACCACAGCACCCATGTACATCTTCGCGAAATTCAGACCAGTGCAGCGGACAAACCGAAAACGACGACAGTGGTAGCGACAGTGATTTTGATTGCTACGGTAGTCCCCGACTACTAAATCAAGATGATCTAAATGACTGGATCAGGGACCTTGGACTTTCTAAAACGGCATCAGAAATTTTAGCTTCCCGATTGAAAGAAAGAAATTTGTTGACCAGAGGAACGAAGATATCGTACTACCGTAACAGGGAAAAGGATTTACTTCATTTCTTTACTCAAAAAGATAATTTTGTGTTTTGTACTGATATTCTGGGCCTAATTAATGCAATGGGATTAAAAGAGTATAATCCAAATCAGTGGCGGTTGTTCATTGATTCGTCAAAACGAAGTTTGAAATGTGTACTTGTACATAATGGTAACACACTTGGTTCCTTACCTATTGCTCATTCTACAAAGGTTAAAGAAGAATATCCTACAATATCTTACGTTCTCGACAAAATCGAGTACAAGGAACATAACTGGGTTCTATGTGTTGATTTGAAAATGGTAAATTTTCTCCTGGGCCAACAAAGTGGCTACACAAAATACCCGTTTCCTATGCTTATGGAACAGCCGAGCTAAGGCTGAGCACTGGACAAAAAGAGACTGGCCTTCTAGGGAGGCTTTAATTCCCGGTAAGCAAAATGTAATTAATGTTCCACTAGTATCCAGAGACCGAATTATATTGCCTCCTTTGCATATAAAACTGGGGTTGATAAAACAGTTCGTAAAAGCTCTTAACAAAGATGGCGAATGTTTCAAATACATTGTGAAAGTGTTTCCAAAATTGAGTAGTGAGAAAATCAAAGGTGGTATTTTCGATGGCCCACAAATCAGGAAGTTGATAGATGATAAAATTTTCATCAACCATATGACAGCTGTCGAGAAATGTGCATGGGAAGAGTTTGTTTGGGTAGTGAGGAATTTTTTGGGCAATAGGAAATGTGACGGCTACATTCAGCACGTTGAACAGTTGCTGATACACTTCCAGCAGCAGATACACTTCCAGCAACATGAGTATTAAGCTTCACTACCTTCACAGCCATCTAGACTATTTTCCTGAAAATCTCGGTGACCTAAGCGAGGAACAAGGAGAGCGCTTTCACCAGGATATTCGTACTATGGAGGAGAGGTATCAGGGGCACTGGAATGAACATATGATGGCTGATTATTGTTGGAGCATTCAAAATAGTACGCATATAACATCTCACTCTAGAAAATCCAAAAAAAGGAAATTTTATTCAGAATAAATATATTTAATAAATTTTTTAAACTTAAACTATGTGCATTTTCAATGAAAAATCCTGTCACATCATAACTCCAAAACTAGAGCTGCTACATGAAAACGGCATATATTTTTGAAATCAGCGTGGAAAAACTATTCAGATTCATGTAAAAAATGTCATGCAACAGACATGCTGTTTTCCAGTGTAACACTTGTGGAAACAAAATAAATGTATATATTTAAATCAAAAAATTTCAATAAAAAAATGAAAAAGAGTACATAAAGGTACCCGGTGAATGATTGACGTATATTTTTTTGGTGATTGACCGTGGAAATAATAACAATAATAATGTGCATCAAATCATCGAATAAAACATACCTTACATATGTTTAAAAAACATGCATATTAAATTCAATCGTATAATTAGAGCACACTTTTGTATGGTAATTAACAACAACAAGAATACAATATTGTAGAATTAGATAATTACAAAACCCTATAATCAAGAATTGATTGTAAAAAAAATATATGATATGTGTTAATTAATACATGATAAACTAGTTTATTACAAAATAACTATACAGTTTTCTTATAGTAAAATTCATAGGTATTAACAAATTAAATTATGAAATAAACATAATGCCCATATTATGGTTTTCAACTTTTAAATTAGTTTGGTTGGAATTGATAAATTTGCATTGGCATTCTCCACTAAATTAGCAGTTGACTTTTCAGTTGTGTTTTGGTGCTGTCATTTACAACTCTGGGTAAAATTGGTTGAGAAAAACTTTGAGTATACATAACTAATTTTTAGTAGTTGGATCTGTGGTTGTGTTTTTCTAGTTATAGGTTGGTGCGATATAAAACACAGACAAATTGGAAAAATCGTAACTAGAAATATTAAAACAAAATTTTTTAATCACTATCGGTGATCCAAAAAATAACAAAGCATTTCATTGTTCTGCCGAAAATAACTAAAAAACCTTCAAAAATTGATTTTTAAAGAATTCGTTCCCTATTTTTATTATTTCTTACCTTGCATTGGGTAGCTCAAGACGTTTGGAATCAGCACGAATTTTTCTTCTGATACGTAGCACATCTATAAGTGCGACTTCGTTTTCGTCATCATAAAATAAATTACATATTTGTATCCAATTGGTATGATTTTTTTGAACTAAAACACTAAAAACAATACTTTTTCTAAAACTTTGTGTATTTTTCCTGTCAAACTTCATATTTTAAATTGGCAAAGCGATGAAAATTTAAACTAAAAAACAGTCGTGGTTCATAATACTAAAACACAGTTTCGTCATGAGTAAAGGCCCAACTATAATAAGAACAAGCTGGCTTAAAATAACGCCAGAATTGAACGATAAGTCTGTAAAATACTTAAGCAATTCAGATGTGACTTTTAGGTGGTCTTAATGTACTTACATACACTTAAGTATTCTTTAACCACAGCTGCAGAAATAGGTGTTGTTCACAATTTTTTAGTAATTTTGTTTCTTCTTATAACTACTAAATGAATGCAATTCAATCATATTAACTTGTTGGAATATCCTAATCCAATAAAAATTCACGTATAACTATGTCCACCACTTTATAATTTGTTTTATTCATTTTTCCTACTAAAAAGTACAGCAATGAACATACAGTTACTCCATAAAGTGAGTGCTCATCCCTGCCTAAAATGTTTCAAGTCAAAATTTTAAACAAACTTGGTTAAATCCAAAATTAAATTAAATTATATTTTTTTTATTGGTATATGAAATATTTTCATTTCTATTGTGTATAATTTTAAAGTTTACTTAAAGTGAAGCAGAAATGCAGTTTTAAGTTTTGCTTAAAATTTTGACTTGAAACATTTTAGGCGTAACTGTACATAAAAAACTCATGTGTTTGTGTGTGTATACGTGTATTGTAAAACAAAAATGAAAATAAAATTTTTGCTTTCTTTTCTGAGTTTAAAATAAGAAACAATAAAAAAATATTTAAAATCAAGAATATTTTCTGATGCTGTTTGCTTGAAGAACACAACCACTGTTTTCTGTACGGACTCTGCGTTCAGTTTCGCACTTTGCTTAAGCAAATGATATTTGGCGAAACTTGACGAAAATTTCCATAAGTACATTACACATACATTTTATATGTAACCGCACAGTTGCTTAAGTTCGCTTATTCATATTATAGTTGGGCCTTAAGTTTGATTTAATCTTAGACGACCAAACTGAATTAACTTGAAAACCGTGATAGGGGCAAATATATACAGCCCATTTATGATCAACAAATCCATGCGAGTTTTTTTACTTTTCCCTTTTCTCCAATTATGAATTTATTTTCCCCATTTTTACCAAATGCGGGAATAAAAACCTCCGGGAAAAACTTGCTTGAACTTGCTTTTTTCACTAAAAATCTTTCCCTGGCAAACCAGAAGGGAGTTTACATAAAAACATAGTTAATACACAATTAAAATAAAATTCATATACACAAACTTGTATTTAATATTTCTTGTATGTAAAAAAACACAAATAAATCATTAATTAACTTTTTTTTATATATTTTTTCAAGTTGGTGAATTCTAATAATTTTGTTTACTCTCTCACTCAAAAACAAAAGGGAGAAACAAAATGTCAACAAACAAGTAAAACAGCGAGCTTCGTAACACGGTGATGCCATGTATTACTCTTTTTTGTTCCCAAGGAATTTATGATTGGAGGAATGTTTTCTCGAGAAAATTATTTTCCGTGAAAAATAAATTCCGAGGGAATATTCATGATTGGGCTGATATATTAGCTACAAAAAACTAATTTTGTAATTTAAACACAAAATTCTCTAAATTCAATATTAGTTTGTTCTATTCAGGCCCTACAAAAAAATTTGTAAATGCAGGAATTTTTAATAATTTGATTAAAAAAAAACAAATTGTCTGATTCAACAAATTTTTGTACTGAAATTAAAAAACAAATATAACCAATAACTGTTCTGTAAAGTATATAATTTCTATATTGGAACAGAAATCGTTTTCTAAACATGTTTTATGAATTTAAATTTTTCACTCTATAATTTTTTTTTGTTTATAAAAAAATTGGAACAAATTTTTCACTGGAAAAGTAAAAAATATTTACAGAAACTAAATTTTATTTCAAACAAAGGTGTTTTTGAAAAAAATTTTAGAAATAATTTTTTCTGTGTACTCACGATTGCGACTAAATGAGCAGATATCAAACTACAAGTATATTCTTCTTTTTTTTTTTGCAAAATGCTCGTACCTCGAACTTAAAACATATTTATTTCTTTA
The DNA here is from genome assembly GCA_905220375.1 of Tachina fera. Taxonomy (NCBI): domain Eukaryota; kingdom Metazoa; phylum Arthropoda; class Insecta; order Diptera; family Tachinidae; genus Tachina; species Tachina fera. Next base: position 69,253,189 of record LR999963.1, read on the forward strand.
ACTTTGTAATTGAAATTGAAGATTTTGTATATAAATTAAATTTTCCTTCATTCATTCGCCAATTGGCTTCATCAGCGACTCTTAAACAAATTAATTTACTGCCTGTTCCAGGATATCACTCATTTTCGTTCGCACGCATTTGAAACGACAAACAGCTGTTTTGCGTTCCACTAAAAGCCTTTAGCACGACAAGTCGAAAGAAAATGAATGCGAACGATAACGTAAGCATTTCAATACAAATTTGTGCCCCAATAAAAATTTGTTCAGTCATTTGTACGAACTCTAATGTCAAAAACAGGCACTTGTATTTTAATCGTCGACTGACACAAAATGAGCCAAAATATTTTAAATTGTATAAATAAAATACAGATTTTTCTTTGCGAAAGTGTAAATACAATGCCGGATATGCTGGCAATGGATTTGTTGCATAACCGGTCGTTGGAGGTTTTCTCACGTCTGGACTTGTAAACAAGCGGTTTTGCGGCCTTCGACTGGTGTTTGTGATATTCTTCTCTAGGTATGTATGTATGTATGTTTAACAGCGGCTTCGATGAGTAAGGAATTTATGCCTACCACCCCTTCCGCTAGTTATAATGCCAGTTGGTTATAAGCTTTTTATACATCTAAGAAGGAATTTACATACGCAGAGGGGAAAATCCTTAAGCCATCCGGATATACAAAAAATTTTATTACTTATCGGAGCCGGTATTTGATACATGTACGTACATACATACATATGCATATATGCACATACATACAAACTTACAGGAGTGAGTCCTTAAAACCGGAAGAAGGCCAACTTAAAAAAAGTATACATAAGTTATGCAGACAAACATACAATACATACATATGTATATACATCGATATGTGCGTGTGGTAGAAAACTTCTTGTTTGGGTTTCTAGGCATTTTTACAAGACGTGTTCACATAATTTTGCATTATTTTGCCCTTTTATGGCCTTTGTTTATCATGAATAAAAACTCTTTTTCCTCTAACAAAAATTGTTTTGTCAAGTTTCTTTATTTTTAACTGACTTCATTTTAATTTATTTTTGGGTGCCACTTGTTGCTACCTCAATTAGAACAGAGTTTCATTTTTGAAAGCACAATTTACACATATGAACGATTTTTTATACTCATTTGACGATGAATGTGCGAAATTGTTGATGTGGCAATATGGATATTTGACAACGGGTATGTAGCTTACGTTAGAAACGTAAAGCCAATCGAACGATAAGTCGAAAGATAGTGGGACACTTTTATAAAAGAAAATGAGTGACTTACTTTCGTTCTCTTAAGTTTTCTTTCGACATCGTGGGGCAGGCAGTTAGTCAATTTCAATTCGCATGAAGTTAAGTTGCTGTTGTTGACATTGTTGCCAGGCATATACATATTTTAATATTGTTTGCATAAATATATTTATACAAATCTTTCTCATGAGTAGACAATTTGATTATCGTACACAATTTTCACCTGAATGAATACTTATTTGATATTTTTGAAGAGTCTGCACTTGATTTGTGTACTTGGCATAAAATTGGAAATTGGTTTTTTTTTCTATATTTAATTTTTTAGGTAAAATACATTTGTCTCATTTGCATAAAAATATATAAATAATCCAGTATACCAAATGGGTTGAGAAAAATATTATAATAGGCTTAGATTTAATTTAAACTATGCAAGTCTTATTGCTAAGCTGATTAGTTTGTTAGAAGAGAGAGAGACGAGGGGAAAAGTAACGTTTCTTAGCTTAGCAATAAGACTTGCATAGTGTAATTTAGGGCTCACTAACGTATGCCTCAAGCTTGAAAAGTATTACAATTACATTTAAAAAAGTTTTCGTAATAATTGTATAAAAATCCAAAAAGTATATATAACCTTGTCCTTGTAATTATAAATCAAGCTTATTTTTTAAATTTTTTTTACTTTTATTGATGTTTGATTATTGTGTATACTGGAAATTGACTTATAAACTTAATTTAGGCCATTTGAAAGAAAGCTGTATATAAAATATTAATATTTGTATTTAATAATACTATGTGATAAAATCGATAAATTTTATTATCTTCAAAGAAGCAGAGAAAAAATGTATATATAAATAAAAAAAAATTAATCGAACAAGCTTTTGAAAAAATTAACACTTCGTTTTGAATATAAGGTAAGTCCAAAAACATAAATGTATTTATAAAAAAGATTTGCTTCAAATGTGATCAATAATTTTTCATTCGTTTATTTAAATTTTGCTGCATTTATTTGTAAAAAAATTCTTAAATAAATATTTAACACGTACTTGATTACTTTCAAGAAATTTATAATTCTACATACAGCCGAAATTTATTTGATGGTGGTCAAGCATTGTGTATATGTATTTAATTGTTGCTTTAACAAGTCGTTAGTATACTTCAACCACACATTTTGAACAAACAGACTTTCAAAACAAATTTGAGAATGAGGATAAAATAAAATAAAATAAAATAAAATAAAATAAAATAAAATAAAATAAAATAAAATAAAATAAAATAAAATAAAATAAAATAAAATAAAATAAAAAAAATAAAATAAAATAAAATAAAATAAAATAAAATAAAATAAAATAAAATAAAATAAAATAAAATAAAATAAAATAAAATAAAATAAAATAAAATAAAATAAAATAAAATAAAATAAAATAAAACAAAATAAAATAAAATTATATTAAATTAAATAAAATAAAATAAAATAAAATAAAATGAAATAAAATAATATTAAATAAAATAAAATAAAATAAAATAAAACAAAATAAAATAAAATTATATTAAATTAAATTAAATAAAATAAAATAAAATAAAATGAAATAAAATAATATTAAATAAAATAAAATAATATAAAATTAAATTAAATAAATAAATAAAATAAAGTACGCCCTTGCCTACGATGTATTGAAAACAAAATCAAGAACTATTTTTCTTTCATTGCTGTCTTCAATACAAGTTGTCGATGGAAAGTAGCTTGTCGACATTGAAGACCAGGCCGTTAAGTTTAGAACAACCCTTTTGAAGCTGATGAATTGTTTCCATCAAAAAAGTATTCATTTTGTTAACTTCTTCAGTCGTTGCATTAATGTCAGTTGAAAATGCCGACGATGAATAATTCTATGTGAATCAGCCTTTGCTGTTGCATCTTTATGCCAAGAAAAAACCATTATCTTCACCTCTCTCACTTAAGCTGAATTTAGTTTAATAATTTTTACAAGATCGAGTTAACCTCTTTTACCGGCCTGTGTAGTTGCAACCAAATTAAGCAATTTGTTTATATTCGTTTTTAGATGTCCTGCTATTAAATAGAACAACTTTCATTCTAAAATTTTTCTAAAAGATTGCATAATAAAAATTAGGCATATTTCTTATTTGTTTAAGCACTTTAAACGTGGCAACAATAGTTTAAAATAAGAAAAATTTTCAATTGTTCATCCTTGAACTGACTGAATAAAGAATTTTTGTCCAAAAATTTAATACTTGAAAAACAAACGAAACAATTTTCTAATATAAAATAGAAAGGTACTATTGGCATGTATATCGTGAGCTTGAACAAAAATTTATCTATCTACATAGTCTTAAATTGTACAGGAAAGAGAAAAAGCTGCATAAAATTCTTTAAATTTTGAATAGTAGAGAAAATCCACACGAGATCTATACTTGACTTGAAAGATGTGCAACTGTGTAAAAGACAAAAATAAGCAAAAAATTAATTTTAATATATTTTTAGTTAAATGGTATTTTTAATTTAAGCTAACGATATGTATATACAAACTGATAAATGCAAAAAAACAACACAAACCCCAGTAAGAACAGATAAGTACCTGTGAGAAGTCCTGCAAGTAAATTTATGTTACATTTACAAGTAATATAACCTTGAAATGTTGCAAGTGAAAAACATAAGGCATGGAATTTTCTTGCAAATAAAAGATAAATGAAAGAATTCCTAAACATATAAGGAAACAGTGAAAAAAATTGCAATCTGTGCAGTCAATGCAACGAAAAACTTATACAAGAACATCTGCTACAACAAAAATTTAAAGCGTTCAATTGTTATAAAAATATTTTTACTATTAAATAAATCCTTTGCTAACAGTTCACAATGAAAACGAATTTTTTTAGAAAATTCCACAAAACATAATTGTAAGGAATCTTGCAATATACATATAGTTTGAATTCCTTTTATTACAATTAAATCTCTAGTTCAATTTGTTGGGATGGATATATTTTTTTATCGAAGTAAATGTAGTGAATTCATGCTATAATTGTTGTATTTGCATGATAAAATATCTAAAACAAAATCTCGTTCAGATTTAAAATTAAAAAAAATCATTTATTATGAAAATGTTTGCCAACAAAAAGCTAATGGGTGCAATATATTTAAACCACCCAGGCTGAGCAATTTCCTATTATTATTATTTTTCTTCATCACTTGGATCCGTAAGCAAAAGAAAAATCATTTTACTTTAAAGTATGCACGAAGTTTTTGTGTTTGTTTAAAAATACGTTTACCGCAAATATATGTATTTCATAAATAATGACTAAAATATTGGTAAACAGGCAACGTGATCATAAGACTGAGCAACAAATTTCATAAGAATTTTAAGAAAGAATTCACAAAAATCAAATTCTATGCCGATTAAAGAAACTATTGCTGAGCAAACATAAAGAAGCATGCATTTATATTTTTTCCCTTTCTTTTTTATTTTTATCAATAGAAATATTAATGAAGTCTTAAATCTTTTAATTACACCGCGTTACAAAAACGAACTTTTTTTATGTCCTATGAACCAAATATACTTTTTCGAAAAGGGGAGAAAAAATAAAAATACACGTGTATCGGCGATTTTCATGTACACGTCAGAATTTTTTTTGTATAAAATATAAAGCTCGTAGTGTCCGTCTGTCTGAAAAACAGTTTTTAACCCTTTTCCCGTGATCCAATCGAGCTAAGTTTTTGCAGGCAGACTCGTGGAAATGTCTGTATCATGTTAAATTTAAAAAAACGTTATTTTTAACAATTCTCAGATTTTTTTCAGCATAACTTGAAGGAACTCCAAATTTTTACATTTTTACATTACGTGTACATAAAAATCGCCAATACAAGTGTATATTTATTTTTGCTCCCCTTTCCGAAAAAGAAAATAATATTTGGTTCATAGGACAGAATGTGTGTAACGCGGTGTTATTTTCGTTGTTATATAAAAATGCTGCGGGGAAGCATAAATACATTTTCATTATAAAACACGTGCCGCATATATTTGAGAAGAAAATGAGAAAACAATCAAACCCAGATTAATTTACGTTTTAGTTGTATGGCTCTTATATGTTTATAGTGTTGTTGTGCTCTTGTCAGTGTTGTCAGCCTGGTTTTTTGAGGTAAAACGAAAAACATGCTTTCTTAGAAGTAAGATGCAAGAAATAAATTTCTGAAAAATTAAATGAAATGAAACTTGTTTCTTTCGCTGCGTAATTGGAAAATTCTGTATACAATTTTTTATTTTTACGAAAATATTGCTATACACACTATAACTATGTGTTACATTCAATTTGCAACATATCAAATAATAAGCTTAATTAAGCTACTATTCAATTTGAGATTTCAATTTACAAAAACGATAAGCGGCAAGTCCATTAACTCTATAATATAACTTTCTGAGAAAAATTCACAAAAATATTGTAATTTTACCCACCGATATTTTCGAATATGTAAATTACATCAGTGCTACTAATTTAAAATTAGCTTATATGGCTTTAAGCACTTTTTCCTTTTTGCCATACATTTTTGCCTATTAGAGTAGAAATAACCGATGGTTATCACACCTATTACTTGCTCTCACAAGAGAGAAATTAATGTATGCGATCATGATACAATTATACTAGGTACATGCACAAGCCCAGCCTGTCACTGTATACATTGCACCTAGTTGTCAAACTTTGTTTACAAGCTGCAAAAATGTTAATGTATGTGTGTAAATAAAATGATTACAGTGTTGCCAATGAATTTACACATGGATGTGTCTCCAATTACACATTGAAGAAAATTACACTACACATCTTTTGTGTAGGTTAAAATAAAAACAATAATAAATAAAAATAGAACCCAAAGTAGAGTTACACACATATTATACAAGAATTCAATTACATCGCCTACACATGTGAGTAGAAATTACACACTGTCTAAATACACCCATATTGGCAACACTGAATAACTATAATCATGCAGGAATGCCGCGTCTGCAATTGTACTTTAGTTACCCTGTAATTGTTATTTTTATAAACAAAAGACAGTTGTTTCCGACAATTTGGGGTTTGTTTAGAGCAGTGATACCTACACTCATACATTCACATTTCATTTCATTTATGAGCATAATATATTTTACTTTCATTATACTAGAACTGCGAAGACATATACGTATGTGACATATGTATTTCTAAAATTCTAATTCAAGTAAATTTTTTTAAAATATTTAAGTATTGGCTTAAATTTTTCGATTTTTGGCGTTTATTTAGTTTGGCGGTTGTTTTTTGGATTTTGTCAGTTTTTAACACTTTATTTCGGTTTTTTTTCGTTCAGGGAATTTTTTTCGGTTCTTATCTATTTATTTTAGTTATATGTTTTTTTTAGTTTTGGTGATTGTTACGTATTTAACTAAAGCACTAAACGTACACACATATTCACGTGCAAGCACTATAGCAACAACAATAATTTTGTACATAGCTACAGACGTACACGTATACAAATAAAAAAGCGAGCACTTCCCTGCAGATAAAAGGAGTAGTGTGTGATCAGAAGCATTCTAGTTGCTTTTGAATTCAGGCTGATTGCATATCTGTTTTTTTTTCATACAACGAACTATCGACTTTTACATAGGGTTGTCATAGGAACACAACTAGTTATTTTATGTAGAGTTGCATACTAATTGAAGGAGTAGTTACTGTTATACTAGTTTATAAAAATTATTTTTTTCCATGTTGTTTACATGACAACCAAAAGAGAGAAAAAGAGACAGCGCGTGGCTTGTAGAAAAGTGCAGCAGATATTTCATCAAGCTTGTTAGTGCTGTCTCTTTATAACTAGTATAGGACTGTTTCAAAACGTAATTACTCCAAAAATTAGCAACAGGGTTATGGTACAACCCTGTAGTACCAGTAGAACACCGCATTGCCAACATACAAGTCGTTACTTTGAAAATTCAAAACTAACGGCCAATCGAATCAGCTACAAACATCTAGAAAAGGCAATCTGAATTTTCCCGATTGTGCTAGAAGACTGTTTGATCATCTGGCTACCAATAAACATTTACGCCTAAACAGTCAGATAGCTGTGCGGTAATAGTTTCTTCCAGTTGCTTTTACTGAGTACATACATGCATGTTATTACGCCATCTATCAGGCAAATATTCTAGATCCGGTTCGTGTAGTATAAAAAGAGTTGTCCTGTGTGAGATTGGGTCAGTGCTAATCAGATATTAGTCGAGGCAACATCGTTGAAAGTAAAAGGCTGCGTGCGGTGGATAATAACGTTAAGAAGAAGTTAAGTAAAGACAAGTAGTTTGCTTAGTCAAGAATAAAAGGAAGGACAGTAATAAATAAAATAAAATTGTTTGTGCTATTTATTTTTATTTTTGAGCAATCAAAAGAACTCACACGTTTAATAAAATTTAAGCGTAACAGTGATTTTTTTACTTCTGATGATTTTTTTTCGTTTAGTCAACTTTTTTAGTTTGGAATTTTTAATTTTTAGCGTTTCTGAAAATTTCAACAGTTTGCCAGATACAGCAAGATGTCAGAAATACATTGTCAAAATTACGTTAACTGATAGAATGCCATTTAATTAAAATTTTTTTGAAATTTCAGTGTTATTTGGTGTAATCTGCATAAAAATACATTAGCTTTGAAAATGTCTAGTGTTCATAAACAATTGTCTGTATATAACATAGTATATCAATATGTTACTTTTTAAGCTTTAGAAGACGCTATAATATAACGGCTAAGGTTTCACTTATTCTGTGCAAATTTTATGTCCGTAGCTCTTACTGTTCTTGAGGGTAGCTTTGGTTGAAGGAGAGTGGCGTTGGCTGAAGTAGTTAGCACGATAACTACAAAACCGTAGGTCCAGGGTTCGAGATTGGACTCCGACAGCCAATAAAAATAACAACAGCACGCATTTTTCTGATGTGCATTATTGTTCTTTGTATTAGTTGCTCTGGGAAAAAGTTGTAGTGACACAGGAACCGACCACTAAAAACTATAAGTACTGACTTCATCAGATACTAATCCTAACGTAACATCAGAATGTACTCCTTCGTTTGGTATCAAAATCATCGGCGAAGTAAAATAACCAATAAAATGGCTACTAAACACAGCTTAAAAAAATTTAATGCGTCTTATTTAACACCAGAAAGCGCTGCAACACTGCATTATTAAAAAGCGTACAAAGACCAGAGATGTAAAAGAATGAAGCTTTCTTTTATCTCTTCCTTCACCACCTGTCTTCTCTATCACTATCCCGCCTTTATAAATCTCTCTCACTATCTTCAACTAACAGGCAGCACAAAGGGACATTGCAGTGGATCCAAGTGAGCTGGGCTTTAAAATTGTATCCTTCCTTACCACTTCGCAAGTGATTAAATATAATTTTTTTTATGTTTCTGCGTACTACAAACGGAAAAATTAAATATGGTGATGATAGACAAAAATCGGGTTTGGAAAAATGGGCGTGGCTCCTCTAAATTAGAAAAAATTTTGTTTGAGAAAATATCTTGGGAGCTAATTCAATGAAAATTTTAAGACTCTTCATCACTATTTGTGTTATTAATGAGAATTGTATTCTACAAAATAGTGAAAATTGGACCTTCTTATATAGGGCACTTTTAATAAAAAAGAATTTTCTTTACGTCGCAGGACTTATATTAGTTATAGCGAAGCATATTAATGTAACATTTTATATATTTAAAACATATTCAATAGTTGCCAAATACTGATGAATTTTTAAAATGTAAGTGTTATGAAAGAAATCTTTCTGTTCAAAAGGAAACAGCAAAGACAAAAAAAATTTATTTTATGGAACTATATTATTGCCATAAATCAAAATCATTACATTACTTCATTGGAAGTTTTAAATTAGTTGCTTGTTATATTATAAACAAAGAGTTGCATTAATTATTTCATATTAAAATTTATTCAGGGCTATCATGAATAAAATTCCGCATGAAAATTTTCCCGGGAAAACGAAAATTCTAATTGGAAAAGGGAGAAATTTCACGCGGAATTTTATTTATTATTATTTATTTTATGTTTTCTGCTAATTTTTCTTCTCCTGGCAACACAGCTACTTACATGCCGGCCAAATTCATGATTCAAAGGGTGGCAGCAAAGAATTTCTAAATACGAGTATTTATAATCATGAAGGCAGAGAAAAAAACACATGCCCCATCATTAAGAAATCTTGCGAACATAATAAGTAAATATGCGGAAGCATCTCTCATATGCTTTGATGGATTAATACGGAACTACATACATCCACATGTTGCTGTATGTGTGTGTGCGTTTCTGTATGCTTTTGTGCTTGTGTGGATGGATATATGGACTGGTGTGCTTTTATGCGTGCAGCCTGTAATTTGTGCCAGCTTGCTGCCTACATTTATGCGTATGTATGTATGGATGTATATTAATTGTTTGATGAGCTGGTGTAAAAACATTCTTTACTACTATTAATGGTTATAAGCCAGAAATAGAAAAAGGAAATAATGTATAACATTCTTTTATTTAACCAAAGTCTTATTAACTTTGTGCACACGTTGTATAAGTTTTTGTGATATAAGCAGCATTCTGTAAGCTCATGCAGAGTTCGTGTTTATGTATATGTCAGCCATTTACAACCTTCATTAAGAACTGAAACTTTGATATACATACATATATATATATTTTTTTCATATATATAAATATACAATATTGAAGTCTACTTACTATCTCTTTTATGCTGCAGGCAGTTAAGTTTTATTTTTCTTTATATTTCGTATTAGGATATTTAATCATAAGGTTGTCAGCACTAAGTGCTAAAATTTTAATTAAGTTTACTTTGAAGGCAGTGCAAAGCAATTTCGTGCTTTTTATGACTTCATTCGAAAATAAATTGTTTTTTTTTTTAACATTATTAAGGTGCTATTGTTAATTCATAAGATTATCTTGCTTAAAACAAATGAGTTAAATATATTTTTCTTAAACTTAAAGACTATAATTACTATAAATTAAGAATTAAGATTTCAGTTCAATGAACAAAATGATTTACAAAATTTAAGAACAACAGCACAAAGCTGCCTGTCTAAAAGGTGAGTATGAACTAAAACTAATGGCAATTGAATATTTTCAAAAATATTGAATGGCCATCATTAGTTGCGTTTCGAAACTTCAGCTTACATATCACTACACATTTGCTATTCAAATAGCGAAATTCCATTTTTTTCTGGAACAGCATTGGTGTTCATAAAATATTTGTTGCATACCACTTTTTTTCTTTCACTGTTCCTAAAAAAAACTTAATATAAGTGCTACGCATGTGTTATTCTCGCTGTTTCATTGACGAGTAAATAAAAGACAATACATTGAAAGAAACGCACTTCGTAACGGGAAGGAAAACCTTAAAGTTGTACCCCTTTCATTAATACAACGACAAATTTCATTAATAAAATGAAACATTACATTATATTGATGCAAATTGCATTAATGGAAAGAAACCTTTATAGAGCTTAATATTTTACATTTTGTGGCATCATTAATGTTACGAAATAATTTTCATTCGGGTAATGAAAAGCTTAAATACATGTTTTTATGTAGAATTCATGCAAAAAAATATTTTAAATTGACTATGTAACATTAAAGAAGATCAAAGTATCAAAACACAATTTTAGTTAGTCTATTGCTATGAAAATAATAGTTTTATAGCAACTTAAATGAAATGTTTTCGTAAATACAATGAAGAAAACTTCCTATGGCTGGCAAGTACGCAGTGTGCTACTCTGATAGTCACAGATTAACATCTTGGAGATAAGTCAGTGTTTTTTTTAATATATATATATTTATATATATTTATTTATAGTGTTAAGTTTGATCTAGCAGGATCACCATGTAAAGTGTTAACGTGCAAATATAAAGTTTTAAATAATATTATATGATATCCTGATAACACCGTGTAAATTTAAAAGGATGAGTAATGGCAGGATCGCCATTTAAAGGTTGAAGGACAGTGTAATGTTTAAAAGATGATGTAGTCTAAACGTCAAGGTGTTGTGTTGATTTTCCTTATAATCACTTGGTTTTTTTATACAGCTGTCAGGGAGACCAGCTCATGTTATTTGTTTTGATTGATCGTGTTGTATACTTGTAAATGTGACAAGTAGTTGATAAAGGTTTGCTTAAAAGCGCATTTACAATATTCTTTTGCGCAAAATAATATCGAAACAAGCAATTTATTGGTACAGTAAAAAATATTTAATGATACTAGAGTTTATTTCAAGCAAACATTTCTTTGAAAATTTTTTGGGAAAAACTTTTTCTGCGATAGACTGGGATTGAGAATCCATTGAATGACATTAAATTTTCTGGATATTACAAAATTTTGAAGAAGTCTTGTATTGAATATAAAAACTATAATATATTATGGTCAGAATTCAATATAATCAAATAGCTGTTGATAGAATTTCATATTTTCACATTGTGAACGAAAACTAGTTTCATTTTCAATTATGCTTGAAAGGCCAAAAAAGCTTCCAGCTGTTGAAATTTCTAAGTCTAACACTTGAATTAGAGTGTGTTAATGCTTGCCTTCCATGTATCTTTTATATAAAAGCATATGGTTTGTATAAATTTGTGGTTAAAATGTTTTAAAAATTTAAAACCATCGCTAAAGTTAAATGTTAGGATTTTGCACTAAAAATTGACTACGCGAAAATTTTGGTTTGGTTTGGTGCAAACATATACTAACATCACTCATATTCTTAGCATAAAAAAATTTATTTTTTCCGAGATATATGTGTATATAATAACCCTTTTTTAGGGTTCCGTACACCAAACGTGACAAGGAACCTTATTATTTTCGCTACGAACCGTAAGAGCTACGGACCTAAAACTTGGACAGAGTATCTAGAACCTTAGCCGCTACAATAAAAAATACACGAGAATTAAAAATTAAAGGTTGTTCCAAAACCAGCAACGAAAAATGTTAAAAACCCATGTAATAATCATACAATTGTATGTACATATGTATATTGACACTTAAAACTTGTAAAATTAGATAATTTTTTTACAGACTACAACAATTAACACTGAAATAAAAAAAATTTTTAATAATTAAAGGGTGAGGGTTCTTGTGGTAACTTCGTAGCGAACAGTCGATTAGCGGAAATTTTCTTACATACCAAACAAACAAAAAATTATACAAAAAAATATTCGTAGTACATATTATACGTAAGAGGTACATACAGACTTTAATAAAAAAGCTTTATTGATTTGCTTTTGTAGAAGCTGGTGACTACAATGCAAACATACGTACTGGGGTTCGTGCCTGATAACACCTGGAGGTCGAGTGTTGTTTAATACTATTTCAAAAATGGGCTTAGATGTCATTTCGAGTGGGAGCCTACTTACTGGCCTACTGACGTCCGAAAAATTTCGGATATCTAAGATTTTGGTGTCATGAAAAATATCCATAGGGACTTAATTCACGTGGAGTCCTCTCTAGATATCTCCTTCGATCACTCTCCCATTGTCGGAAAAACTGCAAGACTGGAAAAATATTTATAAGGTATCGATATCACGTCAGCATCTAATTACTCTACATGGCCCACTTCTAGAAATCTTAAAATACCAGTTGATCTTAAATCACCACTGCGTACTTCGACCGGAGGATGGGCAAGAAGCGATAGTGAAAAAGGTAACATATTTGCTGAGCATTTAAAATCTGTATTCTCTCCCAATTCATGTACGGGTGCTGCTGATTTACCAAGTGTAGTTTATCTACACCCTCGCCCCTTAAAATTTAAGATGCGTGAAGTACAAAAAGTAATTGCTGAGCTCAACCCAAAGAAAACAAAATACTGATGAACTTGCCTCATATTGCAATTTATTTTTAATGCTATTTTAAGAATGCAGTATTTTCCTCATAACTGGAAACTTGCCAAGATAAAATGATTCCTAAGCCAGGCGTAGATCTTACCAAGACTGAGTCATATAGGCCTATAAGCTTACTATCTACAATCTCAAAGCTTTTGGAAAAGCTGGTTATGACTAAATTGTCCAAAAATTTAGCTGATAATGGCTGCATCCCGGACCATCAATTTGGCTTTAGAAGTCAGCATAGCACCATTGAACAAACGCATAGACTGGTCCAAGTTGTAAGAAGAACATTTAAAGAAAAGAAGTATTGTTCTGCTCTCTTTATTGATGTTTCTCAGGATTTTGATAAAGTATATCATGTTTATGCCAATAAACATTCACAAGCTTTTGGAAAGTTATTTTATTGATAGGAAGTTCACTGTTGTAGAAGGAGAGTTCATAAGTGTGCCCGAATCTATATGTTCTCGTGTGCCACAGGGTAGCATTCTGGGTCCTGTTTTGTTTTTAATATACACTTGTGATATGCTTGTGAGCAATAATATCCTCACCTCTATATTTTTCAATGATACAGCCTGTATGAGTGTGCACGAAAACCCTTATGAGGCATCCCGCAATCTTCAGTAATATATAACCCAGCTGGAAATATGGTTGAACTTATGGAGAATTAAAGTTAATGAACAAAAGTGTTTCCATATAACGTTTACCCTGAGAAGAGATACTTGCTCCCCTATTCGAACCACTAATCAAAATATTCCTCAACATTCCCACGTGAAATACGTTGGTATACACCTTGATCGAAGACTTACATGGAAACATCATTTTCACTCTAAGTTAACTCAGATGAAACTTAAGTTAACTCAAATATATTGGTTGATATAGTACAAGTCGCTTTTGACGCCAATATGATGCTGTGAAATTCAGTTATAGGGCACTGCTTCAGCTTCCAATGTCGAGTGAATCCAACGAAGGCAAAACAAAATTTTACGGTTAGTAACACCGGCTCCATGGTACATCAAAAATTCTAATACACATCGTGATTTAAATATTCCACTAGTGATTGAAGAAATTGCAAAATACGCAGGCAAATATTTAACAAAACTCGAATCACATCCTAATCCGCTTGCTCATAATATTTTGAACTTTACCGGACACATCCGCCTAAAAAAGAGAGACACACGGGCTCTTATACTCAACACTCCAGATGGGACTACTTGAAAAAATTTTTTTCCCCCTTTTTTGACTATCACTACTTATGTATGTATTATTAATAACTATTAACAAGTTTATGTCCGACAGTGGTCAGGCCTAATAATTATTTATTATTTTATTTATTTATTTACATGATATTAAACTTATATAAATATAAGATTAATATAATATTTTAAATAGCACTAGCTAATTTGGCTATCATCTACTAATAATCATGTTTTAAATTTAAGATTTGAATACTTATTGTTAGTTCATATTTGAAGATACAATAAATAAATACATGTATTAACAAAAAAAGTATAAAATTAAAGGGTGTTGTATCAGTTAATGCAATTTTGACTATGTAATTTTGACAACTTGCTGTATCTTGGAAACGGTAAAAGGCATACTCTTGGAATTTTCAAAAACGGTACAACTAATAAATCCCAAAATTACAAAATCGCCAAACCGAAAAAACATTGCCAAAAATTAAAAACAAATCACCACAAAAAAAAAATCGCCCAAAATTAAAAAAATATTTCTATCACTAAAATAAATCGCCAAAATTCGAAAAAATCACCAAATAAAAATAAATTCAGTAAAATACGGCTTTGACCCGCGCACGAAGTTCCGTACGGACACGAGATATGTAATTCAATACGAACTTAAATAGCCTATATAAATTATAGTTTTGGCATTTTTTCCATTTTTGACGTTATTTTAATTTTTGGCGATTTTTTTTATTTTGGCGATTTTTTTTTGTTTTTGCGATTTTTTCGGTTTTTGGGATTTTTTTTCCCATTTTGGCCATTTTTTTTAGTTTTAAAATTTTTTTTATCGTTTTGGCGATTTTTTCGGGTTTTTTGCGTGTTTTTAGTTTTGGCGATTTTCGGTTTTTGGCGTTTCTCCATTTTGGCGACTTTTATTTATTTAGGAGCTTTTTTTAGTTTTGAGATTTTTTTTCTTATTTTAGCGATTTTTTTTCGGTTTGTGGCGATTTTACAATTTGGCAATTTTTTTAATTTTGACGATATTTTCATTTTGGCTCCTGAGGAAATACCACGGGACGGGCAGACGGACAGACGGACAGATGGACAGCATAGCGAAAACAATAGGGTTTCTTTTTTCACCTTTGGTGTACGAAACCCTAAAAACGTCAAAATTAAAAAACCGTCAGAATGAAAAATGCCAAAAACTCAAAAAAATTGCCAAAACGGAACAAAATGTAAAAACTAAAGTAAGCTCCTAAATAAAAAATCGCCGAAATAAAAAAACGCCTGAAACCGAAAAAATCGATAGAACTAAAAAAAATCGCCCATTTAAAAAAATCTCTAAAAATTAAAAAATATCGCCAAAATAAAAAAAATCGCCAAAATTAAAAAAACGCTAAGACGAGAAAAAAATTTTCAAAACATAAAAAATCGTCAAAATTAAAAAAACGCCAAAAACCGAAAAAATCGCCAAAAACTAAAAAATCGCTATGTGAACAAATATTGACAATATAAAAAAAATCGCCAAAACGAGAAAATAAGAGTTAAAATTTAAAAAATCACCAAAAACCGAAAAAACGCTAAAACAAAGAAACACTCAAAATCGAAGAAAACCTTAAAACGAGAAAAATGTCAAATCTATATCTAGGTGCACGGCAGTGCGACAGGCCTAGTTCTTGCCAATGCACGCAGTGTGTATATTTACAGGAAGCCATTCGAGCTGTTTTTACCCCCTCAAAACTTTGTTCCCCGCAATCGTAAAATTATAAAATTTAAACCATAATTTGAATAAATTCATGTGAAAGTTTTACAATGAAAGTTTCCGGAGATATGGAGGTGCAAAAATTGCATATTTTAAGACATACTCACTGACCACTGACCACTGACCACTGACCACTGACCACTGACCACTGACCACTGACCACTGACCACTGACCATTGACCACTGACCATTGACACACTCATCTATATTATGAAGCACTTCCGCTATAGCTATAGATCTGGAATTTGGTACACAAGTAGATCTAGGTGAGCGATGAACTAGAAAAATCTGAAAACCTGAAAATTTAACCAGTGGAGGGGGGCTAGGCCCATAAAAATTAAACTTTGTGCTAGTGAGCTGAAATTTGGTACACAAGTAGAACTATGTGATTTATCACCTCGAAAAATCTGAAAACCCAAAAACCAAAATACCTTTCTAAAAAAGAAGAGAATAATGCATACTTGTTTATTTCTTTATATCGGGAAGAATATTGTCAAGTTAGCATATTATCTAGAAATTATATGACACTCTTACGGTTAAAAATTTATATAATGTATAGCATATTACAGTGATAGGTATTGTGCCAAACAAGAGCTTGGTCAACAATTTTATCTCACTACTTTTAATGGCCGAAATTTTGGAAAGAAACTTGGCCTTTTTTCACATTTATGTTTTTGTGAGGATACATATTACATAGGATAAAGCTTGTATTGTATCACCCTTCGTGCGTGGGTCGCACTTCACTGAATTTTTCCTCATACGCATAGCTTCCATTTGTACTTTTTTTAAAAACGAATATTTTGGCAAACATTTTGAAACTGTTTAAGCATTCGAATGGCTTTACAAGGATTGGAGTTTTAACTTTAGCTATGATAAGAATAAAGTAAAAATTGGTAACAATTTATAAAATTATGCTTTTGTATCCCTAGTAAAGGTTCTGCTCGATTCAGATCAAGGATATGATCACCATCCACATGTCCTTTATTTAAAAAATAAATTGTTTATAGCAAATTTTTACTCAAACAGTGCTAAATAAAACACAAATATTTTTGAAATAAATGGTTTAACTCTACAAAGTGTTTTGTTCTAAGCGGCGCAAGTATATGCCAATCTCTCATATATCCTCAGTATAAGAAATTAAATTTTAGTAACAATTATGATTAAACTAAAAGAAAACTAATAACTAATTCTAAAAATACTCAGTTTAAACTATGGTAAAAAGTTTTCTTCAATAAGAGAAATGATATGCTTACCGCATATAAGTACTTTATTTAAAAATATAATTTTTTAGCCAAATTAATTATGAGACTACGCAAATGTGTGTAAAATTCAATATTCTAACCTGCCGCATATATTTTGTATAATAATTTAATATTTGCTACAATTGTGATGAGACTAAAGTTAGAACTGGTAAAAAGTTTAAAAACTATCCCTTTTTAATTCTGCTCAAGGTACTTCTAGGTTCAAAACAAAGATACCTTTATTTAAAAAATAATGTTTAAAAAATTTTTTTGCTCCATCTGTGCTAAATATATACTACAATTGTCTCTAAAGTAAAATTGTTCAACTCTGCGAAAAATTTGATCTTTATCGATGCAAGAATATGCCAACATCTTGCATATTTTAAATATAAAAAAGCGGAAACTGCTTACTTCTTCAAAAACTATATTTTATAACTCTGGTAAAAATTCTGCTGCAATCAAAGCAAGGATATGCTTACTCGTACCTGCCATATATCTTTTATCTCAAAAATAATGCGGAAGATAAATTTACAACGAGACTGCGTGGTACTAACTTAAGGGCCAATTTCACCAACTCTATTTAAATATGAATTCATATTTAAATGTCAATTTTCATTAATTTGTTTATGGAAAAATAACTTTTAAATAAATTGGTGAAATTGGATCTAAATGTGCATAAAATTTAATGTAATCTACTAGGAGAAATATTTGGTCCTATGCGGTGCACCCATATCCTTTTTTTCTGTGTGGTTTTGATAAAAAAATGATTTTTTTAATAAAAATGCTATTTAACTCTGATTGAAGCATAGCAAGGACATCACATATATCATTTATTTAAAAAAACTGCTTAAGCTAAATTAGCGTTGCATTGATTTAACTTCCCACTTCATATTCCAAATTAAAGGGAGCTAATTTTTACAAAATTTTTATCATAATAAGACAAAAGTTTTTAATTATATCTAGAAAGATTTATTTTAAAATAGCTTCCTTACAATCATTGTATTCATTGAGTTGAACTTTTTATGGCGTAATTGAATATATTGCAAAACTTATTTGTTTATGAAGAAAAACTGAAACACAAGAATCGAAAAATCAATACAACAAAAATATTTGAAAAAATATAAATATATAGAAATACTAAGAAATAAAACATTTTAATAAAACGAGTTATATATTCATATAAACACATATAATTTTTCAAATTAGTTTAAATAAATGAAGAGAACTGTGCAAAAATATTTCTTTATTTACTTAGTTCTTACTGAGTGAAGGAATTCGCGATATTACGCGTTCAGGTATTACAAAATTTACAAAAAAAATTAAAATTTGTGTCTACATGAAAAAGTTCTACGATAGCACTTGTCTGTAATAATATGAAAGTACATAAAAATTTTATGTATGTATATGTATGTACAAACTGGCAGCCGCTACAACACTTTATACATCCTTGTGAATAATTTTTTTTTACTAAAACTCAATGCTTAGCGAAAATGCTCATTATACAAAAACATAATGCTTAAACCCATAAAATAAAAATGTTAATACTTTTCTTGCTTAAGAATTTTTTTTATTATTAAATTCTTGTTACAAGTTGAAAAAATTATATCTTAGACATCTGCCTGCCAGTGAATAAAATTGAACATCAAATCATGGTAAAGCACAAGTGTAAATTGATTTTTAAATCTAACAAAAATCCATGAAATATTGTCGCATTAGATAAACAAATGAACTGTTTAATGACTTCAGTTTTTGGATTTTTTGGTTGGTTTGCAAATACCTTCCTGTTAAAGTAATAAAATAAATAAATAGCTTTAAGTGCCATTAGACGAATATTTGAAAGCATGTAATAAACATTTAAAACAATCGTTTTATACAGGGTGTCTGGTGGCAAATTTATATTTGTGAATACAGCAATAAATATTATGGAGGGTGGTGCCTTTGGAATTATCGATTGTGAGG
Source organism: Tachina fera (assembly GCA_905220375.1). NCBI lineage: Eukaryota > Metazoa > Arthropoda > Insecta > Diptera > Tachinidae > Tachina > Tachina fera. The sequence continues at coordinate 69,272,458 of LR999963.1, forward strand.
ATTTGTTAGGCACGATGTCGCCGAGGTCAAGTGAGCATCGTGTGTTTGCTATGGAGACATTTTTAAGAGTAATGATTTTTACGTAATTGCTCGACGAAAATTTTGTTCAAAGTTCGGTATTCGGCGAAGACGTAATGGACCAAGTGTAAATTTAATTCGTTCGTGGGTGCAGACATTTCACACAACTGCCTTATCTATGAATATCCCACGGCCAGAGCCTAGTCGATCGTCAAGTACTCCCAAAAAAATTTAATTGGTTGTAAGCAGTTTACGTGAAAGTCCGTGACTTTCAATACGAAAACAGCAACCTCACTGGAAGTTCCAAAAGCAATTATGAATGAAATTTTAAACAAAGGATCTGAAGTTCCAGCCTTTGCAAATTGAAATTGTTAAGAATCTGAATGAAAATTAATTTTATTTATTAAAAAATTTTTGTGAAACGATGTTGGAGCGTTTTTGCACTGTTAATCTCATTTTTCAGAGCAAACAGGCTCATTTTCACTTAAACGGTCACGTAAACAAGAAAAACTGCCATTACTGGTTTCCAATAATCTGCAACCGCCGATTAAAATATCAAAAAACATTGCATGAAAGAAAAATAATCGTCGACAAAAAAGCTCAATTGAACCAAGTTTACTGCGGTATGTGGCGCAAAGCACAAGGTTCCGTTTTGAACAGTGTGTTCAACTCCAAGGAAGACATCTGGAATCCGCATTTTTATTCTTTAATTCAATGCTGTTAATAAAACTTTGTGTCATTTATTACGTTTTTTATTTAAATTTGAAAATATAAATCTGCTACCAGACACCCTGTACAAAATAGATTGTCGGTGGGGCGTTTATGTTTAAACTTATCCTTCGCACTTTAGTTGTAATAAACCACAAAGGAAATTCTAGTTTCAACAATAAAGACAGTGAAAAAGTAGCTGATAAAAATAAATTTCTATTTGAGAACGTCTTTAACATAAATGCCAACTAAGATATGTAAAAGGAAGTATTTTTTTATGGCCTAGAAGATATAAACATATATACATTTATATTATATGCACAAAGCTTAATATCTATATAAACATTTGTTCTGCTTTCCTTTTATATACAACAAAAAAACAAGACTCACATTCACTTAACTATGCTAGTTATTTTGCATAAAAATGTAGTTGTTATACTTAGACATATAAATATATAAATATATAAATAAAGACAGCTTGTACTTACCCTGAGTTGTCTGTGCATTTGAGCCATGGCCTTTGGATGTGCCGCAATTGTTGTTCAACGAATTGAAAAAATTTGCTGCTCCAGTACGTCGTAATATCCAGAACATTTTTTTCAAGATTTTTCCTTGCCACAGATTTTTTTTAAATACAGTTATTATTACCTTTATTATTATGATTATTTTTTATTATAAATTTCAACCTGATATGATTGGTTGTGCAGAATGTGCGGGGTACTATTTTTGTTCTGCCGATGTAATAAAATTATTTCCTTTTTTTTTTGTAAATTACTACATTTAATTTAATAAATGGCAAATGTCTGCTGATTAGACATGTTTTATTCAATAAGTTTATGGCTTTCGTTTGCTTTTCTATTAAATTAAATTGAGTCTGTGATATGATTTTGTGTCAGATATTTTGGTTTGCCTAGAATTTATAAAATAAGTTATAAATTTTTTTTACTTTCTTAAATTATGTCACGTTAAATATATTTAAATATATAATTAAAGAAAGACATTTTAAACAGGAATATCAGGATTATGGTTGATTGCTTTCACTTTACTTGTGCTAACGCTTATAACTAATTGTTCACATGCTTTCTCATTTCTATTAACCCTAGAACTATATAGTTATAACATTTATAAAATCGCTCATGTTCTAATATACAGCAATTATGTTTATTTAGTGATCGGCTAAAAATAACTTTAACCTGTAATAGCACCAAAATCTAAGCTAATTTGTTAGGTATATGTTACAGTTGCTAGTTTTCTTCTCTTGAAGCTTTACCGCGAGTAACGTTGTAGGTAAAAGAAAATAATAAATTTTCTGGAAAGCAAAAGAACGCCTTTTAAAGGCAAAATTTTTTATTTATATTAATTTTAAAGAAATTTATTACTTGACATATTGTCAGAAGTTTACATAAAATAATTGAAATTAATTTTTCGGTGATTTAGCTGGTCTATTACGTATTTGAACCAAATCATCAGTAGACTTCAACCACAAATTCTGAACAGTTACAAACTTCTTTCTTTATGCACATACTTTCAAAAACTATATGAAAATTTATAAAAGAATAATATTTTTGAAAATCACAAAAGAAAAAATAAGCTTAGTAGGCTTAGAAACTGATACAAAATCCAGGAAATAATTTATATTCAAGTGAATTCATTTTATTTTTCTGCATCCTTACACAATTAGAAATCCATCGGATAACAATAAAAATATTTACAAGGTTAGATGCAAAATAAAACACTAATTGAACTTTGAAGAAATTTATTATTTGACATATTGTCAGAAGTTTATATACAATAATTGAAATTTACTTGCTGGTGGCTTAGCATGTCTATATACGTATTTCATTGGCGCTTGAACCAAATCATCAGTAGACTTCAACCACAACTTGTGGATAGTCACAAGCCTTTAATATTATTTCCTCTATTTAGAAAAAAAGTGCGGGAAAAAATTTCTTTGCACAAAGTGTTATTAAAACTTAACAGAGAAGTGTGCATTAATTCTGTGATTTTCAAAAAAAAAATTGTTTAGCATCGAAAATTTGTGAAAAACAACTAAAAGCTTACACATGGTCTGTATGACCATAATATTAATATTGCTTTAAAAAAATTGAGAGCCCAGAATGAAGTGAAAAAAAATATTTCCTTACTTTTACAAACAAAAAATAAGTGCATCAACTAATAATTTGTGTGGCTTTTAATGTTTATGACATTTATTCAGTGGATTTTTAACTACATTATAGTAAAATGTTATCACTAAGTCTGAATTAGCTGTTGGTCAAAAATTGATATCACAATTTTTTAAGAGCGCATTGATTTTCGAAATCTTTGGAAATCCATAAAAAGATGTTGATCACCAAAATAGCCAAACTGAGTAAATAATTTACTATCGAAACTATACTGTTGGGACTGTGCAGATTTCGTACTCTTGCACACTCTAATTTAAACATTTATAAATTACATATTTATATTTTAAAATATTTTCTTCATAAAACAAAAATTGCGGCATATCTCCCGAGGACTAGGGCGAGATCAAACATAAATCCATAACTGCACTGAGGAATGTATGATGTCTCTGGGTTCTACAATCACTCTCACATTCACTATCTGAATTTTATTAATTAGTGTGGGTGTATAGGTCTCAATTGGACGCCCAAAACTTTTATCATATTTCATGCTTGTACGGCCTCCATAAAATTCAGTATCAAAATTTGTAACATTTAAATTTTTGGTGAAAAGTTATCATAGTATTTATCAAGATCAGACCTGGTTTGAGTGAAAGAAGTAATGCTTAATAAGCTGCCGAAATTTACTTATTTACATTTTCATCACAAAACATGCCGTAGTGTATTAACACATACTAAATTACGCAGCTTGTTTAAATTTTCACAGGAGTCGATTGACAGTTGTTTGTAGGCAGCATCAGTGTTGCCGGAAAATTCAAAAATTGCGGAATTATCCATCCGTATTCTGTAGGTACATAAATAGGTGTGCATGTACTTACATATATGTATATATAATTTTTTGAAAAAACCTCAATTATAAAAGATGATTTGTTTTGAAAATTATATGACGCCTGGAAAACTTTTTCACTGCAAGGGAAAATAGTAATTTAGTTTTTATTTCCTCTTAAGCTTACTATGATGCTTCATTTAATTTAATAATGACTAGGTAAGGTAAGTTTTAGTTGAAAAGGGGGAGCCATTATGCCATTATGTCTTTGCCATTCATGTGAACTACAAAAACGAACCACACATTTATAGGAACTCGCTTTAGCTAATCTAGCTACTTTTCCAGTCCATATCTCTAAGTTTAGTAATGTCCGGTAAAGTGTCAGCCTCAAATTAATGGGATCTCGGTTGGGAAAAAGCTGAACTATGAAAAAGGAAGTGTTCTGTTGTCTTATTGTTCTCCACGCATGCCCTTCATTCATTGAGGACGTCAAATAGCAAGTTATGATTTTTAAAGAATAAACTATGGTAAATAAAATCTTCTTGTTACTCTAACAAACACCAGAAAAATTGAACAGTACGCTAGTTTCAAAAACCACTTAACCTTAACCATCAGATTCTTATTTTTTTCCTAATGTGTGTGACATCAGTATTGTATAAAAATTTTTCAATGCAAAAAGAAAACTTGAATTATTTTAATTCATCGCATAACAATCTATTGAAACCTTTTTTGTATAACGAATGTTTAAATTAACCAACACGAATTTATAAAACATCTTTAGAAAGCACAGAATTTGGCAACTTATTAGTTCTGTCATTTACTTATTTTTAACGAAATTTAAGAACCCGTTGATAAGATAAAATTTAAATATGTCTTAAAGATTTAGAAAAAAATAATTTTGACAATGTGTGAAAAGTTTTCGGAATTTTTATGAAGTTTATTTTGATAGTTATTTCCTTAGGGCTTATTTAATATAGACTAAAACTAATACATACAAAGGAACTAAATGGTTAACTTAATGCAAAAAATACTGCTTGAAATAAGCTAACTTCAAAAGCGTATCAACACAAAGATTTAATACACATCCAATGCGGTATTTATATAGTGTACAGATACAAAGTTGCCAAACATTCTGACTATCAGCATCAACTTTTAAAAAAAGAGACTCCAAAAAAGTCATGAAAATGTAGAGTTTGCGATGCGGAAGTAGTGCAAATTTCGATCTGATCTAATGATTTTTACATAGGGTTGTCATTGCAAGAAGTTCTCGTTTTCGATGCCTGGTCACTGAACTGGAAGCGATATTAAGAAAAATTCCCTTTTTTGTGTTCTATGATAATATTTTCATCTAGGAAAAATTGTAAATAGTTACCTATTTTAACAATCCGTTTCTTTTTATACGAATTTAAGCCCGAAAAAGTGTTTTCATGTAAATTGAAGCAAATAACTTTTAAATTTTAGACTAAAATTAGTTCATAAATTTCTTTAAAAATTTATTTTTTTTTAATTCTGGTGAGTATTTTCCAACACTATGGAAGAGTTACAAGGTTTTGTATGACTAAAGTAAGCATCTACATGGTTTTTTGCTCACTCTAGGCAAATTAAAAATATCGATTTTTTGGAAGCAATGAAAATGTACTTCCACTAGAATGACTTCCATTTTTTTTCACTGGGATTATTTGTCAGGTTTGCAATGCTTGTCAGCGTTTCGTACAGCGATGTACAAAGATAAAGCAATTTTGGAAGTCAGCCACTTAATTTTATATTAATCCAATATTTTTGTAAATTTATTGCTTCAAATTGAAAGGAGAGATATATTTTTATAGTCGATTAGACTAGTTTTGGCATTACATTTCTTATCTTTAAATTAAAACTCCCAAAATATAATTGAGAATTGTTAAACATGTAATCATACCAATAATTAGTAAAGAATAAACGACATTTGTAAGACTGTTGTATATTAGAGATGGTAAATTTGAGCTTTCATTACAAAAAGCTTTCAGCAAATTGGAATACGATAAATCAAAACTATTCACATATTCCATTTGCATAAAAGTTACGTATGTATATAAAGCAGAAATCTACATCAACTGATACCACATACAGTGGACCAAACAGAAAAGAACGCTGATGATGAATGTTTAGTGGGCTTCGAAAACTGCTAGTTTTTCCGTTCAACTATGTGTTAGTCAGAATATCTACAACTAGCTTTAGTGTTGTTTGTTTATTAATAACTATCACATGTAATTTGGTTTAAAAAGCGATATTAATTTTAGCCCGCTCAAAATCATAAATATAAAAACAAATGTAGTTCGAACAATAATAATTAAAAAATTAACTGAAATCAAATTAAATTTCTTTCGAGCTGCATCAACTGTTTTAATTAATTAATTCTTTAATTTAAGATCAGTTTAAAATGAGTTAAGAAATAAAAACTTTTATAATTCTTTGTTCAGTCACATATCAATTAAATTAATTAATAACTTAATTAAATTTAAACAAAATGATAATGACAGTTTGTTTCCAGTTTAATTGTCAGACACAAGCTCTGGTGTATTCTGCCAATCAGAAATGTCAAGAGAAAAAGAACATTTGATTCTATCTTGCTGTTAATGGGCTCTTAGAAAATATCGTGATTAATTATTACATTATATCATTTTGTCAAAAAATTTTAATAATTAATTGTCCTAAGCTTCAATATTTTAAGCTGATTGCATACTAGTATTAAACTTTTTTTTTATATAAATTTACTTAAGTCTCTTTCACAATACATGGCTAATGCATATATTCTTTACACAAATAAAACGTAGTTTAATAATCATTACTTATTATATATCTTTTTAAATTAGTTGTTTAAACTTTTCTTCACATGTAGTAATTATTTATGTCATTAAAAATTTTCAGTTAATTTTATTATAACGAAGCACGCAAGTTCTTTACAAAACAGAAAAATATTCTAAGGAAATATAAACTTGAACTTTTTACTAATTCCAGGTAATGTTAGCAGATATTAAATTAAAAGTAAAACATTTTAATCGCTTAAACTTAGCAAACATTTCTAAGAACTCACTCAACATTTTACATTAGCAACAAGAAACGTTGCTTTCAGTTGCCACAAGTTATTTTTATTCAATTATATTTCTTGTTTGTTTATTAATTCTTTCACTCAAGGATACAAATAAATTCACTCACAGGTTTCACTTTTGATGTTGTAAACAAAAATGTAAAGACTTCAGGTAATTTAAATTTTATGCACACATTTTTAGAATAATTTCATACTCTTATTTTTTTTTATTTTGTATCAAAATCAAAGAAAGAAAATTCTTTACTATTCCTGCAAATAATCAATGTGTGCAACAACAAAGTTTCAATTTACCAGCGCCGGGTGTTTTTGTAATTTTGTTATAAAACAAACCGAAAATATGTTTTCTTTTTTTAAGAATTAAGAACAAACGCCTCAGACTAGACAACAAAAACTGTTTGTCTTACAATAAAAAAAATTATGCAAACTTTTTAACAACCGTTTGTTCGACTTGACTCTTGGACAACGTTGTGACAACTGAAAATTCATTTGCAATGATTGCTGTATTTTTACTTATAGTTTTGGCAGGACTACGTTATAACGTAAGCAAGGATAACAGCGTGTATCTGAAATACTCACGCTTTGACTAAAATAAGAGCAAAAACAACATTTTAAAAGAGCGCTAAGTAGGAAAAGAGTATTAAGGAGAGTTGAAATACTCGTAACCAGGGCTGTCAGATGTGTCGATTTCTCACCAAACGTGGCAATTTTAAAACTAGTTTGGCGTCATAATTTTCGATTTGGCGACATGGCGATATTTTGGCGTTTTATAAAAAAGTTGGCGGAGTTTTATGGCAATTTTTGATGAGCCATGAATTGGCTTGAAAATGGTTAAAAATTATTTTTATTCTGTTATTTGCATATGGTGTGCTAAAAACGTTTCGTTTTAATTAGCATCTTCTCTTATATAAATATTTCAATCTGGCAGCCTTTTTTTGTTATCATATTATAGTGAATTATATAAAAAAATAACGGTGAACAGAAGACATTTTATAAATATTGTGTGTAAAGTTTGTATAATAGAAAAGTTTATATTGGCATCCTCAATGAAAAGGGCAAGAATAGATATATGCCCGTAATTGTGAAAGTGGTCTAAGTCATATATTTCTGTGGTCGATATATTTTGTAGATTACATTTCAAAATATCAAAAAATATTTTTATATCATACAACATTTTAATTTATAGTTTTACTAATCTGGATTTATTAAATATTTATTGAAGATATTTTAAGATTTATTTGATATTTTGGAGGAAAAATGGACATGACTTAGACCACTTTCATAATTAAGGGCACATATGTATGTATGTTGAAAAAGTTCAATTCAAAAGAATAAGACAATGTGGAAGTCTGGACGATAAAGTATGTAGCGTTTTAGATATGTAATAGAACTTTAACTATCCTGTAGTAAATAAAATAGTCGATTGACAAAAAACACTAGCTATAAATTATTTCTTTTGCAAGTAACTACAAATTGGTTTAAATCTCATGCAGATATCAACCAAACATATTGAATATAACGTAAGAAATAAAGAAAAACAAAATAAGTAAATGAAAAGAAAATAAAAAAAAAATCAAAAGAAGCATGCCATGAAATCAAATGCCAAATGTTTGTCTTAAAAAAATAATAATAATTTCAATACTTAATATGTATAATATTTTCTATGAGCAGGAAAAACTTTCGTATGAATGTATGTATTTTTGTTTTAAATATAAAAATACTAATTATTTCTATATATCAATATACATATATTCATTATATATAGTATATACATATATATGTAACATAATATATATGTACATAAATATTTATTTAACTATAATAGAAATTAAGTGACTTCAGACTGGTTGAAAAATAAGTAGTTAGTAGTCAATTTAAAAGTCATGCAGAGATGGCCAATTGACTACTGCCTATGACATGCCTATGTTAAAATAGTGAGTCGGCGACAAGGAAAAAAGTCACTTAATCAACCAGTTGTGGTTATTAAAAAACCAGTTTGAAGGTACTTACAAATGAGTTTGAGTTCCTATAGGGTACATACAAATGTACATACATACATATATCCAATATTTGTTTAATACTAACAGCAAAATCTTCTTTACATAGATTATTATAATCTATTTATATCATAATCATTCTTAAATTGTTCTAAACAAAAAATTAAGCAAAATATAAATAAGGCGATTTTTTCCCCATTTTGGTGAATTTTAGCTATTCGGAAAAAATTTATTTTTTATAATTTATAAAATATATTTTTAATAATTTAAAAAATATATATTTCATTGTCAAAAACTAACAAAAAGAGGCTTTGGCAATTTTTGCGATTTTTCACCTTGGATTTGGCGAAAAAGGTGAAAATAAATCTGACAGCCCTGCTCGTAACATAAAAGATACTCGCAAATGTTTAATTTCTAGCTAGTGTTTGTACAGCATTTAACAAAATAAAAACGCGCTGTTGAAACATTTAACAGTCATTACAAATATTTCAAAGGAAACGGTTTGCCTACTGAAACGGAAATTGTACTTTCAAGGCTTTCAATGGTTGAATGTATACAAAAGCAAATAATTTGATTGTTAATGCTAACAAAATTATGTTTTTTTACAGAAACAAAATTATTTACTAACAGCCTTATTTATTTATTTATTAAAATTTTTTAGGCTTTATAAATGATTTTTAAATAAAATTTTTCATACAAAATTTTTCTTACTCAATAATGTGTATAAACAAGGCTGTAAGAATTTAACGCAGGCCAAAAATAAAATACTTACAAACAAAAGCTCATGGGAAATATTATTTTTATGTTGTAAATGAGTTCGTGGAATAAATTAAATTTTTCTACCAGGGAAAAATTTTATTTCATATCACAGTTAAAGACTGCACCAGTTACAAAAATTCCCTTAACAAAATACAACTTCCTACCTGGAGTTCATGTTTCAAAAATTTAAGATAGTTAGAAATGAAACAGCCAACCAACCAGCATTTTCCGCCTTCACAAAAAGTCTATAGAAGAAAAGTTGGGATTTTCAAGAGATAAATTAATCATTGATACTTTGTATCTGGTATGTACAAATGTATATTCTGCTATTTATTTCTATTTTGTATAGATAATTTTTTTTATAGATACATATATAAAAATTTAATTGGGCAACACTTTTTTAACTAGTGGACATTTTGGCAGCTGTCAAGTGACTTAGGTTTAGTTAGGTTTGGGAGTTCAACGTGAACGTGAACGATTCCAAATTGTGCAAATTTATTTGGTTCTATTAGAAATACGTATCGCGCACTATACAACATAATCGGCCCATCAGAGCAATTAATTCGATTAACTATGGAACGTTTTTGCACCACGTTTACTCTAAATGATAATACACATTCACAGAAAGTTTCTTACATTGCGTACACCCAGGGAAAAAACAGATTAAAAACAAAAACAACCATATTGAATTAATAAGAAACATTAACAAAAGTCTAGTCATGTTGAAATTTTTTATTTTAATATGGAAAAATTTTAATTTACAGTATTAATTCATTAATTTTAGTTATCTTTAAGTATCTCAACATACATTTTCTATTATATTGAAAATTATTAAATTAATGTGACGAGTTCTTATTTTTAAGTTGCTGCTGTAGAGCATAGCGTAGAAGAAGACTGGTCAGAACGTTATAGTCAATATTGATCACTATAGAGCCAGGATTACTAATTTTTTGTTCATAAATTGGACAACAATGATGTGCAAAAGCTTTATGTACATCTCACATAATTGATTTACTGAAGGAATCACATAGTTTCAAGTTTTGGATCTGTGAATTGTTCTTCAAGATCGAGCGATTTAATGCTGCTAGACCATTTTTTGTAGGGATATGTGAAGTCGGTAGTATAAGCCTATTAATCTGAAACGATTGACTACTTGGAGGACAACACTTTTGTCAATATACGGCCAAAAATTTTGTAAAACGTCATTGAAAATTGGATCTCCAGATTAAACTACGCCCGACCCAACCGTGGCTGTCATATGACGGAAGTCAAAATTAAATTATAATGCCAGAAAATTATCTTTCGAAGAAAGTAAATTTCATGTCGATTTAAAAAATGCATCTTTGTTTTATTCCACTTAAAATTTCTCTACCTCTATAAAAAACCCCCTTTATACATTTGATGGTGTGATTTTTTTCTTAGCTCAAAATGCTTTTTCTGATAAAAATCGGACAAATCTTTAAAAAGTTGCAGGTCTCAAAATTTTGTGTGTGTCTCAGGTGGTCAAATTTGGCCCACTGTAACTTATATCATACATAATCCAGAGAACCATCAATGTATGTGCTATAAACCTTAAGTTAAGTGTTAAATCAAAAGGACTCACTAGTAGGGGGACATTATCGATATTAGCGATACTTAATTTTTTTCTGACTATCGATGTTTTAATTCTCCCATCGAATAATACTTAAAAACAATCGATATTTTTTAGTCACTATCGATAGTAAATGATACACCACTAAAACCAAAAAATTTCAATATAATATAATAAAGGGGGGGAGCAAATTGCGGCACTCGTTATCGAACGAATTTACGAAATATTTCTGTATAAACTCTATTGAAATATTTTGTAATTTCCTTGTAATTTTCCACCTCAATGACGAGAAAATTTCTTCCCCTGATCTCACTTATTTTTCATACAATTTGTTATATATTTAACTGAAAAATAAAATTTTATTTAATTTTGCTTTCTTTTGTTTAAAAATATTTTTTTTTTGAGTTTTTAGTGTAAATAAATATTTACATTATACGAGAACCATACAACTACGTGGATATATCGAAATTTTTCCTAACTTTCGATAGTTTTGAATCGATATATCGATAAAACTTTTAAAACTATCGAAAACTTTCGATAATAACACTATCGATAGTTTTCCATCTCTACTCGGTGGCCAAAGTTGATCACAAAATAGCGATGGTATCGTTAAAACGAGTTTTATAATTTTTGCAGTGAATTTAAATCGTTGTTGAAGACAACAATTCTATACAATTTTTATGATGGCATAAAGAGTAAAAAAAGAATGTGTAAGAAATTATGCAATTCTAAATAATTGTAAATTTTTGTTTTGCAGAATACCACATTTTAATGTCATGTACGACATTGTTCATGTGCGTCGAAAGATCGTGCATAAAGTTCTCCAAATGTTAAGTACAGTCAGAAGTATTTAATACAATTAAAGTAATAAAAAGCCTTAGTCTGTGTTCACACCAGAACATTCTTATTTTTAAGTTTGTTAGTTTATAGGAGAGAGGGGCGAGTAGTAAAGAAACGCGTACACTCTGTCCTGTACTGTCGATACGCTTTACTTTCTCATTCGTAATTTTCATCGAAAAAATTTTTTTTGACATTCTCTTTTATTTTCATTTCTTTATATTTTGTTATACACATCTTAGTTTTGTTCTGAAGTGATAAAGTGCCTTCTGATAAATTTTTTAAAATAAAGTTTATAAAATATATGCATACATATATAAAAATAAAATTTATAAATATCAAAAAGAAAAACATATTTCACAAAAAAAATATAAAAAATGGCTTTGAAGTGGAAGAGAGATGAAGTAGAAAAACTTATTTATGCCATCCAACAACACCCTTGCCTATTTAATATAAAATCGGCAGAATATTTAGATAGGACAAAAAAAGCGCAGGCTTTCAATGAAGTACTAAATTATATCAACACATTCATCCCCAATGTTAAATTAGAAGACATTAAACTAAAATGGAAGAATGTCCGATCGCAATATTCCCAAGAACTCCGAATGATGAATTATTCCAAAAAGTCTGGGTCTGGTGTGTCTGACATATATGTTCCCAAACTTTGGTGCTTCGACCAGCTTGAATTTTTAAAAAACAACACCAGAATTAGAATGAGCGGAGATAATGTGGAGGTAAATTACTATGTACATAGTACCTGCAATAGGTAATAATAAAACTAAACATTTTATTTTAGAAGAATGAGTTAGAAAACGAAGAAAATGTCCCAGAAATTTTAACAGTGGAGGAAAGTTATTCTGAAGAGCCACCCAAGAAAAAAACCAAGGTATTAAAATTGTACATTTAAAATAATGTATATATGTATGTAACAAGTCTTTCTTCAGCGTTTTACAGATATAAATTCACTAAGAAAAGATTTAAATAGCTTTAGAAGTGAAGTAACTGCAAGGAAAAAAGAAAAGAAATTTGCGTGGTTGGGTACTTTAGTAGCAAATGTTATGGAAGAAATCGAACCTGACGAGCAAGATGATGCAGCTTGGGAAGTGCAGTGCCTAATGCGCAGGCTTTCGAAAAAAAGGGTTAAAAGGGAAAGCTTGTCGACATCCTCCAGTAATTCTACAAAAAACATTTTAGAATTATCAATGGATGGAGTGTTTGATGAAGACGATTTCATATAGCCATTCAATTACTATTAAGAAAGAAATTTTTGAAAACTGAATAATTACAAGAATTACAACTACTATCTCTTTTACAGATTTATGTGATCTCCAGTGCAACATAAACAAAAGTACAAATAGAATTAGTATGTATAATAATATGTGATTTGTTTATTTATGTAAAACATAAAAAGACTGCCTTTTCCTTTAATATTTACAAGAAAATGAATATTTGATATATCATTTAATTTCATTGAATTTTAATTTACTTTTTTTAATAAAAACAAAGTTAAAAGAAATTTAAAGAATATTTTGCTTTATTTCGTTTTAACAATAGAAATGTAGGGTTCACATCCAGTCCAGTTTCCCTTCGTTGTTAAAATATGACATAAATTGTTGCCGGATAGCTTCTGCCTCGCCCTTTCGCGGATTATAAGGATTTTCACCTTTTCTTTCTTGAGGTATGGGATGCTGTGTGGTACTTATATATGACTCATCTGTTTGCATCAAAAAGTTGTGCAGCGCGATACAGGCAAAAGTAATTTTTTCAACTGTTTCCACTTTGAGGTCAATGTGGGTTAAAAAAATACGAAACCGATTGGCCAGTATCCCAAAAGCGTGCTCAACAACGTTACGGGCTCGAGAAATTCTTGCATTAAACATTTGCTTTTCTGGGGAATTGGTTTGATATGGGTATGGCTTCATTAAATATATTTGCATAGGAAATGCATCATCTCCAATAATTACATGTGGAAGACATCTTCCATTACCAACAGCTGCACTTGGAGGTATTTCTTTGCCTTCTTCTAGAATTTTCCTTAGCTTACTTTGCAAAAATACCCCAGCATCATTATTACGGCCATTGCAACCAATATCAACATAAACAAATTTGCAATTGGCATCTACTAGGGCTAATAAGATGATACTATTTGTGCCCTTGTAGTTATGGTAAAATGCACCGTCACTTCGCCGTGATCTGAAGTTTATATGCTTCCCATCTATAGCCCCTATGCAGTTAGGAAATTGCCATTTTAAAGCAAATTCCTTGGCAATAGACTCCCACTGCAAGTGGTTGCTGGGGAACTATTAAAAAAAAACTGTATAGAAACAATTAAAGTAAGCGAAATCGTTCTTACCTTTACATATTTTGATTTTAATTTATTCCAAATTGCTTCCGTGACCTCAGGTATAATTCCAGAAATAGATGCCTTTGAAATTCGGGTTTGGTAGTCTAGGCTTTGGTATGTTTCTCCTGCAGTATTAAATGAAATCGCAAATAAAAAGTATTCTTTCTGCAAATGATATAATCAATATTTTACTAACTTACCGGTGGCCAGAAAACGAAGGGTTAATGCTAGCTTTTCAGCAGCTGATATTGATTCCCTCATTACAGTATTGGAACGCTCTATATCCCCCTGAATTAAATCTAGCAGAGTTTGGAACTGCCATTTCGTCATTCGTAGGTAGTTCTTATACGAAGACTCGTCATTTAGGAGTAACTCATTTGTCAGAAAAGCAAACGATCCGCGTTCCTTTTTCGCTTTTCTCCAAGGTTTAACCCATTTTCTTTTACGTCCTTTGGTTGGAAGATATGTGGCTTTCTCGCATAAATCAAGCACTCCTAATATATTCATTAATCACAGACATTTTAGGTATTTACATACAACAAACACTAGTAATATAGAACTTACCAATGAGAATGTCCTCCTTTTCACTGTCGTCCGAGTCTAATTCTACAGCTTCTCCAATACAATCAACAATATCTTTAATTAATAAATATTTTGCTTCATCCATTTCAAATTTTATAAAATATAACACAAAATGTAACCAAAATTTAAATAAAAACACTTGAATTTTAATTTTTTACTTAAAGAATTTACATCAAAAAAAGAAATGTCAAAAACACACACAAGTATACACACAAATATATAAAAAATATATGTGTCATAAATAAGAATCGTATCGTGTGAACGCCGAAGATAGTTCAAAGAGGAATAATCCAAAATCTTAAAAATAAGAATGTTCTGGTGTGAACACAGACTTATTACTGATGTATATAAAGATTTGTGATGGTGGCAGCAATATTAATTTGGTCACATGCGACATCGCAAGTGCAAAATATATAAAGAAATTTATATATTTCTAAGTTATTTAAGTTTATATGAGCAAAAACGGCGAAAATAATTAAGATGAAATATTATTACAAAATCATAAATTAAAAAACAAATACAGAATTTGGTATGGTAGGAAATAATGAAAAGGAAGGAAATATATAATAAACATACATGCCCAGGCAGAAATTGTCACTTTGCCCAAAAAATATGTACCACCACAACACTGTAAATACAAAATTACGACTCTTCCAAAATTTGTGTACGACCACAGTACTGTAAACACAAAAATATAACTTAACGTTTACAAATGCCGCGTCCTTAGTAATGATATACCACTACAACACTGTATTTACAAAAATCTGACGTTAATTTCCCAATACCCCGTTTACAATAATTCTATACCGCTACAACACCATAAATACAAAAATTTGACTTTAGTTCTCCAAATACCCCGTTTACAATAATTATATAACGCTTCAACACCATAAATACAAAAATTTGACTTAAGTTGGGAAATTTCCATTGTGACGACTTTATAAATTTCTATTTAGAGTATTGTGACAACATTGAAAACAAGAGTCGGAGGACGGTCATTCGGCGTTATCATTTTAATGTTATGATTGCATTAAAATTTTGTTAAACGAATGTTGTACTGATGTTAGTTGTACATTAGAGCTGGGTCGTTCATGAACGAACGGGTACAAATGAACGAATCAGCAAAATGAACGAAGTGAGCCGGTCACTTTACTGAGCTGTTTTGGCTCAGCAGTAGTACTGACAAAAAGTACAATTGAACGGAATGACCGAACAAGCGCACTGGGGTGTTTTTGTTTTATTTTTTTTTTTGCATTTTCATTTTTCATATGAAATTTTTTGTCACATTCTGGTTTTCAATTGCCTTTTTGTCTGCTTTTAGAAACAGTATGACCATTATGAAATTAATAAAATTTGCCATTAATATTTCTTAAGTTTTTAGAACATATTAAAAGTTTTTCTTTTAACAAATTTTAAGTATGTATGAAAATATGTACATGCATATTATAATTATTATTATGATTTCTTAATCCTATAAAATACTATAATATTTTAAACATTTTTACTGATTTGTTTGTTTCTTAAATTTTCTAGTGTTTGTTTTGCTTATTTTGCTAAATAATTCAAAACAAATTCATTGCATTTGTGCTTTTTTATTTGACGTATCAACTGTTTGTGTTTTTATTTCGTTATTTTTCTTGAAAAGAGCGGTTGAACGAAATGAGCGAACTCGTTCTTTTTTAGAAAATGAACGAAAATGAGCGGTCACTTGAATGAACGATTTGGCACAACTCTATTGTACATGCAGACAATCGTAGAAACGTCGTGCTAATTGTATTTTTCTGCCTGGGTGGTTTAATACCTCAGACAAAAAATGGAAGGAAGCAAAAAGCATTCCAAGTATAGGACAGTTGCACATCTCTTGTTGCGATGATCAAGTAGCTGGAATGGCTTATTTATTTATTTTTATTACTCATACTTATTTGTTGATACTACACATTTTTGTGCTAGACTAAATATGTAAAAAAGTTCAACATTTGTTAACGCACTAATTATTCCAAATTATTATTTTATCTACGTCCCTTTTCACAATGTATGATTAGGAGTTAACATGAACTTTAATTGAAAGTTCTTCATACAAAGCTTGCCGTTAAGTCCCTTTTAGCTTTTAATTGTACTTTGTGAAAAGGTCCATTATTTAGTAAAATATATTTTATTACTATTGCGGATCAATAAGTTCGTGACTGGTTGAATGAAACATAGTTATTTGCAAAACAAAATAAGCTAACTAAAAATAAATTTTTTTTCAGTTAAATTTTTACAAAATTGTTATCAGAATCTTCAAATTTCTTTGTAGGTCCGCATTCACACAAAATATTTACTGAAAAAGAAATTTGGTTTTTTCTGTGTAGGCAATACAAGTTAATTTTCATTTAAAATTTAATTTATTTTATAAAATTCAATTTCAAACGTTCACTAAATTCTTCGTGCACAAAACGCTTCCACTTTAAGCAGTACAAAAATCAATTAAACAATATTAATCTATCTATTTAAAATAAGTTTCTTAAGTCAAAGAACCCTTGACTCTTTTTTTTCGAAAGAATTCAAATTATTTTGTTATAATGTCACCCCATTTTATCGCATTTGTGTATCGGTTCGGTTTTTAAGTAAGTCCACAGGGTTCTTAGTAGTGAAGCAACAATAACATTAAAGCATCAGTAAGATTTGTGTCTTTATATA